>OZ025291.1:437239156-438447489 GCA_964019185.1 Maratus speculifer | reverse complement strand
TTAACCACCCAAAATGGCTTATTTAATATTATTTTGAATAAATGTAGAGTATTTATTGTAAATCAGCAAAAATATTTTCTTTTTAATTTCTTTTAAACCAGATTTACTGAGTGCTTAAACTTTTGAGACTGGCAATATTAAGAAAAAAAATTACAGTTAGCGCAACTTCAAACCTTACTCTCACCAAGCACATCCAGGAAAAAATGTTAAAGAATTCAGCAAAAGCCACAGAAAACACGTTGTAAATTGCCAGTGAAGCGTAGTAAATGAGGTGCGTTCGTACGTTAACGAAGTTTTAAAAATATCACTATCATATATCAATCTCATAAAATTTTAAATAGTTAATTACAATTATAATGCGCACCAAAAAATTTTCTCCCTATCTCATTATGAATTGAATACTCTTGCGTGGCCTTGTAAATCAATAAAAAAATTTTTGCACCACAGATTATGCAAAATGAATAATATAATATGTACTTTATAAATGTATATCAATTTTATTATGTTCGAATAAGTGTAACACCATTAAAAGCATTTGAAACATTTTTCCCCATTGAACGTAATGTTACGGAATATTTTTGATTCTCACTGTAATTGAACTATGAATCCGATTTTGATAAAATTTGAAATAACTCAAAAATTATATAATAATTATGTATTTTAAAATTGAAATGATTAAAATGCATTTGAAACATTTTTTTCCTATCGACCGCAATGAAATGGAATAATTTTTATTGTCCCTGTAATTGATCTATTCATCCGATTTTCATAAAATTTGAAGTGACTTGACAAAATTATGTAATAATTATATATTTTAAATTCCAAACGATTCGGTTGGGTAGTTTTTGCGTTCTTATATGCTGACGGACGGAACGACAACTGTATGTGCTTCGAATTTACATTGCACCGAAAAAGGAAATAACCAGGGTCATATATACATAAATATATAAGTGTGTGTGTATGTGTTAATTTCATTTCTAATAAGTAAAAATTGAAACATATATACAGACAAAATAAACATATTTTTATTGGTTTTAAAGTGTTAATTTAAATCCTATTAACAAATGAAGTTAATGTTTTATCACGGTAGGTTACTTCTTGAAGCCTGGTTCTCATAATTGCGATTGCCAACCATGAATGAGGATCGATCTATCCCTATCTATATCTAATAAAATAACTAACTGTTACTGTTCTTGATTTGTTCCACTGTTTGTTATGCAATGAATATTTACTTGTACCGATGATGCCTCGCGAGTAGCTTGGCGAAACGTTTGTTTTATGTATTTTTAAAAGTTTTTTTAGCATTTTTATTTTTTGTACATAAATTTTTATTTTTTAAATGCATTTAAATCAGACTTACTTCATTTTATCTAATCTTTTAATAGCTTTTTTTTAAACTTAGACGTTAAATGTATGCGCATTGCAAATAAGGTTAATGTAATTATAAAAGTTCTTCGCCCTTTAATTTTCACATGTTAATGGTATTTGACCCTTTCACTTTGACATTTTAAAGATTATTGACGTTTTGACCCAAAAGATAAGTACAAAAATCATAATTGATGAATAAAAATAACTTTTCAAATTCTAAAGTATTTAATAAACTAATGAAGTAAAAACTAGATAACAGTTATGCATAAATCCAAACATCAATAATATTGATAAAAATGTATGCAAACTTTAAAATTTTGAAAAAGGGAAAATGGAAAAAGCTGCTTAAATAGAAATTCCTTGTAATTATTCATTAGATGAATTCTTTTATGTAATTTTATGGAAGAAAGAAAATTATTAATTTTGAAACTTGCGTATTTAAAGAAAAATTAATAGAAAGTCAATTTAGATGCTGAGAAAACGCTAAAGGCAATTAATTTCAAAAGAATTAACTGACAATTTTATTTATGGCGAGCGAAATTGTTTCTTCAAAATTTATTATTAAATTCTAAAATCTGATGATTATTAATTGTTTCTGCAATAAACGTCCTATTATCGATTTATTCGCAGAAATAAGTTGTTTTAATTACAGTTGGAAATTATCAGACACATTCTAACATGAAAAGGGTTTAACAAATAGTTTTCTATTTTAATTCTGAATTTTTATTTTCCAATAAGACTGATAAAGATATTTTCATAATTTTAAACAATCATTTTCGATTCTAATCACAATTTTACAAATTAAATAATTTATAAGATTAATTGTGATGCAAATTATGTATATATTTTTTAAACGAGAAATAATAATAATTTTTTTTTGTTTTATTTATTATGGAATTCTGAATATGAAAGAAAGTTAAAATATACTTGTTTTTCTTAATCATTACTTTACGTGGATGGTTTAAAGTACAATTCTGGAATGAATAAATGGCGGGATGTTAAAAATGTATGTTTCCAAAATTCTTACGCATATTATAATAAGTGATTTATGAAAACAATGAAAAACTTTCTAAACTTTTACTATCGGCAATCAATGGTAGATTAAATTTGCAGGTAATGGTCCATAATACATATTAACATGGATATCGAGAAACCTTGATCTTAACGCTATGTGATTATTTTGATGAGTTACATCCCATATCACACCAGTGAGCCACCATTGCCTAAATCTCTCAAAAAACATTTGATACAGCAAAACTTCAAAGTATGAAACTTCAAAAATTTTCTTATATTGAACATTTGTCGTGGAACAAAATCTTCATACAAGAAAAACAAAAGTAAAACAACGGTAAATTTTCCATAACAGAAAACAAACTAGGAATATTATTCTCTCTCTCTCTCTCTCTCTCTCTCTATATATATATATATATATATATATATATATATATATATATATATATTGCTTATAATATCAGTAACAATCTTAAAAATATGAGAGCAAATAAAAAAATAAGTTACGCTACCAAGTTATGGCCGTTTATTAGACCCCATAAAAATAGACAACATGGCTGTGACAACATACAACGTAAGTTCACATTTATATATATAGTATTCAAGTGACTGTAAATATTGTCTGTAAACAGTCAACCAACTATTCGATTTTTGATGCGTAGTAATCTCCTCCATCATTAGGGGCCGTCCATGATTTTTAAATATTTTTGACCCCCTCCCTTTGTCACAAAGTGTCACACTTCATCACAACCCCCCCTCTTGTCACATGTCACACTATATTGCTTAAACATATACATATAGTTCAGCGACTAAGCACTACATTATAAACCATATTTCAAATTTTATTTTAAAAAAATTAAAACTTACGTGTTTTAATGACATTTATGAGCACAGCAATAAAAATGTGCTTTTTTTGTCTGATATAAGATTAATGTTTCCAACAAAAAACATAATTAACATACAATAATAATAAAATATTAATGTGAAAGAACGATTGGAAATTGTAGTATTTCAGAAATTGAAATGGAATGTTATATATTTGGTTTGAAATATTATCTTTACTTTATGAATACAAAATTCATAATTTAATCTGAATTTTATTGTTTTTATTTTATTTAAAATGTGTGACGTCATACTTCTCCTTATCCCCCTCCCAAGGGACCGTTCAAGTATTACGTAAGCATATTTTTAGTCATTTTGTACCCCCTCCACCCCCTTGTAAGATACAGGGTGATTCATTAAAGATGAGCAGAACTTTAAGGGGTTATAGTACACTTAAAGACAAATAATATTAAATAGGAGACTAAGGGTCCCAGACGTATTCCCAAGGAGATAGGGGGCATTAAAGTTTAGGGTCCGAAATTTCAAATGATTATAAAAAATGGAAAAATTGGTCGATTCGTTTGCGGTTTTTGCAAAAAATTTTCTTTATGCCAGTATTTTCTTGAAATAAAATTTTAAAGTTCAATTTCAAAAAATGCCGATAGGGGGCGCTTTAGACTTTGGAGTAACAAACAACTATTTTTTAACGTTATTTTTTGTATTTCTTTAAATGATTTCGAAAGCTTAGACTTAAACTTAAATTTTGATCTAAAAATCTGAGTCCTAACGAGTAGTTAAGTAGCGTAAATTGAAATTTGAAATTTGAAACCCTTCTCCCCCCAGAACAAAAATCAGTTATTCCCGATCTTTGTGTCGTAGATTAGGCTCTAACTACTGCCGCATTTTGCTAAAATTATTCTTTATGTCAGTATTTTCTTGAAAATAAATTTTAAAGAAAAGTTTCAAAAGATTCCGATAGAGGGCGCTTTAGACTTTGGAGTAACGAACAACTATTTTATACCGTTTTTTTTTGTGTCTCATTAAATGCTTTCTAAAGCTTAGACTTAAATTTTCAGCTCAAAATCTGAATCGTTAGACGTGGTTAAGTTTCTGGGGAGAGGGGTTTGAAATTTCTACTCCTGAGCACAGTTCAGTTTACCATGTTCACACATTGTGTGCTGTGATACGAGGTAAAAAGACACAAATTAGGATTATGTTACCAAAGCATATTTATTAACATGTAATTACAATAAATGTTCAAAATTGTGACCACCAGAGGTTATAATCGCAGAACAACGGCGAAGAATGGAACGGCGAACTTTCGCGAAAACATCAGGCTTTTCGAGCACTTCCCCTACAGCGGCGGAAAGTCTGGCGACCAGTTCCTCGGGAGATTCAATGGGTGTCTCATACATAAGAGCCTTCAATTGTCCCCCAAAAAAGAAATCGAGGGGTGAAAGATCTGGCGAGCGAGCAGGCCAAGCAACAGGACCACCTCGACCAATCCATCTGTTCGGAAATGTGATGTCCAGATAGTTGCGGACGTCTCGTACGTAATGGGCTGGCGCTCCATCGTGCTGGAACCACATGACCCGCCGGATGCGTGGAGGAACAACGTTTAACAGGTCTGGCAGCACATGTTGCAGAAATGTGAGGTATGTTTTACCGTTGAGGCGTTCAGGAAGAAGGTACGGTCCGATTAGGTGGTCTCCGAGGATTCCTGCCCAAACATTGATGGAAAAGCGTCTCTGATGAGCATGTGGATACGTAGCATGTGGATTGACATCCGCCCATACATGTGCATTGTGTGTGTTAAATGTACCTTCACGTGTGAAGGTACATTCATCGGTGAAAAGCACAGTTCGTCCAAAATGTGGATTTAGCGCGTTCTGCTGCAGAAACCAGCGGGCGAATTCAATACGATTTGGATAATCCCCTGGAGACAGTTTTTGGACTCGTTGCACATAAAACGGGAGCAAATGTTCATCCTTCAGTACCCTCCAAGTCATGGACTGTGAGGTATCCACCTGCCTAGCCACTGTTCGTGTACTTGTACTTGGCTGCGCCGCTACTACATCCAGAATGGCTTCTGCAACAACTAATGATTCGTCCTTTTTTGCACGACCTGCATTCGACCGGGAAGCGAGAAATGATCCCGTCTCACACAACTGTCTGTGCAAGCGCTCGAAAGTTTTGCGGTTAGGCAACCGCCTGTTGGGAAATCGCTCTCCATACATTCGTGTGCCTCTGCACCATTTCCATCTGCCGCTCCGTAAATTAAATGCATCTCAGCCTTTTCCTTATTCGTGAAGGGCACCATCTTCCGATTCATTACTACAGCGACATACACTTGACTCTCCGTTCAGTGGCTTTTATGCCTTAATCGTGTCGAAATTTTGCATACGTGTTCTTCTTCTTCCCCATTTGACATTTGCATACTTTCTGTCTCCTTCTTCACCCGGTGACTAGCGTCAGGAATGGAGCTTTAACGTTTGCATGAGCGACGTTTCCAACTGTGCCAGTGCCTTTATGAGTGAATTCCGACTATGCAGTCCTTGACGAAAGTTGTATTTTTGCCTCGTATCACAGCACAGAATCGTTGGGCATGGTTAAGTAGTGCAAACTGAACTATGTTCAGAAGTTGAAATTTGAACCCCCTCCCCTCGCTACTGAACCACGCTCAGCGATTCAGATTTTGAACTGAAAATTTAAGTTTAAGTCTAAGCTTTAGAAAGCATTTAATGAGACACAAAAAATAACGGTATAAAATAGTTGCTCATTACTCCAAAATCTAAAGCGCCCTCTATCGGAATTTTTTGAAACTTTTCTTTAAAATTTATTTTCAAGAAAATACTGACATAAAGAATAATTTTAGCAAAATGCGGCAGTAGTTAGAGCCTAATCTACGACACAAAGATCGGGAATAACTGATTTTTGTTCTGGGGGGAGAAGGGTTTCAAATTTCAAATTTCAGTTTACGCTACTTAACTACTCGTTAGGACTCAGATTTTTAGATCAAAATTTAAGTTTAAGTCTAAGCTTTTGAAATCATTTAAAGAAATACAAAAAATAACGTTAAAAAATAGTTGTTTGTTACTCCAAAGTCTAAAGCGCCCCCTATCGGCATTTTTTGAAATTGAACTTTAAAATTTTATTTCAAGAAAATACTGGCATAAAGAAAATTTTTTGCAAAAATCGCAAACGAATCGACCAATTTTTCCATTTTTTATAATCATTTGAAATTTCGGACCTTAAACTTTAATGCCCCCTATCTCCTTGGGAATACGTCTGGGACCCTTAGTCTCCTATTTAATATTATTTGTCTTTAAGTGTACTATAACCCCTTAAAGTTCTGCCCATCTTTTATGAATCACCCTGTATATAAGCAAATGCTAGACCCCCCCCTTTGCTTACGTAAGATTTTATGACAGTTTATTCATCAATACTTCTTGACTTATAAAAAGTTACCAATCAATTACATTATTAATCCTACAAATTTATATAGGAATATAGGGATTGTGATATCAAAATATATAAAATGATTTTAATATATTGTTTCTTATTGCATTAAACAAACCACAAAATACAAAATGGTTTAAATATATTGTTATTTATCGCATTGAACAATAAAACAAGATATACAAGAAGTCTTAACTTACTTAGGCATGATAACTAAAATTTTTGACATGAATCATTCAAATGCTGGAGTTCAATTTGGTGTTCATATTTTAATCTGATGTCCAGGATCCTTGAACCCATGTTTCAGCATTGTCTATTATAAAGTTTTCACTGGAACAGTGGCGTAGGGTATTGCAGGTTTCCGGTCCTTGTTCTTTGTCAATGTTAGTATCCATAATTAAATCCGACTAAATTCACTATGCAACTAAAAGCAATACTCTTTCACTAAAAATTCAGTATGTAAAATATTTATGCAACTGAACTAAAACAATAAATATCTGTGCTATGTATTCGAGACAAGAAAAACCCCAAGTACGTTTTCTGCTTTCTAAAGTTCCAAAACCTGTAGAGAGGGAAGTTCGACAATAAGAGCGGAAAGACAAAAATTTCCAGAAATTCTGCAAAATTTCCCGGAATTCCATGACCGATTGAACGGGAGAAAAGAAAATACCGGACTTATCTAAAATAAAGTCAACTGACCAGTTACCCTAGCAACAGAACCCAGCCCCACCGGTTCCTGTGTTTTTATAGTCCATCAATGTACTTGACTTTGCACACAACTTAACAGACAACAAGGAATAGAAAGGGCTAGTGTGTTATGTGGGTCACGCGACTGCCGATGGATAAGCAAAGGATAAAATCGAAAATAAACGGCGAATTTCGAACGGTCTGTAGAACGCTCTTTCCCCATCATACTTTGTTTACTTGTTGAATTTGAACTGCAGTTGCTTCGTTGTTTAATGCTTACGTAAGAATTGTAATGAACCCCCCCCCCTCCCCCTTGTCAGAAAAAATAAGCAGACTCTGGACCCTCCCCTCCCCCTTTAGTGCTTACGTAATACTTGAACGGTCCCCAAACCCTTGTCATAAACTGTCACAATTCCATGAACCCATTTCCCCTCTTTAAGCATGACATCATTTGAGGACGGCCTCATATATAAACACTCGAAGACAGCGACTTTCAACTCCTGATCGTTTCGGAATCATCCTTTACTGAGATCCTTTTTCAGGTTAAAGATTTATGGTTTAGTTTGGTTTAATTTATAACGGTCGATTATCTACACGAGGGATATAAGCCCTTAAAGAGAGGGGTGCTCTCCGTGGGGGTCTTTTCAAGGAAACCTAACTCATATTTACGCAAGGAAATCTAAGGTTCGATATGTACCCCTTAAAACTCCAAACGGTTAGGCCGACGGTCTCGACCGGGTTCTAAAACAGCATCTACCGTCTGCCAGGTTAAAGTTCAGAACATCTCGACGACTTCAGCTTAAGGGAATGGTGGACGTTAAAAATTTATTTTATTCATTTTTATCATAGCAATATGAAATTTTGTGCATATATACATTTCACCAAAAGCATATAGAATGCCTTCAAAAATTTTCCAACCTTATTAAAAGTAATTTTTTAACAAAAATTTTAATTTTTAAACGAAATTTTAAAATGCTCCTCGTGTCTTAATTTTTGAAATATTTTCTTGCTTTTGCATTTTTATCACTTAAAACTATATTATATACAAATTGGTGTAAATCTCTTGAACAGTTAATATTTTACAGATTTTTTTTTCTAAATTCTTTATCGATTTTCATCAAAATTTTGCCTTTTAATAAGTAAAAAATAAAATTTGACTATCTTAATGAAGACGAATTTTAAAAAGCTTACACAATTTCCTTTTAAATAATATCAGGATACTTCCTTATCAATTTTATAAATATTGATCAAAAATTAAGACGCAAGGAGCAATTCAAAAATCCAAAAACGCTGAAAAATTAGTTATGAGAAAAACGGATTTAAAGTATATAAATAAATTTATTATTTACTCTTTAAAACCTTCATAAATGATATTTTAATAAGAAAAAAAGTTTAGGTATTATTATACCCCAGAAATAGATCTTTTTTCTGACGATTTTGCTATAGATGATTTTGCTCAAATAAAGGTCCACTCTCCCCTTAACTAAAACATTAAAATTGCATGGATATAAGTCTGGGTTGTATGAACGTCGTGGGTCTGCCTTCGATATATTCGTCCGTGATATCCGCGCTTTCGGTATGAAATTACTGATACCTTTTAACAATAATTGGCTTAAAAATTGCGCGCTCTCTATATAAAACAGTGATTTGACAATGAATGTTCAAGCAGTTAAACCTTTTAGCCCATAGAAATTTAATCGTTGTTCTCAACACCAATTTAGAGTAAACATCCAGTTGATGGGCCATGGATCCTAGCCCAATCTGAACACATAACACGAAACCACAATAACCTTCCTACCGTACATCTCAGCTGTTAATGTCCCTGTCTCCGCATTTTAAGAATATACATACAGTAAATTTAGTACTGTTTGTTTCAAATGCGTTAATAAAACCCTTATGATATCCTGTCGTTGCTGGAGCAACAAGAGTAGCAAGTGACAAAATATTATGAAAAGGAACTCATTTCTCTGGGACTAAGTTTGTTTTATTAATATGTTAAATATGAATCCTCTCTTTGTATTATTTTCCATTTTTTAGCAAACAATAACTTTTTTTCTTCTTTTATGAGTGTTTTGTTATTTGGTAACGCTGATCTATTGAGTTGAATGGAAAATTTGCAGGTATTTAAGTGATAGCATAATGATTTTCCAATGCCTTTAGCCATATTTTCCTCTTTGTACTGAATTATCACTCTTTTTTTTTTTTTTTTTCTGATGATATTTCACGGTTTCTTATCATGAAGAGAAGTTTTCATTATCTCTCTAACTGCTGGTAAAATTATTTTCTCTTCGATTGTATGTAGTACACTTTTCTGTGCTTCATATTTTTGTGATTAACAATATAATATTATATAAGGTTCGTAGTCCGTCATCGTCCTGTTTTGAAAATGACTCAAAAAGATTTGATATGTTTGCCTGTTCTAAATTTTTCTTTTCCAGTCCTTGAGAAATATGACATATCTTTATCTTTTCTATCAGCACTCATTTATTCAAATGCTCTTGCAGCTTAGAAGGCTTTATGACTTCATTCGAAATTTTATTTAAGCAAATTATGCACATAGTTAACGATTGGTTTGTAAGCGAGTGCGTAGATCCGCATTTCAAATACTCAATACTGCAATACTGGTATTTCTTCTTCGATTAAGATATTTTTAAATATAAAAAATTTTCCTATTTAAATTTAAATAAATTTTACATTTGAGCAAAGGATTTTTATCAAGTTAAGTAAGAATAAATCAATATCTTAGACCGGTTCAATCCACGGTTCGTTTAAAAATCTCTTCAGTCATGTGTCGTCATAATTCAGAATTTTTCCAAATACAGGGAAAATGAAAAATAATTCTATTTAAAACTTTTAGCCATCCAATTATCGTGAATTTTGTACTAAAAATTTTTTTAATACATAAGATTTTTTTTATTGCGAGTCATCGCAATTTTTTGTGTTCCGCTCTGATATTTTGACATTCATGAAAAAATTGCAGGTACAATGCTTTTAGTCTGATATAATAAAAACATTTTCTACGGAATTTTAGCACTTTTTGGTGTCCCCACGTCATTTTTTTTCAAATTAGTAAAAAAAAAAAAAAAAAAAAAAAAAAAAAAAAAAAATTACCCCCCCCCCCCCAGATCTAGGTTTGTCTGTATAGATTTCCATTTAAAAGAGCAGTTAACATTTTTGTCATGAATCGGACAATGCAGAGGAGATCAACTATTTTTATTATATTAGTCCTCAATGACTATCCTAACGCACCTTTCCATTATCCTCTAGATTCGCTACCGGCCCCCTAGAAGGTTCAAGCACCCACTGGGGGGCAGTACTTCCCCCTTTCGAAACCTATAAACTATACTTACAACATCACCAACAGTTTTTTTTTTTTTTTTGCAAAATTTTATTCCTGGCACAACACATTTGAAACACATTCACAACACAATCGAAAAATGTTCGGTAAATGTTGCAAAAGTGTTTCACGAATTTGCAATGTATTCTAAATTAATTTTTAAGCAAAGACATGCTCAAAAATGTCAAAAAAACTACTTTTTAATTCTTCTAAATAAATCTGATAGCATAATAAATAAAATATATTATTAAGCTATGTGTTCTATTTATTTTAAGCAATCTAAAATCTGTTGTTAGGGATATCATTATTTCCAATGAAATTAATGTCCTACACTATTCTTCTAAGTTGCATACAGAAAACTGTCCAAGTAACCTTTTTCAGAATTCGGTAGCTTAAATATATATTTTTCTCACGTACATTAGAAGACAATAATCATTATGGAACAGCACTCTTTTAACTGTAAATGATTGGCCACAATCTCTCATATTCATTAGCTTCATCATTTTAGCACATCATTAAATAGACATTTTTCCTTAGATTTTAACGATTCCAAAACTTTTTTCTAGTTTAGGCATTTTAACTGAATGCAGATATATCCCAAACTAGTTATCATCTAATGAATAATTATTCAAAATTATAAATTTTATATTTTCAAAATGCATGGAAGAATGTTAGTAGATATTGGACAAAATTCTAATGTTGTTTTTCCTGTATTTATTTTTAAATGCTAAAAAAGTTCAATTATTGAACATTATATATAAAAAAACCTTGATCACGAAAATAAATGTAAACCTCAAGAGTATTAGTCATTGTACAACGAATTAAATATCCATTAAATTATTAGATTTATATTACTTTTAACATTGTTTGTATTTTGTGAAACCTGGACGTACACTGTAAAAAAAATTCTGTAAAGGTACTAAACTTTTTCTAGGAAACTGAGATTCCAAGAACTTTTCCTGTAAAGGTAACAGCAAAAATTCAAGTTTCAGAATCGGTTACATGAATTTTTCCTGTTATCGTTACATGAAAAGTTCTTGGAATCCCAGTTTCCGAGAAAATGTTTAGTACCTTTACAGAATTTTTTTTACAGTGTAGTGAACGTATTAACACGGTTTTGTCAGTGAGGGGGTTAAGAAAAACCTCAATGAGACATAAACAAAATTTATTTTTATTTTTTATATTATTATATTATATTGATAATTATTGTTTTAGTAGTAGCCATATTATTTATATATTAAACATATATTTTTCGAAATGTGATTGGACAAAGAATTTAATTATTTTTTATTAAAACTATTATGACTAATTGTTCCAAAAAGTTCTCACTAATTGTTATTTTGTGTTCTAGATAGTCACTTGTAAGATTCTTTAATTAGTGCCGAAGCATGCTAATTTCACTAAAAGAAGAAAAACAGCAAAAATATTCATTTTTTTAAAAACAATTATTTTCTGAATGTGTTAAAATAGGAATTGTTCTCTAAATAAATAAAATATATTTCGATTTCAGCACTTTACATGTATATTTTTTCTCATGAACATTTAAAAACAATAATTACTATGAAGCATCAATCATTAAAACACTAAAAGATTAATAACATATAATTGAATATTGAAGTCTTATATTCTGTTGTTTACTTTATTGCATACATAAAGAGTTTATTTTTTAATGAAATTTACCAAATAAAATAATTAAAATAAAAACTTAAAATTACACTAGCATCAAAATTGGGTTATGACATTTTTTTAATTTTTGATTCTTATGTAATCTGTACCGCTGATTTGGAAATTGACATACTTTTTACCAACTTGTAAAGATTTTAGGCTAACTATAAAGTTTAAAGTTAAAAATATCCCTGTCGGCTAGGCCTATAGGCGGAGGTAGATTTCCAGGAGTGCTCATTTCAACAACAACAACAAAAAAAAATGATTAGAGTTAAACCCAGTTTAATAATTTCATTTGGCCGTTTATAAAAAATTTTTAATTTCATTTTTCAGCAAAAACTGGTTTTACCAGAATCATCTTAAGAAATATTCAGCTCAAATGCCCATTTTGACAACATATTTTGAAATATATTCTGAATTTATTGAAAAATCGACCAAAATAGTACATTATATAGTTCCTAAATAACAAAAAACTGTCAGTTGAATGCGTTTGAGAAGAAAATTGAATTTAAAAATGAGTCATAAAATAACCGATTCGTTGTTTGAATACATCCTTAATTCTGTAATCATGATTGCTTCGGAAAATTTTGCGCTAAATGCTTACTTTGACAGCATTTTTAAAAATATATTCTATGTTTATCAAAAAACTGGCCAATGCGTCAGAGTATATAGTTCCTAAATAAGAGGATCTGTAAATTAGATGCGTTTTAGAGCGAAAATGGATTTTAAAACGAGTCATAAAAAACGCAATTTGCTATGTGAAAATTTCCTTAAATTTTCAAATCACGAAGACTTCGGGAAATTCTGTTCAAAATACCCTTTTTGGTAGCCTTTTTCGAAATATATTCTGTCTTTATCCAAAAACTGATCAATGCATCACATTATATAGTTCCTAAATAAGAGGATCTGTAAATTGGATGCGTTTGAGAACAAAAATGGATTTAAAAACGAGTCAGAAAAAAACGCAATTTCTTATTTGAACACTTCCTTAAATTTTCAGCCACGATGATTTCGAAAAATTCTGTTCAAAATACCCTTTTTGGTAGCCTTTTTTGAAATATATTCCGTCTTTATCAAAAAACTGACCAATGCATCACATTATATAGCTCCTAAATAAGAGGATCTGTAAATTGGATGCGTTTGAGAACAAAAATATATTTAAAAAGGAGTCAGAAAAAAACGCAATTTCTTATTTGAATACTTCCTTAAATTTTCATTACCGATGACTTTGCGAAATTCTGTTCAAAATACCCTTTTTGGTAGCCTTTTTTGAAATATATTCTGTCTTTATCAGAAAATTGACCAATGCGTCACTTTATACAGTTTCTATATAAGAGGATCAACCATTTGGATGCGTTTAAAATCAAAAATAAATTTAAAAATGAGTCAGAATATAAGCAGTTTAGATTTGAGGTTTTTTCTCCAACTCCTATTTTTGTTTAATTTCTTTTTGCTATACGAATTGGTCCTATGAAAAACTTGTCAATATAAAAGTTGTAGATATTTTTGAGAAGATCTAAAATAAATTTAATCAGATTTGATATCTTAAAAATTGAAGGAGTTATGGATTTTTCTCTTTTTTCACCGCCCTTTTTCTTTTCGTTTTTAATTTTTTTCATCGGTAAAAGTTGGTCCTATCAAAAACTTGTAAATACAAAAGTTTTAGATAATTTTAAGAACATTTACAAAAAATTTAGTTGGACTTGATAACTTAAAAATTGACGAAGTTATGAATTTTTTTCTCTCAAAACCCCTGTTTTTTTCGCCTCTTGAGCCTACTTCTAAATTTATCAAAAATCTGTCATGCATAAACTTTTGTCCCATTTTTAAGAAGTAATATAAACTTTAAACCGATTCGATATCTACTTTAATTAAGAAGTTATGCCGTTTTTTCGGTTTTCACAAAAACGCCCCCTATTCCGTCGCCCTTCGTCCGATTTTGCCCATTAACGAACTTAGCCGAGATTTTATGCCCTTTGATTTTATGTACCAGTTTGGTGGAGATTGGTGAAGAATTATGGAAGTTATCGCGTCCATAATAAAGTGAGATATATATATATATATATAGATAGATAGATAGATAGATAGATAGATAAACTGGTGCGATTGCAATAGGTAGTATTTCATACGAAATCTACATAAAAAAAGGAAAAATAGCGAACATTTGTTAAGGAAAAAAAGGCTTATTGGCTCTTGTGGCAGAATGGGACAAAGCTTTTGTATTAGAATATCCATTGTGGGAAATTGTCAGTGAAGGATTCTTAAAAAATTAGAAAGATGAAAATTATGAAAAAAATATTACTGTTTTATTAATTTAAACGGAAAATTATTAAATTACAATGGTTGTTGAACGTGTCTCTGAAGATATATTTTCCCAATTTACATCGATATTTTATTCCTAAAAACTTGCGCGTCGTGACTGACGAGCGAGACGAGCTAGGAGAATTTTGCTGGTTTAGTTTAAGAGAAACAAATCAAGAAAATTAACAAAAGAAGAGTAAAAGCAACCAATTCTAATTTTCTCCTTCTATATTTCAAGTTATTATTCTTTTAAGTATTTAATAAATATTTTTAAAACTAGACGTGGCAGATTTTTTACAAAAATTTTCCCATAGTTAGTGCATTAGAATCTATGAAAAAACGCATTTTATAGCAAAAGCATATAAACCGTATAAATCAGTGTTACCTTAAGTTACAATTTTATAAGTAACTGATATATATATATCTATTTCTACTTTGAGTTTATTCAGTAATGTATACGTTTCTATAAATTTTTCAAACATTTTGAGATACACAAATTTCACTGAAACAAGAATATCACCAAAATGATTCTTAAAACTCTGAAATTAGTTTGTCTTCTATTTGTAGACACAAAATTCTCAAGAAACATAAAAAATAGAATATAATGTGAAAAATCAGTATTGTTATCAAATTATTTATGATAATTCAATATTCTTTCAACTATAGATACAGCAAATTGTTCGAATATTTTTGCCATTTTCAGGAGCTTACATCCATGTACTTCTCGTGTGCATTTGAAAGTAATGATCATTACTGAGAACCAGTAATTAAATAGTAAATGACTGGTCATAATAAACTTGATGAACTTTTGCATTAGTAAGTGCATAATTATAGCATACATATAAAGATATTTGTTTTTGTCAGGTTTTAGATATGATAAAATTTATTTATATTTAAGGGGTCTAGTACCTTTTAAGGCTTCAAAAATTCGATTTTTCAGTTTTCATTAATTATTATAAAATAATTCATTATAAATATTTTAAAACAAACCGCGTACAAAAATTCCCATTAGAACTGAAGTTATGGCAAAAATAAGATGCATCCCCATCAAAGGTAACTACAAAAATTAAAAGGTTTGAAACGGGTTTTTGAAAAACTGCATTTTTAGACATTGCGCGCATGATATCTTGAGAACATATGTATGAAATGTTATGAATTTTTTTTGAGTTAATAAGCACATACGTATGCTTAAAATGAACTACTTTTATGTATTTATAGCGATAAAATTTTTAGTTATGAATAATTTTATTTATTAAAAAATGTAAAATTTTGATTTTTTTTTTATTTAGAAATTATTTTACAAGGTTAATGAAATAATTTTTATTTAAGAGTAGTTCATTTTAAAAATACATTATTCTTCTTTACAGAAAAAAATATATATGCAAAAATATTGATTTATAGGGTCGTTAGCATGCGCGCAAGGCACGACGGAGTAAAAAATAGAGGTTTTTAAATTTCAGTAATGCATATATTATATGAAATACTATTAAATGTTTAATGACAGTTTATTAAAAAGCATAATCTTTTCTATTGAACGGTGAAATTTTCATGTTAATATGTATAAAAGTTTTAAAGATACACTGAATCGAACTTTGGATGTTTTTGTTGATTTTCATCCTGTTTAAAAGGTACAAGACACCTTAAAGGACTTTACTTAAGGGCATCTAATTAAAAAACTCGTTATCGGCTAATAAACAATCTTTTGAAATAATGTGTAACATTTTTTGGAATATTTTGTAATATTAAAAAGGTAAATAATTTTGCTGTTCCAAAAATTTTTTTTAAGTAAATTACAATTTCAGAGTAGTTTATTTTCAATTAAGAACGATTTGTAATAAAATAATATGGAGTCAAATTATAATTTTGTACATTTGCGAGATTTTTAATTTATATAATATCATTTTTAGGATTTTCTTAAGATTAATGTCAAAACTAGGAATTTTTTACAATAAATTGTTTGGGATTTTTTGTTGGGGGGGGGGAGGTGATTCTCTAGTTATTGCAGCATGACTAAATGTGCTTGTTGCAGACGTTAAAAATGTATCTTTTAGTCAATACGTTTGTAGCGCTAAGTTCTATATTCATTAATCATTTTATACAGGCTTAAAATAATATATTCTAAACTCTAAACGGATATTTTTTAAATAGGAGACTTTTAGCCACAAACCAGTAATTAAATAAACTTTGTTTTACCAAAACAAATTCTTTTCAACCATGTTATTAATTAATAGTAAATGTTATTAATTAATAGTTATTAAACAAAATTCGATAAAAAAAGTATAAAAAAATATAGATAATTGATTATGCCTAATCAGTCCGATAAGTTATTTCCCGATCCATTACGATCAGAAAAATTTATAAATTTTGAGAATTTTCCATTTACTTTATGAGCATAAAGTAAAATTCCCCTGTAAATATTCGTATGAATTCGGAAGCTTAGATAATTATTTTTCTTCGTTATCGTCACGATATATGCTGAAATTATTACGCATTTATATTTGTTAACATATATCTTTAATAAGGACAAATAGACACAACAAGTAACAAGAAGAACTTAAATTAATTACAGTTAGAAAACAGGTTCGGGCAGTTACAGTTAAATTGAAGATGCCATAGTTACGATTATATTACATCTCCCCTTTCAAAAATGTTTTTTTTTTTTTTTTTTTTTTTTCTTTTTTTTTTAAGTTCGTTTAAAGATCAAATCTCTTTACAGGCTTTACAACTCTTCCTGATCTTGTAACAACGGGTTTGCTTTCAGTCATATTGGAAGCAGGCACACTTAGATCCTTTCCAGTAGAAATGTTTGGTTTGTCATCGGAAGTAGTAGCAGTAGGATGTTGATTTTTTATTTCTATCGCTATCTTCCTTTTCCTTTCAATTTAAAACTTCATTTTTGTTGGCTTGATGTGGCTAGTATTTCGTCTAAATTCTCCTTCAGGTGTCTTCAGATTATATGATCTAGGAGCAGCTTGGGAAGTTACTGTTGCTGGTATCCAATTCCTTGGCGCTTGTTTTAGCATAACATTTTGATTTGGTTGTAACGGAGTATTGGAAGATGGCTTAGCATGAAGATCATGGTCGAATTTTTGTTTTAATCTAGCTTCCGTTAGATATTCTGTTGTTTGACTCATAAATTTAGGCTTCAATAATTCTTCGGCAATTGGAACTGTGGTTCGAAGGCGTCTGCTGAAAAGACGTTGAGATGGTGAACCTAAGTTTTCTCTTGGCGTGTTTCTAAAATTCAATAATGCTAAACGTATATCTTGGCCTGATAATTTACATTTTCTTAGCAAATTCTTTGCTGTCTGTACAGCTCTCTCTGCCAATCCATTTCCTTTAGGATTCCGAGGACTTGAAGTTTGATGGTTAAACATCCATTCTTGTGAAAATTCCTTAAATTCAGCAGATGAATAATTAGGAGCATTGTCACTTTCTAAAATTCTAGGAATTCCATGAACACGAAACCAATCTTTAAGGATCTCTATTGTAGATTTGCTTGTCAATCTTTTAAAGGTTTGAAATCAATAAAACCAGAATAACTATCAGTTATAAGTAGATAATCAACATCTTGATAGGTAAATACATCAGATGCAAGAATTTCCCATGGTAGTTTAGGAATATCCTTTGAAATTAATGGTTCTGTCGGATATAACTTCTGAGTTTTCTGACAAACTATGCAATTCTCTATCAGCGAAAGTATGTCTTTGGACATTCCCGGCCAAAACATGGATTCGGGAGCTCTTCGTAGACAACTTGTTGTACCCAAATGTCCTTTATGAAGATTTTCTAATGCTTTGGTTCTGAATTTCTCTGGGATAATTATACTAAGGCCTTTAAATATTAAATCGTTTTGAACAGAGAGTTCATCCAAATATGGTAGATATTTCTTACATGAATCTGGAACTGAATTTTTGTTGCTAGGCCAGCCAGTAGATATGAAGTGTTTCAACAAAATGAGTTCTGGATGTGTATTTGTGAGATCTTGTAAAATTTTTAAACCAGCGTTTGTAGTTGGGATTGAAAAGAGAATCTGGTAATTGCTCTCCTGTAGCAAATCTTCATTATTGCAATCTTGTATTGCATATATGTACATTTCTTTTCCTTGTTTGTAGCAAACTTTTGGAGCATACAGTTGAACTTCAATTAATACTTTTCGAAGTCGAGGTGGAATTCGATCTATTAGTTTGTTAAAAATCGATTCCAGTGGCTTGTGATCAGTTTCAATGATCACCTCATTTCCATAGATGTACTGATGATATTTTTGGCATCCGCCTTCATCGCCAAGGCTTCTTTTTCTATCTGAGGATAAGATTGTTGAGCTTCATTCAGAGCTGTAGATGCAAAAGCTATGGGTCTTCCATCTTGGAGTAGTACAGCTCCTAATGCAAAAGAACTAGCATCAAACTGAAATTGTAACACTTTTGTTTGGATTGTAGTACTTAAATGAAGGCGTTTTCTTTAATAATTTCTTGATTTCTGCTAAATCTCTATCTAATTCATTATTCCAATTCTATACTGCATTTTTCTTCAATAATAATCTCATGTTATGTGTTTTTTCCGAAAGATTAAAAATAAATTTATGCAGGTACTGAATCATGCCAAGTAATCTTTGTAACTCTTTTTTGCTAGTTGGTGTTTTAATTATATCTATGGTTTCAACTTTTTCTAGATCAATCATAATACCATCACTTGTTAGGATATGTCCTAAAAACTTTACTTTTTGAACTTCAAATTCACATTTGTCTTTATTAAGTTTGGCTCCTGCATTTCTTAGTGCTTGTAGGACTAATCGAGTATTTGAACGGAGAGTATTTATGTCAGGCGCATGAATCAAGATGTCATCCATTGAATTTTCAACTCCTGGTATACCTTGTAAAATTTTGGCTATTTCACTTTGAAAAATTTCCGGAGCTGATTTTATACCGAATGGAACTCGAAGAAAGGAATATCTTCCCCAAGGAGTACTGAATGTTAAGAATGGCTGGGTATGAGGCGAAACTTTCAATTGCCAAAAGCCTTTTTTCAAATCTAATTTCGAGAAGTATTTTGATCCACTTACATTAGCGGTAACCTCTTCTAAAGTTTTTAATGGAAATTGTCTTCGCATAAATATTTTATTCAAGTCAGAAGGATCGATGCAAATTCTTATTTTTCCGTTCTGTTTCACGATAACCATGTGGTTACAAATTGGTGTAGCTTCGTCTACTTTCTTAATAATCCCATCTTTAACCATTCTGTCAAGCTCTTGTTTCACGATTTTTCTTATCTTAAACGGAACTCTTCTAGGTGGTTTGATCTCTTTTTGAGCGCATTCTTCAGAAAATTCGGCTGTGTATTCAAAATTTTTTATACACACTATTCCTTGAAACAAATCCTGAAATTCCTCTTCCAAAGCATTAACTATTTCAATTCTTTGAATTAATCCTGCTCGATACAAGTTATTCGACCTAGGACTGGACTGATTCCTCCATGTGCTATTATTAACTTAAGTTGCATATGCTTATCTTTAATTCTGCAAGAAACTAAAGATTCTCCTGCCACATCAATAGCATGACCCGAATATGAGAGGAGTTTGCGGATATTTGACGGTTTTACTTCTAAATGTAATTCTTTTGCTAAGCGAAATGGTATAACATTACACTGAGCACCAGTATCAAGCTTCATAGGAATAGCTTTATTGTTAATTATCACGGTTTCGTACCAATCTGATTTATTAACATCGAAGCTTGCTATCATGAAATTTTTATCTTCCGCAATCGTGTCGACATTTTCAATTTCTTGCACTTCGTACTTTTTCCGGAATTTTGACCTACATTTCTTTGCAAAATGGTTTTGTTTTTGACAAATCCTACATTTCTTGCCAAATGCTGGACATTCATTAATTTTATGGGTACAACCACAGCTTCTACAATCAGTTATCATTTTAAACAATTTAGTATTAGAATTAGGCTTATTTATCTGTGAACTAAGCTTATGCGACTGCATGTATTTTTTCGATATCGCAGAAATTACAGGATGCGATTTATTAGCGCGATTACAGCATCGCTTAAAAGCTTTTCACGAACATCGTTGTTTTCAATTCCTACAATAATTCTATCACAAAGTAATTCATCTTGCATAATCCCTAGCTTACAGCGAGAAGCTTGAAGTTTAAGCCGTGTTAAAAAATCGTTGAAACATTCATCTTGTTTCTGTTTAATTTGATTAAACTTGTAACGTTCAAAAGTATAATTAACTTTAGGAGTGAAACATTCAGAAAACTTACCTTTAATAATCTCCAAGTTTTGTTGTTCATCGGCACTTAAATTAAAGGTTTTATAACTTTGCTGTGCTCCACTGCCGATAATACCGGGCTTGATCATTCCTTATCACGACGTCACAAAAGGTGGCTGGCCGCTATCTGCGATTGAACAAATAGAGCTCAAAGTGACGCACCCATCGTTTTGTACCAATTGCTGGATGTCATTCAGCCACCTTTTGTGACGTCATGAAAGGAATGAGCAAGCCCGGTATCTAGTGTTGCCATGATAATAGCCATAAATGTAGCTACCTGTACTTTTTTCTCTTTCTTCTCAAGTTGAATAGCAGCAGCGTACCACTCAAAACTTTGTAGTCAGTCTTCCCATCCATCTTTGGAATCTGCCGTAAACATCAATGGTTTTGGAGGACGGATAGAATTTTCAGCCATTCGTATTTATTTAATACTTTCAGATACAAAATCTATACATATAATAAAACAGTAGGACCCGGTGTGTCTGTACATTGAAGATAATTGACAAAAATGGAGTCAGGGCGATAAAAGAAAACCAATGAAACACAAAAAAAATTTTTTTGAATTTTTTGTCTGTCTGTCTGTCTGTCTGTCTGTCTGTCTGTTTGTTCGAGGTTATCTTCGTAACTACTGAATGGATTTTTATGCGGTTTTCACTAATGAAGAATGCACACTCCCGGGCAGTGTATAGGCTTTGTTTCATCAAAATCGGACAACAGACAAAAAAGTAACAAAAAGAAACAAAAGAAACTATTAGGTGCGCTGCTCACGTTTTTTAGTACATAACGTTTTTTAGTACATATAAAATCCAATAGATGTCACTGTGCGATTTTAAAACGCGCTATCGTTATGTTTTCGCCAGTCTACTTAAGTATGAGAAAGTTTCAAGCTGGCTGTCGTTCCATGTGGTTTAGTCGGTAGAACGTCAGTGCGCCATACTGATGGCCCGGGTTCGATTCCCAGCATGGAATTTTTTTTCACTATGTTGGCATTAACGCCTATAAGCAATTAAAAGAATTTGAAATATTGTATTCAAGGCGAATTTTCTCTCTGGGAAAATTTCCTTGCATTAATATGTCAGTGTAATTTTTTTTTCGATTTAATTTTTTTTTTCGAAACTTTGTTTTTCTTAAAAAATTACAGTAAATATTTGATATTTCCCAACGTTTTTTGAATGATCGACTTGCTTTTTTTTTTTTTTTAATGTATGTCTGAACCTTATCTAACTACTTCTTCAAGATTTCTTTAGATAAACCGACCAGCGTAGCGGGCGAAGGCCGCTAGTTAAAAGTAAAACTAGTTAACTTTTTTTTGCTTTTTTAACTTCTGACACCACGTCACGATATATGTTGAAATTATTACGCATTTGTACTTCTTAACATATATCTTTAATAAGGACAAATAGACACAACAAGTAACAAGAAGAACTTAAATTAATTACAGCTAGAAAACAGGTTCGGGCAGTTACAGTTAAATTGATGTTGCCATAGTTACGATTATATTACAGTTATATTTCTAAGCAATAAACATTATGGATTACCAGTCACTAAATAGAAAATGATTGGTCTTAATATGCCTGCTGAACTCTTATATTAAATAGACTGTCATTTTAGTAGCTCTTTAAGGCTCTTTAGTAGCTCTCTACATCAAATTGGCTGTTTTGGTGAAAATTTTCGAAATTTGTTTTATTGTTTTATATGAAAGAGCAATCTTTTACGGTTCTAAATTTGTTTTAATTTTATTCCTACTATTATTAGAAGAGGAGTTTAGGCAATTTCAATAAGCATCAAAATGGTCTTTTTGTGATTTTTTTTTATTTCTTTATTGTTTTATATGAAAGAAGATTCTTTTACGATTCCAAATCTGTTTTAGTTTTATTCCTACGCTTAGTAGAAGATAATTCATGATATTTAGGTCTTTTACTTGTATTCGAACAATTAGGAGTATAAGTTGAATAAAATATGATCACAAACTATTTTAAAGTTGATGATGAGCGATTAAAAAATTCAAAATGTCACTCGCTATCCTCTGAAAAACTTACCAGGAAAACGAAAAGAGCTATTAAGAAGTTAAAAAAGGTTAAATATAAAGTTAAGAATGTGTTAGAATATAAATGTGCGCATTTTAAGTATATAAATTAAAAGTATTAGATTTTTTACAAGAAAGTAAATCTATGCGATTTCTGGAAAATGAATTGAAAAAAAATTATTCTTATTTTATTTTATTTTACTTTATTCTTATTTTATTCTATTTTATTTCTATGTTCGATAAGTTTCATTACATAAAAAGTTGTAAAGATATTTCAGTGAAATTTACTAAGAATGTTTTCCATATCACACACTATGCCCTGAAGTAGGATCTAAGCTATAATTATTGATAATTTAATTATTTTATAGGCACTCAAATATTTAAAAAGGTAATATTTACTTTAAAAAATAGTTTTTATACATTGTGAAATTTTCCGGTTATTTTTGAAGACATTGTAAAACTCCTAGTTCAGTGCACAGATAAGTGTAATAGAAGTGTGCAGCATAAAGGAAATTGAAATATATTCATTCGAATTGAGTGCACACTGTCTGGCGTAATCATGATATTTTGCTAAGAATAAAAAAATCAAATCGTCACTCGCTATACACAGAAAAACTCTCCAGGAAAACAAAAAGAGCTTCTAAGAAGTTAAAAATGTTTAAAGTTAAAGAAGAGTTAGAGTATAAATGTGGTGCATTTTAAGTGAAACAAGTAAATACTGTAGTTTTTAACCAAAAAGAAATCTTTAAATGCGATTTCTGGAAAATCAATTTATTCGTTATGTGCGATAAACTTCATTACATAAAAATATTTAAAGATATTTCAGTGAAATTTTGTAAGAATGCTTTCCATAAATAAATGTGATATATATGACGGAATGAAATTTTCGCCTTGCTTTTAACATAAAATAAATAATGCTTACTTAAAAGGCGATTAAATAAACAACTATCAATGTTAAAAGTTAATTTTATTTAAAAATCTTAGCACTTTCAAACCTTTCCCAAACAGGTTCTTCCTCAGAGAATATTTTCTAAAATAAATACAAAATAAAATAAATACAATCTAAAATTCTAAATCTAAATAAATACAATCTAATTTTTTAAAATAAATACAATCTTATAATTTCTTTTATCAAAACGAAATCTTATATTTGTATTTATTAAAAAAAATATTCTCTGGAGAAGAACCTGTTTGGAAAAGGTTTGAAGGTGCTAAGATTTTTAAATAAAATTAAATTTTAACATCTATAATTGATTATTTAAGCGCCTTTTAAATAAGCATTATTTAATTTATGAATCCTTTTCATATGACTCACTATGCTCTGAACTAGGATCTAAGTTATATGTGATAATTTAATTATTTTATAGGCACTCGAATATGAAAAAAGGGTAATTTTCACCAAAAAAACGTACTTTTTTACATATTTTGAAACTTTTGGGCTATTTTTGAAGATATTGTAAAACTGCTAGTCCAGTGCACAGATAAGTATAACAGTATTGAAATATTATAAGTATTGAAATATACTTATTTGAATTGAGTGTACACTGTGTGGCGAAAGCATGAAATTTTGCTAAAAAAAAAGTAAAAAATCCCATTTTTTCAAATATTAAAAAGATATTGCTAGGATTTTATGTTTTCTTATCATTCTGTAATACAATAGAACTAAAATTTATTATATTTTTTCAAAACTGTCCTTTTGTTAAAAAAAAAAAAAAAAAAAAAAAAAAAAAAAAAAAAAAAAAAAAAAAGTGCTCCGCACGTAGGCATATAACTTAACGATTGTTTTCTTTTATTTTACGGATGCAAATCGATATGATGTTTAGATATTTTAATAGTAAGTAGATAATTCCGAGAAACTAATTGTCTAATGAAAGCCCTAAAATTTCTCAGTAAATTATTTAACACTCTAGGCGTTTGGCAAGAAAAAATTCGTTTATTAATCTGCTGGTTTCAGTATAATTAAATAATAAGTAAGATAATGATATTCTAAAGATTTAATGAATTTTTAATACATTTTAGAATGATTATACCCTCAGGAATTACATTCATATTTGTAATTTTTTTCTTTTTAATGTTGAAAGCATTATATTTCTTTTGAGTTTCAAACAAAATGCAGACAAAACAACATTATAACTTTACTCTTTAGCTTAGAGGGTTGAAGAATATTAAGGTAATTTTATGAAATATTATTAATAATCATAAAAAGTCTATGATTGCATAAAATATCATTATATAAATATGCACTCTCTTATTATTTTTTAGATCATTCTGGGACAAATTAATGTCTAATGAGAGCCTTAAAATCGTTCTGTTAATTCTTTACAGGATATTCATAGAATTTATTGAAACATTATGAATGAACATAAAAAAAAACTTTAATATAAAATATTACTGTATAAAAATATTTTCTCTTTATTCTTTCTTAGATTCTAAGAGAAATTATAGTCTAATGAAAAAAAAATCTACATACTTTTTTTTTTTTTTTAACAGAATATCTTTAGTGTTTTCTGAGAAAAATATTAATGGAGATTAAACATAAATCATTGTATAAAATGTCACTGCATAAAAATATTTTTATTTAATCTTTCTAAAACGGAAACTACACTGCTCAAAACAATTAAAGGATATTTGAAGTTTTATATAAAATAAAGGTATAAACGAAATTTTTTTTGCCGAAAATAGAAGAAGAGAATCACAAATGCAAATTTTTCTGATTTTCAAACTGTGGAGTATGCAAATTTTGAGTTCGACGTCAAAAACGTCGCTTCAGCGGCAGCGAATGAAATTTGACTTTCAACTCGATAAAAGAGAATGAAGACAAGGATAATCGGCATTCAGTGATTGCTTTGTTTCGATGAGTACGTTGTCTCAGCGAAGTCATTTGATAGATTCAAAAGCTTGGAGAATTGTTGGTAGGTTAGAAGGGGGCCAAACTCAAGCCGAAGTAGCGCAAGCCATTGGAGTGTCACAAAGTGTCATTTCCAGGATATGAAACCGTTTTTTGGAGAGTGAATGCCAGGCCGAAGACCAGGGCAAGGTCGTAGACGGGCAACAACGCCCAATGAAGATCGGTATGTAGCGTTAACAGCTCGGAGACACCGAAACATGAAAGCTACTCTTCTCCAACAACACCTTCGCTCGGCTACAGGCACCACGATTTCAACTCAGACAGTCTGAAACCGGCTCCATGCTGTAGGTCTGTATGCTCGCCGACCGATGGTATGCGTTAGATTAACATCAAGGCATCGTCGCGACCGCAGGGAGTGCGCAACCGAGCATGTCAACTGGAGGAGAAATGAATGGAGCAATATTCTGTTTTCTGACGAGTCCCGTTTTTCTGTGCATCCGGATAATAGGCGTATTTTCATCTGGACGGACCGTGGCAGTAGAAATAATCCTGCGTTCGTGCACGAAAGTGTCAGATTTGGCGGTGGAGGAGTGTTGGTGTATGGTGGCATCTCCATTGAAGGGTGCACTGACCTCTACATCATTCGAGATTGAGCTCTGACTGGTCGCTGATATAGGGATGAGATCCGCAGACCTATTGTAACTCCTTACGCTGCAGCAATCGGAGATAACTTCATTTTAATGGACAATAACTGGAGGCCATTCGTGCAAACCTGGTGGAGGATTTCCTTTTCAAGGAAGGAATCGTTCAAATGGAATGGCCAGCATGTTCTTCAGATATGAATCTAATCGAGCACGTTTGGGACGCTCTAGAAAGACGAGATTCTAGCCGCCAACAACCCCCACAAACTCTCCAAGAACTGGAAAGAGCTCTTCTGGAAGAGTGGGGCAGAATACCCACACTCTTCATTAATAGCCTCATTGAATCCATGCCTCAAAGGTGTTCAACGTTGCTGGCCGCCGGTGGAAACCATACCCCTTACTGAAAATGATTTTCTTTGAAGAAAACACCTTTTCTTATTCTTTTTTTCTCATATGCACAAATTGTGTTTTTTTCCTTTTGTACACAAATGCGCAATAAAATGCATCTTTTTCTGCCAAACATGTGCAATTTATTCTCATATAACCTACTATGTCTGTCGATCATGTATCAATCAGCTAGAAAGTTTCTTAGATACAAAATCCACCTAAAACGGCAATATCCTTTAACTGTTTTGAGCAGTGTAGTTAGTTCTCTATGAATAAAGTGTCTAACGATTATATATCTGTATAATTTTTATTACATATTGTAATTTATTAGATTCTACTTTGTTTCTCTTTCGTAATTCAGACCTTTATATAAAAGTTTTTTAACAGTTTTGAACTATCCTAATTTTTATAAAAATAGAAAACCACCAAAAGCATTTTTATCAAGAAAAAAAATCATGCTTCAAGCGTAGCTTATGAAACATTTCTGAATACATTAATAAAATGTAAATAAATCATTTCCGTTTAATAAGTTTAAGTAAGATGTCTAACTAAATAATTCAGGGACACAATAACACCGATAAAAATCTTTTTACAGCCTTGTACACGGTATATATATTTGTATTTATAAACTACATGCATGCAAAAAATTAGTTCAGTTATCTTTTTATAAAGCATCTTTTGCTAACAATGAAAATTTTACGTAGATTTTTTTGTGAAGCACTGTATTCGAGTTACATAATTTATTCCCAAAGAGGAACATTCAAATATTAGTTAAGTTTAAGAGTGCATTGAGAAAACGAAAAACTCATTTACAATAATTATTGCTCAAATAGAGTAAGGAGGCAATTTCTTTTGTCTGCTCAAAAAAAGCTGTAAACGCATTATGAATCCAATATTATATATAAATACGTTGCACAAAAGTTCACTGATTTATGCCAGATTCAATCTATTTGAAATGACGCTACATAATTAAAATACACTTCAAAATTTTGATGATTTTTTCCTTCGGCCATAATGTAAAAGTTTTTTGAGTGCTTCTGTAAATGAACTGGTTATGCCGCACTCTTCAAATTTAATAAAAAGCATGCCATGGTAAACATCATTACCATACATCAATTGCGCAAAGATCCGATATATTCACGCGAGTAAGAGCACAGACAAACAGACAAACCGAATTCATAACGAGCATTTTCAACATACTGTCAAATCCGTTACCAAACGTCAAGTCTATTACCGCACGGTTTTTTAATGATTATCATTTTTTCATCATTCTACTTTTACTTTTTATTCAACTTAGAAACAAATATGCTAATTCCTTAAAATTTAATAATTTACATGAATATATACTGTACTTATTAGAAAAAGTTCTTGTATAATTTCTATGTAATCAAAATCTTGCGGCTAAAACTACCTCTCATTCCAATTTAATTTAAGTATTATTGATAAATATCATGTTTTGAAATTTAAGCACATAAGGTACTTCAAAGTAAGTTGATTTTAGGAAATTTAATACATTTTAAACTGACTATTTTGAGTAATTTTGTATGGTAACGTATTTAACAATTTTCCTTACAAACCATCTTTAAATAGCATTTACATATTATATTACACGGCAAAGTGCACAACCAATTTTTTTTCATGCACCTTAAACGTCTACTTTAACACCTGTCTCTTTTTTTAATTAATTTGTTATTTTTTTATTAATTATTTTTTTGAAATTATTAAGTTTAAAAAATAAAAATAAAATTCTGAAAACTAAGCAAATGGTGAAAATGGCACCAACAACTGTGTTGGAAAATGCTAATTTTTTTTTTTTTTTTTTTTTTTTTTTTTTTTTTTTTTTTGCTATAGTTTTATAAATGTAAAATGCTTTCGAAATATAATACTGAATACTGTACATACATACATACTACATATACATACATATACATATATAATACTATACATATATAATACTAGTACATACATAGTACTATACATATATAATACTGAATAATGCTGTACAATATATGTAGCTATATGTATATAATGTTGTACATAATGCTGAAACTACTACTGTTATCAAAGAAATTAAGATAAAACATTACTATTTCAATCATTGAAAGATATAGCTATTCGAGTGTTTTTGTCAGCTTTCGTTCGATTACATTTATATATTTCTCGTTTGCATTTAAAAGTAATCACCATTACGGAATACCAGTAATTAAACGGGAAATGACAAGTCATAATATACTTGATAAATCATTACATTAATTAGAGAATGACTTTAGCATACCTATAAAGAGTTTTATTTTGGTCGGGTTTTACGTATTCCAAAATTGATTTGTGGTGAAGTCGTTTTAATGAAGTTCATATAATTCAAAAACTCGTTATCGGCTAATTGATAATCTTTTGGAATAATGCATAAAATGTTTTTGGAATACTTTGATGTTGTTAAAACAGGAAATTTTAAAGATATTAGAAAAGACAAGCAATTTTTTTTTTTCAAAATACTTAATTTCTAAGTAACAACGAGGTATTAATGAAGAATATGGTGTTAAATTAAAATTTGATACACCTGAGAAAGATTTTTTGTTACTTTTTTTATACAAGTAATTTCGCATAATTTACTAATATGTTTTAAAATTTGACTATATATATGTGAAACATGTAATTTTTTAATTATTTTAGATTTGAAAAAAAAATAAAAACTTTTATTTAACATTTGGTATTATTAATTTCAAGTTTTAAAGTTCGTTAATATGGTGTAATTTAAAATCTAAAGGAATATTTTTCATATTGGAGCCATTGAGTCACAAAGTGCACTGTAAAAAAAATTCTGTAAAGTTACTAAACTTTTTCTAGGAAACTGGGATTCCAATAACATTTCCTGTAACGGTAACAGCAAAAATTCAAGTTTCAGAATTGGTTACATGAAATTTTCTTGTAACCTTTACATGAAAAGGTCTTGGAATCCCAGTTTCCTAGAAAAAGTTTAGTAACTTTACAGAATTTTTTTACAGTGTGGTAATTCAATAAATCCAGTTCTATTAAAAGTAAAATATATACAATCATACATAAAGAAGACTATCTCAGTAAATCTTCGCAAGAATTCGGAAGCTTACATTTTTATTTTTCTCACGTACATTTGAAAGCAATAATCATTATGGGTTACTAGCCATTAAATAGCAAATTATTGGTTTTAACATCCTTGATGATCTCTTACATTCGACAATTTCTCATTATAGCAGAATTTTAATGAGTGAATGAATTTTAATTTTTCTATATTTTGCGGCTGCCAAAATTGATTTCAAGTCAGGACATTTTAATGACTGACAGATAATATTAAGACACATTATGGAGTAATATAAGCCTTACAATTTATTGTAATTTCTTCGCAGAATATTCAGAGACTTTTCTAAAATATCATTGGTATTAATAAAAAAAATAATCTTTGGGGGTCACTGTAGTACTTATCCATCATGGATATGCATAGCATAGAATATGAAAATAAAGTTTGAAAATATAATTTATAAAATTCATTACAATTCCAAAATAAAGTTTACATTCATATTTAAATAATTCTAATATATAGTTATGCTGTATTACTGATTATTCCGCCGACCCATATAGGAAAATTATAGAAATCACCAAACGACTCATAAATTATGCATATTGGTATAATTTTTGTTTTCATTAGCGAAAAAATAAATTAATAAAATATTAATAAAAATACAAGTATAACGTCGAATTAAACATCACTTGATCATGTAAGAACCATGTGCAATGTGTTTATTGTCAAGTCAGTATTCACAATGATTCATCTTTGGCATGTAATCTTATAATTTGGCCATAGTTTTTTGGTCAATGGATTAATTAATCGAATTGCGTGAAAAAATCCTTATAACTCCAAAAATAATTATCGTATTAAATTACTGTTTAGTGCACCGGATTATGTGTCTCATTTTTAGTTTATATAAATGTTTGAATTAAAATTTGAATGAAATACAGAGTCATAAAAATCGAGTAATGTGAAAAATATGATTACAAATATTTCGGCAACTAATTGATCCAATCAATTTCATTTTTTACACAAAATTTATGGGGTTTTTTTTCTACATTCACATTTTAAAATAAAAAATTCAAAAAAAAATTTATTAACTTCATCAGAACGAACGTTCATCAGAACGAACATTTCTACAGTTCTAAAAAAATAGTTCCAGATAATCCAGGATACTGATTTTCAATTATTACATACTAAATACACACCAAATTTTCAGTCTATATCTCTATTTTTAATAGAACGTTTTCAGACACACAGACAAGCAGACAAACAAACAGACATGTGAACAAATCATTTGTTTTCTAAAAATATATTTTTCAGAATCTCCAGTGTCTGAAACATGTAAATTATTCAAATCTTGTTTTCGATATTCAAAACCATTACAAGAGTTAACTTATACTTCGTATGATGGGTAACTAAAAATCATTATATAAAATATTACTATATAAATATGTATTCGTTTATACTTTGTAAAAAGGACTTCCGTTCACTATAAAAAGAGGACGGTTACCTATAGTTGCAATTTTTATAATTTTCTTTTAATAGTGAGTTTCTATATTGCTTTTTTTTGTGTTGTAGATATTTGTATAAAAGATTTTTAACAGTTATGTGATACCTTAATTTTTTAAGACTAGAAACTAACCAAATGCAATTTTTAAAGGAAACTATTTGCTATCGTTTTATAAATAGACAATACTCTAGAAATGTATAAAACCAAACATAATGCTGAAATTACTACTGTTATTAAAGTAATTAAAATGAATCATTACTAATTCAATCATAGATACAGAATATTATTCAAGTATTTTTGTCAGCTTTCGATACATTACATTTATCTAATTCTCATGCGCATTTCAAAGTAATCATCATTACGGAAAACCAGCAATTAAATAGTAAATGATTGGTCATAATATACTTCATGAACTATTACATTAATTAGTGCAGGATTTTAGCATACATATAAAGAGTTTTATTTATGTCAGGTTTTACGGATAGCAAAATTGATTTGTAGTTAAGGCATTTTAATGAAATGCATATATTTCAAAAACTCGTTATCGGCTAAATAATCTTTTGAAGTAATGTATAATATATTTTTGGAATATTTTGAAATAATTAAAACTAAATATTTTTGCTGTTCAAAGATGTTTAAAAGTAAAGTCTATTTTGCAGAATACATTTTTGGCTTAGAACGAAATGATAATGAAGATTATTGTGTGAAATTAAACTTAATACATTTGTGTTTTTTTAATTAAATAATATTATTTTAAAAGATTTTCCGATAATTAGTATTGAAACTAGTCAAGACTTACTACATATGGGAGGCTTGACCCATTTAATTTAATATTGAAATATTTGCTAAGTAAAATAAAGTCATTAAAAAAAAATGATCAATAACGTTATGCTAAAAGCTATATTTATTATTGAAAAAACATTTGGAAAATGCGATGTGTAAACAAAACTGCTTAGAATTCGAGCCACAGAAGAAAATTCCGTTCTAAATTATCACTATTTTGTTTCACTTGACCTGGCAAAACTTGTGGCCACATAGTTGGGCTTTATCTCATTGTTTTCATCTTGACGAAATTTGTCTACATACCATTCTTAATGTTTTGATGGATATCTTTTTAATGGAATGAATACATGACAAGTCTTAATGATCCTGCTTTTGTCCATTTTAGTCCTTTCTATTATTTCTATTGAATTACAATATGTGCTATTTAAATGAAATAAAGGTTGCTATATCCATTGAAAATTATATTTAAGTTTAAAAATATTCTTGCTTTATGTGGCATTTTTTTCATATTTTTATTTAAACAGTTTTAATAATTTCCCTATCAAACACTTAATTTTCTTTTTTAGTTTTATAGAATAAGATTATATGATTTTCGAAATATAACCATCTACTCTTCATTATGTTCAGAGTGTAGTAAAAATACTTCCGAAAATTCTTCGTTATTCAGCTCTGATCATATCGTCAACTCTTTTCACATTGATTGTGTCAAGCCTTCCCATATAGCACTTTTTAATCTATAGCACATAGTTATGTTTAGCCTAATGTAAGCCTTTATGTAATGTAAGCCCCTATGCATGTTTAGCTATTAGTACAACCTTTATGCCTGGAATGGAAGACTGATATTTTTAAATTACTTATAACTTAATTACTTACATTTCAATGATATATTTTATTTGTGAAAATCTTAAAAAACTTTTCAGACAAGTTGGAAATTGCGCGTGAAGCGTAGCAAATGAGGTGCGTTAGAACTATAATGAAAAATTAAAAATATTCAGACTTTGTTTTATAATATACAGTATAATGGTCAAAATATTTTGTGTGTTTCTTTAATACTATCTACCTTCTATTATACAATATCTTGGTGTCTTGTATTAAACCTCAGCAACGTATCTCAATTTTAAAAAATGTGAAATAGATTCTTAGAATCAAAACACGCCCCAAACAATGTTTCCTAATATACCTTTTATGTGGAATAATTTTGAATGGACCTGTAAATTAGTAATAAATATTCTTTGCATTGCAGATTGTACAGAATGTATACTTTAGAATATATACCTCTCTCAGATTCATGCCAATTCTAAATATTCGAAAGAGTGTAACATCATTAATTTGTACTTGAAATTATTTTTTCCTAGAGACCATAATATAATGGAATACTTTTTATTGTCCCTGTAATTTAACGATGCATCCGACTTTCATAAAATTTGAAATGACTCGACAAATCATTATGCACCAATTATATATTTTAAATCTCAATTGATTTGGTTAGGTATTTTCGCGGACTTACAGACATGCAGGCGAAACGATAGACGGACGGACAGAATAAACGACGGCTAAGGTTGAATGAAAATATAAGTATTACAAAATATATAAGTATTAATATAAACTGACTTAATACTTTTGATTTGCAAAATATCCTGAAATAAAATAACTTTTATTGCTTATCAAGTAATGTAGAATAAATTTATCTTTAAATAGTAAAACTTTGTGATTAAAAAATTGATAAGAACTTTAATACATTCAAAGATTTTATTTTATTTTTTATTTTATTTTATTCATTTGCGAGTACGTCAAAAGTATTTTGACCTTCTTAGAACATTTAGGGGAAAAAATAGATGATTTATTCGATAAATATTGCGTTGCTTAGCAGAAGATTTTGTGGTGTACTATTTAAGGCGAAGGAATCTGAATATAACCATTACTGTGTGAGTTTAAATTGTATAAAAGTCAAACAGTACCTTAAAATTGTTCAAAAATATCGATTTTCTTTTTTTAGCTCACAGGCTATCAAAGCCTGAGAACTTATGTGCCGCCCATTCTGTATGTTGCTCATGCGTGCGTGTGTAAAGTGATAACTCATGATAAAAGTATCCGATCCACTTGAAATTTTGTGATTTCAAGTTCACTCCTTGATTAGGTTTTGGTGTTTATTCGATATGTATAAGAGGGGGAACAGGGGGCTCATGCCCCTTCCCTTTATTGATATAAATGGGTTTTTGCATGCAGAATTAGCCATTTTTGTTCAAAAGTTAGATATAGGATCATTCTGATGAGACGTCTCCGCGATTATTAAAAAACAATTTTTATTAAATTTATTAGAAAATAATTCTTGAATAGGGATGCATATACAAAAATTTATACATTTTATGAGTAAAAAAGTGATAAATGCAATTCTAAACAGAGCATGAATACACTTTAACATTTTCCCCATTAAAACCAAAAGGAAAGGTGTAAATCTTATTAAATCTTATATTTTCCCCAAGAAAAGACGTAATTTATCATCTAACGAAGCTTATTTTGATTTTGTTTAATGGTACATTGCTTTGAGTCCCATAGAAGCTATGGTTTTCAACTCAAATGATCCATTACACATAGAGAAACAGACAATTCAGACCTATTTATTTCGCATAATCATTACATATTTTATTTCACTACAAAGGGTCAGCGCACCGTCTATGTCTTACCCGGATTCGAACCAGGACCCCTGGGCTGAACATGCCATTGGGACGACAAGCTTATTTTATAGAAAAGAAATAAGCATAATTACATTTAGTTTCAAAAATCAAACCAAATTCCATGGTATAGTGCATCTATGGAAATTGTTTAAAAGAAAACCAGAATATTACAAATGGACTAGACTATTATCCACAAGTTTTTGTCTGAAATTTGTCACCTAATATCCCATGTACTTACACAATGAACAGCATTGTCACACAAATACTTATTTAGTTTTTGTTACACAAATCTCGAATAGATTGTCTTTGACGATAGTGATAACTCCGCAGGTTTTGGGCGACAGATGATACTCCTGTAATTTTAATTTTTAAGAGAGTGTTTTCAATGCTGAAAAATTTTAATTATTTTATATTTTTAACGTGATCAAAATATAAATATCACAGTTCTAGTCTATTGAAAAAGAAACACGAAATCAATGAAATATAAGAACGTGCAAACTGCCAGATTTTGTATTGCATTCGCTTAATAAATGATAGACAAACATTAATCGTTGCTAATGTAACTATCGTTATTTTATAAAATAGGAATAGATTCGCTTAAATAAATGTTTATTTTATCTAACAAATGTATAGATTAAATGCAATTTTATTTTGATTAAATAAAATTCAATTTTATTAAAAAGTAATAAATAAATAAATAAAATAACTGTTTGCTTTTATTAAATCGCAAATTAAGCGGGAAAAAGTACAAAACGGAACTTCGTGACATGAATTAGCATCCTTTATAAATTATACAAATACAGGGTGAGTCATAAATATCGAAACAATAGGCTATCTCCTTAAATATTGCCCATAGACCCATACTTCCAATTGCAAAAATTCATAAAAAATTGTGAAATTTTTGATAAGATAAATTGCGACTTCATGGGGAGCCTAGTAGAAAAAATACGAAAATTAAATTTTTATACGGCCCCCGTAGGATAAAATTTCCAATTAGAAAAATTTTCCTTATTTAGTCCTGAATAAGACACAAAAAGTTGCATCATCTTATCTTTAAAACTCGCTAAGTTATAGCCGTTTAAAAAATTCATCAGGTTTTAAGGGATTAGACACAAATTGAAATGTGCGCAATTCAAAAAACAAAGTTACATTAACAGTTCTAGGAAACGCGCAAAAATCTATTTTTTGAGTTCGAATTTTGATTTTTTTTCTTTTTTTGTGATGGTTAGTCTTATAGTTTGCTAAGAAAATCACATTCTACCATTTCTCATACAATTTATAAAAATTTCATGTGGTTAGTACTGGTTTAATTAAAAATGGGATAATTAAATATCGTAATAACTCGTAACATTATTTATCGGATTTCAGTTTCTTTCCATTTAATTAAAGATGAAAATCTGATTTTAGTTTTGTTCCAGAGTTTTGTTTTTTAATATTAATTTTAAAAAATATTAAAAATATTTATTAACAAAATAATATAACTTTTTAAAAAATCATATTTTCAAAAGTAAATATTTTTTCAAACTTGACGAAAGAAAACTAATGTAAAAAAAAATCAAAAATGACGTGTTTCACGTTCTTTTTTCTTTAAAAATTCGTACCATTTAATTATTTAAAGACAAGAATTAATGGGGAGGGGGGAATTCATTATGCAGAAAAACGAAGTGTACTGTTTAAATGTCTGTCATTTATTTAAAAGAATGCTTTTTCTAAGATGCAGATTAAGTCTTTTTTATAAATTTAGTTCTCACAACTTCAGGCTTTTAATTGTCCTGGAGAGGCAGTTAAAAAATTTGTATTCTGGGCCCAGGCCGGGCCAGGACCGAGAGGTTCCTTTTTTCTGAAGACATGCCAGGCCGGACCTAACGTACTTTTCATAAAGGAGGAGACTGCTATCTTCTTTCTAGGTGTACATTGGACGAAATTTTCAATCCCGGTCTCGACAAAACCCGTATTAAACTTAATACTTGCTTAAATTAAATAAAATTCGGCTCAATCCAAATTTTTTTCAAAAAAAAAAAAAAAAAACCACAAAATTTTTTTTTTTTTTTTTTTTTTTTTTTTAACAAAATAAATAAATAAATAAAATTAATTTTTTTAAAGAATAGTATATTCAAAGGCTGAGAAATTAAATACAATAAAACCAGTGAAAAAAAAGTCTGCCTATGACGGAATTCTGTCTTAAACGGAAAATATGTTAATCCATGCAAAATAAATACACTATCTACCAAAAAGTATTTGTACACTTTCAGTTTTTGACATTTTGTCAAATATTTAAAAATATACTGATCAGATTCTTCTGGAACTTCAGAAATATAAAGATTATGTTTCACTTTATATTTATTTACATTCATTTGTTAAGCGGGTAATTAGGGGGCCGGCAAAAAAACAAAGAATAATAGAAATATTTGGAATCGCCCTGTACATGAAAATGCACGAAACGACTTATCGCTTTAGAATACAAATATATGAATACAGTAGAATATGTACACTAATTTTTGTGAGAATAGCATGTATATTTATGGCGATAGAGCGATTTTTTTGAAAAATTCAAAAAATTCTGGTATGTTTTTTGTTTATATCATGCTGGGTTTTTGACCAAATTTAACGCAAATTTCAGAAAAATTGGCAAAATGCAGTAGAAAAAATGTAGCGCAATTGGAATATAAATATATTAAATATTTTATGAAATATGAGTAGTTGTATAAAATAATTTTTATCTGCGCATGCGCGAACTAGAAAAACATTTTTTTAACATCATTTAATAGTCAATTCTATGGAGTGACTTATAAAAAAAATCCAATCAAATATCGTGAAAATTCAAAAAGATATCATTATTTTAGTGAGATGTTTTTACTCTGCTCTCTAAAAACGGCTGAATCTTAAGGGATTCCCCACAAATTGACATTTTTTAATAACTGACTTTAAAAAAAAAAAAACTAGTATTGAATTAATACAATATCTAATACAATATTGCTGCTAATAAGTACTTGACAATTGTGATAGAAAAGAAAAAGAGCTTTATTCACATTCAGGGCCAAAACTAAGAGAGGGTTGGGGGAAAAGGGCATGTGCCCCGGGACTAGGATGAAAGTGTCCCAAATGTACATTTTGTTTGCCGATTTTTTCCATGTCTATGTTTAGCATGATATTGTCAAAATCGTCCCATTCAAAACATTTATCCTATACCAAAGCATAGAAGAATCTAATGATGATGGCATAAAGATCCCGCATAAAGCAGATTTTTTTTTTTCGTTTTGATTCGGTTTCACGATTTTAAGATATCATTTTTTTTAAACAAAGCAGACTATTTTAATCAATATTACATATTTTAAGTTATACAATAAGTCGGCTATTTATAAATTAGAAAATTTTTCTTTGCAAATACTTTTGCAGATGCTTTGCAAAGAAGAAAAGGGAGGGGGGGGGGAGTTCACCAAAATTCATTGAAATATAAATATATTAAATATTTTCTAAAATGTTCTATGTCATGCAATATTTTCAACCAAATATAAAGCCACATTCAGAAAAATTCGCAAAATGTAGTAGAAAGAATAAGGTTCTATTGAAATATAAATATATTAAAAGTTTTCTAAAATATGAGTATTTGTATGAAATATTTTTTAATCAGCGTATGCGTGAACGATAAAATTTATCATTTTACATAATTTAATATTCAACTCTATGGAGCTACCCATAAAAAAATCCGATCGAATTTTGTGGAAATTCAGAAAGATATTGTGGATAGGAGTGAACTGATTTTCAATTGGTCTCTGAAAGCAGTTGAATGACGTCAGATTTTACGCAAATTGCTAAATCTCCATTTACGTTTTTTACTGGTGATTTACTTCTTTTCTTAGATAATTACCAGAACGAACCTATTTCAGGATAAAAATAATTATAAAAAATCGAAGCATTTGTGTCAAATCTACCCATTAATACATAATTGATAATGGTTCTTATGCAAATGCCAATATCTGCGATCCTGAAATACGTCAAATTCTCCACTGTTAAATGTGGTGTCGAAAACAACACTGACATCAATCGCATGCATGATGCCAAGAAGAACAGAGCTGTCTGATTTTGAGAAAGGTGTGATCATCGGGTACCACCGAAATGGCCGATCTTTAATCGACATATCTAGCGAGCTTAATTACCCCAAAACGACTGTGGCTTATGTGATTAGAAAATGGAAGCTGAATGGTGATTGTCAGAATGGGGCCAGAGTAGGCAGACCGACGAAACTGGGAGATAGAGACCGACGGGTTCTGTCTAGAGAAATTCGGAAGAACCGCAACCAATCAATGGTACACATACGCCAAGAATTTCAACAAGCTTCAGGATGTGTTGTTTCCATGAATACCATCCGTAAGGAAGCTCATCTGCTTAATTTTTATGGCCGTGCTGCCGCCCATAAGCCTTTAATCACCAAGTCCAACCGCGCAGCTCGGTTAAGTTGGTGCAAAACACGCCAGCAATGGACTGTACAGCAATGGAAACAGGTTTTCTGGAGTGATGAATCAAGGTTCACCCGCTACCGTTCTGATGGTAGGGTTTGGGTCTGGCGTCTGCCTGGAGAACGCCTCCTACCAGAATGTATTGTGCCCACAGTTAAATTTGGCGAAGGGGGGATTATGTTCTGGGGTTGTTTTTCCTGGTTCGGACTAGGAGCCTTGGCCCCAATTCATGGTAAGCTCAATGCCGATGCCTACTGTAATATACTGGACAACAGTGTACACCCTACGTTGTGGCAATACTATGGATTGGACCCATGTTATTTCCAGGATGACAACGCAAGCTGCTATGTAGCGAGGTCGAGCATGGATGGGTATGCTGATAATGGAGTGCATCGACTCGAGTGGCCTGCCCAGAGCCCAGACCTGAACCCAATAGAGAACCTCTGGGACGAGTTGGATCGTCGAATTAAGGCGGGTGACACACGCTCAAAATCAGTAAAAGAGCTTACCTGCCTTGTGCAAACAGAGTGGAATAAAATACCATTAAATGTAATACAAGGACTAGTTGAGAGCATGCCCAGGAGAGTCGCAGCTGTAATTGCCTCTCGGGGAGGATCTACAAATTATTAAATGTGAACAGGGCCAAAACCAGTCTTTTTTTCCCGAGGCAAACGTGGATTTTGAAGGTACCCCTTTCCCCCTCCTTCGCAAAGCATATTTACAAAGAAAATTTCTCCAATTTGTTAATAGCCGACTTATTTTAAAACTTAAAATATTTAATATAAAATAACGTATTCTGCTTTATTAAAATACTCCAATTTGATACTTTAAACCGAATCAAAAAAATGCTACTTTCAACAGGATCTTTAAGGCCCTTGTCCCTGCCGGCGAAGACACTGCTGAGCTAATGCTATTCCTGTGGGGAGGCATTTTTCTAATAACTCTTTCGCATTTTGAAATTTTCAATTTTTTTTTTCATTGGATAGCGGAAGTCCCTCTCAAAATCGCTCCTTGACTACTTTTTCGATTTGAGTCATAGATATTTTTTATAAAGTTAGTTTCACTTTCAGAACCGCTTTTGGAAGTGAAAGAAACATCATAAAAATATCTACGCCAAAATTGAAAAAGTAATCACGGAGCGATCTTGAAAAGGACTTCCGCTATCCAATGCAAAACAAATTATTTAAAAATGTCCAAAAGCAAAAGAGTTAGAAAAATGCATCCCCATAGGAATAGCATTAGCTCGTGAGCATCTTAGCGGGTAGGGGCAGGGACCTTAAGCCATCATCATTAGATTTTTTTATGCTTTAGCATAGCCCAGATATAATAATTTTAACAATATTATGCTAAACATAGCCATGAAAAAAATCGCCAAACGAAAGATACATTTGGGACACTTTCATCCCAGCGCCCGGGGCACATGCCCTTTTCCCCCAACCCTCTCTTAGTTTTGGCCCTGAATGTGAATAAAGCTCTTTTTCTTTTCTATCACAATTGTCAAGTACTTATTAGCAGCAATATTGTATTAGATATTGTATTAATTCAATACTAGTTTTTTTTTTTTTTTAAAGTCAGTTATTAAAAAATGTCAATTTGTGGAGAATCCCTTAAGATTCAGCCGTTTTTAGAGAGCAGAGTAAAAACATCTCACTAAAATAATGATATCTTTTTGAATTTTCACGATATTTGATTGGATTTTTTTTTATAAGTCACTCCATAGAATTGACTATTAAATGATGTAAAAAAAATGTTTTTCTAGTTCGCGCATGCGCAGATGAATATTATTTTATACAACTACTCATATTTCATAAAATATTTAATATATTAATATTCCAATTTGCCTACATTTTTTCTACTGCATTTTGCCAATTTTTCTGAAATTTGCGTTAAATATGGTCAAAAACCCAGCATGATATAAACAAAAAACATACCAGAATTTTTTGAATTTTTCAAAAAAATCGCTCTATCGCCATAAATATACATGCTATTCTCACAAAAATTAGTGTACATATTCTACTGTATTCATATATTTGTATTCTAAAGCGATAAGTCGTTTCGTGCATTTTCATGTACAGGGCGATCCCAAATATTTCTATTATTCTTTGTTTTTTTGCCGGCCCCCTAATTACCCGCTTAACAAATGAATGTAAATAAATATAAAGTGAAACATAATCTTTATATTTCTGAAGTTCCAGAAGAATCCGACCAGTATATTTTTAAATATTTTACAAAATGTCAAAAACTGAAAGTGTACAAATACTTTTTGGTAGATAGTGTACAATGATACCCTAGGAAAAGATTAAACTCTAATTACACCTTCTAGGGAGGGCATCCTTCTATAACGTAATTTTTCTTTTCTATGTGATTTCGTCTTAAAAGGTTTTACTGTATAACATTTTTCAAAGTCTCCAACGCATGGGATGCATTGGAGATTAACGATGTTAAGATATAAGTGATACATTTATACATAAATAGAGATTCGTTAATAAAATATAAATATTATAGCCTTTTGCACTTCTTTAATAATAAAAAGTATAAATATAAAAAACTAAAAGCTATAAAAGAAATTTTTGGTCAGAAATCTTCCATACAAAACAATTTTTTCCCACACCGAAGTAAAATACTATGTAGAAATTTGCGACTGAACCGGGCTATGATTTAAACTATTTTCCAGACAGGTCCGGGTTATGATTTTAACATTTTTTCAGGCCGGGCCAAACATTTTCCCCTATGGGTCGGTTTGGGACCGGATCAAGATATTTCGATCCATGCAGACCTCAAGTGCAGACTACCAACATATTTTGAAAAAAAGTTTAGATTTAATTCAATACACTGCTTTGTTATGTCCAAATGAGAGGCACTGTCTTAAATCGATATTTAAAAATGGACAATATATGGATGACCCCTTACTTGCTTTGAAAATTAGCGAGAAATTCTTTGTTTCTAGGCATGGTAAAGTGGTGTAAGTCACAAATTTTGGAGAAATTCAGATTTTAATATCTCTGTCAGATTTTTAGATATTTAGATGAAATTTTTTTTGTTCATTTTAGGAATGGATAAGGAATAATTTCCTAATTGGGAATTTTGTCCTACGGGGGCCGTATAAAAATTTAATTTTCGTATTTTTTCAAATAGACCCCCCCATGGAGTTTCAACTTATCTTATCTGAAACTTCATCTTTTTTTATGAATTTTTGCAATTGGAAGTATGGGTCTAGGAGCAATATTTAAGGAGATAGCCTATTGTTTCGATATTTATGACTCACCCTGTATATGTATATGCTAAATAGATTTATGTATATGCTTGTACTTATTCAACAAAATTTATATCCGGTGAACTTAGTAAAACAGTAACAGCATGTAAGCTGTCTTACATACCACAGGAATATTTCGTATATTATTGGACAGTTCAGCGCCAAAATTTTCTCCTAAATAGCAAACACTTCTTTTTTCTTCTATCTTTACATGAAAAAAGTATTGAATTCGTTAAAATTTTTGAAATTCAGTTTTTAACGGATTTACACGTTTAACGGGTAAGAGGACCTAGAAAATATGTTTTAAAACTGTCTGTCTGTCAATCTGTGTATGGGACAAAAATTTTGTGGGCGCGCTATCTCAAGAAAAATTGCATGGAATTTCTCAAAACTTAAGATTCTGTGAGACATTGATATAAACTAGATATGATAAATCTTTGGTGTATATCGCTTAATATGTGGCTCTTCTATGCCGCATTATTTTAATTTTGAACAATAGTCATATCTCAAGAAGTAGTACATGGATTTTCATAAAACTACAGATTCAGTTAGTCACTGACATAAATTAGTTTTCTTCAGTTTTTGGAGTAGATTGCTCAAAAGATGTCGCTTCTATGCGGCATTACTCAATATTATCTCACTGATTATATCAATAGCTCTCTCTTAGGAACTAATGCACGAATTTTCATCAAACTTCAGATTCATTTAGTTCCTGGTATAAATTTACTTTAATTTATGGAGTAAACAGCTCAACAAGATGGTTCTTCTATCCAGATTTTTTTTTACTTTCTCTCCGATGATTCTTTCTCAAGTACAAATACACTGATATTTATTAAATGTCAGATACAGTTAGCACTTGAAATAAGTTGTTGCAGGTAAGGTTTTAGTGTAAATTATGTAACCGGTGATGCTGCTATGTTTCGTTTTTGATAAGTATTAAAATGTATGAGATAGAAGAAAATTCCGGGATTGACATATCCGACAAATTTTAATCTACAAACATACATATTAGTTTACATTTGTCTGTGAATAGCGCGCACCTGAGAAAGGCAGAAATTTTCTGCTATACCAAGGTATCCGTTATAAAGAAGTTTCACATCATTAGACATTAATAACAATCCTAAACCCAAAAAATTATAAATCTGAATTGTAGAAATGCGATATAATCTGTCTAATACGTATTATAAATACGCTTTAACTGTTTTAGTAATTTTCTTCTACAAAATAAAATTAATGACATAAATCTTGTATTTCCGTTGGGAAAATAATAATTGATTGTCTAACGATGTCTATTTTATGAAAGAGAAAGGAAGATAATTACGTTATATTTTCAGCGAACAAATTTTATATTAGATTGCATTTAGCAAATATCTTTGGAAAAAATCCAAGTACTTAGTGATAAATTAGAGCATTAGAGATATTTCCTTTTAGGAATTTTTTTCTAATATTGTAACCTCTATTAAATTATAAGCTGCTTAGTAATAAATAAAATATTTATGACAGAGATTTGTCTGTTATATTACATTCCTTAAATATTTATTGCATGCAGTACTGTTTCTCGACATGTAATTTTAAAATACAGCTCGATGTGCATAAGAAAATATTGTATGTAATATTAGTTCAAAATTTCAAAAAAAAGTCTCAAAAATTTTACATCTAACAAGGATTTCAAAAGTCATAATATAGGATAAAAGCCACATCTGTCAACACAAGTTTTTTTTTTTTTTTTTTTTTTTTTTGAATGAATGAATGATTTACAATTTTTTGAACTTGAAACAGCTTGGAAGAATTATCAATAACTAAAGGAGTCAATTTCAACCAACTAACCAACTTTCAATCAATTAATAAAGTTATGCATATTCGCTACTAATAAAACGGTTAATCTTTGTTTTCTTACCTTCCCACAACTCCGTTATTTTGTTCTAGATGAATATGAAACAAATAGCATACATTCATTGGAATTAAAAACATCACAAGGTTTGTATCTATCAAGAATGTCGCTTAATACCCAATCTTGCGACTTTTATTTATTTATTTTTTATTTATTTTTATTTTTTTGTGCGTGTACACTGCCTTAAACATCAGCAGCTTCATCAAACATCTGTTCAAAATAAGAATGTGCTATAAAGTAAACTTTTATAACCAGTTTGCTGGCAGTAAAATTTAGTTTTTCTATCTCAGCAGCAATATTTAAACTTTTCTGTTATGATAATCCATGATATTGGAAAATTCTAGAATGAGCATATTTTATGGATGTAAAGAGATGTTCCTCAATATTTCCAAATGTTAAAAAATTGTTATCGCTATCTCTTTTCATTTATGACATCTTTCAGCTATACATAATTTAAACCCTGAAACGTTATTCAGGGTTGTTCTCGAAATTCCACCAGTTTTCGTAAAAGTTGCTTCCATATATTTAATTTTCAAAGTTTTCAATCAATTTAATTTGTTTTCCACAATTGACATTTTTTTTTTTCAATTTGCTAACGTATTTTATTTACAAATTACAATTAACACATAAATAAACACTTTCAATGCAACGACAAATCATGAAAAATACAAAAAATCATAAAAATGGTTTAACTTTTCTTTGCACTAATATAACATTTCTCATGCATCAATTCTCATTCAGTCACAAGAGGTGATGGCATGTTTTCAAAAAATTGGTATCCAATGTGATAGTTGAGGGGAAAAAATCTAGGGCTTTGGAAACTCTTCCCGACAGCGAAAAGTGTCAAGGGTAGAAGCAACTATCATGAGATAGTATCACGTTAAATAAAGTTCTGTGAAAAAAAAAAAAAAGGTCAACACCCCATTCTACAGATTTAAAAGTGTCAACTGGTCTTTCTTTACCATACAGAAGTTGGTACTTGTGGCTTTCAACACAAGCACGACTGAATCAGTGGGAAAAGAACAACTAAATGCAAAATGTTTCTTCATTAAGTATGTCTATCAGCATCTTTCTAAAACTATTAAAAATGAAAAGTATCGCGTGACCAACATAAAGAAGCCGAAAATTGAAGACAGTTGAATAACACGTCTATTCGGAACTTTACACGCTAAGAAGAGGAAGGAAAAAGCATAACATTATAAGATATTTACCAATAAAATATGAGACAAAAGATAACCATATATCCGGAAGATGTCATTTAAAACTCACCATGTAAACGAAGTATTTTAAAACACACCTATTCAATCAATAAGGGTTTACGAAAAGTAACCTTATAAGCGGGTGACCATATTTCCGTTACTCACTATACTTATGTAAGACTAATTAATTTAAACAATTATTTTTCAAAGAACTCTTTTTTCGTACAGAGATGATACATATGGCTTATTTTCAATGACATATTGAAAGTGCTAGTTTCGCACAGAAAAGAAAAATATACCGGTTATACATTGGATACGTGCTTTCATCGAATTGAAATTTTAAAATACATATGACCAATATATGACACATTTTACGGTGTGTAACATAAAATTAAAAAAAATGTAAACTTCAAGAATAATTTTCCTGTTGTAAGTTTAATAACTGAAAACATAAATATACAAAAAATATAATACCCAAGAATATACTGAAATCCACTACAGAAATTCAAACATAAAAAAACTCCATCAAACGTACTTTTTTAAAATCCAGTTTTATAGTCCGGGAGCCGACCGTCAATTTACCTATGTATCGACTAATAGGACAAGACTTACATCAAAATGTAGGTCTCAACGTGCACATTAAGAATATCCCTGGCTGCCAGGTCCTATCCTGCCGGAACGCAAGGCAGCCGCACTTTTATGATGTCAATTTTGAGTGTTTACCTATGTATCGAGTACAAGGACCAGACATACATCAAAACGTAGGTCTCAATGTGCACATTAAGAATATAACTGGCTGCCACATACATCAAAATGTAGGTTTCAATGTGCACATTAAGAATATCACTGGCTGCCAGGTCCTATCCTGCCGGAACCCGGTGGCAGCCGCACTTTTATGACGTCAAGTTTGAGTGTTTACCTATGTATCGAGTACAAGGACCCGACATACTTCAAAATGTAGGTCTCAATGTGCACATTAAGAATATAACTGGCTGCTAGGACCTGGCAGACAGTGATATTCTTAATGTGCACATTGAGACCTACATTTTGAAGTATATCGGGTCCTGGTACTCCATATATAGGCAAACATTCAAAATTGACGTCCTAAATGTGCGGCTGCCACCGGGTACCGGCAGAATAGGACCTGGCAGCCAGTTATATCCTTAATGTGCACATTGAGACCTACATTTTGAAGTATGTCGGGTCCTTGTACTCGATATATAGGTAAACACTCAAAATAGACGTCCTAAATGTGCGGCTGCCACCGGGTACCGGCAGAATAGGACCTGGCAGCCAGTTATATTCTTAATGTGCACATTGAGACCTACATTTTGATGTATGTCGGGTCCTTGTACTCGATACATAGGTAAACACTCAAACTTGACGTCATAAAAGTGCGGCTGCCACCAGGTTGCGGCAGGATAGGACCTGGCAGCCAGTGATATTCTTAATGTGCACATTGAAACCTACATTTTGATGTATGTGGCAGCCAGTTATATTCTTAATGTGCACATTGAGACCTACGTTTTGATGTATGTCTGGTCCTTGTACTCGATACATAGGTAAACACTCAAAATTGACGTCATAAAAGTGCGGCTGCCTTGCGTTCCGGCAGGATAGGACCTGGCAGGCAGTGATATTCTTAATGTGCACATTGAGACCTACATTTTGATGTAAGTCTTGTCCTATTAGTCGATACATAGGTAAATCGACGGTCGGCTCCCGGACTATTACATAAAGAAAAATATTTATAATAAGACTATATCGTTAAATTTCTACAGATACCATTTATAATTTGTTGTATATTTTTTCTAAAACATGTATAATATACATATGGGGAAGTTTGTTCTTTAAAGTAGTTGAGGTTCACTGGTGCATTTAAGCAAATTTATCGATATGTTTTTTTATATTTTTTTATCGGTAACGATATTTACGATATTTTACATCTTTATTCAAAAACAATTACTTTAGAAAAAATCCCTTAATGCTGAAAACACTATAAATACTAGATTTACTGAGGGGAAAATTAACGAATACATTCGTACATATAAATAACATAAATACATTTTAACTATTTTAGTTTTCTCCTCTAAAATGAAATGAAGAATATAAATCTTATATTTCCGCAGGGAATGAAAATATTGTTTATCTAACGAAATTTATTTTATGAAAAGGAAATAAACATAATTACATTGTGTTTCCAAACAACAATTTTCTTAGTAGATTGTATTTAGGGGAACAATTTCGAAGAAATCCAGATAATTAGTAAAGGATTATAGTTTTATCGTTTTTAGAAAATATTCTTATTTTTGGGATTTTTTATTGATGCATTTTCTACATTTTTATCTTTATTTAATTGGAAGTTGTGTATCAATAAATATTCGTATTTATAACATAGTTTAGAAAACTTAACGAAATATAAGGATATACACAACGTAAAAATATAAATTACACAGTTATCCTTATGAATAGATTTTATCTAGATAATAATGTTGTTTTACTGTATTTTATTTTAAATGAGAAAAAAATTTATTCTCTTAACATTATATAAAAAAAAACCTTATTACAAATATGAATGTAATCCTTGAAAGTGTTAATTATTCTTCAATGAATTGAAAATTCATTAAATCTATTGAAGTATGTTTTCTTAAATACATTGCTTATATTGCTTTGAAACCTGGAGCTTAGTGGAAGGAATATTACGTATCAAGCACTTAAGGGTTAAAATCAAATGAGTATCTGAGGCATATCTATATCATTATGTTAATGTAGTAAATACAGTACCAATAGAGTCTTCTACTTACTTTAGTGCTGAAAGACAAATTATCTTTTTTGCACTATCACTGACATAATTAACTTAAGCAATTTGATTTATTTTATTATTATACGCATTTATTATTATATTATTATTAAATTATATTTTATTATTATTATACGTCAACATCTTGCATTAGATAAAAATTTAATAAATATATTTTTTGTTGCAAATTTTTTAGAGATTTTTCGCTGGTATGTTCATGCACCAAAATGCATATGACAGTTATCATGTTCCGCAGCAGCTACGAAACTATCTAAACGAGTCAAGAATCAGTAACAACATGTCATAATAGAACGGAATAAAAAAAAATTCCTATCGATCAACATTTTTCATCCGTTCACGAGAATAAATATAACGGATGATCCACTATCACAGCCACGGCTGACAAGAGTGATATACCGGTGTTAAACATTAATGCATTTCAAGTATCTTAAATTAAGTCATTGGATTTGCGAAATTAGGATATTCTTTAATATACTCTTATGCTGTCAAAATATGTAAAGCAACATAAGGTGCTCTGGTGTAATAACGGCAACTTAAGTTTCTACTAATTTTCAAGGTTTAATTTTGGAGATACAACAACTTATTGACTATGTATACAAGAGAAAAATATTTTATGAGGTATGTATTCATAATATGTAATGACGTGCTTTCTTGAGAAATTGTATTTATTGTTATTTACCCATGTGGTTATTAATGACATATAAACAAAACTATAAAATAAGATTAAATAATGGCATGTGAATTGTCAAATTCTAAAGATACAATCTCTACAGTCCTAGAATTGACAAATTTTTGTTACACACCCATATGGTTATTAATGACACACAAACAAAATTATAAAATAAGATTAAATAATGGCATGTGAATTGTCGAATTCTAAAGATACAATCTCTACAGTCCTACAATTGACAATTTTTTTCTCACTTACAATTAAGGGCGATATCAAATGCAGTAATAAGCATTTGATAATTTATTATTCTGATATGAAACAGTTAGGGCATACAAATTTCTCTATATTCTTTTTGGTTTTCAACAATAATAAAAATGCTCTCTTAAATGCAGTAATAAGCATTTGATATTTTATTATTCTGATATGAAACAGTTAGGGCATACAAATTTCTCTATATTCTTTTTGGTTTTCAACAATAATAAAAATGCTCTCTTGTACATAAGATAAAAAATAAATCCTCTTTGGATATAGTTCCAGCACTAAAAAGAATCAATTCAAGTAATAATGCCATGGAAGGCAAATTCACCTCAGTGTATTTTTAATCAGTGATGCGCAAACTATTTTAATTACCGACCTCCATTTTTTTTTTGCAAAGTTTTTTCACGACTCGTGAATAGACAGTATACTTTTTTCTTAATAGTCAACTTACTTAAAGTGTAAATCTTCTGGGGATAGGCACTTATGTTTGTTTCTTATTCGAATAATATACATAGTTTTATGAAGCAAAGGTTTTATTTATCCATATGGGTACAACCTTATTCTTAAAAACTTCAAATTTACATTTTTGAAATATTTGTACTCTTTCACAGTATACTTAAATTTTAATCATTAGACTTTTCGAAACTTTCAACCATGTAACTCATTTGAAGCAGTATACAAACAAATGTATAAAATGCGCATTGAATGAGCGAATTAAAAGCTGCAAAACCATAACCTGAGACATTTATTTATTTATTTATTGAACACATACATCTGACTTGCGGGCTTGACATCAGAGCGTCGCCAATGTACACGGACAAGATAACAAAAGAAAATTTACAATACCAGATACTTTCAACAGATAATTTCTTGCACAAAGTGTGTGCAACAAATCAAGAAAGACTCGAACCTGCACTCCCCCCTCTCCCCTACGATTTGAAGCGATTAGCAGCGTTTTGCCTTTATACTCAGCTAGGGTGGGCTCATCCTGAGACATAGATGAAAACACTGCATAATACTCGCTGCAGTCCTAAAAAACATCGAAGAGTCACATAGATTGAAAAAGCTGCAACAAATATATAAATTACTAAACGTCAGACGTACTCAAATTGTTTATGAATACAAACAGAGAGCAAATAGAAGACATCTAAAATTAACAATCATCTTTTATCACTATGTGTGCTCATCTACTGGTTACCGAAGTGCAGGTGTTAATTACCGATACAAACAATTGTTTTCATAAAAAATGTAGTTCGATTTAAAAAAAAATACTATCACATAAAACTATATAATTGTGGTGTATTTTTTTGTTTTGTAATTTTTTCTGTAGAAAATTTCAAGACTAAATTATTAGAAATTTGAAAATTAGCAAACACTGGAATTTAACTTACTTAATAGGTGTAAAATAAACAATCTAAAAATTGCTAAACCTATAATTGAATCAAGGTTACTGGCATTAAGCGCAAAAGCTCTACCACTGGTATTCCTCTACGATATCAAGCCAATACCTTTACGATATCCCCTTCTCATTGTTATCTGTTGGCAAAGCTACAACAACAGCACTCAATAAACCTTGGTTTGATTCCAGGCTTGGACACTTTTTTAAATTGTTGGTTTTACGCCTCTTAAGCAAATTCAAATTTCCTACTGATTTTCAAGTTGCTAATTCTTCTCATTTCCCTATTTTTTGGTATTAATTTTAATGTTACCTGATGATTGTAGAATAAAAGGCATACAATCCCTAGTAGCAAACCAAATATTAGTCCAACGTTGCGCCAATATTTCATTAATTGGAAATATTGCCAATAAAACGTCAATATTGCTCCAATATTGGGATGTTTACATTTTGCTCTTATTTAGCCAATATTTGCAGCCAATATTATGCCAATATTGGGGTTTTATTGGAAATATTGGCAATAAAATGCCAATAATTTACAAATGTTGGCATTAGAGTGGAAATATTTCCAATGAAATCCAAATATTTAATCAATATTGGTGTTTTATTGGCAATATTTCCTATAAAACCCCAATATTGGCATAATATTGGCTGAAAATATTGGCTAAATAAGGGCAAAATGTAAACACCCCAATATTGGAGCAATATTTCATGCCAACTCTGCGCCAATATGCCAATATTGCTCCAAGGTGTAGCCAATATTGGTCCAATATTGTTTGGTTACTGGGGATATTTACTGTAAAGTAAATTTCGCTGAATTTGGCGATTCGCAAAATTTTTCTTGTGACTTCACTTGGAGTTCCAAGTTTGCACATCACTGTTTTATATTACTAACTATCTAACACATCCAAAATTTTTCGCAGTATTTTAAATGTACATGATATACACTAAAAATTTATGTAATAAGCAAAGTAATATTTAATAAATATATAATATTCAAATTTTAAAAAAACTTGCCTCTTAAATTTAAGATCTGGTATTGATACTTACGTGCTTCTTCCAGCTATAAATTGCACAAATGATGTTAATAAACTTTAAGCGGATGTTTGTAATTCAGATGACTCTGTGTCATTCTACGCAGAGACCGTAAGTGCCATTTCCCGGAATCCTTCATAAATTCCCATGATAGTAACACTTGGCGTTATTATATTAGGCATCTTATTTCAAATAATGAAAACATACATAGCACTATAAAGTAATATGTATCGTTACAAATAAATTATAAGAGGGATTTTATACTTTACATGTTTTTCAAATTAAAATTAATTTTATTTTTCTTATTTTTACCGAATTTCCAATTCATTACAGTTCATTTGAAAAAGTTACATTTAACAACATTTTGAAGTAACATTTTAAAACGCAAAAAAAATGCCCACACAGATAAACTACAAACATTTAAATTTTATCCTTCAAGAAAGTTTTAAAGTGGAATAATTATAGTAACTCGAGAAATCGTAAATAAAGAGGGTAGAAAATTAACGGCTATATTCTTAGCTATAAAGAACCGAAATGCGCTTTAATTATTTTAATTTTCTCTTCAAAAATAGAAAGATAAATATTAATCTAACATTTCTGCAAGGAAAGATATAATTGGACTTCTAATCAAGTTTAATTTAAGAAAAGTAAGTGAACATAACAACATTATGCTGCAAAAGGGAAAAAAAAGAAAGTTCTTAGTAGATTGCAATTTAGTAGAACACTTTGGATGATTTCCAAATACCCAGTGACAGATAAGCATTTAAATTTTGTTGGAAAACGTTTAATTTTCTTGTGTTACTAATGAACTTTTAGTTCTAGTGAGATATGAATAAATATAAAAATATACTTATCTATATTAATCGAATATGATTAAATGTCGAAGATCAATGAGTTGTTTTGTTCTAAGAGAAGAATATAATGTAAATAAAATACGTTACAAATTCATGTAACAAGCAAAGTATTTTCTAATAAATATATGATATTCAAATAACACAACTTAACTCTCAAATTTAAGATCGGCATAGATATTTGCGTGCTTTTTCTAGCAATAATATATACAAATGAGGTAAATTAACTTTTAGCTGTTGCTTGTAACAGTTGTTTGACCCAGAGCCCTTCTACGCAGAGCCCATAGGTGCCATTTCTCAGATTCCTTCGTAATTATGCGCATTACTAGAAATTGGCATTATTACTCGCCTACGATTTATTACACCAAGACACATTATTTGTAATTTTAAAAAATACCATATTTTATATATTTACTGTAAATAATATAAATTTTTGCAAATAAATTGTAATACGTTTTTATTATATGTAAGAATATACTTTAAATGCTTTTCAAATTTAAAGTAATTTTTTTTCTCATTTTTACCGAATTTTGCTTTTATTACAATTCATTTTAAAAGTTACATTTAACAACATTCTGAAACAGCATTTTAAAAGGAAAAAAACATGCCCACACCGATAAACTACAAACATTTAAATTTTATCCTTCAAGAAAGTTTTAAAGTGGAATAGTAGCTCGAGAAATCGTAAATAAAGAGGTCAGAAAACTAACGGGTATATTTTTACCTATAAAGAACCGAAATACGCTTTACTTATTTTAATTTTCTCTTCAAAAATAGAAAGAGATATATTAATTTAACATTTCCGCAAGGAAAGATATAATTGGACCTATAATGAAGTTTAGTTTAAGAAAAGGAAGTGAACATAGCAGCATTATCCTTAGAAAGGAAAGAAAAAGAAAATTAGATTATAATTTAGTAGACCATTTTGGATAAATTCCAAATACCCAGTGATAGATAAGCATTTAAATTTTGTAGAAAAACTTTTATTTTTCTTGTGTTACTAATGAACTTTCTGTTCTAATGAGATAAGAAAAAATATAAAAATTTGCTTGTACTTATTAACCGAATTTTGATTAAATATGGAGCATGAATTAATGGTTCTTTTGTGAAAGGAAATAAAAATACTAATGGAAATAAAATACTTAAAATTGAAGAAACCATAAAAATTGTGGCATAAAAACTGCATAAGATAAAACAATTTTTTATGTTGCTCAGTTGCCTAAAACTATACATTTAAAGGACTATACCTTTTTCTACAATATTATTAAAGCGCATCATTTTTCTGGGATTGTCTTCATAATGTAATTGTATGAAACTAAATTTTCCAAATTAAAAACTAATTTTGACAACATAAGATTTTCTTTCAAAAACAGGAAATTAAGAAAATTATTAGGGATAAGTAATATAATATTTTACAAAAGTAATGTAAATGGTTTAAAAACTTTATATTAAGTATTTTAAACAGATTTTGTATATTGGTAACTTATAATTTATTAAATTTTTTTTTCAATACGCACTGTAAAACATTTGTGAAAACGTTACTCCATACAATTGGTGTAAAAATGGTGGCAAATGCTGCTTCCAGTTTCATGGAGTAATTGTTTTCACATATGCAATGGTGTAAATTAAACACATATTACTGGTATAACATGACAATGTTACACCGGTTTTAACGGTTAAAATACTTCATAAAACTGGAGGCAGCAATTCTGCCACCAATTTTACGGAGTAACGTTTCCACAAATGTTTCTGAGTGCGTCAGGTAGTTGTAACACTGTTTAGAATGAGTTACAGATACATTACTTTATCTTGTTCCAAAAGCATTATTGGTTACATAAAACAAAAATATATTTTTTAAAGGATGACTTCTTTTGCTTTTGTATCCTTTTAGCGCTGAGGGAGGCAGATAGAGATTTTTCAGTTTGGAATTATTTCAATAGTTATGCTGTAAGAACATCATATTTGTACATTTTATAATTCTACAAAATACTAAGAAAACAATTTAAAATAAAATATTTGAGTGGGGTTATAAAATATCGCACAAAATCCCTGTAATTTCAAATTTAATTAATACTTCTAAATCCATCAATATTCTAAAACTCTTCAAAAATGTATTAAATGATTATGTAAAACTTTTAATTTAGTTTAAACAATTTACGCAAAATGCTTTAGAATGTAAAATTTTCATGAATTAATAATGCGGTACACTGTAAAAACAAAATACCCAAATTGTGTTGAAAGATTTTTGGGTACAGCATTGTCCCAATTTGGAAAGTTCAGTTTGTAGCACAAAATCGTTTTAAAAAAGTCTGATTTTTAATGACATTAAAACAATTAAAATATCTTAGATAGTACATACATTATACCTCAGAAATTTTGATTAATTTAATGGTAATAAAGATCTGCTCTGTTTTGAACCATTTTGGGTTATCTATTTTGGGAACAATACTCTACCATTTTGGAATCCTTACTGTACCATTTTAGGAACATTACTATACCCAGAAATCTTTCAACCCAATTTGGGTCTTCAATTTTTACAGTGTAGAAGTTGTTTTTATTATTATTCATTGAAAGTGTAGATAAGATTTCACTGTGTTTTAATGTTATCGCTAAATAAGCTTTGAAATATTGGCATCTATTATTTAAAATGATTGAGAACGTGATAACAATGATAACAGTATATAACTTTTGAGAAGTGAAGATGAATAACTGTCATCAAATAAAGAAAAGTTTGACTCGGTTTAAGAAAATGAAATTGATGCGATATATATCAATAACTTTTTTAAATAATCCTTTAAGTAGTTAAATTTTAAAAAAATGTAGCGAGAAAATTCCTCGAAAAATTCATTTCTTTTAAAATTTAAGGGATCACACACGCTCTAAAAAAAGTCAAATCTTTATCTTAGCAAGCTAACCTTATGTTATAGAAGGTGTACTGCAAAGACAGTAATTGTCATTCAAGCAAATTATCGTCATTCAACACATAAACTCAAAAATGTCAAGCAGTTGCTAAAATTATTTTACAATGAACATAATTTAGCGTGTTTATAACAATGTATTACTTATACAACTGTTTATATCTGTTTTTGATCACTGTAATTATCAACAAATAGTATATAAAACCGCCAAAAATGACGGAATAATGATCTTCGTCTAATTTACATAAGGCTTTATACAAAATGAAACTTTTATTATTGAAGAGTTTGAATTGTAGAAAAGTACGTTTTAAATTCGTTTCTACAAATACAAATGATTCAAATTGATGATTTAAATGCCATACAATCAAATGTATTAAAACATAGAAAATTAGGTGCAAGAAAACACAATGCTAAATCTACGAGTCAACCACTAGTCGTATTAATTTATTGGCTTATGTATCACTTAGTTTCTGGCAGACATGGATCATTAGATTAGTCTATTACTACTCTTCCATAAAACAAAGGATTTTTTCTTGTGTTCGATGACTTAGGGTTTTGTGCGGTCGGCTCTTCAACTAAAACAACTGGACTGTATTTCCATTCCCAAAATCCAAGTATGAATGGTATTAAATACTTAGATGATTACAAGAAAAAAATACTATAATTTTGTTGCCATCATGAATATAAATTTTTTATACATTATGTAGCACCTGCTCAAAAGAAAAACAAACTTGATGAAAAGAGGTTAATAACACTGGTGAAAAAATTTAAGAGAATTTGCATATTTCATCAAATTGCATGAAAAGAACTGAACTCAAGGAAAAACCACAGCTTCTAGATAAAAATGCAAATCATGTACGGCGAATACGTAAGCGTACATATGTATGTATGAGGAGCCAGCAGAAAATCAGGCTTGATCTGTGCCTGGAAAGTAAGACGAATTGCGTTCACTAGGACACCTCGGCAAATTTCTTGCTGTTATCTGGAAGCAAACGGTTAAATTTACATCGGAACAGTAAAAATGAGTAATCACCAACGTTTGGATGATGGAATGAAGCGACGGATTATGGGGAGGATAGTGGCAGACCAATCACGTGTTCACATATGCAGAGAGTTTAATTTAACATCAAGCGTCGTGTGTAACATATGGAAACAGTTCCAGGATACTAGATCCACCGAGACAAAGCCTGGACAAGGTAGTCCTAGAGCCACGACGGTCACAGAAGATCGCCATTTGCTCAGTTTTTGTGAGGTGTAACAGAAAGGCTTCACTTCTCAGCTCATTCGAGACCTGCATGCAGCCACAAGAACCCGTTTAACAAGAGTGGCTGTTACCTGAGAGAGGTCCGTTTGCCAGAAGACTGTCTGTTTGCTGCCCGTTCACGTCTACGAACAAAAGAGTTCGATTTGTATGGTGCAGGCAGCATAGTGATTGGAGTATGGAGCTATGGGCGACCATTTTGTTCACTGTCGAATCCCGTCTTAGCCTAAACACCGATTCTCACCGTACTTTCATATGGAATTAACCAGGGACCGGTTACCTATTCTTCAATGTCCGCGAAATCAACAATTATGGCGGTGGCGGTGTAATGGTCTGGGCAGGCATAATGTTGAACGGCCGCACACCTCTCCCCGCCTTTGGCAGAGGCTCTGTAACTGGTGTGAAGTATAGAAATGAGGACTTTGATATTTATTTTCACCTTTACTGGGGTGCAATGGGCCCCGAGTTTATCTTACATGACGATAACGTGAGGCCACATGGAGCTCTTCTGGTCCATGAATTCCTTTAGATTGATGATATTCGCCGGATGGATTATCCAGCCAGGTCTCTAGACCTCAAACTTATACAGCATGTATGGGTCCCCTGGGGAGGGTTACCGTAACTAGCAAAGCACTCCGAGAAGCACCCAGGAACTGAAAACAGCGTTGTTGAATGAATGGGACCAATGGCCACAGGCACTGATAAACTTCCTTATTTCCAGTATGACATCACGTTGCAAGGCCTATATAGCTGTGAGAAGGGACCATACTCCCTATTAAGCCATTTCTTTTGTGTATTCTGCAACCGCTGTTTCAAACCTTCAGACTACCATGAGTTTTACGCGCGACCATGTATCTCAATTATAACTGTTGAATGTTTATTTTGTTTGTATTATATCAACCTATATTCACACCAAATTGTATTAAAATCTATCAAGTAGTTCTCTAGATCGTAGATGAAATATGAAAATTCTCTTAATTTCTCATACCAATGTAATAATATTGATGTAGGAGTAACTGAAAAGCCAGGCAACTAACCTGATTTTAATCCAATAGGAAATACATGGAACCAAAGGAAAAATAAATTTCAAGAGACACATGCATAAAGTATCATGGAACTGAAGGAGGTATTAAAAAATTGTGGATTCTGGATTCACCTAGTGTCTTTTTATAGATATCTGGTGCATGCACAAGGTAATAGGATTTATATGGATTTATGGATTGTTATAGGCATTTATAACAAAAGCGATAAATACAATTACTCTTTAAGCCCTTCGTGACGGGAGCATTTTACGAATTTTTAATGTTTTCCTACCAGTTTTAAAATACAGAAATTTCTGACTTATTCAATAGAGAAAATGCTCGGATTAAATAAGGCAAAATTTACGGTATAATTTTACTGGTGGCGATAAACACGGATTCTTAAGCCTATTTGCAGCACGTATACGTGTCACTCGTCCCCAAGGGGTTAAGACACATTTCTACTACAAGTCGTGTATAATATATATATATATATATATATATATATGTAATAAAAAAATTGCGCCATTTTGTTCACTCCTAACTTCAATTCTAAAATTTGTGGAACATATTTCAATCTTAGTTTCGTAATGTATTAACTTGTAACAGCTAAAATTCTTTTTCTTATTTTATTTATTAATAAATTATTGCTTGCTTCTCAAAAAGGCGGGAAGTATTTCGTAACTTTTTTACTTTCTGGAATATTCCAGGGATTTCAATTTTATCGTTTATTTAGCATCGCGTGACTGCAGTTAATGCGCGTTATTAAAGGGCTTGTTATTTGCGAGGAAAAATATAGATACTGCCCCAGCACACTTCTCCTTAGACCAATCAAAGCTGATCATCTTTTGACATTTAGACTCGAGTTAATCCTAATTGGATTTTTAAATTAATTGACGCGGAGTAGGAGGGAGCTAGTTTATCGTGAAAATGTTCCTTTTTCATTTGGCTTTTTAGGAGCGGGAGAATGCATCTGTCTTTAAAACTAGTAAGACGTTCGTTTGGTTTGTCGGATAAATTGGAATATTTAATGATGTCGATCATTTCACGAAGTTTGGAGTACTCGATGTGTGCAACGCTTAATGCTGGAATGACTTCGTTTGCCTTATGACTTATAATAAATATCAATTGCAAAGACTTAGTGGCTTGATTTTTTACGGGGAAATTCCCAATAAAACTCCTTCGTTGCTTGAAAATTTACACTACGGCTACAGAACCTTGCTGCTGATTATTAGATATTAATAAATGTGCTGTATCAACCCTGGTGATGCACAGGAGCTTGTACGGTGTTGTGGAATATCGACGTCGTCGCCGTTCTCGTTACATATATATATATATACATATATACATATATATATATATATATATATATTTGTATATATAAATATTTAAAATAACTTCTGACTCTTCTCATTTGTTAAAAACCATTGCAGTGGAGAACAGATTTCGAATATTTTTATTAAATCTCATAACAATTTCCTTGCAAATAAATATAGAACCATGCTTTATAACTCATTTTCTAAGATGAAATGTGATGTAAAATTTACTAAAATTAATTTTAAGCATACATATATATGCATATATTCATCATCAGTATCCATTTTCTAATATAGTACATGTACATGGTGATTATAAAAAAAAACCTTCCCGACATTTGGGCTCCTAACTATCATACCATTCATAGAAACTGAATAAAATTTTGGGAAACGATGTTTTCAGGTATACGCTCAAGAGTAATATAGAAAACAACAGTGTCAGTCAAGCAGTTACGGTTACAGTGAGAAAATATCGAAAAAATCTAATAGTAACACCCAGTTTTATGTATTGGAATGTAATCTCCATTGTGAAAAACCCCATATAGCGTTGGAACGGCAACTGCAGCATGAAAATCAGCGGCGGCAGATAGGCTAAAAGTGAGGACTACCGATAAGGACAGAGAAGCAGCATAAAAAAAAGCATTTTATTGTGTTTCACAAATTTTCCACATGACCTCCTTCACACACGATGAGACTTTACATGCGGCAGATGGTGGATAGACAATACGTACCATGGCAATAGGAATCTCTTGAATTGCAGTTGTGATGGCATCTTTCAAATCAGATGCAGTTTGAGCACGAAACTGATACACTTTGGATTTTAGTTATCCCCATAGTCATAAATCCATTGGTGTCAGATCAGGAGACCTTGGTGGCCACGGAAACGGGAGATAACTCTGTCACCAAACTCTTGACTTAAGACACGTTTGACAGAAGACTCGACATGTGGAGGAGCACCATCTTGCATTCACACAACTTCAGATATAGCATTTCGCCTTTGCAATGCGGGAATCGCGTAACGAGTTAACATGTCTAGATAGCAATCACTCGTTACTGTACATGTCTGCAGATTAACGGCAATAACCTCTTCGAAAAAGTAAGGGCCGAAGATAAACGTACTAATTATACCACACCACACGATCACTTTTTCCTCGTGTAATGGACAGGCAAGAACATCATGTGGATTATTCTCTGCCCAGTGCACACAATCTTTTGAATTCACTTTACCAGTTAACAAAAAAGCGCCTCATCTGTCCACAGAATGAGTAAAGGCCAGCTAACTATCTTTATCGTACCTGATAAGGAATTGATTTGCAAAATCCAGCCGTAATTGATAGTCTACTGCTACCAACATCTGGACTTGCTGGAATAGATACAGAAACATGTTTAGAACAGAGCGCAGAATCTTGCGTATAGTTGAATTCGACGTATTCAGAACACGCGAAACACCACGTGCAGTTGCAGGACGAAGTGTGCTTATCGTTTGATGAACTTCTGCAACAGCTTCATTAACGGAAGGTCGTCCAGACCTGGTCGATCGCATTTGCAACCAGTTTCTTCAAATTTATTAATCAAGTCCCGTACAGCTTTGACAGTGCACGGAGCACCCCGTAATCCATGGTTGCGGCGGTAAACACGAAATGTCTCAGTGGCATTTTATCCATTCAGTTAAAAAATCTGTATAATTTCCCCGAGTTCTCTCCCTGAAAGCAGCATCTTGTTTGGAATGGCAGAAGGCAACATACGCGGCTTGCATTTCGCAGTGCCTTTTCTTTCAACTAGGGTAACGACGTCAACTATGACTGTGACTTACGTAAACTCGAAATTTGCGTTTCTTGGTTTCTTCTTCTCGTTTCGCGGAAAACAAATCATGCTGGGATATCAGTCGAAGAAATGGTGTGACGTGTGACGTAAATGAAACGAACATTAATGTTCTGGTGCTTTTTACTTTCTAGTCCTTTTTACTTTTCTCTTGCCTAGTTCCGGAGATTTTCATGCAACATTTGCCATAACAACGCTATTTAGGGTTTTTCACAATGGAGATCACATTCCAATACAAAAAACTGTGTGTTGGTTTTTGATATTTTCAAAATTTTCTCACTGTAACCGTAACTGTTTTAGTGACACTGAAGTTTTCCATATCATTCTTGAGCGCATTCAAAAAAATACGTTTTTGCCAAAATTTCAGTCAGTTTCTCTGAATGGTATAATAGTTAGGGGCCCAAATGTCGGGATAGATTTTTTATAATCACCCTGTATATTTATTTACTCCAAGAATTCACTATTGTAAGAAAATCACCACATGATTTTAATATACTTTTTATTAAATGAAAATTATTTTATTATTTATCATATACTAAAATAAATACTTGTGTGCTCGTGTTTGAGACACATGAATAAAATTATTGTTTAATTTCCATTTAAATAAATGTAATTAATTTAGAAATACATTTAGATACACTTAGTTTAACTGTACTTTACTCTACAAATATTAATCAACAGTTATTAAATTAGGTTTAGAAATCCATTAATGCTTTAAATACTCAAATTTATTACGTCGAAATATGCATTTACATATGTATCCCTTTTCAAATTAAATCAAGGTACGATACGATAAAACTAGAGCTTTCGTATTAAAAACATTTCCGGACAGTGCTAAAAACCGTAATCTATCACCAAGTATTTGGATTCCGTCCAAATAGATCTATTGAACTATAGTCTAATTAGAATTTCATTCTCTGAAAACGTAATACAATTATGTGCATTTCCTTTCACGGAGCAAACTTCGTTAGATAGCTGATTTGTTTCCCTCGAGAAAAATATAAAATTTATATTCTTAATTGTAATTTTGAAGATAACTAAAAAAAATAAAATAAATTTCTGTTTAAATCAGCGTAATAATTTATCGAAAATGTTTTATTTATAAATTTTCTGTATTTATTAAAATTATTTTTCAATTAAAATATAATGAATCAATTAGTTCTAAAATACATGAAATATATATTTCTGCGAAATACCGATGCTTGGTGAGTTAATGAACTGGCTAGCTTATTCTTGAAGTGGCCAGGAATCCTGGACAAAACCAGGTGTGCAGTTTATTTTGGGTTTTAGCCTGCCGATTTCCGAATTGGCGGGATATCCTGGGCCATTATCCGAAATCGAGAACCAATAATATTCAAAAGATACCACTCATGTGCATAATCAAAAGTGGAACTGAACATTTCAGTCTTAGCAATGAAATTATATTTTTGATTATTTTATATGAATATTTTGTGTAATTATTCTTTAATATCTGCCTATTAAAAAAATCTAATGCTGCCTCTGCTGCAATTCAATTTATTGCAACCTTTTTACTTTCTCGGTTATCTTCAAACGATTCCATAAAAAAATATACAATTTTATAATTTTATAGATAATGTATGATAAACACGCCGCAGCAGGCAGTTTTTTAATCCAAAAGCATTCTAATATTTAATTTACCGTTGGTAACAATGAAAATCTCCCTCCCCCACAAAAAAAACACTTAAGCATATTTTAAATAATTTTAAATATAAATATAACAGCTAACAGTGTAAAGATGTTGTTTATGGAATTCCGTGCAATCAGTGTAATGTAGTTACATACGTGAAACTATCCGAACACTTTAAATACGAATAAAGAAGAGTAAGCGTACTGTTAAGTATATATATTTTAATTTTAAGATAGTTGATATAATTATTTTATGATCAGTTCCAGCTGCAGTAATTATGTCAGTTGTGATTTCTTAAAAGCATATATATTTTTTTTTTTTTTTTTTTGTAGGTAAAACTATTGATTTAGCAAATAACGAAGGTGTATCTCTACCAACAAAATATTCTGTTTTATTTTAACATGTAATTTTTCTCTTTCGAAAATTTGATGTAATGTTTCTGTACGTTAAACTTTAGCATCTAAATATGACTTTAACGTTAGGAAGAGCTGATGAGGAATGAAGAATTAATCCGAAACATCCTATTGAAAATGTGTTTAGTGCTTTTATGTTTTTAATTTTAGTGAAATGCAATGTCTGTAATTTTGATGAACTTTAAATAAATTTCAATGAAGATAGTTCAATTAAGTAAGTTTTATAGGATAAACCATTTCTAAGAATTTGGTGATATGTTAAAAAGAAAGTATATAATTCATTCGATTCCAGTGTGCAATGTCCGATTTTTTATTAAATCCAACACTTTAGTATTTCATTCAGTTTTTTCAATTACCGATATTTCCGAGTATAAGCTGATCCATATATAAGCCCATTGCACCATTTTTCAGTGAAAATTTGACCTAAATCGACACTATATATGAGTTGATGTTAACTATTAACTGCTGTGACAAAAATTGTCGCATAACTACTGTGGATGGTCTGTCAGACCGCTTAATCTAAAGGTGAATAAAATGTTAAATTAACTCTCAGAATAACATTTTAGATTAACCTTTATATATAGGACCATTATAAATAAAACTCGGTATTCAAAATTCTCTAGATATAGTAATAGGATTCAAATGAAACAAAATTTGACCAGTATCTAAGGTTGAACTAAATTTTGCCAGTTAAACTCTGAAACTTCAAAACCTCAGTGGTCTGTGAGACCGCTAACGGCAGTTAAGGGTTAAGAAATAGCAAATACAAAAAAGTTGGAGAATGAATAATTAGCACTCTTTTATTCCTTGATAATAGATCCTGGACTCCGGAATTTTTTATGTTTCCTATTTTGTCACGGACACAATGCCATATCAATTAAATTTGGTCCCGTTATTCTGTTATGACTTGCTAGTTATAACATTTATGCCTTTGATTACCACAAGAAAATTATCGATTGATCTTTCAAAAAACGTTACAGTAATAATGCGATAGGTGGTAACGAAAATTCTGCCATTTTTAAGAAAGTCCATAATTTTGATAATGAGGAATGAGACAATCATAATATTTATACTGATATATAAAAAAATAAAATGTTTTTAAGGAGTTGCATGAAAATTCTCATAATAATTTGGATAATGAGTGAGAATTGGTAGGTCGTTTCAATGTAAAAGAATGGAGTTTAAGTATATTTAGAGAAAGTGTAAATATATTTGAAGTTTTTTTTTTCACTTTTTAGAATATATATATATATATATATTGAAATTTTCTTGTATTCGAGTATAGGCTGAGCTCCCTTACTTTGGTACAAAAAATATGTTATCGACATTTATTTTGTAGTTTTCTAAAATCTTTTATATCTAATGTTATCAGATTGTTAAAAGCCCGAAATCAAATGTTATTTAAATGAAAAATATATTTAACAGGGATTTTAAAAAGAAAAAAAATCTTTAAAAATGTGAAAAGCATTTAATGACGAAAATTACATTTAAATAAGAAAATTTTTCTTCTTGAAATTAAAAAGAAGTTGGGGTGCCATCGCTATTTTTTACTTAAACCTTAAACACAAGCAAATTTTAGAATGTATAATAGATATTAAATAACGAATAATTACAAAATTAACTTTCTGTTAGATATGTTAACTCTAGCAGCAGTAAATGCGGATATAAGGAAATTCCCTAGTCGTAAGAAATGAATGACAATCTGATTACAAAAGATTGCTACTGGTCGTAAGAACATAATTTAATATTGATTAATCCGATATATGTATATATATCTATACATGTATATATAATACTATTGGTTGTAATACAATACATGAAACATTGAATTTAATACAAAATTAACCACATTGAAACATGGTGAAAATAAAATAAAATTAATACAAACGAAATTTACAGAACAAAAATAGAACCATCAGGCTCACAAATACTTTGGAAGTACAATTAATGTGTTTAGTTTCATCTTAACATTACCATGAAAAAACAAAATTACACGAATTTCAGTCTAGCAACACACATAAAACCAAAATAAAATGGAGAAAAAAACATAAAAAATAAATCATAATTATATTATTAAATTGGATAGAAAAAAAAGAAAAAATATAATAAAAAAATACCATACACTATAGTTTACCCTAAAAAAAAAAGATTAACACAAAATCATTTAATTTGACAGTACTAATTTAAAATCACTATCTTAATATAAGATGAAATAAGGAATAAAATAGATAATTAATAAATGCATGCAAGTGTAACAAGATATATAATTTAACATGTAAAATAGTTATTCCATCATTAAGCAACTAATATCCGCCATAAATAATATATTAAATCCCTATATGATATTATTAGACGATATATTACAACTAATAATAAAAATTTTTTTATGATTAGCTATCAGAAAGCTACATAGTAGAAATCTTGATGACAATGCCTTAAGGTTATGCGCAACGAAATAATTACCTTAGTGCATAGTATTTATAAGATTATTAAAACATTTGGCTACCTCTGCTATATATTAAAAAGTATGTATAAAATACCATAAATAAAAAAATCATAATGAATATTTTATTTAAAATGAAAAGATACTATAATATAAATATCAAAATGTACATGTATTCATAATTAATTGCACTAAACGCAGCATAATAAATTGAATGCTAATATGATACCAAAAATTGCAATACAATATATGAACCATTGAATTTAATACAAAATTACCACATGGGGAACATGAACCACGTTGAAACATGGGGAAAAATAAAAAAAAACAAAGCAGAACCACCAGGCCCATAAATACTTTATAACTACAAATAAATTGTGTGATTTCATCTTCGCATCAGCCATGAAAAAGCAATATAACACGAATTTGGGGCTACCAACGCACATAAAAAAATGGAGCAAAAACATTATAAATAAATCATAATAACATTAATAACATTATTAAATTGGATAAAAAAAGAAAAAAATGTATGTAATTAAAAAAAAAAATACCATACACTACATTTTACCTTAAAAAGATGTAGCACAAAATTATTTAACATAACAATACTCGCCTAAACACAATATTTTAATATAAAATGAAATAAGGAATAAAACAGATAATTAATATATGCATACAAGTATAGCAAGATTTTGAATTTAACATGCATAGGTATATGTATAGATAGATAGTATATAGATATGTATATAGATAGATAGATAGATAGATAGATGTTAATAATATAGAGCAAATAAGAATGTTTTTAGAACCTGCGAGTGTGCAATGAGATTGCAGGGCTCGTAAAGAAAAGTGCTGCCTTGTTTATATGTACAGAGTGGAAAAATAAGTAAATAAATAAATACATGCTAAATTTCTGTGTTGTGTACAAAAATGTGAATTGAAAGAACCCAATTAACAATGTATATAAGAGCTTTTATGAAATTCTATTTGAGGTGCAATTTTATTAGATATATATTCGATTTGCTAAAATATTCGAAGACATGAAAAAATTGATTTAAACGTAATATATAACCATATGAAATATTCATCAGTTGGAGAATAAATAAATTAATGTTAATTACGAAAAAATTAAACAATTAAAAATAGGAGTATGAAAATACATTCAAAAAATAATGAGGCTGTAATCAAAAGCCACTACCGACATGCACATCACTTTAAAAAAAAAGGTTACTTTATAAAGCCGATATATTTTTATTCACAAAATTAATAGACTTGAATGATTTAAGAAAAATATGATTAAAAAAATTGCTGGTGAAAATTGTTTTTCACGTTTCATTTATAAGCGTTTTAAGACAGAAATGCAGATTTAATTACATTTTGAAATGGCGCTACGTTCACTGTAATATTTTAGGTTTTGCATATTTCATTCTGACACTAATCTTCTGGAAACTTTCAGAGGAATTGATTTCCACGCAAATATTTTTAAAATGTGCTTCATTTAAAACTTATAATTACAAGTTGATAGCGAAAAGATGAAAAGTATTCAGTAATTACTCTCTGGAATGTTATTAAATATTAAGACATAGTAAATATGGATTTCATATCCAAAAAATAAAACGAAACCGAATGATGAATAAGCACATTAAAAGTTTTTCGCATGCTATAAGTACAAAAATATGTACAATCCTTTATTAGCTGTTCGAAATTTTTATATATTAAAATTACAATTTTGTATACTTTGCAATAAGTTCACTTGAGTCTTATGAAAAATAGCAAATTCTCGATTAACTGGAATCGGATTATATGGGATGTGGATAAACTGGGCCTGTTGAAATCTCAGTTTTGCATGATAAAAAATAATAAATAGCAAGGAAATAGCAATTAAATTCTTTTTGGTAAGATTTTTTTTTTCAATTTTTATGAAAAATCACTTTTACATTAATAACAGTGATAGAATCCAGATAGATTGATTAAAAATTGTATGAAAGATAACGAATATTGGTGTATTTCGTTCTGTTCAATACGTATTCATATAAAAATAGGCTAAGGAAAACATTTTGAAAATGTTTGGAAAATCTTATATTACAACACGATTTACCTTATATTACTTTCGAATGCATTTTTTAAAAACATTCTTAAACATAATTCTTTCAGCAAAGTACTTTTTATTTTAAATTTAAAGAATGAAATATAAAAATCAAATAACAGAATCGCAAACGGTGCAAAGAGAAATAAGCAAATATTTATTATTATTATTACTAACTAGGGCACGGCAAGAAGTGTCAGTCACCGATTTTGACGAAAGTAGTATCGTTGGAAAACTCTCATCGAAAGCAGTAAAAAACTCAATGGAACTATTGAGTTTACGTGTACCACGCAAGGTTACGAAATGACTTCCCGTCTTTTTGAGAAACAAGCAAGAGATTATTAATAAGTTAAATAAAAAAAAAGAAAAAGGACTTTAGCTGTTAAAAGATTAATATATTACGAAACTAAGATTAAAATATATTCCACAATTTGAGAATTAAAAGCTCAGAGAGAGCAAAATGGCGCAAATTTTTTTATTTTATTACAAATCCCTCCTCCCAAAAAGACGGGTGAAAATGTAGGTCTGAAACCTGCAAGTTTACTGAAAGGGAGATGATGCAGACTTATATCACGAAGTTGTTGATATAAGTAATAATAATTAGATACTAAATAAAAGAAAAAATTAATTAATTTTTTTATAAATAAGGAATTTAAATTTAGGAACACTAAGGTGATGCGTAGAATAACTTTAAATTTACATACAAGAAAATAGGCATCAATAAAGAATACACGATATGATCTTGTTTAAAGTACGCATCATAAAGTAATTTGAAAATATAAGCAATTAATCATAATATATTAATATGAAAAACAATAACGCCGAATCTTCCTTGACAAAAGTAAATCCAGACAGGATGGAGAGATTTAGTAGAGATTTCATGAAATCAAATCTAAAAGTTTGGCCCTCAATGTTCGTCCAAAAAGTCACATTTGGAATTGAATAGTTCACTACCTCCTTTCAAGGAGGTCATTATATCATTATAGACCATCCAATTTTTATCATCTAACATTATGATATTAGTTCAGTTTGTTTTTGTAAGAAAGTCCTAGAACAATTATAATAGTTCCATTTTTGGAACATTTTTATTAAAATATTTTTTATAATCATAATTTTAGATAATAACACATTTTATAATATAGTAATACAGTAATAATAAATTTTAACAATGTAATAAACAAACAATACAATAAAGAAACATAATAAAGAAATATATTAGTATAATTAAATATCATAAATATAAGTAAATCTCATAATGGATATAAGTAAATATTTTAATAAGTAATAATAAATATCACAAAAGACATTCTTTAAATTCTAATTGGTGTACTTAATCTCGTTTATCTCATCTCAGGTATTTTTGGGATGAAATAGAGAGAGAAGTGGAATAGAATAAAGAACATAATAAATTATGTAATCATTTATTTAATCTTGTAATTCGAGTACAGGATTAAATAAGAATATGTACAAAAATTTTAGAATATAATATGATAAAATAAAATAAAATAAAATTTTGTTCGTGTTTGAGAATGCACGTTCTTGGAGAGTTTGTGGGGGTTGTTGGCGGCCAGAAACTCGTCTTCCTAGAGCGTCCCAAACGTGCTCGATTGGATTCATGTCTGGAAAACACGCTTGCCATTCCATTCGAACGATTCCTTCCTCGAAAAGGAAATCCTCCACCAGGTTTGCACGATGTGGCCTGCTGTTATCGTCCCTTAAAATGAAGTTATCTCCGATTGCTGCAGCGTAAGGGACTACAATAGGTCTGAGGATCTCATCCCAATATCGGCGACCAGTCAGAGCTCCATCTCGAATGATGTAGAGGCCATTGCGCCCGTCAATGGAGATGCCACCATACACCAACGCAGGATTATTCCTACTGCCACGGTCCCTCCAGATGAAAATACGCCTATTATCCGGATGCACAGAAAAATGGGACTCGTCAGAAAACAGAATATTGCTCCATTCATTTCTCCTCCAGTTGACATGCTCGGTTTCCCACTCCCTGCGGGCGCGACGGTGCCTTGATGTTAATTTAACACATACCATCGGTCGGTGAGCATACAGACCTACAGCATGGAGCCGGTTTCGGACAGTCTGAGTTGAAATCGTAGTGCCTGTAGCCGAGCGAAGGTGTTGATGGAGAAGGGTAGCGTTCATGTTTCGGTGTCTCCGAGCTGTTAACGCTAAATACCGATCTTCATTGGGCGTTGTTGCTCGTCTAAGACCTTGCACTGGTCTTCGGCCTGCACATCCACTCTCCAAAAAACGGTTCCAGATCCTGAAAATGACACTTTGTGACACTCCAATGGTTTGCGATACTTCGGCTTGAGTTTGGCCCCCTTCTAACCTACCAACAATTCTCCAAGCTTCTGAATCTGTCAAATAACTTCGCTGAGACATCGTACTCATCGAAACAAAGCAATCACTGAATGCCGATCATCCTTGTCTTCATTCTCTTTTATCCAGTTGAAAGTCAAATTTCATTCCCTGCCGCTGAAGTGACGTTTTTGACGTCGAGCTCAAAATTTGCATACTCCACAGTTTGAAAACCAGAAAAATTTGCATTTGTGATTCTCTTCTTCTATTTTCGGCAAAAAAATTCGTCTGTATCTTTATTTTATATAAAATTTCAAATATCCTTTAATTGTTTTGAGCTGTGTATGTTCTCGGTGTGATAAAACATTGCAAGGAAGGAAACAGAAAAAGAAACAAAATTAAATTCTAATTGACATGTACTTGGACTGAAATTCAGAAGCAAAAAGAGAGAAAAAAATAAAATAAAGTGATAAAAATTTTGTTACTTGGCAAATAATTAATTTAATGATTGATAGATTAAATTTAATATTACAAATTGGTTCATTTGAAAATTAAAATTTAAAAAAATGACTTAAAATTTAATTGTTATTATATTACTCTAAGTTATAACTAGAGTAATTCAATACAGGATAAGAAATCTTCACTTTGTCCGTCTACGCCGGCATAAACAAACAAATATAAAAATTTCCAGACAAGTGACACTCTCGCTGCAGTCAAGAGATATCATTGCCATTCTTGTAAGAATTACAGGATATTATCTGAATTAAAATATGGAAAGAAATTTACTGTTTAAGAAAAAAAAAATATAAAATGATAATAAACTAGAGATTAAGTCTAAGCTACAGTTTTCACTTGAGTTTGTTGTTGTTGATTAGGGGGTTGTTGCTCATGACTTAATTTAAATTTATCAGGGGAATAATAAGGCCTTAATTTAGATACATGTACTATTTCTGAACTTTTGAACTGGTTTTGCCTATCAATTTCAAAATTTACTTCGGATAATTTGTTAAGAATTTTATAAGGGCCACTAAATACCTGTGATAACTTTCTAGTATTAGGGTACTGAAATTCTTCATAGATTACTAGATGGCCAATTTTAAATTTTGGTTCGATATAATCTTTAACATAATATTTTTTATTTTTTAAATGAAATTCATCTGTGCTTGCTTTAGCAATCTTGAGGGCTTCATGAACAGGGGGATAATAATTTTGTTGTAAGGGGGGAGTCATAGGGTAATTGGTCAAAAAGTAAATAAGCAGGTGGAAATTTAGTAATAGAATGACTTTTAAGACTGATGGATTTATTTTCTTATGGGAAAATCCCCAATACATCTCATCCACTGCTAGTCAAACTGCCGGAGCGACTTCTCAGCTCATTCCACTGCTGATTTTTAGTGCGTAGAGAATGTTCTGCATCAAACATGATGTTGCACTAGAGCTTGTACTTTGTTCGCCATCGTCTTATCATCACACACACACATATATATATATTTAATTTGCAGAATAGAAATTAAACAATTGAAAATTACATGTTCCAAATTTTAACTACTTATTTTTAACTGTTAAAAGAAATTAAATGAGGGAAAGGGATGAAATATCCCATCATAAATAAAGCGAATTTTCGCAAGAAATCATGATCATAACAACCATTGATTGAAAAAAATAAGATTCCAAAGTAGATTCCAAAATAATAATAATAATAATAATAAAATCCAACATTTTTTTAGTTCCAGTTAAAGTGGAAACATTATTTAAACATCATTTTAAGCTGTAAAAAACAGAGAAATAAAATTATTTCAGAAAATTGCTTCACTTTTGTGTCCCGTACCCCCTTCAGTGACGATGGTATTATGTTTAACATCGCTTTTTTTTTTCAAAGAAACAGTGAACTTCGTAATATGCCCTGAAAGTGGTAAAAAAATTATTTAAATTATCCGAAACTAATTGATAGTAATGTATGTGCATATGGTGTAACACTGATGCGTTAATTTACTTCTTGGTGCAGGATTGTAAAAGCATTTTATGAATATTATTGTAATTATTATAAAAACGTCTTTTAAATTAAATACTGTATTAGAAGAAAAGATATTTTGAACATACTCTGAAAAATGTTTTTTATTCATTTTGTAAGTAGAATTATTGTGTTTTCTTTTTTATTTGTGTGCTCTCTGTTTGAATATTCATAAAACTAAGGAATTAAAAAAAAATCGCCAAAGAACCCTCTATCTATGTAAGGACGCTTCATCACTTTATGAAACATGAAATTTCTGCAATAATATAATGTGAAAAGAGATTGAAAATATTGGTATTGATAATACGCAATGACATATGCAAAAATATTTCCGTATGAGATACTTTTGGTATTACAGGGGTCGCAGCGTCCCTAAAATGTTCGCACTTTTCTACCAATATTTTAAATGAAAAATATTTCTATCAGATTGGTTTAACATATACAATGAAATTCTACAATAAATATTATCCTTTTAAAATTGTGGTAGCAAAGTGTGAAAATTTTAGGGACGCTGCGGCCCCTGGTATTATATTATCAAAATGAGACGCATTTATCATTAATGATTATTTTAGTTTATTTTTAAAATATATATGAATTTAAAACTGTCAATGGATTCTTATTTGAGCCAAGAAAAATAAAATTCAGCACCCCTCAATGTAAATCCCCCCCCCCCCCAGTACTCCCAAGAATGTTTAAAAATAAGATCTATTTGTATGTATCTGTGCTTCCTTAGTTACGTTTAGGAATATGAGTAATATTTAGCATCATCCAGTCTATTAATATCTTTTGGTTGTTCTTTAAAATACCTATATAGTTTCAAGAACATTTTACTGAAGTTACACATTTCCGAACATAATAAAATTGATATACATCTATAAAGTATATACTAAAATATACAATATGTACAGTCTAAGGTGAAAATAATATACAGGGTGTTTCGCTACCAAACCGACAAACTTTGAGGGGTGATAGTAGACATGAAGACAATATTAAATAGGAAACCATGGGGCGCAAACGTCTTCTGTAGGAGCCATACTAGGAGCCATTAAAGTTTAAGGTCCAAGAATTCAAACGATGATAAAAAACGGAAAAAGGGATCGATTCGCTTGGTATTTTCACTAAAATCATTCTTTAAAACGTGATTTTTAAAAAAACAAATTATAAAGGTTACATTCAAAAATTGTCGATAGAGGACGCTTTAGATTTTAGAGTAACGAACAGCTACTTTTTACCGTTATTTTGTTCATGGGATTGAAATTATTTTAATGTTTAGACATTAACTTAAATTTTAATCCCAAAATCGGAAACATTGGGATCGGGTAACTGGCGAAAATTTAACTGTGACCAGAGGGGTAGATTTTAAACATTCATAAACATTATACAAATTGATCGATTTTGTTGCGGTTTGCGTGTAGTTCATTCCCTTCGTAATTATTTTATTCCAAATGACTTACAGCTCTTGTGTATCCATTTTTTGATAGAGGGCGCTTCAGACACATCTCCAACATTTCAATGGCAATACTCCTGTGTGTTTTACTACCAGACCAACATACTTCCAGGAAGTGTTAGGGATGCAAAGCGACTCAGAATCACATAGGAATGTAACACTAAAAATACCTTTTTAGCGAGCTGTGGTTAAAAGAAGCAGAGAAAAAAGCAACAGAAACAGGTAGTGAAACAGCAACACGTTAATGAGGCAGAAAGCAATTTAGTTAAATGTTTTACTTCAAAAGGTATCCGAAATTACGAAAAGTAGTCAGGAATGCTTAACAGCAGCGTCGAATGCAATTCCTTAAGCTTTGAAAGATTCCTGACATCTCGGATAGCTTTCTGGCAGCAACAGAAATTCGAGCTGACAGGTCTTTCACTGATGGTACAAGAGTTTCATACATTCAACTTTTCATTTGATCCCAGCAGAAGAAGCCCATACAGATTGATATTCAGATTGAGCCAGGTGGTGGTGTGGGGGGGGACTACTAATTGGTTTGAGCTCAACTAGCCCCACCCAGTAATGTTTATTTAAAAAATACAGAACAATTATACCGTAATAAAATAAAGGTAGGAAACAAAAAGTAATTGATATAATGAAGTAGGTGCGATGATCTGGCAGGCCAACGAACCGGGCCACCACTACCTATCCACCTCTGTCCACATGTTACGTTGAGCTGTCTGCGAACATCATTTGTAAAATGTGGAGGAGCCCCATCGTGCTATAAAGTGGCGCAACGAAAGAGGAACATGTGCTTTTACCAGAAGTTCCGACAGAACGTGTTGTAGAAACGTGTGTGGCTTTTTTCTCTGATTCTTTAAACCCTAACTCGTAAAAAAAGATATTTTTGACATTACATTACATTATGATTCCGAGTCGTCTTTGTATCCCTAACATTTCCTGGAAGTATGTTGGTCTGGTAGTAATACACCCAGGAGTATTGCCATTGAAATTTCGGAGATGTGTCGGAAGCTCCCTCTAACAAAAAATGGGGACACCAATGCTGAATGTCATTTTGAATAAAATAATTACCATGGGAATGACCTATACGCAAACCGCAATAAAATCGATTAGTTTATCAAATGTTTATGAGCATTCAAAATCCCCTCCTCTGTTCACAGTTCAATTTTCGCTAGTTACCCGATAACAATGTTTCCGATTTTGGGATTAAAATTTAAGTTAAAGTCTAAACTTTAGAAAAATTTCAATCTCTTGCACAAAATAAGGGTAAAAATTAGTTGTTTGTTACTCAAAAGTCTAAAGCGCCCTCTATCGACAATTTTTGAACGTAATCTTTAAAAAAGTTTTCAAACAAAGTGTGATATAAAGAATGATTTTAGCGAAAACCGCAAGCGAATCCACCCTTTTTCCGTTTTTTATAATCGTTTGAAGTTTTGGACCTTAAACTTTAATGGTCCCTGGTTCCTACGGAAGACGTTTGCGCCTCATGGTTTCCTATTTAATAATGTTTGTCTTCATGTCTACTTTCACCCCTCAAAGTTTGTCGGTCTGGTAACGAAACACCCTGTATATATATTTAAATTATATGACCTTACAAAAGTATTACGTTGCATAATGGTACAGGAAAGCGCTGTTTGGTGCGCATTTTAATTATATCGTATTATATTATATTATTATATATGTCTATATTATATTATCTTAGATGTATTCTGTTTCACTATTTCGTATTTTGATAAATTAATATACTGGCTGGGGTTTACTACAAATTACTTACAGTGTAATAGAACGCAGAGAGTATTTACAGAAACACACCAAATATATTTGTTACATTGCTGTATCCTAATTTCTGTATACTATTACACCAATATTTGAATAGTTTATAATCTTCATAATAGTACAAAGGTTTGCTAAGTTTGACGTCCAATTTTCGACTTCTTAACAGTTAATGTTAAACCAAAATGAACTATTATCGAAGCAAAATTTTAATACTTATCCAGAATAAGGTTCTTTGCCTTATTTAAAAAATCGTCTTCACTTTGTAATTCAGAAAGGGTTTATTGCAAAATCATATAAACAGCTGTAAAATCAAACTTGGCTTTTTTACTTATTTGTATACATACTTTTAAATGTATGCAAATTTACGTAGGTTAATTACTTTTCTATAAACATTTGACTTCTGATTGTATGTAAAAACAGATTAATACTAAATAGTAATTACATAAATGTTGATGAAAAAATAACATGAAACAAAGAAACACGGAAGTAGAAAATAGACATGAAAATATACTTCTTATGCCATATTCACAATATATACTGATCAATATACCTGTTTTAGATAGTGAATGAGCTGTATGTATTTTACCTTTTGAATCGTTTTCTTAAATGATAAAGAAGAAAAATTTCATTAAATTCGAAACATGCTGACTTAAAAAAAGAAGCTTTATTTAAAAAATATCCATGTAATTAATAATAAAAAAATTAATTTATTTCATTTTCATTTAGCTACTAAACAAGATATGGAGCTTTTATTAAAATCTGATGCCATTTTTTAAGTATGATGAGTGCATGCTTAAAAATATTCATTTCTAAAAACATGACGTTACATTAAAAATAAATGGTATAAATGACACTGATGGCAATAAATAAAGTTTTTTTTTTCCTCATAATTTTATTCTAATTCAAAAATTTGAATATGATTTTGTAAAATTAAACAAAAATTATTAAAAATAAACAAAATTGTATTAAAAGTTAAAATCTACTTTTAATTGATTAAATGATATTTCACAATATATTGAACATATCTGCTTTATATTATTGACAATATATAAATAATAGAACAAATATGCAATAGGACTACAATAAGACATATAATACGACAAAGCTTCTTCATAACACACACCTCGGGTGTCTAATCATCCCTCTATTCAAATATAAAATTGTACTGATAACTTATGCATTGGGTTTGAGAAATCTTTTGTTCAATAGTGTTGTGATTCATGAGTGTCCATTATGTAAACTGTAAATTATAACGTAAAAAATTCGACATCAAAATGAGGTATGCGGGTTTCTGAAAAAGTCGCGAAAGTTGTAAATCCCCAAAGTAATCAAAAAAAAAAAAAAAAAAAAAAAAAAAAAAACGAAAAATTGAAAACATAGAATACGACCCAGCAATAATAAAAAATAATTAAAAATCTTATGACAAAATAGTTTTTGCAGGATGTAAAAAAGCTATATATTTGAGAGAGCAATATAATAAAACACGTTATAAAGAAATTATTATGTTAAAATATACTGATAAAAAGAACTGTACAGTAAAATATGAATCTGTAATGTTGAAATTATATAAAATTCAATTAAATCATATGCATGATAAATTTAAAACTCTCTTAAAAAATAATAAATTTATTAACTTATCAAATATTATTAATATTAAAAAGTTGTATCACCGCGTTTCATATCCGAAACACAAGCAAAAGATATGTTACTTGTACATTGAATTTCAAAGGTACATTTTATATATTACTGTTATATTCCACCACAACAGTTAGTATAATTTTTTATAGAATAACTGGGGGGAGGTTATTACTGGATTAAACTTTCATGGCAAAATCAAATTTATTATTATTTAAGTAGTTATATATCGTTACTGTTAAAATTAACTGGTAAAATTAAAATGTTGAAGATCAAAATGTCAAAAACAGATTTTTTAAACTTGAATCTCAAAAACAGATTTTTAAAAAAGCGAATTGAATACTTTGCAATTTTACATTAGAATACTGATAATATTTATAATTACGTCTGTATCTTTTTGGTTAATACATATGTGAAAAAAAATTAATTTTAGTCTTTTTTATTATTTATTAAGCTTTAATTTTTTTAATTACTTTCCATATAATTGAAGTTATGTATTTTAAAATATAAACATTTTTTTAAATTATTGTTGTTAATTCTCAAAGGGTAATTTAATAAAATTAGTTTTTGTAAAACCACTTATATTCAGTCATACAAAAAGAAAGCTATTATACTAAGATTTGTCAGAATCCTGAAGCTTACCGATTTATTTTTCTCACGTTCATTTGAAAGCAATAATCATTATGGACTACTCGTCATTAAACAGAAAATGATTGTTCTTAATATCCCTTATGTACTATTATATTCAATAGTCTGTCAGTTTACAGAAATTTAACAAATAATATTCTTTCTAAGAATTTATAATAAGGAATATCAAGAATACTAGGCCTCGTTGTGCTTTAATGAATAACCTTAAAACGTAACGTATCTGCAATTTATTTGCTGTAAATGCAGAGAATTTTCCTGAAATATTACTACAGATTAAAATATCAAAAAATAGATTTTTTACAAAGTTTAGTTTCTATATTTTAAAATTTTGTATTAGGAAATTCACAGTATTTATAAGAATTGGTAATTTTTTTGTTTTATTATATTTGTAAATAATTTGTTTTGTGTTCTAATATTATTACGCTTACAATTGTGTATTCTAATGGTCAGTAAGTATTTTTCGAATTGACAATGTTGAAATTCCAAAGAGTTAATTTATATTTTCTGATATCATGCAGTTATTAAAACCTGTGAGTAGGAATCATTATTCATTACTTATGTAAGAAATGAAATGAAATCGTCTGTGGTAATATCACACAAACATCAAAATGATTAAAAAACATTAATCGCAGATACAGAAATTCTAATGGAATGGAATCCATAATTGGAATGATTGAGTTTATACGTCTGTAGCACAGCCTTATATTCAACCGAAGGGTCCATTAGATTCAACCGAAATATTTGTTTAAGTTGTTCATAAATTTAAACAGTTTTTGAGAGACTAATGTGTAGCACGTTGTAGCTAAATCAATAAAATATATGGACAACATACTGTTTACACAGAATTACGTAAAACTCGTAAATTATAAAAGTAACAAAATTAAGGGATTTTCACAGAAATTCCTTATTCCTCAATTTTTATGTTATCTAATTGCAGTGAGAGTTCTTATAGATGCATTAAATCTATATTATAAAAGGCAAACGTATCTGTGCGTAACATATACGTCATTTTGTGAATGGCAACACTTTCGCATGCAATTCGGTTTTGAAATTTTCTGTACGAGAAATTTTATAATTCTAAACATCGTACATTTTCAATTTTTACACCGTCGTACACAGAAAAAATGTACTTTTAAATGCAATTTAAAAAGTTTGAAAGTTTTCCTCAATTATTTTTTACACATTAAATTTTTTATGGTTTTTAGTACGAATTTTGTAATTGTGGCAGCAGAAATTCAAAATTTCTCTTAAAACTGATAAAAATTGAAATAAAAATCGTCTGATATATAATCCCGTGAATTTTGGCTTTATTGCGTTTTTATTCATCAATTAATAGGTTTTTTTCTGGTTTCTTGCAAACTTAGTTTAAAAAATGATACAAAACTATGCTTTACAGAAATACATTTAAATAAAATTCGAGTGACTTCACAGCATTTACTCAATTCCTATCAAAAGGCTAAAAGGGTGCAATTTTATTTATCCTTGTGCATGTAAGATATTTTCCAAAGTTTGAAAAGAATACAAATGAATGATTTATGATCAAACATAGAGCTATCATAAATAAAGAAGTTAAGATTTATGAATTGTCAGATATCTTATTTGCTTTAACGATTGGCTTTTTTTTGTTGCGTTTGTGTAATATTCCATCCTAACGATATGGTATGCATAAATATGTGATAAAATAGATGTTATTTAAGATTGGATCTGTAAAATTCTTTTAGACAAAAAACGTCTTTTCATATATAAAAAAGAAAGTGATTTTAAAATGATCAAATTAAAATACTATGAGAAGTGCGTACGTAAATTTTGAGAAGATGGAAGTTATTATGGGTTTAGATTTCACATGTCATTCTATGATCATGAAAATTTGAAATAGGTTTTTTTCATTCGCATTTATACCAAACATAAAAGCATCAATTGATAATTTCATCATAAAAATTGATCATTATTATACTTTACTGATAGCATATGCGATTAAAGTTTAATTTTAATAATTTGGACAACTGAGTTTTATAAAAAAAATTTTAAAGCTTAAAAAATATATTTGTTTGAGAGTTTGACTGACTAATTTAGGGTGCATTATTTACTGAAGCTAATTTTGTAGGTTTATTATAAATCAATGAAACAATTCCTTCTTAAACATTTTCTTTCGTCGAAATTCGACGGGTTCTACCTCGAATCCTTAAACTCGCATAGCCTTTTTTCTATTATTGTAATCTATTTATCGTGATGCATTTACTCTCAAAACAAATTTTTATTGGACTATATTTAAGAGCAGTTCAAATATAAGTTAATCTATGTTCAACGACTATGCAAGTTATCCAAAAGCATTAAAATAATATTGGGACATATTGGGACACAACCTGTATCTATTTATGTATAATTTATTCCCAAAGGTGATCGGCCACACGTGATGTTTGACATTTTGTTAAATATCTAGAAAAATACATGAGGAATTGTCTTGAAACTCAGCGGTGTGTATACAACATAGTATAGATCAAATATCTCCTTGAAGATTTTTTTTCTGTACCCCATCGGTGACCATCAAAATAGTTAAAAATAACGAATATCTTTTAAACAACGCTGTCAAAAGTAATGTAAGAAAAGTGTTCAAACAGTACATTTTGATTTAATGACTTATTGTTATGAACTGTGTTCATTTACAGTAGGATAGCATGCAAACACATAGAGAAATTAAGGTTTTTATGAAAACAGAACCGAATTTTACCAAGTTTTATTTTATAATTTGCAAAGTTCTCAGAAAAGTACACAAACACTTTTATACGCAATATACTGTAATAAGAATTAAAAAAAATAATAAAAATTTTACTAGTACTGAGCAGGTTTAGTAAACATTTTTCCTCTGCGCATGCCTGAAAGCAATGAAAATATAATTTTCATAATGTGAGATCTAAATGTGTGAAGTAGTTTTTGCGAAAGTCTCAAAATCATGGCTTGAAAAATCTGAAAATTATTGTCGATAGAATGAGCTCAAAATGCGTTGATCCCAAAAGGGAGCAAAAATATAAGAGATTGTATCAAAATATGTGCAAAATTATGTGTATTGTTCATGCAATATTATGTATGCTGTATGGACACTAACCAAGGGCTATATTCATACAACCCATCATTTTTTTACTTTATTTCGGGATTTTCGTTTTGCTTTTAACACCGGAATTTAGGCTTATACTATCAACAATAATTTTTAGGAATTTCAAGCTGTGTTTTTGAGATTTTCACAAACGTTGCTCTATACATTTAGCTAACAAATTTTGCAAATTATATTTTTATTGCTTTCATGCATGCGTAGAGAGAAATTGTTTAGTAAATTTACTCATTATTTACATAATTTTGATTATTTTTTTAATTTTGATTATAGGGTACTGTGGACAATATTATTTGTTATGTTTTGGGATAAGAAATTTTTTTTATATTAAGAATTCCACAAATTATAAGCAAAAAAATGGCAAAATTTGTAACTGTTTCTATGAAAACCATTATTTGTATACGACTATACATGATATCCTTATAAAAATGTACACTGATTATTACAAAAAGCTACTTAATCATGAATTACAATTTGAATGCTTTAGCTACAGTTTTGACAGGGTTATCTAAAAGTTATTCATTGTTTTTTAATTTATTGATAGGCCATTAAAGAATTTTGGAGAAAAAAAATCTTTGCGGAAATGTACAACCTGTATTATTATATTTATGCAACTGGAGTTTCAGAATAATTCCTCATGTATTTTTCTAGACATTTAATAAAGCGTTAAAAATCCCGAGTGGCCCATCACCTTTCACCATATAGTGTATACATATATATTGAGTTTAAGAATACTAAGGGTACGAAAAATTATTCATTGCTATATTACGAGTGTTTTAAATACCAGAAAATACATTTACAAATTAAATACTATCGATTATCTCTAGAATATGAAGAATTTACACATTTAATCAGTGACTATTAGAAATGAAAAATAATTTGTAACAAGATCAAAAGCGAAATTGAAACTGAATTTTCGGTCGATCTCTACTTTTAATCATTTTAACAGTACTTTTCATCCGAATAAGTACGGCTGAAGTAGTTCAAAATACATTTTTTATACATTTTTATTATACATTTTTGCACAAATCCTTAAATAGGTCCTTATTTTTATGCATTAAGGAGTATGTTTATGTGTCCGGCATATGTTAATGATATAACTTTATTTGAAAATGTAGTACCAGTTTTCAACAAGCGGTATTTAAAGGAAATTTTTTTTCTTTTCCATTTGACCATGTAAAAGTTTAAAGGTGTGCGATGTCTGGAAGTTAAAATATACTGCAAAAAAAAAGTGGAAATTACTGTTTAAATGCTACCATTGTCAGTATGACGTCAATATTAGTCACGGGCATGTTTTTTCTTTGAAATATAGATTACTCAAATCTAAGCGATACTTTTAAGATTATCTTGCGTTGAACAGTATTGAGCGGTTTATCGTTGTTTTTTTTTTCCTTTTTTACGCAGTGTTCATACAAACTATATTGTAAAAACATTAAATATCGCTCTTTGTAATTAGAAACGTATTTAATACCGTAATAAACAGATACATTAGACACAAAGGCACAAAAACGTTGAAAAGTATCAAAACTTCTTCAGAACACTACACTGTTAAAAATAAATCTGTGAATTCACGGTGAAACTACTGGCAGCAAATAGGTGAACTTTTACCGTTCCATTAGTAGATTTTCCGTTCTGGGAAATAAAAGAAAGAAAAACTCCGTTTGAAGAAGCAGTAAATTTCTGTTACAATGTTTGATTTTTAATGATATTAATTTAATATAATTTTTAAAATTAGTGAATGATTAATCGTCAATGAATTCGAAATTTCCGAGTGATTTTAAGCTGCTATATTAATTTACTTACTTTATTTATTTTTTTGCATAATTCACCTCAAGCCTTCCTGAGGATCGAACTCGAGACCTTATGATAGCACAACAAATCCTTACTGACTGAGCCATAGCTGCTGATGGCGGATTGTACAAAGTATGTCTTTTATGAGTTAGTGGGAAAATCTGTTGTGCTTTTTAAAGATTTCCTTTCAAATATATTCGTTAGAATATTTGTAAACGGTTTATTTTATTTTGTTTTAGACTGATGCATAATACTTATTATTTTTAAAAATAGATTTTAATTTTTTAACTAGTTTAAATTCACTGTTTAAAATCACTATTTATTTTTTATTTATTTTTTTTTATTTATATTTGAATGAATGAATAAATGAAAAGAAAAATATTCATTTTTTACAAAAAATAATGTAATAATAGAAATTTTTTTGAAATTGTCGTACACTATTTATTTATTTATTTATTGGATAATTAGTTAAAAGATATTTTTTATAAGAAATAAGAGAAAAATAAACAGAAAAATGTAATTTAAAAGGGATTTATGTTTTCATTATATCTTGTTGCCGGCGGGATTCGAATCCTTAATCTGCGCTCGCAGGCGATTAGCGGTGTGGTGCCTTGACCACTCGGCCACGGATCCCGCCAGATAATGCAGTGTTCCGTTTTTTGTTTCTATTTCCACCCGCTTCGTTATTTTCAGGAAATATGTTGGAGTTTTCTGATTTTTAACGGAAAATGGCCTTTTCTTGTGAAAAGGATATTTTTTTATGAAATTCAGGAAAAAAAATATTCATGAATTTCAGAATTTTTTTAACAGTGTACAAAACATAAAAATATACACTATATGGTCAAAGGTTACCGATCATTTGCGATTTTTGACGTTTTGCTAAATATCTAAAAAAATACATGAGGTATTATCCTGAAACTGCAGACCTGAAATTGTGCAGGTCATATTTTTCTGTGAATACTTTTTTTCCCGAAACCGCTTAGGGAACAGCCAAAAAAAATTTTAAAAAACGAATTCCTTTGGATTACCTTGTAAATGCCAAAGTAACAAAAGTGTTCAAACTATAGATTATGATTAAATGACTTTTTTTAAATAAATTTTGTTAATCTTTATAAAGTTAGCATGGATACTCGTAAAGAAATTAAGGTTTTCATAAAAACAGTTCCAAATTTTGTCAAATGTTTTGCTTATAATATTCAGAATTCTAAATATAAAAAATTATCTGTCCAGAAAATATGATAAAACAATATTGTACAATATGTCCTATAATGAGAATTAAAATAATAATAATAATTGTATGAATAATGAGCAGGTTTACTAAATAATTTTACGCTGCGCATGTGGTAAAGAGCATTCAATATATAATTTGCATAATTTGTTAGCACATGTGGAAAAGAGCATTCAAAATATAATTTGCATAATTTGTTAGCTAAATGTATAGTGCATTTTTTCTGAAAGTCTCAAAAACAGAAATTGAAAATTCGGAAAATTATCGTGTATAGATTAAGCTATAAATGATGTGATACCAAAAGGAAGCAAAACTATAAGGGGCTGTGCCCATATATAAGTAGTACGTGCAATATTATATATGTTTTATTAACATCGATTATTGGATATATGGATCCAGCCCCTCACTTTTTGCTTCCTTTTTGGAGCAATTGATTTTAAGCTTATTTTATCGACGATATTTTTCAGAATTTTCAAGCTATGTTTTTGAGACTTTCACAAAAGTTGATGTATACATTTAGTTAAAAATAATGCAAATTATGTTTTGATTGTTTTCATACTTGCGCAGTGAAATCTATTAATCATAAATTATGCACATTCTGTTCATTATGCATATAATTTTGATTTTTTTAAACTCTGATTACAGGGTAATATGTACCGTGTTGCTTGAAATATTTTTTGAAAATAATATTATTATACATTAAGAATTCTAAAAATTATAAGAAAAACAAACTTGGCAAAATTTGGTACTGTTTTTATGCAAAACTTAATTTTCCTACGAATATACTTACTATTCTCATAATTAAGAAAACTGTTTATTAAAATAAGCTACTTAATGTACAATTTTAATCTTTTTTATACTTTTAGTTTTGAAAGGGTTATCCAGAAGACAATCTTTCTTTTCAATTTGTTGAAGCACATTATGGGGTTTAGGGAAGAAAATCTTTGCGGAAATATGTGACGTGTACTCTTCTATAATTTTTCATGTATTTTTTTAGATATTTAAAAAAATGCCAAACGTCGCAGTGGCCGGTGACATTTTGCCATATACTGTATCAAAATAGATTACACCATAAATGCATAATTACATTATTCTCATAATTACAATGTACCGGGTGATCCAGAAGTTCCGGGAGTTTTCAAATGCTAATAATTAACAAACTATAAACAATAGAAGTATGCGGTTTTCACAGAAATGCTTAGAAAGTTATGGGATTTCTATTTTTAATTAAACAAACAAATTATGTTAGTTACACTTTTTGCCAACAGGTGGCGCTAAAATTGACAGTATTATTTTTATGGTATGATATAGCTCGCTAAAAAGAAAGAATTAGTGTCCAAGAGTTAAAAATTTTCATTATGACGCCCCTAGCTTATAATTATCGCTGTGAGCCGACGCAAAACAACGTGCACAGTATCCTCAAAAGAGAAAGAAATTCCAGATGAAATTTCAAATTTATCGTGATATTACAAGTGTACTGATTCATTATGAGCTGATGATTTCCACCGAGTATTGGCATCGAATTCTACCTCATTTACGATTGCAACAGACATTTGGAATCTCCTGCTTCTATTACGATCTTCCAATTAGCCTTTTTCTCAAACCTTTCTTACCATGGCATTTCACATTTCTAATGGCCATTAAATCTTTTCCTATTTTAACTTCCGTATTGTACGATAAGAACACAGCTCGACATGCGAAGAAAGCATGTCTAAACATAGCAGTTACTCATCAAATTTTGTATCAAAATTCCCTTTCAATGCAATTTCAATCACTTTAAAAAAAGTGATTGAACATAAACCACCTTTAAAACGAAATCTCATTAATAGCCTACAAAAGATGTTTCGCAATGAACTCATACTCATGTGTCTATAAAGCATATTTTATAGTTACATCCAGTGTTGTACAGCAGCGCCACCTGTTGCTAAAAATTGTAACTATATACATGTAAAAAAAAATCACGCTAAACAAAATCCCACGTGTTTCTGAGCATATATCTGAAAACCGAACCTTTGTATTGTACATAGTTTCCAAATTATTAACATTTCAAAACTCCCGAAACTTTTGGATCACCCGGTATATAAGTAGTACATTTCAGTACAGACATTTCATGATTACTCAGCAATTTAAAAAGCGAAATATTTCAACATATTGCTGACAAACATAACTGAATATATAATTGCATATTAACGCATATAATTTCTGTCTCTTTGGAAGTCATTAGCCTCTTCAGACCTGAGGTACACAAATGTGTACCTCCATTTTTTCTCTCATAAAAACTAAATTGTTCAATTTTTTTGCACTTTTACTTTACTTTTATACAACTGAATGTGTTTTGCTTTAAAACAAAATCAATAAACGCCAGTACTGATGAATATTACCTCATAAAATTAATTTTACTTTCATCCGAGTTTCGAAAATACCTTCAAGACATTGTGGCCAAGAAAGTACGAAAAATTCATGATTATTTAACTTAAATGTTTTACAATAGATAATTTTAAGGATTTGCTGATCATTTACTTGTTTAAAGACCTTAATATAGTTAGTGCGTAAATTTATACTACTGATAGTTAAACTGATGTTTTAAGGGGATTAATACTTTTACATACATATTTTAAAACCTAAATTACCAGTCCCCTAAAGTACTGAATTCATAAAAATGACTCTTTCTGTCATCTGTAGTGTCATTTCGATTATGCAAAAGCAATAAATATATATTTGTAGAGTTATTTTATGCTCAGGTCTGAAGAGGTTAGGTAGTTTCAAGATAGGTTACGTGTATAAATTTGTCTAAAATACATACAATTTAATATATGTTATAAATAATAATAAATGAATTATAAAATTGTAAAGGAAAGAAAAATTATAAAATAAACTGGAAATTTAGAAAAAAATATTACTTATAAATACAATCATCTACTAAGGATCTTAAAACTGACTTATCGTCTTACTTTACAATATAAAATAAAAAAAGAAAACATTGATTCATAGATAAAATCTAATAAAGTTCCAAAAACAATATTTCTACAGAAAGTAATGCTTAAAAATGTTACTGCATAGTTCTTTTAAATCTAATTTTTTTTTTTTTTTATCTACATTTCGCAAAAAATTTCAGATGCGGAAAAGTGCATTTGAGCCGATTAAATTTGCATAAAACCTTTTCCACGTCACTTTGTCTTTTGCCTTTATGTCTGGAATAAATCCTCGATTACAAATTTTTGAGCTTGAAAGTATTACGGAGTTTTTATGGTCTGAATTTTAATATTTACATTTAGTACATTTTTATAAATAAAGTGCTAGATTATTTTTCACACTTTTTCGAAAACATGTACTTTTTATATTATACTTTTCTCCTATTTTCTGCTTGAGAAATACGAAAAAGTAAAGTAACAAAACAATTAATCCATAAATTATATTAATAAATATATCTTTTTTATTTCTTTACTGTAAACTAACTACTGATATTTTAAATTCTATATTTTGTCATTGTGTATTATTCAGTAAGTTTATGTGTTTTAACGAATACATTCTTATTTGTAATATTTTATGGAGTGCTAATGATGAATGGAATGTTAATGTTTTATATAAATTGTCTGGCATTTGTTACTGATTGATCATTATTTGAAAATGTAGATGCAGTTTTCAATAAACTGTATTTAAAAGAACATTTTCTTCTCCATTCGACGATGCAAAAGTTTAAAGTTGTAAGATGTCTGGAAGTTAAAAAGTTTTGCAGAGACAGTGAAAATTACTGTTTAAATGTTTTCATCGTCAACATGACATCAGTACTAATTATAGACTTGTTTTTATTTTTTACTATAGATTATACAAATTTGAACGGTAAATTTAACTTTCTCTTGAGTTCAATAGAAATGAACGGTTAGGCGCTTTTTTACGTAGTGTTCATATAAACTTCATCTTAAAAACATTAGGTACCGTTCTGTATACCTGGAAACGTAAAAATGTAACATTGTAAAATTGTAGTAATCTTTTAATATTACAATAAACACGTACATTAAGTACAAAAACACAGAAAAATTGAAAAATAACAAAGGTTGTTCAGAACACCACAAAACGCAATTTCACTTTAAAAAAAAAAAAAACTTTCTTTCTCATAATTGCAAAAAATTTAAGTAAAATACTACCGAAATTTCAGGATTGTTTCTCATTTCAAAAAGTAAAATACTTAAATGTGTCGCTAACACTTACAAAGAACTTTATAATTACACATTAAATCATACAATTTCTCTTTTTTTAGAAATTATTCAAATGTTTCAATAAATATTCTAATATGTATAATTTTGTGTAAACTATATAAAATTTAAAAAAACATTTTTCATTAACAATAAATGTATGATATCATTGCAAAAGAAAGAAAATTTATAAACGAATTTTAAAATTTTAACATATATATATGTTACTTATATAATATATATTACTTATATAATATACATATATATATTACTTATATAAATACAGTCTACTCATAAGAATCTTAAAATAGACATCGTCCTGGTTTACAATATAAAAAATAAACATTGATGCATAGATAACACTTAATAAAACTCCTAAAAGAATATTTCTACGGAAAGTAATGCTTAAAAATGTTACTACATAGTTCTTTTAAATCTAATAATTTTTATTTTTATCTATACTTCGTAAAAATTTTCCGATGCGAAAAAGTGCATTTGAGCCGATTAAATTTGCATAAAACCTTTTCCACGTCACTTTGTCTTTTGCCTTTTTTTTTCAAGCGAAAAAGCAACAGATCCTACTTTTATGTCTGGAAATAAATCCTCGATTTCGAATTTTTGAGCTTGGATGTATTACGGAGTTTTTATGGTCTGAATTTTGATATTTACATTTAGTATATTTTTATAAATAAAATGATAGATTTTTGAAAACATGTGCTTTGTATATTATACTTGTCACCAATTTTCTACTTGAGAAATAAGGAAAAACGTATAGAAAAAGGAAAGTAACAAAACAATTAATCCATAAATTATATTAATAAATAAATATATTTTTTTATTTCTTTAATGTAAACAAACTACTGATATTTTAAATTCTATATTTTGTCATTGTGTAATATTGAGTAATTTTCTCATATTTAACGAATACATTTTTATTTGTAATAATTTATGGGCCAATTGTCTGGCATGTGTTAATGATTGATCATTATTTAAAAATATAGGTACAGTTTTCAAAGAACTGTATTTAAAAGAATATTTTCTTCTCCATTCGACGATGTAAAAGTTTAAAGTTGCTAGATACCTAGAAGTTAAAAAATATTACAGCGAATGTAAAAATTACTGTTTAAACGTTATCATCGTCAATATGACGTCAGTATTAATTACACACATTCAAAGATCTACAAATTCTGCAAAAATCTACAAAATTCTACAAATTCAAACGGTAATTTTAACTTTTCCTTGAGTTCAATAGAATTGAACGTTTAGCAATCGTTGCTTTTTTTATGGAGAGTTCAAAAAGTGTTTAAAAAGTAAAATACTTAAACATGTCGTTGACATTTACAAATAAGCTTTTAATTACACATTCAAACATACAATTTCTCTGTTTTTAGAAATTAATCAAATGTTTCAATATACATTGAAGGAAAAAAATTCCCAACACCAAGAAAAACTTATTTAAGTAATGAAATTTGCACAAAGCATTTGTGTAGTTAACATGTTTAATTGATTAGATTTCCGAGATCGGAGGTTAATTTAAGGTCAATAAAATGCATTTCAAATGTGAAATGCTGTTACATTAGCAGTCGCTATAACCTCCAGAATTTTGAGTGCAAACCTGCACACGTGCATGCATTGTGTCATTCAGGTGCCAAATGTCACTTGGTGATTGGAATTCCATGCTTGTTATACTTGCTGTGTCAATATTGTGATGGTCAGTGCTGGCTGGGAATGAAACCGGAGTTCTCATCCAATGATATTCTATACGTGCTGAATGGGAGACAAATCTGGTGATCTCGCTGACCAAGGTAACATGTCGATACTCTGTAGAGCACGTTGCGTTACAATAGCGGCATGAGGGTGAGCGTTATCATGTTGAAAAAAATCCCTTTGGATTTTTTTCTTGAATGACAGAACTACAGGTTGAATTACCAGATTGACGTACACATTTGCAGTCTGTGTGTTTGGGAGAACCACGAGAGTGCTTCTGCTGTCATAGGAAATTGCTCCTCAGACCATGACCCCAGATTGTAGGTCCAGTGTATGTAGGCCGCAGACAGTTTGGTTGCAGACTTTCAGATGGCCTCCTTCTTACCAGTACACGGCCATCATTGGCACAAAGGCAGAACATTCTTTAATCAGAAAATACAACAAAACTCCACTCCATCCTCCAATGAGCTCTGGCTTGACACCATTGACGTCGTAAATGGCAATTACTTGGAGTCAGTGGAATGCATGGACCAGGTCGCCTTGCTCGGAGCTGTCCTTGAAGTAACCGATTTCAAACAGTTCGATATGTCCGTGTGGTTACAACTGCAGCACGAATGTCTGTAGCAGACGCAGTACTATGCGCCACAGCCGTACGTCGAATACGACGGTCTTCCCTCTCATCAATGCCACGTGGTCACGCGGAACCCGGTCTTCTTGAGGCGGTACCATCCCTTGACCACAGCTCTCAACAGTCATGCACAATGGATACATTCTGTCCAAGTCTTTCTGCAAAATTGCAGAAAGAAAATCCACTTTCTCGAAGCCCTACTTTACGACCTCTTTCCAACTCTAGCTTCTTCGTCTTCTTAAAGGCATTCATGATCAACCTCAACTCAATTCGTCAAATTTTGAAGATAAATAATGCTCACGAACTTTACAGCACGTATTTAAAGCAATCCCGACTTTACAGTTGTGAGTGGCGCTACTAGCGCTACACTTGTCAATGTCATCTTTCGTATAAACACGCCTACAAATTTTCGTTTAGCTAACACAAGTCTTTATTGGTGTTGGGATTTTTTTCCGTCAGTGTATGTTCTAATACTTATAACTTTGTGTAAACTATATGAAACTTAATTTTTTTTTTTTATCATTAACAATACATGAATGACATCATTGTAAAAAAAAGAAAATTTACAAAAGAAATTTGAAATTTTAATAAATATATATATATTACTTAACACATATATATTATTTAATAATATATATGTATAATACTTATATAAATACAGTCTCTTCATAAGAATCTTAAAATTAACATATCGTCCTGGTTTACAATCTAAAAAAAGAAACATTGATACATAGATAAAATCCAATAAAATTCCAAAAACAATATTTCTAAAGAAAGTGATGCTAAAAAATATTACTACATAGTTCTTTTAAATCTAATAATTTTTTATTTTTATCTATACTTCGCAAAAATTTTCCGATGCAGAAAAGTGCATTTGAGCCGATTAAATTTGCATAAAACTTTTTCCACGTCACTTTGTCTTTTGCGTTTTTTCAAGGGAAAAAGCAACATACCCTACTTTTATGTCTGGAAATAAATCCTTGATTTCGACTTTTCGAACTTGGATGTATTACGGAGTTTTTATGGTCTGAATTTTAATATTTACATTTAGTAGATTTTTATAAATAAAATGCTAGATTTTATTCATAGGTTTTGAAAACAAGTGCTTGATATATTATACTTATCGCCTATTTTCTACGCGATAAATAAAGAAAAACAGAAAAGTAGTAAAAACACAAATCTATAAAATTTATTAATAAATATTTTTTTTTCTTTAACGTAAATAAAGTACTATTTTTTTAATTCTATATTTTGATATTGAAGACTAAGAGTTCGATTATTTTATGTAACATGCTTGAGTATACAGGGTGTCCCCTCTCAACGGTGGCCAATGGCTAATTTCTAAACCGTTGGTCATAGACATATAGTTCCAATTGCAAAAATGCTTTAAAACAGACAAAGAATTGTTTTTTAAGCGATTTTGGTCAAAAAAAGTTTTTATTAAAAAATTACGAAAATTAAATTTTTATACGCTCCCCCGCTCCTATAAGTGATATTTAGTAAAAATTTTTCAACACTCTGGCAAGTAATACAGAAAAGGTCCCATTCATGTAACATTAAAATTGACCGAGTTATGAAACTTTAAATTTCATGAATTAAACCACTTTTCTATAGCTGAAAACGGATGACTTCGACACAGCTTTCAGGGAACGTACACTAAGTGCTTAAAGTATTATAAAGGGAATTGATTTCCAACGCTGTTCAAAGGGTACTTCCTAAACTATTTGTCACAGACATATAGTTCCAATTACAAAATGTTTTAAATGAGCGATATAACTGAAGGCGCTGTCCCCGTATAAATTTTACGGCAGTGTTAATTATAATTAATTAACTTCTAGATTAGTTATTAAAATAACTGAATACATGAATTTCAAAATCTCTTTATCGAAACAATCAAATTTTGGGAAATAGCGAAAAGACTTTAAATGCATCTATTGGTTTTCATTATAAATTTTGAGATTGCATTGTTACAATAGTGGAGGTTTGTATAGACTGACAGAGAAATCAAAAAGCGATAAGTCGAGTTTTGAAATTCATATCCTCAATTGTATTTTTACGTATGTTTTATTTTGTAAGCAAATGAAGCTGATTTTTTCGTGATTTTATTTTAAAAAGGTATGTTATTTTGATAAGCTTTTATTTTATTCATAGTTTTCGTATGTAAATTTCCTAGTTCAAAACTTACATTCAAATTTTAACTCACTTCCAAATATCTGATTGAGGTTCAATTCCCATACTTATTTAAACCCGATGACAATGTAATACTAATACGATTTTAGGTGCGTTTCATTTATTTATTTTATAGGACTACATCAAATTCTGTTAGGTTGAGTAATCTAATAGAGCTTTAAATATGTATCATTTTGTAACGATTTGTGACTGTTGCTTTTCATAGTTTAATTTAACAAAATTTCTGTTATTTTTTTAATTATATTTTTAGAACAAATTGCATACTTTACTTTAACATGTAAATGTCAACATAAATTCAGAAACAACATTGTAATTTTTTTTTTTTGCTCTCAATGTTTAAATTTAAAATTTCTATCTGATGTTTATTTTTATTTCCAGTAAATTTGTGACTGACCCCTATTTTGCAGCAAAAAATATGCTTCAACTTTGAACAGCTATAACTCGGTCAATTTTGATCGCAGAGGAATGGGACTTTTTTTGTCTTACTTGTTAGAGTATTGGTAAAAATTTTCTAAATATCACTTATAGGACCGGGGGACCGTATAAAAATTTAATTTTCGTAATTTTTAGCAAAACATCTTTTTTTTACCTAAATTGCTTAAAAAATAATTCTTTACCTTTTTTAAAGCATTTTTGCAATTGGAACTATATGTCTATGACAAACGGTTTAGAAATTAGCCATTGGCCACCGTTGAGAGGGGACACCCTGTATATTACTGTGAAAAGAGTTGAAAAAAAACGCATAGAAAATTAGTAAAAGCACAAAAATCATAAATCATATTAATACATATGTATAAATACTTTAACGTAAACAAACTACTGCCAATTTTAATTCTATACAGTAAAACATCTATCAATCGTTTTTCAAGGGGTTCGGAGAAAAAAAACGATGAATGCTGGAAAACGATGAATGCGGATTAACTTCAAAACCGGAAAAAACACAAAGTTTATGCATTACTAATGCATGCAATGTATACAGTATACTAATAAATACTAATTTGTTGCTTACTAAACTGTAAAAAAATGAATCGAGATTATAGATTATTGATATTTCTTTTTAAAAATCAATAATTTTATTTGGTTTTTCGTTCATTTTTTTTAAATCTAAAAATACATTTTGCTAGTCAGTTTCTGTAATTTTATAACCATGTATAAATCATGTATACAGGGTGAGTCATAAATATCGAAACAATAGGCTATCTCCTTAAATATTGCCCCTAGACCCATACTTAAATATTCTTAATCTTAAATATTCAAGAAAGGATAAGGAAAATTTTTCTAATTGGAAGTTTTATCCACTGGGGTCGTATAAAAATTTAATTTTCGTATTTTTTAAAATAGACCCTCCCATGGAATTACAACTTATCTTATCAAAAAATTTACCTTTTTTGATGAAACTTTGCAATTGGAAGTATGGGTCTAGGGGCAATATTTAAGGAGATAGCCTATTGTTTCGATATTTATGACTCACCCTGTATAGTCTCAAATGCTGTAATTGTATCAGACAGTCTTGGCACTGGTGGCTCAGCTTCACCGGCATGAACGTTATCCTCTCCTTATTTGCCATTATTTAATTTTTTGCATTATCATACATCTCTTCTATGTTTAGGATACCACATGTCACAACATCTTGATCAAGGGAAACATAATCGCATCCTCTGCTATTTACAACTACTCTTAATCTGCATTATTGTCGCCATCATTAACAGAAGCAGAACGAATGAGTTATTTTAGTATAAACAAAGTTATTCCATTTTGCATGTCATATGTATTTCCATGAATTTTAATTTCATTACGAAGAGGAAAAAAATTACAACGATGAATGCGGGAAAACGGCTTGTTAAAGAACAATGTACACTGTAAAATTTTTTCCGTTAAATAACGGAAATAGTACTGGTAATCTAGCCGCCAGTACTATTTCCGTTATTTAATGGAAAAAAATTCCGTTTTTTCCAGAAATATTTCCGGTTTTTTTTTTACAAAAAAATTTCCGTTTTTTTTTATATTTTTTTATATAAAAATTTTCGCTTGAAAGCCAAAACAGAATTTTCAAGGACAAACTGGCTTTTTTATTCTTTAGACAAAGACACATCAGATTAGAACACATACATTTAATTTAAACAACAGTGAATAAATGTCACTTACCCTCGATGGGGATCGAACCTAGCACCTGTCCCATGGCAGCTTGCAGTAGTGTAATACCATTACGCCATAGTTACGCATACAGTGCTTGCAAATATCTTTACTTATTTCGAATGATTTTATAAAGCAAAGGCCTTATGTTGAACGCGGCATTAATTTTTGTTGAGAATTATTTTCTGTATGAGTGTACAGTTCTAACTGTTTAACAGATTTTATTTCCATAATTTCTAATATTATTTCCATAATTTTTAATATTTAGTTTTTAATTTCCGTTCTATAAAAAATAAATTTTAGACTTTAAAATAATACATGTAGTAAGAGTTGAATGCATTAAAAAGTTTTTTTTTTTTTCATTTTAAGGAGATTTTTAAAACTCTATTGTAATATTATTCATATTTATTTACTTATTTATTTTTGAAAGGATATTCTTAAAGTAATATTAAAATATATTAAAATTAAAATTATTTTATTAATATTTTATTATTACTTTTATTAAAATATATTAAAATTAAAATTAGAACTTTTTTCCATTATCCTACGCACATTTTAAAAAATATGCTATAAATGTGTTAAACATTATTTAAAAATGATAATGGAAATAAACTAACTAACTAATCTCAAACTTAAAAGGGATTAATAAAATTTTATATTTTATATTATTTTTTTAATATTGTAAAAATATGTTAGCTTTATATTATTAAAACAGAAAGAAATAAAGAAAATTATTATAGAAAGTTGTTCATAAATCAACTTTATAATGTTTTACTATCCCAGATATAGATGGCGACACTGAAGTTATTTATAGAAATTATGCTGTTTTAATACGGAACTCCTCTGTTTTCAGAAAATTTTACGGAAAACTTACCGTTTTTATAATCTCAAAATATCAATAACGGAAATTCTGCTGTTTTTTTCGGAAAAACGGAACTATTCCGTAGAATATTACGGAACAATTTCTGTATATACACGAAATTATCGTGTAACACTGTAAAAATTATCGTGTTCTTAACACGATAATTTTTACAGTGTATGCGGTTCTCGTTAACATTATTTAAATATGATTTGTGCAGGGACCGTAAAAATAAAATGATCAGTGCAGGAAAACGATAGATGCGGGAACGATAGATCGGGGTTTCATTGTATTTTATCATTGAAGACTAACAGTTTGCTTATTTTATGCTACACGATTAAGTCAACATTTTCCCGAAAAGAGATTAATCATGGGTGAGATATATAATTTTTTATTCATTTAGAAATTTTATCTCACATGAACAATATAACCAAACTGTTATAAAATCTTTTAAAACACACCATAAATTATAATAAAATGCGCATACTAATGTATTTTATGGTGTGTTTAAGAAGTTTTTATAACATTCGATTGATTAACACCAGTTAAAAATTATTTTCTTGAACAATATAACAGTGAATTTTCAGCTTAGAGAACTTGGAATATATAATAAATATATATTTTCAAATACTTTAATGTAAACAAACTACTGGCATTTTAAATTCCATATTTCATCATTGAAGACTAATTGTTTCATTAATTTATGCTACACGATTAAGTAAATATTATCCCAGAAAGAGATGGAATATGATGATAAGACATTGAATGATAAGACATATAAATTTTTATTCATTTTCAAATTTTATCTCACTTAAGCAATATAACAGAGGATTTCCAGCTTATTTAGCATGGATTGGCTATTTTTTTCTTGACGCAAATATTCTTACCTACTGATCATGACTTCCCTGGTTAAATTCCCGCCTGCGCAAATTTACTCTATTAGTTTGTTTGTTTATTGAACAACATACATCTGACTTGTATGCTGGACATGAATCCTGCTTATAAGCCATAGTCAATATACAGGGCCGAGATAGCACACAAGAAAATGTTACAACACAAGAGAAGTACAACCAGGAGCTCCACACAAAGAGTGTGTGCAATGGAGCCAGTGGGATTCGAACCCACAACCTCACGATCAGCGGCGTGATGTCTGAACCACTCAGCCACGGAGGCCTACTCTATTAGTTCCCTGGACAAATATAAAAATTTCAACAACAAAATCCACCTAATAACATAATAACAGGTAGCAGCACCAACAAAATCATATGCAGTACGCAAAACGAGTAAAATGCTTACAACACAAGTCTTGTCGCACCCCTAAATACATATACACATAAAAAGGTAATTATATGAAATAAATGTACTGTTTCATATTTTATATTATGAGATTTCAGCACTTTGTAAAATAAATATAATGAAAACACCTGTATCTTTTGCAAAACATTCCTTTTCGCATCATACATGAAATTAGCATTCATTACCTAGAAAATGGTTTATTGAATACAATCAAACAAACGTTATCTGATTTCCAATTTGATCAATGTGTTATGGGCATTGAGATCTGGACTGTGTGTGATTTACTTTATTTCTGCCAGCGTAAAACCAGAAACAATAACTATAAAACATACACGTAGGTCATGCGTACTTTTCTTTTGTATTGTTTTAAATGACATTAACTTATAGTTTTGATCAGATATCTACGAATTCTCATTTCAAATTTTCTAACCACTATGCATTTTAATTGTTCTATTACTTAGTAGTATAATTAATTAGGAAAAGAGGTTTTTTTTTTTTAAAGAGCAACTATTAAATAAATTTATTATAACAGAATTAAATTAATACAGCTTCATTTCTTTTCTAAACGGATTATTATTTATTGCGCACATAATACGACAACTGCAGATGTAATTCTCTATATACTATGCATTTTATATTAATCTGGCACATAATAATATAATTATTTAGGGAAAATATTTTATATCATTAATAAGAGAAATTTAAAAAGAGCAATAATTAAATAAATTTATTATAACGGAATTAAATCAATATAGCTTCATTCTATTTTAAACAGAGTATTGCTCATATCACACATAATATCACAACTGGAGATGTTGCAGTTAAAATATTATAAACTGAAATATAAAAGTTTGAAATATAGTTTTAAATCTCTTGAAAGCGAGATGTACTGACTATTAATTCTCTGAATAAATAAAGAAGAATACTTTAATGCGGTTATATTTATAAAGTCAAAACTATTTTAAATTTAAATTCATGTTTGTCTAAAATTTATATATTTTAAAACAAGTGATCTTCGATTTCTACCATCATAAATTTACAAAGTTCGTTTAAAATCTCTTTCTCCAACTCTTGAATTGAAAATTCATTTATTCACTAGAATATTCAACGTTCAATGCGATAAACCGATAAGATAATTAAAATAAGAGTCCTTTTGGTATAGATATTCTGATTAAACATATCTGATGAATTAAATTCCATCCGTTTTATCGTGAAACTCTGTGTTTGTCCAAATTACACGTTATGAATAGATAAATATTTTAATAAAATTCGCTAAGATTTCTTGGTATTATAAATTTAAATATTCATATGAAATTAAATTTATTTTTTCAAATAATAAATTATTGTGAGAATTGTAAATGTGATAAAATACATAAGGATGTTTGAAAATAATTTGTACACTAAATTTTGTATTATTTATACTTTTTTATGCAAATATAAATATAAGTTTGTTTTATATAAATGAATAGCGATTAATAAAATAGTACCAAATAAGATTTTTAAATTTTGATAATGATTAGATATGTGAAAAAATTTCCGTTTTAAGCCTAAAATTTAAATTCTACCTTAAATTCATTTACTAGAAGAAATTCGGTCGGGTCAAAATTATCTGTATTAAAAGGATAAAAACCTTTTTCTTCCTTCTGAAATTTTCATTATTATTCATTTATGTATAACTGTATCTGGTTTCTTTTTAACTCTGTTAGTATAAAATTAGAAACTGTAGCTATGAAACATAGACGTAGATCAAGCGTACTTTTCTTTTGTATTTTTTTAAATGAAATTAGCTTAAAGTTGTAATCAGATATCTAGGAATTGTCATTTGAAGTTCTCTACATACTATGCAGTTTATATTAATCTAATACATAATAGTATAATTTATTAGGAAAAAATATACCTGTAAAAAGAACAATAAATAAATAAGTTTATCATAATATAATTAAATCTATACAGTTTCATTTATTCTTTAGCGGAGTATTATTTATTACGTACAGAATGCCACAATTACAGATGTTGCAGTTAAAATACTTATAAACTAAAATATAAAGGCTTAATATATAGCTATAAATCTCTTTAAAGCGAGATGTATTGACCATTAATTCTCTGAATAAATAAAGAAGAATACTCCAATGCAGTTATATTTATAAAGTCAAAACTAATTTATATTTAAATTGATGTTTGTCTAAAATTTTATATATTTTAAAACAAGTCATCTTCGGTTTCTACAGTTATAAATTTACAAAGTTCGTTTAAAATCTCTTCCTCCAACTCTTGAATAGAAAATTCATTTATTCACTGGAATATTCAACGTTCAATACGATAAACCGATAAGATAATTCAAATAAGAGTCCTTTTGACATAGATATTCTCATTAGACATATCTGATGGATTAAATTCCATCCGTTTTATCGTAAAACTCTGTGTTTGTTCAAAGCACACGTTATAAATAGATAAATATTTTAATAAAATTCGCTAAGATTTTCTGGCATTACAGGTTTAAATATTCATATTAAATTAAATTTATTTCTCAAGATAATAAATTATTGTGAGAATCTGAAAAATGATAAAATACGTTGAGTGCTTGTAAATAATTGTTACAATTTTTTTTTTTATCATTTATACTTTCGTGCACAAAGATTATTTAAAAGTCTGTCTTATGCATATCAATATTGATTGCACGTAGTATTTAACAAAACAGTTAGACATTTTAAAGTATATAATGATTAGAGATGGAACGAAAATCAAGATTCATTTCTCTTATAGGAATAAAATTTGAGTCTTTGCTAAAATTCAGTCTCCAGATAAAATTAGGCCTGGACAATACTATCTGTATTTAAAAAATTTCTTTCTATTTTTCTTTCTTCTGATATTTTCTTATTATTCGTTCATGTGACACTTTATCTAAAATCTGTATGTCTGTACACATTAATAATAAATGAATTAAACCATTGTGAAAGAAAGAAAACTTATAAAGTAAATGTGAAATTTAGAAAAAACAATACTTATAAATATAATCATGTCCTAAGGATCTTAAAACTGACTTATTGTCTTGTTTTACAGTATTAAAGAAAAAAAACATTGATACATGAATAAAATCTAATAAAACTGCAAAAACAATTTATCTACAGAAAGTAATGCATAAAATTGTTACTACATAGTTCTTTTAAATCTAATAATTTTTATTTTTATCTATACTTCGCAAAATTTTTCCGATGCGGAAAAGTGCATTTGAGCCGATTAAATTTGCATAAAGCCTTTTCCAGATCACTTTGTATTTGCCATTTTTTTTTTCAAGGGAAAATGCGACAGATCCTACTTATATGTCTGGAAATAAATCCTCGATTTCGAACTTTTGAGCTTGGATGTATTACGGGGGTTTTATGATCTGAATTTTAATAATTTTATTTAGTATATTTTTTATAAATAAAATGCTAGTTTTTTTTCATAGTCTTTGAAAACATGTGCTTTTTAAATTATAGCTGTCGCCTACTTTCTACTTGAGAAATAAGGAAAAACATATAGTAAATTAAAAGACTAAAGCAATTCATATATAAATTACATTAATAAATATATATTTTTTATTACTTTAATGTAAACTGACTACTGATATTTTAAATTCAATATTTTCTCATAGTGTATTATTTAGTAAGTTTATGTGTTTTAATGAATACATTCTTATTTGTAAAGTTTTATGGAGCATTCGTCTGGCATGTGTTAATGATTGATCATTATTTGAAAATGTAGATACAGTTTTCAACAAACTGTGTTTAAAAGAATATTTTCTTCTCCATTCGATTGTGTAGAAGTTTAAAAATGTGAGATGCCTGGAAATTAAAAAATATTGCATAGAAAGTGAAAATTACTGTTTAAATGTTATCATCGTCAATATGACGTGGTTGTTTCGCATTTTAAAAAGTAAACATACAATTTCTCTCTTTTTTAGAAATTCATCAAATGTTTCAATAAAGGCTCTAATATGCATAACTTTGTGTAAACTAAAAAAAAATATTTTTTTTATCATTAACAATGAATGAATGATATCATTGTAAAAGAAAAGAAACTTATAAAAGAATTTTAATATATATATATATATATATTACAAATTTAAAATTTTTCGCCAAAACTAACCTTTATACTATCTTAATTTTCTTATAGTAATGTTCACTACTTACTTCAAATTATTAAATTAAAATCTTGTTTCTAAATCTAATCTGTTAATCTTTATGCAGACGATATAAATTCTTAATTTGCCTTAAAAAACATTATTCCAGTATGCGTAAATTTAAAAAGATGGCTCTAAATTAAAAATATTCTTAATTAAATTTTTATTTCTTAATATTCCAAATAAAATTCATTTTTCTATGTTTTTATCAACCCTTTTTAAGAAAGTCTTATTAAATTTATTCCAAAACCATACCTTTCAAAAAATATCATCATTTTATTTTATCTATTTATTTATTTTTCCTCCGTCAACCTTCATAGTGTGCATATTAATGAATTCATTTCTTTTCTTTTTCTCTTAAAATTAATCATTTATAAAAATCGTCTGCCTAAGAAATTCTGAGTCGATTATAAATTGGTTAAATAATATTTTTTTTAAATAAATTTATCGTCTGTGGAAAATAGTCTCGTAGCTGGACAAGAATTCTGTTTACATAAAAGAATGATGGTTTGAGGTTACAGAAGGTTCTAGATTTTTCTTTTTTGATTTAAGAGGAGAAGCCTCGAGCTGAAAAGGAGGATTCTTGGGGTTTTTCTTCGATGAGTACGGGTCGCTGAAATAATGATGGAATGTTTCGGTAAAAGACAGTTTGCAAAAGGAGCTTTTCCCTTTCTCATGATTACGAATTAAATAAATGAACTTACAGCAGCCAAAGAGTAATTATTTGGATTCTCTATATGTATTTATTTATTTTCCTCGGTAGCCATGACTTCTCTGCGATGAAAGGGAAACCCGGTGTTGATGTCTCTGGCTCCTAACTTTTAAATCGTCACACACACACACACACACACACACACACACACACATATATATATATATATATTACTTATATAAATACAATCTACTCATAAGGATATTAAAATTGACTTATCGTCCTAGTTTACAATAAAAAAAAAGAAACATTGATACATAGATAAAATCTAATAAAACTCCAAAAACAATATTTCTACAGAAATCAATGCTTAAAAATATTACTACATAGTTCTTTTAAATTTAATAATTTTTATTTTTATCTATATTTCGCAAAAATTTTCTGATGCGAAAAGTGCATTTGAGCCGATTAAATTTGCATAAAACGCTTTCCACGTCACTTTGTCTTTTGTTTTTTTTAAAGCAAAAAGCAACAGATCCTACTTTTAAAGTAGTAAAGTAGTTAAAACACAAAATCCATAAACTTGATTAATAAATATATATTTATATACATTCATGTAAATAAACTACTATAATTTTAAATTCCATATTTTGACATTGACGATTGTTGTTATTTTATGCAACACACGTGAGAATATATTATCGTTAAAAAAAATGAAAGAAACCTATAATAAATTAGTAAAAACACGTAAATCATAAATCATATTAATAAATAGGTATATTTTTAAATACTTTAACGTAAACAAACTTCTGGCATTTTCAATTTTATATTTTATCATTGAAGGCTAACAGTTTTCTTATTTATGTTGCACGATTAGGAAAATATATCCTAAAAAGAGGTGAAAAAATTATGCACGAGACATATACAATTTTATTCGTTTGGAAATTTTATCTCATATGAACAAAATAACAGTGAATTCCCAGTTTACAGAACATGGATTGGCAAATATTCTCGCTTACTAATCATGACTTCCTTAGTTCAATTCCCGCCTGCGCAAATTTACTCTATTAGTTCCCAGGACAAATACACAACCTTCAACAACAATATCCATCTAATAACATAATCAGAGAGCATCACCAACAAAATCACATGCAGCATGCAAAACGAGTAAAACGAGTAAAACGCATACAACTCAAGACTTGTCGCACCCCTCAACATATATGTTAAGAAGGTATAACACATAAAAATGTAATAATATAAAATAAATGTACTTTTTCATGTTTTATGTTATGAGATTCCAGCATTTCGTAAAATAATTATACTAAAATCATTTGCATCATTTGCAAAACATTTCTTTTGGTATCATGCATGAAATACCCATTTATTACTTAGAAAATGGCTTATTGACATTATTATTATAAGAGCACGTAGCTTGTCGTACCCCTCAGCGTACCGTAATTTCCGGTGTATAATCCGCGGATCAAAAAATTATTTTTCAACCCAGAATTTTTTTTAAATAAAATGTAACTTTTTAGATCGCGGTAAATATTTGGCTTCAATAACTAAGTAAAATTTCTGAGTCGAAAAAGAATTATTTGACCTGCGGATTGTAGACCGGAAATTACGATATATGTAAAGACACATAAAAAGGCAGTTAATTGAAACAAATGTACTATTTGATATTTTATATTCTGAGATTTCAACACTTTGTAAAATAAATATAATAAAATTATCTGCATCAATTTCCTATGCAAAACATTTCTTTTTGCATCATACATGAATATAGCATTTCTTACCTAGAAAAAGGTTTATTGAATAAAACTAAACAGTCACTATCTAATTTCCAGTTTGCTCATTTTATTAGGAGCATTAAAATCTAGAATATGCATGATTTTTTTATTATTATGTCAATGTCAAACAGAAACAGTAACTATAAAATATATACGTAGAACATGCGTTTCTTTCTTTCTTTTTTTTCTTTTTTTTTTTTTTTTTAAATGCCATTAACTTACAGTTTTGATCAGATATCCACGGATCCTCATTTGAAATTTTCTACACACTTTGCAGTTTATATTAATCTAATACTTAATAGTATAAGTAATTAGGGAAAACGTTTTTAGGTGCTTTCGTAATTATGTAAATACGTAGCACCTATTGTTGTCGTTCAGTCCGTCCGTCTGTCTGTCCGTCCGCATATAACAAAGCAAAAACTACACAACCGAATCATTTGAAATTTAAAATACATAATTATTACATAATTTTGTCGAGTCATTTCGAATTTTATGAAAATCGGATGGATAGATCAATTACAGGGACAATCAAAAGGATTCCGTTACATTGTGGTCAATGGTAAAAAAAAATTCAAATGCGTTGTAATCGTTTAAAATTTAAAATACATAATTATTAAATAATTTTGTCTTGTCATTTCAAATTTTATAAAAATCGGATGCATAGATCAATTACAGGGCAATCAAAAGTATTCCGTTACATTACGATCAATGGGGAAAAAGTTTCAAATGCATTTTAATGGTGTTACACTCATTCGAACATAATAGAATCTACACGAATCTGTGAAGTATACAGTAAAATATACATTTTGTGCAATCTGTGATGCAAAGAATATTTATTATTAAATTACAGGGCCACTCAAAATTATTCCACTACATAATCGTATACGGGGAAACATTGTTTGGGCCGTGTTTTAATTATATTAAACTACTTAACATTTTATGAATAAGATATACGTTGCTGAGGTGTAAAAATTACTTCCCGCATATTTACAGGAACACAAAGATTTCGACCACTATATTGTATCCGAAGTACGCTCTTCTATATCAGGAAGATCTGAATAGTTTTGAAACTTCATTATCGTACGAACGCACCTCATTTTCTACGCTTCACGTGAAATTTCCAATTTGTTTTTCCTTTAAAAGAACAGTGATAAAATAAATTTATTATAACATAATTAAATCAATACAGATTCATTCATTTTTTAAACAAAGAATTGTTTATTACGCATATAATACCACAACTGCAAATGTTGCAATTAAAATATTTATAAACTAAAATATAAAGGCTTGAAATATAGCTTTAAATCTCTTGAAAGCGAGTTGTATTGACCATTATTTCTCTGAATAAATAAAGAGGAATACTTCAGTGCGATTATATTTATAAAGTCAAAACTATTTTAAATTTAAATTTATGTTTGTCTAAAATTTATATGTTTTAAAACAAGTGAACTTCGAATTCTACAGTCATAAATATACAAAGTTCGTTTAAAATCTCTTTCTCCAACTCTTGAATTGGAAATTCATTTATTCACTGGAATATTCAATGTTCAATACGATAAACCAATAAGATAATTCAAATAAGAGTCCTTTTGACATAAATATTCTGACCGTTTTATCATGAAACTCTGTGTTTGTCCAAAGTACACATTATGAATAGATAAATAATTTAATGAAATTCGCTAATATTTTCTGGTATAATACGTTTAAATATTCATATAAATTAAATTTATTTTACAAGATAATAAAATACTGTGAGGAATGGAAAAGTGATAAAATGCATAAGGATGTTTGAAAATAATTTTTACAGTACATTTTATATTATTTATACTTTCGTATGCAAATATAAGAAATAAGTTTGTTTTATACAGATGAATAGGGATTTCACATAAAATAACACCAAATAAGATTTTTAGATTTTTTTTAAACAGATATAATAAATAGACATGTAACGAAAATTTCCATTTTTGGCCTAAAATTTAAGTTCTATCTAAAATTAATTTTTTAGCAGAAATTCGAGCGGCTGAAACTACCTGTACTTAAAAAAAAACTCTTTCTGCTTTCTGAAATTTTCATTATTCATTCATGTATCACTGTATCCAGTTTTTTTTTAACTCTGCTAGTGTAAAATTAGTTACTCTAACTATGAACCATACTCGTAGATCAAGCGTACTTTTTTGTATTGTTTTAAATGAAATTAGTTTAAAGTTGTAGTCAGATATCTACGAATTCTAATTTGAAGTCATCTATATACTATGCAATTTATATTAATCTAATACATAATAGTATAATTATTTAGAAAAAAATGTACCTTTAAAAAGAGCAATAAATAAAGAAGGTTATCATAATAGAATTAAATAAACACAGCTTCATGAACTCTTAAACGGAATATTGTTTATTACGCACATAACACCACAACTGTAGATGTTGCAGTTAAAATATTTATAAACTAAAATATAAGGGTTTGAAATATAGCTTTAAATCTCTTGAAAGCGAGATGTATTGACCATTAATTCTGTGAATAAATAAAGAAGAATACTTCAATGCAGTTATATTTATAAAGTCAAAATTATTTTAAATTTAAATTCATGCTTGCCTAAAATTTATATATTTTAAAACAAGTGATCTTCGATTTCTACTGTCATAAATTTACAAAGTTCGTTTAAAATCTCTTTCTACAACTCTTGAATTGAAAATTCATTTATTCACTGGAATATACAATGTTCAATACGATAAACCGATAAGATAATTCAAATAAGAGTCCTTTTGACATAGATATTCTGATTAGACATACCTGATGAATTAAATTCCATCCGTTTTACCATGAAACTCTGTGTTTGTCCAAAGTTCACGTTATGAATAGATAAATATTTTAATAAAATTCGCTAAGATTTTCCGGTATTATTGGTTTAAATATTCATGTGAAAATAAATTTATTTTTCAAGATAATAAATTATTGTGAGAATATGAAAGGTGATAAATTGCGTTAAGAGTGTTAAGAAATAATTTTTAAAGTAAAATTTATATTATTTATGCTTTTGTGTGTAAAGATAAGTTATAGGTCTGTGTTATACAGATCAATGATGATTACACATATATTAGTATTTAATATTAGTTTTAGACCATTTAAACATTTATTATGATTGGAGATGTAAAGAACGTTTGGCTTCATTTCTGCTTATGGCCTAAAATTTAAGTTATTTCTAATATTCGTTTTTCAGCAGACATTTCAGCAGCCCGAGCGAAATTATCTGTGTTTAAAAAATCTCCTCCATTACTATATATTCATGTATCACTTTTTCAATCGTCAAAAAGAGCAATCCTCTTGCATATGAACTCTCCATAGGAATGACGTCTGTGGGCTTTGATCATATGCGAAAATTCTGAATGAAGAAAATATAAGGCTCTCTAGAAGAACAGTGATCGAAAATTGTTAGCTACCTCCAAAATGTCCTAAATGTCGAAAATCATTCAAGAGAAGACAACAAAGTGTTATTACCACTCTCACTCCTTTAACTAGGATTTTGGTCTGGAAATAACTTCAATTTCAGGATACCAGTATCCAGGATACCAGTTCCGTATCAAGGAAGGTGGATTTCAAAGGCAATAATGCACTCACAAATTTCTCTCTTTTTCTAGCACTGAACATTCTACAACTAGAATTGAAAGGAGTGAAACGGGATGTGTGCATTGTCAGCGTCATATATGTTCACTTATGTTCGTCATATATGGCACGAGATAATTGTAAGTATCAAAGGTTCCAAAGAATTATTTAGATATACAAGAGCTTCTGAGCACTTAACCAAATATTGACGCCAAAAACAATGCTCTCACATTTGCTAAGAGACACCTTTGGTATCCATCAAAAACAAACGTAGAATTGACTTTTTTGGACGAATGTGTTATCGCTCATATAGATAAGGAATATGACAAAATTTTTGAAGTAAAACGTGCAAATTAAAAGGAATTTAAACATTTACTGTTTAAAAACCTAGTTTTTTTGTAGGAGATGACCTGATCTATTTCGTTATTAAAAAAAAATAAAGGCAATCTAGAAAGAATTTTTTGGGGAACACGACGTGACAGAATATATCAGTGATATTCTAAGAAGCCATGTGAACACTCATAAAGTGGTCAGTGTTATCGCAGAAAAAAATTGCTCAGGTTAAAAAAAAGAATGAATCGGTCAGGGTAGAACTAAAAAATTATTATTGTTGAGGGTATTCGAGAATCACAGAAAAGTTGTCATTAAACAAACTAAAGAAGGAATTGTCTCGTTCACAGCTGTTTAATATAACTCATGTTTTGCTTTTCATACAACTTTTTAAGTTAAATGTCGTGTTTTAGAATTACAGACAATCAAAGTAACTTCTAAATCAGGGTAACTTTTCACCAATTTTCCGAAACTTTTATCCAATCTGCCATGGTAGAACCTTAACGAATTTATTCCGACGAACTGACAAACTTACACTAATGCTGTTTTGAGACTAAAACGTTGTTGTCAATTTTAGTGAAGTAGCAGATTTAGTATTTCTTTTTTTCTTGGGCCAATGTAACTAAGGTAGTGGTCGAAGGCTGCGAGTTGCTTATAAATGTAATAGTGATTGATGCGTTATCTTATTTATAACCAGAAAATTTAAATATACATATGATTAATTGTATTAAAAGATTTCCTTTATTTCCTTTTTTTACATCGGGATACTAAAATGTACATTTTCTCGAGAATCCCACAAATATGAAATATGTAATTAAGCTATAGCAAACAACCATTCGCACTGTCATAAAAATATAATCAAGAATATTAATGTGCTTATCGTAAGAACGATAATTCTTTTAAAATAGTTAACAGGCATACAATATGTATAAAGTATTATCTTGTAGAAAATTAATGCATAGAAATGATATAATGTTATTGAATGACCTGTTATTGAACAACTGAAACATATAAACAATTAAAAAATATATAAAATATTTTTATCTGGAACCGTATATCGGTCCTGGCCCTACCTGGGATATTTTAACATCCTCTAGAGGGCGATAAAAAGCCTGAAGTTGTCAGAGGTAAATAGAAAAAAAAGACTTAATCTGCATTTTAGAAAATGCATCTTTTAAAATAACTGACGGACATTTATACAAAACACTTCGTTTTTCTGCATAATGAATTTTTTATCCTCTATTTCTTGTCTTTAAATTACTAAATGTTAAGAATTTTTAAAAGAAAAAAGAACTTGAAACACGTCATTTTTGATTTTTTTTCACCTTAGTTTTGTTTCGGCAAATTTGAAAAAATGTTTGCTTATAAAAATATGATTTTTTTTAAATTTATATTATTTTTTCAATAAACATGTTAATAGTTTTAAAATTAATATAAAAAAAACCTTAGAACAAAACTAAAATCAGATTTTCATCTTTAATTAAATGGAAAGTAATTGAAATCCGATAAATAATGTTACGAATTATAAGGATATTTGATTGACCCATTTAAAACAGTACTAACCGCATGAAACTTTTATAAATTGTATGAGAAATTTTAGAATGTGACTTTCTTAGCAAATTATAAGGCTAACCATCACAAAAAAAGAAAAAAATCAAAATTCTAACTCAATAAATAGATTTTTTACGCGTTTACTAGAACTGTTAAAATAACATTGTTTTTTGAATTGCGCGCATTTTAATTGAATAAAACTAAACAGTCACTATCTAATTTCGAGTTTGCTCATTTTATTAGGAGCATTAAAATCTAGAATATGTATGATTTTTTTTTATTATTATATCAATGTCAAACAGAAACAGAAACTATAATATATATACGTAGAACATGCGTTTTTTTTTTGTATTTTTTAAATGCCATTAACTTACAGTTTTGATCAGATATCTACGGATTCTCTTTTGAAATTTTCTACACACATTGCAGTTTATATTAATCTCATACTTAATAGTATAAGTAATTAGAGAAAACGTTTACAAAAGAACACGGTTAAAAAGAACAGTGATTAAATAAATTTATTATAACAGAATTAAATCAATACAGATTCATTCCTTTTTTAAACAAAGTATTGTTTATTACGCACATAATACCACAACTTCAAATGTTGCAATTAAAATATTTATAAACTAAAATATAAAGGCTTGAAATATAGCTTTAAATCTCTTGAAAGCGAGATGTATTGACCATTATTTCTCTGAATAAATAAATAGGAATACTTCAGTGTGGTTATATTTATAAAGTCAAAACTATTTTAAATTTAAATTTATGTTTGTCTAAAATTTACATATTTTAAAACAAGTGATCTTCAATTTCTACAGTCATAAATTTACAAAGTTCGTTTAAAATCTCTTTCTCCATCTCCTGAATTGAAAATTCATTTATTCACTGGAATATTAAACGTTCAATACGATAAACCGATAAGATAATTCAAATAAGAGTCCTTTTGACATAGATATTCTGATTACACATATATGATGAATTAAATTTCATCCGTTTTATCATGAAACTCTGTGTTTGTGTCCAAATTATACGTTACGAATAGATAAATATTTTAATAAAATTCGCTAAGATTTTCTGGCATTATAGGCTTAGATATTCATATGAAATTAATTTTTCAAGATAATAAATTATTGTCAGAATCTGAAAACTGATAAAATAGGTTAAGAGTGTTAGGAAATAATTTTTATATTAAATTTTATATTATTTATACTTTTATTTGCAAAGTTAAATCGGTCTGTGTTATACAGATCAATATTGATTACGCATAAAATAGTTTTTAATATTATTTTTAGAATTTTTTAACGTATATAATGATTAGAGATGTAACGAAAATTCGCCTTCATTTCTGTTTTAGGCCTGAAATTTGAGTTCTTTCCAAAATTTGTTTTTCAGCAGAAATTACAGCAACCCGAGTGAAACTATCTGTTTATAAAAAATCTCCTTAATTCATTCTAAAATTTTCATTAGTATTTATTCATGTATCACTCTATCTATCACTTGTGTATGGTGTTTTGGCTTAGGCTTAAATGAAACATGCTTCACTTTTATTTCACTTATCTCACATTTACTTCACTGTTCATTATTATCAGTCATCACTGATTCAAGACTTGAGATTAACGTAACAAGCAAGCAGTGGATATAAAAGTAGCATATTCGTTATTCTTCTTAAATTTAATATACGCATTGAGGTGTTTCATTTTTCCAAATTAGTGATCTTCATGTGACTTTGATTACGCACCGAGTCTGAGTGTGGTAAAAAACTTGTATGCCAATTTTTAACAAGATTGGAGTATTTTGTAATAATGGGCTTCTCGTGAATAACTTTTCTCTTTTGAGGTAATTGAATTTTCAAATGGGAATCAAAAGAGGAATATTGTTACTAAAAATGTGCTTACTGGTAAGTTTTTCGGAACTATGCTTATTTTAAAGGAATAAGTACTTTTAGTCTTTAATTACATTTATAGGGCCAGAAAAAACACAATTTTTTATGCTGCTTAATATGCCAGTACTAAACTACAATAAATGTAAAGGAAAGCAGTTTTAAATTCAGGGGGGAGCAGGAGGAACTCTCCCCCCCCCTTTCAGAGAGAGGAAGATATGAGATTGTGTCTTTTCAATGGTCAAAAAGAGCAATACCCTTCATAGGAAATCTGTAAAGTCTGTGGGCTTTGATAAGTGGTCGTATACGACAATGCTGGATGAAGAAAATATAGGGCTTTCTAGAAGAATAGTGAGTGAAAATTGTTAGCTACCTCTAAAATGTCAGAAATGTCAGAAATCAGTGAAGAGAAGACTACAATTAGAGAAGACTACAATATTACAATTCTAAGTCTGATAAGCAGTGGTTTGGCCTGAAAATAACTTCAATTTCTGTATCAAGCAAAGTGGATATCAAAGGCAATAATTCACTCACAAGTCCTCTTCCACTAGCACCGAACATTCTACAACGAGAATTGAAAGGGTAGAAACGGGTTGTATGTGTTGTCAGCATTATATATGTTCACATTTGGCACATGGTAGTTCTAAGTATCAAATTCTTCAAAGAATGATTTAGATATACAAGAGTTTCTTACGACTTAACCAAATGCAGACGCCAAAAACTTTAATTACAGATAATCAGGGTAACATCCAAATCAGGGTAACGTTTCACCACTTTTCCGAAACTTTTATCCATTCTGCCATGGTGGAACCATGACAAATTAATTCGGACTAACTGACAAACTTTCTCTAACGCTGTAATCTTTATTTTGAGAGTAAAACGTTGGAAATAATTTGACTTTTTTTGGACAAATATGTTATCTCACATATTGATAAGGAAAATGACAAAAAAAATTTGAAGAAAAATGTGCAAATTTAAAGAAATTTAACTGAATAGAGTGCAAAAACCTAGTTTTTGTAGGAAATTGCCAGAGATATTTGGTTATTAATAAAATAAAGGCGATCTAGTAAAATTTATTTGGTATACACGGCGTGACAGAATACATCAATGATACTCTAAGAAGCCATGTGAACTTTGGTAAAGTGGTCAATGTCATCGCAGAAAAAGAATTGCTGAGATTAGAAAAAAATGAATCGGTTAAGGTAGAACTAAAAAATTATTCTTGCTGAGAGTTGTTGAGAATCACAAAAAAGCCGTCACAAAAAGAACAAAAGAAGGAATTGCATCGTTCAAAGTTGTTTAATATAACATACGTTTTGCTTTTCATACTACATTTTAAATTAAATGTCGAGTTTTAAAATTACAGATAATCAGGGTAACATCCAAATCAGGGTAACTTTTCACCACTTTTCCGAAACTTTTATCCATTCTGCCATGGTGGAACCATGAAAAATTAATTCCGACGAACTGACAAACTTTCACTAATGCTGTTATCTTTATTTTGAGAGTAAAACGTTGTCGTTAATTTCAGTGATGTAGTAGATTTAATATTCTTTTTTTCTTTTTTGGGCCAATATAACCAAGGTAGTAGTTGAAGGCTGGTAGTTATTTATAAATGGAATGGTGATTGATGTGTTTTCTTATTTATAATCAAAAGAATTAGATATACATATGATTAAAAGTATTAAGAAATTTTCTTTATTTCCATTTTTTTACGTTGGGATACTAAAATTTTTGTGAGAATCTCACAAATATGAAATATGTAATTAAGCTATAGCAAACAACTCTTCGCACTTTGATAAAAATATAATCAAGACTATTAATGTACTTATCGTAAGAAAGATAATTCTTTTAAAATGGTTTTAAAAAGTATACAATATGTATAAAGTATTATCATGTAGAAAATTAATGCATAGAAATGATATAACTTAATTGTATAAACAGTAAAAAAATATATATAAAATATTTTTATCTAGAACCGTATATGAACCAAAAAAAAATTGTAATCAAAAAGTGACAATTGGAGATTTTGTAATAATTTTTAAATGCAAAGATATAATTAGTTATAAATTTTCCAACATTTTTTCGAATAAAAAATAAATAAAAAAAGGCTTATGACAGAAGATTAATGATGAAACATTTCTGTATACTAACAATTGTTCAATATAATATTCAAAATTTTGTAATTGGCTAGACACTACCAGCAAATTTTTATTCTCTATGGTTTCAATAAACCCTGCAAGCAATCTTTATTAAAATAATTACAATGCTGTCTTTTATGAGACAGACAGATAACACAGTGAGAAAGAAATTTTTCTTATTTCAAACTTTTTTTCTCATCTTTTAGAAAAGTCGCGGCAAAAGATTTATTTAAATTGGCATATAAAAATTTCATTTTACAGAAAATTTAAATACTTAGAATTTTGTTTAAACATATAAATTAGTATATTCGAATAAATGTTATCAATAATCTAGAATTTAACCAGTGTAAATATGTAAATTAGACAAAGTAAATTTAACCAGGTAAATAAGACTTATGCAACTTTGTATGTCTACTTTTAATAATGCAATAAGTTTATTGCAAATATATGATATCGAAATACAATTATTCTTAATGGCAGAATTTTCTCTCTTTTTTTAATAGTTCGAGGGAAACGATTTAAACAAATTGGTACATACAAATTCTATTTTACGGAAAATTTGTTATACCGATAAAGACTACATTTAACTATGCACGAAACTTTAAAAAATGATTTATAAATTAATAGTGTAAACGGTATCAATAATCTTGAATTTAACTAATGTAAGTATGTCAATTTCACAAATAAATTTAATGTAAATTAGACTAATGCAATTTCCTATGTCTACTTTTAGTAATTTAATAAATTTATTGCAGATATATCACTTCAAAACAGATTCCTCAGTTTATACATATATATATATTTATATGTGTGTGTGTGTGTGTGTAGCAAGCCAAAAATTTTCTTTAAATATCCGAAAAAGGCAGCACAGATAAATTATCCTGTCGACTTTTCAATTAGTTGTGACGATTTAAGGAGAAATTCGAATTATTTCCACTGGTTAAAAAGAAAACACACAGTCATGGCAAGCGAGGGAAAAAACAAAATAAATAAATAAATGTAGAAGATCCAATAACTACTCATTTGCTGTTGTAAGTTCATATATTTAATCCGTAATCATGAGAACGGGAAAAGCTCTTTTTTCAAACTATCTCTAACCGAAATATCCCAAAAAAATATTCCATCATTTACTTAAACCAGCCGTACTCATCCAAGAAAGAACCAAGAAAAATCTTACTTCTCAATTCGAGGCTTCCACCTTTTAGAGGCCTTCTCGAGGCCTCACCAAAAAGAAAATTCTGGAACATTCTGTAACCTCAAACCATCATTTTTTTTGTAAACAGAATTCTTGTCCAGCTACGAGACTATTTTCCACAGACGATAAATTTATTTAAAAAAATATATATTATTTAACCAATTTATAATCGAATCGGGATTTCTTAGGCAGACGATTTTTATAGATGATTAATTTTAAGAGAAAAATGAAAGAAATGAATTTATTAAAAAGCACACTATCAAGGTTGACGGAGGAAAAATAAATAAATAGATAAAATAAAAAAATGATATTTTTTGAAAGGTATGGTTTTGGAATAAATTTAATAAGACTTTCTTAAAAAGGGTTGATAAAAACATAGAAAAATGAATTTTATTGGAATAATGTTTTTTAAGGCAAATTAAGAATTTATATTGTCTGCATAAAGATTAACAGATTAGATCTAGAAACAAGATTTTAATTTAATAATTTGAAGTAAGTACGGAACATTATTATAAGAAAATTAAGATAGTATAAAGGTTAGTTTTGGCGAAAAAATTTTAAATTTGTAATATTATCGCCCCTCCCCAAGAGTTTGTATGAAATTGATAGTTAAATAAAACTACAAGTTCAGACAACAGAAATATAATAATTTAGAAAAGTTAAATTTTGGAATAAAACTGTCAAACTCAGGAAGCCAAGAGCTGGAAGAAAAGAAAATCAACGCAATATGAAAAATATTAGCGATTAAAATAAAATAGTCAAGAGAAAATTAATCTGAATTAAATTTAGGTAGGAGCATTTCCCTGAAAGAGATACAATAATATTACAATATCACTTACCATTTGTAAGTGCATAGAAGATAATACATACAATAACAGAAAATAAGTTTTAAATATTAATAAGTAAGGGATAAAAAATATAATAAAAACAATAAAAACTCTTTCTCATGGAGGTTTAAATAATTACAATAACTTAATGGATAGTTTATTTTAAAATCCTTCAAATGTAAAAAGTCTTTCAATAGTGTATAAAAGAGTCTTTTCCAATGTTCACTGAATACAGTCTCTTTAATTAAAGATCTTCAAACCTAGTTTAATCTTTGGTTTTAATGTTATGTTGGATCCAACATCTTTTAACAATCAATCAAATTTTTCTTTCAATAATATATCAATTTTTTAATAATAAATAGCATCACTCTCAATATCAATAATAAATAATATAGAAAAATTTAAATAAAAATAATAACAACAATAATAAGTAGTAGTATAATAAGACTCAAAATTGATAGCAATAATAACAATAATTCTCCATATCCTAATATTTCTCAATAAAAGTATAATTAATACTAAACTTCATTATAGAAATCATAATAATAATAATAATAGTAAAACAAGAGTATAATCAAAAGAAAATATCACTATTTGTTTATTATTGATAGGGAAAATATTGGTTGATGATAAAAATAATTATATAGCAACTAAATAATTTTCTTATCTTCTAATAGCATAAGAAAGTATTTTTTGCTAGCCGAAAGTATAAATAAAAAAAATCATGATAATTCCAAAATCCAAATAAAATTAAATTTAACTATTTAGAAAATGGACTCTCAACCAGTATTTTCTTACAATAAATCCTCTCTGATATTCTTTTACAAAATTGTCAAGTTTGGTTATAAGTTTTCAAATGCCAAATGTAGAGTATTATTTTATCTACACATGGTTTATAAACTTTAATAATAAAATACAAATAGGAATAAAATGTGTCATTCTTAATAGAGAAATGGAAATAAAAATAGTGTGCTTTTTTGAAAAACTTTTAATATCTGTAGTTTTCACAATCACTGAAAATCACATATTATGTTATAGGTTTGAGTAGAATCATCTGATTTTATGACTGTTATAACATAAATATCTGCTGAATAAATAGAATAATACTAATGTATGAGTAAATATAGTTAGACTTAAACACACTTAAAATTAATTTATCAACATCAGTTTGAAAGCTTTTACAATCAAAATGTACACCTTATGCCTGCATAAGGAGCCCAATTTAATCCCCAAAACTCCCAAAAACAAGTAATATTCTTGTAGGGCTCCAAGAACATACCTGCTAATGTTGAAAATTATGGTGATAACATTTTAAAGAATAAGAATTAAAATTTAATCTATTGTCTTGACTTTAGTTTGATCTAGTGATTATGATTGTATCTGAGGTTTTGTTTGTTTTTTGGGTTGCTCATGAAACAGTTTAAAATCTTCTGCTGAAAAATAGGGTCTTAATTTAGAAACATGCACAATAACGGAATTCTGTCCTGTCTAATAATTAAATTTATCTATTTCATAAGTTACATCAGAAAGTTTATTTATAATTTTGTATGGTCCAGAGAAAGTAGGTTCTAATTTTCGAGTGTTAGGGTATTTAAATTCTTCATAAATTACAGAGTCTTGTATTTTTAATGGGCATTCGACAAAATTTCGATCAAAGAGTCTTTTACTTTTAAGGTGAAATTCATGAGTTCGCGCTTTCGCAATTTTGAGGGCATTGTCTTCTGGTGGGTAATAGTTCTGTTTTATAGGAGATTCATAAGGCTATTGACCATAAAATAAATAGGCAGGTGGGAATTTTGTGATAGAATGGGGCGTATTGTTGTATTCTTCGACGACTTGATTTAATAATCTAGTCCAAGGTATTTTAGAAGAAGTGGAATTAACTTTACATTTAAGCCTGGTAACTATAGTCTGATTAACGCGCTCTACTTTTCCATTGATCTGAGGATGATGTGCGGATGTAAAACGCTGTTGAACATGATGATTTCTAAGGAATTTCTTAAATCTTGGAGATCTGAAAGATTTATGCCTGTCACTAAGTATTTTTTGTGGTGCTTTGATATTGAAAATTTGTTTTAAACAGTTAGTGTATGTTTCAGTGGTAACATTTTTGGAGGGAAAAGCCCAAACAAACCTAGTTGCATGATCTATTATTATGTGTAAGAATTTTTTTGTTAAGTTGTAATAGTTAAATCCACCAACAGTATCAATACAAACACATTCAAAAGGTTGATCTGTTGCTGGCATAGCTTGTAATAAGCCGAATCTTTTCTGTTTTGGTTTTTTATTTTTCTGACAGGTATCGCAATGTTTAAAAAATTCTGTAATGTCTATTGTCATATTAGGCCAATAATAGTTGGGAGATATTAAATTAAGCATTTTTTGAATCCCTAAATGTCCAAAATTATCATGAGCAATATGAAGTAATTTTTTTCTTAATGACATTGGTATAACAATTTTTTTGAATCCCTTTTTCTGAACTATAATAATTCCATTCTCTTTTTTATATTTTTTGTCACAAACATTGTCTTTGTCTTGCATCTCTATAATTTTTTTCCTATCTAGCAATAAACTAATATGTTGATTAAAATGACAAACAGGATTTCGAGACAACATGTCTGCTTCGACATTTGTTGAACCCTTTTCATATTTTATCTCATAATCAAACATACTAGGTTTGAGTGACCATCTAAAAAGCCTAACTCTCAAGTTTTTAATACTCTTTAACCATACTAGAGATGCGTGGTCCGTATGAATTGTAAATTTGAAACCATGAAAGTAATGATAGAATTTGTCAAGAGTATCTATAATAGCTAAACATTCTAATTCAATTATGAAATAATTTTGTTCAGAACTCTTCAAAATTCTAGAATGATAAGCAATAGGATGTAAGAAATTATCTTTATCAGGTTGTTTTAGAACGGCACCTACTGCTATCTGAGAGGCATCTACAAACATATGTAAAGGTAATTTAGGATCATAAATTTTGAGGATGGGTTTTGCAATTAAAGAATTTTTTTTAATTTTTCAAAAGAGTCCTGGCACTCTGAGTTCCATTCCCATATTGTGTCTTTTTTAAGTAATCGATTTAGAGGATTTCTAATTTCAGCATATTTATTTATGAATTTATGGTAAACATTAATGGAACCTAGAATTCGTTGTAACTCTTTCACATTGGAAGGAGGTTTTAAATTTTTGATGGTTTAAATATTGGCATTTGCTGGTGTTATAGTTCCATTAGTGATTTCATAACCTAAGAAATTGATTTTATTTTGGCTTAATTTACATTTAGAAAGTTTAAGTTTAATGTTTTCTTGTTTGCAAATGTCAAAAATTTGAGCTAAATGGTTTAAATGTTCTTCTAAAGAGGAAGAGAAAATTATAATTTCATCAAAATAGTGGCACGCAAAGTCGATTTTATATTTACTAAGGATCCTTCGAATGGTTCTATTGAATATGGGAGGGCCAGTTTTATGCCAAAAGGGAGCACGAGCCACTCAAAAAGTCCAAAATTGGTTGCAAATGCTAATTTTTCTGTATCGGATGGATGCATTGGTATGTGCCAGTTGCCAGAGGCTAAATCTCTAGTTGAGAAATACTGAGCACTACTCAATTTATCTAAAATTCCATCGATACGGGGCAAGGGTTCTGCATCGTTTTTAATTATTGCGTTTAATTCTCTATAGTCTATACATAATCGCGTTTTTTTAACTTCCTCTCTTTTCATAACTAGTGTAATAGGGGCAGAATAGGGGCTATTACTTTCCTTTATCAGTCCGGCTGCTAACAATGATTCAATTTGGTTTTTATTTCTATTTCTTCTAAGGGAGATGTTCGGTAGGGCCTCAAAGATATAGGTAGGTCAGATTTTAGTATAACGCGTTGTGGTTCAATATTAATCCTACCCACATCATATTTATGCTTTGCAAAAATATCACTATAAATATGAACTAATTCCCTTAAATTTACATCTTGAATTAAATTTATTTCCCCAGTTAAATCTGAATCCGAATTATCGCGAAAATTTTGAACAGTCATGGAACCTCTATAATCAGGATGCACATTAATTGCGTGATCATATTCAACACAGTCTTCATTTTTCATAATATTTCCAGAAGTAGATTGTAACTCTATATCATGATTACTTACATTCAGTGTTTCATTATCATAATTATCTATTGCTACAGTATTACCAGTATTTACTTTCATATTTTTTTTTTATATTCTGAGGTTACAAATTCATTAGATTGATCCCTGTTTTGTTGTACTTGGTCCATATTTACTGTATTGAAATGAAGGGATCTCTCATTATGTATGGATATACTGTTAGTTATAATTTTCCTTCCCTGCCTTACAATACAATTTTTACATTCTATGGTTAATTTAAATTTAGAACATTCTTTTAACCCCAAAATAGCATAATCCAAATTTGTATTGCATACTAAAAAGTTAACATATTTTTTAATTTTACCCACTTTTAGAAGAACACTACATTTTTTATTTATATGTAAAAATCCTTTTGCCTGATTAATGGTAACTGAGGGTATAGTCTCAATTTTAGCATTAAGTTTTTTAACAAATTTAAGTGGCAATATTGCAATAGTTGAGCCACTATCTAAAACACATGGCAAATTATAATTATTTGTATATCAATACACAATTAATTGCCAAACATTATGAGAATTATTTTGTGAGATATTTGGAAGAGTATCAGAGGATGGTACCTCATTCCTAAAAATACATTCTCTTTCCCAATGAAAAGCATTACTCACACCCCTATTTGTACATATTCTACAAGGTCTTGAAGGATATGAATTCTCAATATAATTATTTTGACAAATTCTGGGCCTTTGAAACTGAGATTGCCTTTGGGGAATCCAATTCCTAGGTGTATTATTGGGCCTAGTTGGTTGAAAAGGTTGAAAATTTTGTCTAGCTGATGGTTGATTTATTACTTGGTTTGAAACTAGTGGGGTGGAAACTTCCACGAATTGTTTGACAACCCGGTACCATTCTATGGTACTACTAGGATGATTTATAATAATATTGTTTTCGAATTCTGGTTTTAAACCATCAGTTAAACCTTGTAATAGTATATTTTCACTAAGATGTAATTTCCTACCAATTTCCACTTTTTTACGAAAATAAGTTTCTAAATTGTCTAAATTATCTAATTTCAGATTTGAAAAATGAGAAAAACTCGGGAAGTCTAATTCAATGAATCTTTCTATCAAAATTTTCTTAATTTGTTCATAATCCGTACAATTTAAGCAGCCATTGATATAAATTTTTTGCGCTTCACCTTTCAAATATTGCGCAATAAAATTAAATTTCCATTCTAGATTTTTCTGTTCCCTATCACATGTTTTATCAAAACATGTTTATTCTTACTCATTAGAATAAATGAAGCACTTCTATTTTCTTTATTAAATCCTGATCGTAAAATCATTCGCAATAAATTTCAAAGTTAATGTTTCTATCAATTACATATTTTTTCAAAATTACTATATTTAGCTGCTAACTTTAACCAGAAATTTTATCTAATAAAACAGAAATTGTAAATATCATAGATATACCTTAAATTGGGATCAACATTTAATTCTATTATTTTATAGATCATAAACAGATTCAAAAATTTTAATGATAGGTAATTTCTTACTTAAAATCACAAAATTTACTGAAAAAATTAATTATATTTATCAGTCAAAACTCTAGCAACAGCCTTGCACAGTTCCATCTTTCTTACTGAATTTAAATAAATTATAAGGATCCGGGAACCAAAGCTCACTGTAACCAGAAATTCTAACAAATAAAAGGAAAAAACATAAATGTTAACTTAATTTTCAGCTCAAATGTTTAGTTGTAGGAACATTATCATGAAAATACTGTATTCTGAGAATAGTTCTTGATAACAAACAATATCAATAGAATAGAAAATGTACCTTTTTTAAAATAATAACTTGAGCTTCTAAGTTCTTTTATACTTCATTATTATTACGAACTTATCTTTAAACGTGCATAAAAATATCATAATAATCTTAATAAGTAATAGTAAATACCTTAAGAACATCATACTCCTCAATTAAATCCTTAAGAATAAAAATATTTCAATCTTCAACACATAATAATGATAATAAAAATACTCATAAATAGGTAAGTAAGTAAGATTCACAGATAAATAATCAAATAAACCTGACAAACAGAGACTAATTAATTTAAATAAATACATAAAAAGTATACAAATAATAATAATCAAAACACTACGAAAAAAATTCTCACCGAAATCCTATTGGTCTCAACTATCTCGAAAAATATTTGTCTATTCACCAATTAACAAGAAATGGTCTTGTAATTATTATTTAGTTTTTTTTCCTTCTTTTCATCATCACGAGGACTACTTTTTCTCGACTATGAAAGAAAGGATCTCAATCGTCATGGAACACACAAGCAAACTCAAAGCAAGCACTAATTCTTTCCAACCATAGCTGTGAAGTTCTTTAGAAAGAGCATTTCTTTTACTTTAATTAAGTAAGAAATTACGGCGATTTTGGCACAAGAACATTCACGAGAAGTCGATTATCGGCGATTCACAAAGCTATCATCATTTCGTTCCACAGCCGATTTCATTAGCAAGCCAAAAATTTTCTTTAAATATCCGAAAAAGGCAGCACAGATAAATTATCCTGTCGACTTTTCAATTAGTTGTGGCGATTTAAGGAGAAACTTGAATTATTTCCACTGGTTAAAAAAAAAACACACAGTCATGGCAAGCGAGGGAAAAAACAAAATAAATAAATAAATGTAGAAGATCCGATAATTACTCATTTGCTGTTGTAAGTTCATTTATTTAATCCGTAATCATGAGAACGGGAAAAGCTCCTTTTTCAAACTATCTCTAACCGAAATATCCAAAAAAAATATTTCATCATTTACTTAAACCAGCCGTACTCATCCAAGAAAGAACCAAGAAGAATCTTCCTTCTCAACTCGAGGCTTCCACCTTTTAAACTAAAAAGAAAATTCTGGAACATTCTGTAACCTCAAACCATCATTCTTTTTTGTAAACATAATTCTTGTCCAGCTACGAGACTATTTTCCACAGACTATAAATTTATTTAAAAAATATATATATATTATTTAACCAATTTATAATCGAATCGGGATTTCTTAGGCAGACGATTTTTATAAATGATTAATTTTAAGAGAAAAAGAAAAGAAATGAATTTATTAATACGCACACTATTAAGGTTGACGGAGGAAAAATAAATAAATAGATAAAATAAAATAATGATATTTTTTGAAAGGTAATAAATTTAATAAGACTCTCTTAAAAAGGGTTGATAAAAAAAAAGAAAAATGAATTTTATTGGAATAATGTTTTTTAAGGCAAATTAAGAATTTATATCGTCTGCATAAAGATTAACAGACTAGATCTAGAAACAAGATTTTAATTTAATAATTTGAAGTAAGTACGGAACATTATTATAAGAAAATTAAGATAGTATAAAGGTTAGTTTTGGCGAAAAAAATTTAAATTTGTAATATATATATATATATTGTCCAGAATTAAGTATGAATTTATGTTATAGATAGCAAGTGATGTGTTTTTGTGTTTATAGAATTGTCTATAATATTTTTATAACATAAAAAATTATATTTTTTATGCAACGAAAAATATAATTTTATCTTATTAATCTTTTTTTTTTTTTTTTTTTTTTTTTTTTTTTTGAGTTGGGCTTTCAATTTTGCAATTCTATTGATAGCTAAAAAAATATAACTTAAAAAAAAATAAGAGTGAGATTATTTAATAATTAATGTCAGAAATATTATTTATCACTATGTTTAGTCATTCAAAATGTGTAATACGCGTGATGTTTCATTACGTTTGGATTTTTACAACGTACTGTATACTTGGTTTATGTACATTGTAAAACAATATTGTAAAATTAAAACAATAAAATGCGCATTATTGTTTCATTTATCTTTAAGTACCGATTATTTATCTATAGAATTTATTTATTTTTAATTATAGTATTTTTTTAATTTTATGCCATCTCTTATTGATCAGAAAAAATAAAAATATGGTAAGTACCGTGAGATTTTAAATGTTATGCTTAATTTTAATACTTAGATGATCCTTTTATGACAAAACAAAGCACAATTGTAAAGAAGGTACCGAAACTATATATACATATTTTTCTATTTTCCTGTAGTTATAAATGCTAGTGTTTTTCATTATCTATACTTTTTTTTTCATTTTCCGCTTTTTCATGTTATGGCTATTTATAGACAGCGGAATAAACACATTTTAATTCTTCATTTATGACAACCTTTTGTTTCTATCAGTTAAGTGGAAATTTTTGCTTAATATCATTTAAGTATGATAAAAAAGAAAAAGCAATATTTAGCAGTTCCATCATTTTAGGGATAAATCTCAGCGAAAGAGAACGATCGGGAAAATCTAGGAAGCGGGAGTAAATTATGGGAAACCAGACACATGTTCTAACATCGAAAAAGGAAAATGTAACGATTAAATAGCTCTGTAACTGTTTTTGAACATTTGTTTCTTATCTTAAATACTTTTCTCTAAAACCATTATTGTAGGCCATTGATCTTTCGTAATGAAAATAAAAAAATAAAAATATACAATTCCTTTTTTTTTTTAATGCTCAGTGTTTTCATATTTATTATTTTTGAGATATTTATTGCATAAATAGAAGAACAACGTTATACGTTACAAAATAAAAATATATAAGAAAAATTTTAAGAGGTGTATAAAGATAAATAACATCACGCAAAATCACTAGCTCAAAATATCCGAATGTCTGCATGTTTTTGCCACTATTGTTTTTTCTGATATGTGATTTTAGAAGTACTTTCAACTCCATAAAAATACGTATTACAAGTGACGGTATTATTTTTATAAAGAAGAAAAAGACATAATAAACAACCATAATAAACTTATACAATAATTAGAGTTATATTTTTATTGGTTTCTAAGTTATGGTTAATTTGATAATTGGTTAATTTCGGTAATTATTAAAAATAAAATTCTATCTCTTTTGGTGAATTTGAAAAAATTGTCATATTAATCAAATTTACCGGTTGCTATAAATATTTATTGATGAAGTTTAGTCAATATGATTAATTAAGCTTAGTAACGAATTTGTACATACCAAAAATATCTACAATCATAACTGTTTGAATCTAATAACAAAAATAAATGTTAAGAGACAATAATACTCAATCATAAGAAGTTTTCTATTAATAGGACGCGAAATACTAAATAGTTTTATATATAATCATTCAGTGAATTATATAAAAACTTTTAACACTGAGATTAAAATATATATATATATATATATATTCAGCTTTGAAATACATACTTTTAGCAACGAAGATTAAAAAAAACGTGTAAAAAATAAAAATCTCAAGCTAAACAAGTTGAAATTTATTCTATTTACCAACCTTGATTGGCAATTTTTAATAATAATCGGTTAATTTGATGAATTCTCATAAATGTATGCTAGTATTCGATTTATTTGTATGTAATTTAATTAGTATTAATAATAACCGATATATCAAGTTTACCGCAACATGTATACTAATAAAAGAAAGTTTCGCTCTGTCGTAACATATTCTGTGGCTAACGAAATCTATGATACTCTTTTGAGTATTCGCATATTTGCATGAAAATTACCACCTGAAAATCCCTTGAAAATTGCCATTTGGGACTCGTCCTTAAATTTTGCACACCTGTATATATATATATATATATATATATATCACATATATATATATATATATATATATATATATATATACAGAGGTGTGAAAATTATTAGAATAATTGTGATTTTTTCAGTTTTTCTTGATTAATATTGCATATACTTGCAATTTTTCAAGAAAGGTAATTTGTTTTGTTGGTCTAGTCAATTTTGAACTCCTCTAAATTACTTTTGGGGATAAAAAAAATTTAAATTTCGCCATTTTTTAAAAAGAAATGTATTTTATCCAAAGTAATCAAATTGTTTCCATTGCATAATAAGTTAGTTGGATTAGCAAAGAAATGTAAAATTAAATTTAAATTTTGTCTGCTTGCTGTGTTAGTATTTTTTATTTTTCTTCAGTTAGTATTAGTACTGGTTTATTTTTAAAACAAATCTTTTCGCTATTTTGATTAGCTTATGGTAACTGACAGCTTTTTCTCGTTTGTCAAAGGATTATCCCATGATTAAGGGTAAAGCAAGTTATATTTCTGTTAGAAGACTAGCTGTGATAAAGTGTCTCATTCAAGAAATAACGATACAGTGCACGAAATTGCTAAAAAAGCAGAAATTTTGCAAGCATTTGTGTATAGAATATAAAGATTTTTGATCTCCAAATGTGAATATGCAACTTTTAGAATAAGGATACGTGGAATGATAGGTAAATTTACTGCAAAAATAGAAGAGAAATTAATTAAAATTGTTAAGGCTAACAGAAGAGCAACTAGTCATATACTAAAAATCTTTTTGCAAGCGTATGGAATAAATGTATGTGATTCTTATATTCGTAGAAAGCTTAGCTCAGCTGGAGTCAGTGCTCGTCATCTTCGAAAAAGGTTAAAATCACATCCTCTAAGGCAAAGAAGAGATTTGCTTGGGCAAAAGTTGTGCAAGAACAATTCAGAAATTACTCAAGCAAGTTGCGAAATATTAATTTTCCCTTAATTAATCAATTAAACTTAAGTTGTTTATTTATTTTCTTGAAATCATGTTTTTAGCATATTGGCTAAAGATGTAAAACTGTTTTTAAATTTCTTTGTAAATTTCTTTATAAGAATATTTCTCAACAAATTACATATTTTAAGGAATTGTTTATCTTTTAGGTATGTTTTTCTGGTGATTCAATGTTTGCCATATCAGAAAAAAGCACTCAGTATCTCAGGAGAAGTACCAGTGAAGCATTTTTCCGAAATTGCATAGTACAAACAGTTAAACATCCTACTAAATTAATGCTTTAGATCGTGATGCTTTCTTAGGGTACTGGACTTTTATATGTTGTAGAAGGCAATATGAAGCAGTAACAGTATGAAAAAGTGCTTGAACAAAGTCTAATTCCACAATAAGAAGACTGGTTTCCAAATGGAGACTTCATATTCATTCATAATGGAGCTCCGTGTCATAAAGCTTCATCTGTGACCAAATTTTTCGATGAAAAAATATAAAAAAACTTTCCATGGCCTAGAAATAACCCAGATATGAATCCCATAGAGAATCTTTGGGGCATTGTAATTAAAAATTTAAAGAATTGCAGCATCACAAACAAAAATTATCTGATAGAAAGACTCATCCGAATTTGGCCCTATGACAATGAAATGAAAATTAATAGCTAAAAATTCATACAAAGTATGCCAAAATGTACCAAATCTTCAATAAAAAGTGTGGAATGCACACTAAATAATAAATATATGACTATTTAAAAAATAATGTGTTATATTTTTAATATAACAAGATTTTATTAAAAATTTCGCAATTATTCTAATAATTTTCACACCTCTGTATATATATATATATATGTGTGTGTGTGTGTGTGTATATGTATATATATATATATATATATATATGACAGGAAAAAAAGAAAAATTGATTCAATTGCGCAAAATTTTGAAAAATTTAAATTATGCAAAGATTATTATAAAATAAAAATCCAATAAAAGAGAAAAATTAATAACATTCCTTTCGCGTCTAGTGTATTATAAATAGCACATGTCTTTTTATAGAGTTTTATTTTATTTTATGATTTTTTTTTTGCTACTATTTAAGTATAGTAATGTTAGCATATGTCTATGCATTTTCTATATGACTTCATTTGTGTTTAAGCATTTATTAATAATAACAATTATTATTATTTACTTAATTTTCTTGGAAACTGTTTACGGTACTTATAATTTTAAACATATCTCTCCTTAAATTTAAAATAAAAGTTACTTTCCTAAAAGAATCATATGTAATAAAACGTAAAAAGCACTGGAAAGGTGTAATATAAGTTAAATTTTATTGCAATACAATTTTATTTAAACTATTCAAAAACACTTCTTTGGCCTATTCTCAAATGATTATTAATTGGACAATACACAAAACAACAGTATTCGTTATCTTTCAGACAATGAAATAATACTTAAACACTACTTAATCTATGTGGATAGATATTGTTAATATTATTAAAGATATATTTTTCTTAATCCTGAAAAATAATCGGGCCCGAAAAGAATACCAATTACTGTAAAAGTGTTGTCAATGTCAATCTGGCATTACCATTTCTCACTACATTTAAACATGGATTAAAACATTAAAATAATGTTATGCATGAAATGTAAAAGAAAATTTATATAAAACTAATATAACATTAACTATAGATATTTCAAAGATATTATATACATACATTCATATATATATATACCGGGTGTCCCAAAAATGACTGATGGATTTTAAAGATCAATAACTTGCAAACGGTGACAGCTATTAAAATTTTTGCAGAGGGGTTGTGTATAACGTCAGGAGTTTTTTTACCTTTTTTTTTTATTTTAGTTCGAATTTCAAAAAATATGTGGCGCTGACGGCGATTAAAGGCCAGGTCGACGCTTCATTCAGCATTGATCATCTGGCCTTCAATCGTCGTCAACGCCACCTATTGTTTCAGATTCAAACAAAAATAAAAAAAAATTACGGTAAAAAAACTCCTGAAATTCAACATAACCCTCCTGCATTTTTTTTTAAATAGCTGCCACGGTTTGCAAGTTATTGAATTTTAAAATTCATCAGTCATTTTTGGGACACCCGGTATATGTATATGTGTGTGTTATGTTTATACAGAGATTTTAGACTCAAATCATAACGACTCGTAAAATATCTACCTTCCTGTTATATATCTAGAAAAAGAACAGGAAACACATTTACATATGATGAAATCCTAAAAATACGACGCCTGTCTTTTTTCTCATATTTTATAAGCATTTCTCCAGGTACGTTCTTGATTTTGTTCTCCCTTATGCACCTTCATAAATGAAAAAAGTAACTGTAAGCGTTACATTTATATATATATATATAAATGCGTTTTTAAGATGATAATTTAAATATGTTTTGAATATTCTGTTTTGCATTTCTCCTTCATTGTTTGCTGATGCATCGTAATAAATTGTGCTCTTAAATAATATAATAGAAAAAAATTATCATTTAATATGTTTAGAAAATCCTTTAAAATATGTAATATTTACTATTCCGAAAGCACAGCCTTTGAATAGTAAATATGTTTATTGAATAACTACGCTGAATCATTCACTCTTTTCTTCTAAATCATAGATTGGATTAAAGATATCATACAAATTTATCTTTTATGTGCATCATTATAAAAAATAAGATGCAATAAAATAAAGAAAAATAATAAACATTTTCCTGATTATAAAACTATTGAGTTTTTTGATAGAAGTAATTAAAATCTTTATTATTAAAAAACCGTTTTAAATAGCCGTTTGATATAAAAAAATGAAGGTGACAACCCGGAATTGTTGATCACAGGTACATGACATATACTTTTATTATGTAAGCACATTTATGCAAACATAATATAACATTAAACTGAGATATGTCAGAGAGATTATATATGTATATATAAGTAAAAATTTATGTACATTCAAAAATTGTTCATTTTTCAGAATTTTATCGAGTATTATTTTTCTAAAAACTAAGAATGCAAAAATTGATTTTAAATTAAGATATTATAAAGGAATATATATAATATTAAGCCTCGTTATGGTCAAATGAATATCTTAAGAATTATATGTAATTTATTTTCAAAATATGTAGAGAATTTTCTGAAATATAATTTTTGGAGATTAAAATATAAAAATATGTATATTTTTTACAAAGTTCAATTTCTGTAAAATTATAAAATGATTTTAAACTTTGTATTAGGAAATTCATAATATTTATTAGATGTATGTAATTTTCTGTTTGATGCAAATATGAAAAGAAAAATAACATCTTTTAATAAATAATTGTTTTAATGTTCTAATTTTATTTCATATGTTTAAAACTGTGTATTCTAATTTTTCAGTGATTCGAAAAAGCTTACTTAATACCTATTTAATAAATTAAATGAAGTCCGAAAAGATTTTAAAAAAATTCGTAGTTACAGAAATTCTAATGCAATGGAATCTACCGGGTGTCCCAAAAATGACTGATATATTTTAATATTCAATAACATGCAAACGGTGACAGCTATTTAAAAATTCGAAGCTTCACTCAGAACTGATCACCTGGCCTTCAATCGCCGTCAGCGCCACCTATTGTTTGAGATGCGAACTGAAATAAAAAATTACGGTAAAAAAAACTCCTGACATTATACATAACCCTCCTGCAAATTTTTTTTTAATAGCTGTCACCGTTTTCAAGTTATTGAATTTTAAAATCCATCAGTCATTTTTGGGACACCCGGTATAATGAAAATGATTGATTTATACGTCTGTAGCAAGGGTTTATATTCAACCAAAGAGTTCATTAGGTTGAACCGAAATATTTGGTTGTTCACAAATGTATACAGTTTTTGCTAGAGAGGCGTTTAGCTGCTTTCACGTTTACGCTCAACCAATAAAACATATGGAAGGCATACTGTTTACATGGATATACACTGTAAAAAATGTCAGACGTTTATGAATGTATAAAAATGTACTGTAATCAAAAACGAAAATATACAGTGATCTCTTCTAATTCACCTAAGGTTTAAAAAAACGTTTCTTTACATTTAAAAATCCTAGAAAGCTATTTGTTTTCGAAATTTAAAGAGGACTTTATAAAAAGTAATTTTTATTAGCTGCCCGTCCATTTTGGAAACGTTTCTAAGTAGCTTTTACAGTACAATAATCACTTTTCTCAAATCAAAATATCACTTTTTCGGATGCTACCAATTCATACGAAAATATTTTAATATTCAGAGAGCACGTTTAATAGACAAACATACAATTTTAACAGTATTAATATTAATATGAAAATTGACATTATTTTGCTACAATTGCATGCACAAAATCAGTTATGCAGCTGAAAATGTTTACTTGAGAATTGATAGAATCCGAAAAAGTGATAGTTTAATTTGAAAAAAGTGATTATTGTACTGTAAAAGCTAAACGTTACCGAAATGGACGGGCAGCTAATAAAAATTAATTTTTATAAATTCTTCTTTAAATTTCGAAAACAAATAACTTTCTGGGATTTTTAAAGGTAAAGGAAGGTTTTTGGAAACCTTAGATGAGTTAGAAGAGGTCACTGTATATTTTCGTCTATGATTACAGTACATTTTTACATATTCAGAAACATCTGTTATTTTTTACAGTGTATACGTAAAGTTCTTAAATTATAAAAATAACAATATAAAAAGATTTTCACAGAAATTCCTGAATTTTCACGTTATTCATTTACAGGGCGAGTTTTTTAGGGGCGTTGAATATGTATAATTTCTTATAACTCTTTCGTTTTATTATAATCGATTTATTGAGTCGCATTTAACATGAAATCAAATTTCCTATATTTGCATTTGATTATCATTGAGAACATGTGAAATAAAAGTTAATATGCATTCAAAGACAATCTAAGAGAAGGAAATGCAAAAATATTGTATTATATATAAACACAACATATATATACAGGGTGTATCTAAACTCTTGGGCAAAACTTTAATGGGTGATAGTACACATCAAGACAAAGAATATTAAGCAGGAAACTAAGGGTCCCAAGCGTCTTCCGAAAGACATAGGCGCCATTAAAGTTTAGGGTCCAAAATTTCAAATAAACATAAAAAACGGAAAAAATTGGTCGATTGATTTGCGGTTTTCACTAAAACTATTTTTTATGCCAGCATTTTCTTGAAAATGAATTATAAAGGTAAATTTCTAAAAATTCCGATAGATGGCGCTTTAGACTCTCATTAAACGTTTTCGGAAGCTTAGATTTAAACTTAAATTTTGAGCTCAAAATGTGAATAGTTGGGAGTGGCTAAGTAGCTCAAACTGAACTGTGTTCAGAGGTTTAAATTTAAAAAAAAAAAAAAAAAAAAAAAAAAAAAAAAAAAAAAAAAAAAAACAGAAAAAATTGTTGATTCGTTTGCGGTTTTCTCAAAAACTACTCTTTAAATCAGTATATTTTTAAAAATAAACTTTAAAGATAAATCTCAAAAAATGCCAGCCAAGAGCGTCTTAGACTTGGGAGTAACGTAGAACTATTTTTTGAAATGTGAAAAATAGCACTAGTAAGTCTTGATTACGTCCACTAATAACTATATCGTAATACTAATAATATATATTCTACATAAAAATAAGAATTTATATTGTAAAAACATTTTGCTTCTAAGACGTTGTGTATTAACAAAAACACTTAAAATATACTAAAACATTTTTATTTGCATGTTTCAACTCACTATTAATAGAGTCATCCTCAGAATGTAAATAGAAAAATAAAAATTACAAATACAATGAGCGTGAAAATCGGAATAAAGATTGAAAATAAATAAATTAAATGTATCACGCACTTTTTAATTTGATATTGTCCTTGGTCTAGTTAAATAATTACCGTGTAAATTCATTTATTCAACCGTGTATCATTTCGTATCCCAAATATAGAGATTGAATGGTTAGACAATTTACACGGTAATTATTTAACTAGACCAAGAACAATATCAAATTAAAAAGCGCGTGATACATTTAATTTATTTATTTTCAATAATTCTTTATTCGGATTTTCACGTTCATTGTATTTGTAATTTTTATTTTTCTATTTACATTCTGAGGATGACTCTATTAATAGTGAGTTGAAACATGTAAATAAAAATGTTTTAATATATTTTAAATGTTTTTGTTAATATACAACGTCTTAGAAGCAAAATGTTTTTATAATATAAATTCTTACTTTTATTTAGAATATATATTATTAATATTACAATATAGAACTATTTTTTTTCTCTTATTAAATGTTTTCGGAAGTTTAGATTAAAACTTAAATTTTGAGCTCAAAACTATTCAAAATATGAATCGTTAGGAGTGGCTAACTAGCGTAAACTGAACTGTGTTCAAGCGGGGGGAGGGGGAGGTTCAAATTTCAAATGATTATAAAAAAAACTCGGGAAAATTGGTCGATTCGTTTGCGGTTTTCGCTAAACTACTCTTAAAATCAGTATTTTCTTAAAAATAAATTTTAAAGATAAATTTCAAAAAATGCCAATAGACTTTGGAGTAACGTACAACTATTTTTAAATGTTGTTTTTTAAATCTCATTAAATGCTTGCTAAGGCTTAGACTTAAATTTTGAGCACAAAATCTGAATCTTTGGGAGTATTAAGTAGCGCAAAATTGAGCTGTGTTCGGGGGGGGGAGGGGGGGAATAAATTTTAACTCCTCAACACAGTTCAATTTTCACATTTTAACCACTTCCAACGATTCAGAATTTGAGCTCAAAATTTAAGTCTAAGCTTTTGCAAGCATTTAATTGGATATGTTACAGGCCAAACCCAGTTTTAGGCCAATTAATTTATCCTAACGCCCATCGGATAAACTACTTTTTCCTAGGCTAAACCGGTCTATCCTAACGCTCATCGGATAAACTAGTTTTTTCTAGGCCAAACCGGTTTATCCTAACTCCCATCGAATAAACTAGTTTTTTCTAGCCCAAACTAGTCTATCCTAAGGCCCATAGGACAAACTAATTTTTCCTAGACCAAACTAGTTTGACCTAACTCTTAAAGGATAGACTAGTTTAGCCTGCTGATTATTGGTCTGAACTAGTTTATCCTAGGCCGATCTAGTTTATCCTTGGCCAAGTTAATTTGGCGTGATTTTATTGAATTCAATGACCGCCTCAACGCCAACATTCTAGTTTTTCCTGGGCCAATGTAATTTTATGTGTTTTTAGCTCAAAGGCGTCTAAGCCTGAGAAATAATGGTCTCGCAGGTTCTGTTTGTATATTTGTAAGTACATATGTACGTAACGCGATAATTCGTGATAGAAATATCCGATTTGCTTCAAATTTTGGATGTATTTTAATATTCAATAACATGCAAACGGTGACAGCTATTTAAAAAATTCGAAGCTTCACTCAAAACTGATCACCTGGCCTTCAATCGCCGTCAGCGCCACCTATTGTTTGAGATGCGAACTGAAATAAAAAATTACGGTAAAAAAAACTCCTGACATTATACATAACCCTCCTGCAAAAAAAAATTTAAATAGCTGTCACCGTTTGCAAGTTATTGAATTTTAAAATCCATCAGTCATTTTTGGGACACCCGGTATAATGAAAATGATTGAATATACGTCTGTAGCAAGGGTTTATATTCAACCAAAGAGTTCATTAGGTTGAACCGAAATATTTGGTTGTTCACAAATTTATACAGTTTTTGCTAGAGAGGCGTTTAGCTACTTTCACGTTTACGCTCAACCAATAAAACATATGGAAGGCATACTGTTTACATGGATATACACTGTAAAAAATGTCAGATGTTTATGAATGTATAAAAATGTACTGTAATCAAAAACGAAAATATACAGTGATCTCTTCTAATTCACCTAAGGTTTAAAAAAACGTTTCTTTACATTTAAAAATCCTAGAAAGCTATTTGTTTTCGAAATTTAAAGAGGACTTTATAAAAAGTAATTTTTATTAGCTGCCCGTCCATTTTGGAAACGTTTCTAAGTAGCTTTTACAGTACAATAATCACTTTTCTCAAATCAAAATATCACTTTTTCGGATGCTACCAATTCATACGAAAATATTTTAATATTCAGAGAGCACGTTTAATAGACAAACATACAATTTTAACAGTATTAATATTAATATGAAAATTGACATTATTTTGCTACAATTGCATGCACAAAATCAGTTATGCAGCTGAAAATGTTTACTTGAGAATTGATAGAATCCGAAAAAGTGATAGTTTAATTTGAAAAAAGTGATTATTGTACTGTAAAAGCTACTTAGAAACGTTACCGAAATGGACGGGCAGCTAATAAAAATTAATTTTTATAAATTCTTCTTTAAATTTCGAAAACAAATAACTTTCTGGGATTTTTAAAGGTAAAGGAAGGTTTTTGGAAACCTTAGATGAGTTAGAAGAGGTCACTGTATATTTTCGTCTATGATTACAGTACATTTTTACATATTCAGAAACATCTGTTATTTTTTACAGTGTATACGTAAAGTTCTTAAATTATAAAAATAACAATATAAAAAGATTTTCACAGAAATTCCTGAATTTTCACGTTATTCATTTACAGGGCGAGTTTTTTAGGGGCGTTGAATATGTATAATTTCTTATAACTCTTTTGTTTTATTATAATCGATTTATTGAGTCGCATTTAACATGAAATCAAATTTCCTATATTTGCATTTGATTATCATTGAGAACATGTGAAATAAAAGTTAATATGCATTCAAAGACAATCTAAGAGAAGGAAATGCAAAAATATTGTATTATATATAAACACAACATATATATACAGGGTGTATCTAAACTCTTGGGCAAAACTTTAATGGGTGATAGTACACATCAAGACAAAGAATATTAAGCAGGAAACTAAGGGTCCCAAGCGTCTTCCGAAAGACATAGGCGCCATTAAAGTTTAGGGTCCAAAATTTCAAATAAACATAAAAAACGGAAAAAATTGGTCGATCGATTTGCGGTTTTCACTAAAACTATTTTTTATGCCAGCATTTTCTTGAAAATAAATTATAAAGGTAAATTTCTAAAAATTCCGATAGATGGCGCTTTAGACTCTCATTAAACGTTTTCGGAAGCTTAGATTTAAACTTAAATTTTGAGCTCAAAATGTGAATAGTTGGGAGTGGCTAAGTAGCTCAAACTGTACTGTGTTCAGAGGTTTAAATTAAAAAAAAAAAAAAAAAAAAAAAAAAAAAAACAGAAAAAATTGTTGATTCGTTTGCGGTTTTCTCAAAAACTACTCTTTAAATCAGTATTTTTTTAAAAATAAACTTTAAAGATAAATCTCAAAAAATGCCAGCCAAGAGCGTCTTAGACTTGGGAGTAACGTAGAACTATTTTTTGAAATGTGAAAAATAGCACTAGTAAGTCTTGATTACGTCCACTAATAACTATATCGTAATACTAATAATATATATTCTACATAAAAATAAGAATTTATATTGTAAAAACATTTTGCTTCTAAGACGTTGTGTATTAACAAAAACACTTAAAATATACTGAAACATTTTTATTTGCATGTTTCAACTCACTATTAATAGAGTCATCCTCAGAATGTAAATAGAAAAATAAAAATTACAAATACAATGAGCGTGAAAATCGGAATAAAGATTGAAAATAAATAAATTAAATGTATCACGCACTTTTTAATTTGATATTGTCCTTGGTCTAGTTAAATAATTACCGTGTAAATTCATTTATTCAACCGTGTATCATTTCGTATCCCAAATATAGAGATTGAATGGTTAGACAATTTACACGGTAATTATTTAACTAGACCAAGAACAATATCAAATTAAAAAGCGCGTGATACATTTAATTTATTTATTTTCAATAATTCTTTATTCGGATTTTCACGTTCATTGTATTTGTAATTTTTATTTTTCTATTTACATTCTGAGGATGACTCTATTAATAGTGAGTTGAAACATGTAAATAAAAATGTTTTAATATATTTTAAATGTTTTTGTTAATATACAACGTCTTAGAAGCAAAATGTTTTTATAATATAAATTCTTACTTTTATTTAGAATATATATTATTAATATTACAATATAGAACTATTTTTTTTCTCTTATTAAATGTTTTCGGAAGTTTAGATTAAAACTTAAATTTTGAGATCAAAACTATTCAAAATATGAATCGTTAGGAGTGGCTAACTAGCGTAAACTGAACTGTGTTCAAGCGGGGGGAGGGGGAGGTTCAAATTTCAAATGATTATAAAAAAAAACTCTGGAAAATTGGTCGATTCGTTTGCGGTTTTCGCTAAACTACTCTTAAAATCAGTATTTTCTTAAAAATAAATTTTAAAGATAAATTTCAAAAAATGCCAATAGACTTTGGAGTAACGTACAACTATTTTTAAATGTTGTTTTTTAAATCTCATTAAATGCTTGCTAAGGCTTAGACTTAAATTTTGAGCACAAAATCTGAATCTTTGGGAGTATTAAGTAGCGCAAAATTGAGCTGTGTTCGGGGGGGGGGAGGGGGGGAATAAATTTTAACTCCTCAACACAGTTCAATTTTCACATTTTAACCACTTCCAACGATTCAGAATTTGAGCTCAAAATTTAAGTCTAAGCTTTTGCAAGCATTTAATTGGATATGTTACAGGCCAAACCCAGTTTTAGGCCAATTAATTTATCCTAACGCCCATCGGATAAACTACTTTTTCCTAGGCTAAACCGGTCTATCCTAACGCTCATCGGATAAACTAGTTTTTTCTAGGCCAAACCGGTTTATCCTAACTCCCATCGAATAAACTAGTTTTTTCTAGCCCAAACTAGTCTATCCTAAGGCCCATAGGACAAACTAATTTTTCCTAGACCAAACTAGTTTGACCTAACTCTTAAAGGATAGACTAGTTTAGCCTGCTGATTATTGGTCTGAACTAGTTTATCCTAGGCCGATCTAGTTTATCCTTGGCCAAGTTAATTTGGCGTGATTTTATTGAATTCAATGACCGCCTCAACGCCAACATTCTAGTTTTTCCTGGGCCAATGTAATTTTATGTGTTTTTAGCTCAAAGGCGTCTAAGCCTGAGAAATAATGGTCTCGCAGGTTCTGTTTGTATATTTGTAAGTACATATGTACGTAACGCGATAATTCGTGATAGAAATATCCGATTTGCTTCAAATTTTGGATGTATTTTAATATTCAATAACATGCAAACGGTGACAGCTATTTAAAAAATTCGAAGCTTCACTCAAAACTGATCACCTGGCCTTCAATCGCCGTCAGCGCCACCTATTGTTTGAGATGCGAACTGAAATAAAAAATTACGGTAAAAAAAACTCCTGACATTATACATAACCCTCCTGCAAAAAAAATTTTAAATAGCTGTCACCGTTTGCAAGTTATTGAATTTTAAAATCCATCAGTCATTTTTGGGACACCCGGTATAATGAAAATGATTGAATATACGTCTGTAGCAAGGGTTTATATTCAACCAAAGAGTTCATTAGGTTGAACCGAAATATTTGGTTGTTCACAAATTTATACAGTTTTTGCTAGAGAGGCGTTTAGCTACTTTCACGTTTACGCTCAACCAATAAAACATATGGAAGGCTTACTGTTTACATGGATATACACTGTAAAAAATGTCAGATGTTTATGAATGTATAAAAATGTACTGTAATCAAAAACGAAAATATACAGTGATCTCTTCTAATTCACCTAAGGTTTAAAAAAAGTTTCTTTACATTTAAAAATCCTAGAAAGCTATTTGTTTTCGAAATTTAAAGAGGACTTTATAAAAAGTCATTTTTATTAGCAGCCCGTCCATTTTGGAAACGTTTCTAAGTAGCTTTTACAGTACAATAATCACTTTTCTCAAATCAAAATATCACTTTTTCGGATGCTACCAACTCATACGAAAATATTTTAATATTCAGAGAGCACGTTTAATAGACAAACATACAATTTTAACAGTATTAATATTAATATGAAAATTGACATTATTTTGCTACAATTGCATGCACAAAATCAGTTATGCAGCTGAAAATGTTTACTTGAGAATTGATAGAATCCGAAAAAGTGATAGTTTAATTTGAAAAAAGTGATTATTGTACTGTAAAAGCTACTTAGAAACGTTACCGAAATGGACGGGCAGCTAATAAAAATTAATTTTTATAAATTCTTCTTTAAATTTCGAAAACAAATAACTTTCTGGGATTTTTAAAGGTAAAGGAAGGTTTTTGGAAACATTAGATGAGTTAGAAGAGGTCACTGTATATTTTCGTCTATGATTACAGTACATTTTTACATATTCAGAAACATCTGTTATTTTTACAGTGTATACGTAAAGTTCTTAAATTATAAAAATAACAATATAAAAAGATTTTCACAGAAATTCCTGAATTTTCACGTTATTCATTTACAGGGCGAGTTTTTAAGGGGCGTTGAATATGTATAATTTCTTATAACTCTTTCGTTTTATTATAATCGATTTATTGAGTCGCATTTAACATGAAATCAAATTTCCTATATTTGCATTTGATTATCATTGAGAACATGTGAAATAAAAGTTAATATGCATTCAAAGACAATCTAAGAGAAGGAAATGCAAAAATATTGTATTATATATAAACACAACATATATATACAGGGTGTATCTAAACTCTTGGGCAAAACATTAATGGGTGATAGTACACATCAAGACAAAGAATATTAAGCAGGAAACTAAGGGTCCCAAGCGTCTTCCGAAAGACATAGGCGCCATTAAAGTTTAGGGTCCAAAATTTCAAATAAACATAAAAAACGGAAAAAATTGGTCGATTGATTTGCGGTTTTCACTAAAACTATTTTTTATGCCAGCATTTTCTTGAAAATAAATTATAAAGGTAAATTTCTAAAAATTCCGATAGATGGCGCTTTAGACTCTCATTAAACGTTTTCGGAAGCTTAGATTTAAACTTAAATTTTGAGCTCAAAATGTGAATAGTTGGGAGTGGCTAAGTAGCTCAAACTGAACTGTGTTCAGAGGTTTAAATTAAAAAAAAAAAAAAAAAAAAAAAAAAAAAAAAAAAAAAAAAAAATAGAAAAAATTGTTGATTCGTTTGCGGTTTTCTCAAAAACTACTCTTTAAATCAGTATTTTTTTAAAAATAAACTTTAAAGATAAATCTCAAAAAATGCCAGCCAAGAGCGTCTTAGACTTGGGAGTAACGTAGAACTATTTTTTGAAATGTGAAAAATAGCACTAGTAAGTCTTGATTACGTCCACTAATAACTATATCGTAATACTAATAATATATATTCTACATAAAAATAAGAATTTATATTGTAAAAACATTTTGCTTCTAAGACGTTGTGTATTAACAAAAACACTTAAAATATACTAAAACATTTTTATTTGCATGTTTCAACTCACTATTAATAGAGTCATCCTCAGAATGTAAATAGAAAAATAAAAATTACAAATACAATGAGCGTGAAAATCGGAATAAAGATTGAAAATAAATAAATTAAATGTATCACGCACTTTTTAATTTGATATTGTCCTTGGTCTAGTTAAATAATTACCGTGTAAATTCATTTATTCAACCGTGTATCATTTCGTATCCCAAATATAGAGATTGAATGGTTAGACAATTTACACGGTAATTATTTAACTAGACCAAGAACAATATCAAATTAAAAAGCGCGTGATACATTTAATTTATTTATTTTCAATAATTCTTTATTCGGATTTTCACGTTCATTGTATTTGTAATTTTTATTTTTCTATTTACATTCTGAGGATGACTCTATTAATAGTGAGTTGAAACATGTAAATAAAAATGTTTTAATATATTTTAAATGTTTTTGTTAATATACAACGTCTTAGAAGCAAAATGTTTTTATAATATAAATTCTTACTTTTATTTAGAATATATATTATTAATATTACAATATAGAACTATTTTTTTTCTCTTATTAAATGTTTTCGGAAGTTTAGATTAAAACTTAAATTTTGAGCTCAAAACTATTCAAAATATGAATCGTTAGGAGTGGCTAACTAGCGTAAACTGAACTGTGTTCAAGCGGGGGGAGGGGGAGGTTCAAATTTCAAATGATTATAAAAAAAACTCGGGAAAATTGGTCGATTCGTTTGCGGTTTTCGCTAAACTACTCTTAAAATCAGTATTTTCTTAAAAATAAATTTTAAAGATAAATTTCAAAAAATGCCAATAGACTTTGGAGTAACGTACAACTATTTTTAAATGTTGTTTTTTAAATCTCATTAAATGCTTGCTAAGGCTTAGACTTAAATTTTGAGCACAAAATCTGAATCTTTGGGAGTATTAAGTAGCGCAAAATTGAGCTGTGTTCGGGGGGGGAGGGGGGGAATAAATTTTAACTCCTCAACACAGTTCAATTTTCACATTTTAACCACTTCCAACGATTCAGAATTTGAGCTCAAAATTTAAGTCTAAGCTTTTGCAAGCATTTAATTGGATATGTTACAGGCCAAACCCAGTTTTAGGCCAATTAATTTATCCTAACGCCCATCGGATAAACTACTTTTTCCTAGGCTAAACCGGTCTATCCTAACGCTCATCGGATAAACTAGTTTTTTCTAGGCCAAACCGGTTTATCCTAACTCCCATCGAATAAACTAGTTTTTTCTAGCCCAAACTAGTCTATCCTAAGGCCCATAGGACAAACTAATTTTTCCTAGACCAAACTAGTTTGACCTAACTCTTAAAGGATAGACTAGTTTAGCCTGCTGATTATTGGTCTGAACTAGTTTATCCTAGGCCGATCTAGTTTATCCTTGGCCAAGTTAATTTGGCGTGATTTTATTGAATTCAATGACCGCCTCAACGCCAACATTCTAGTTTTTCCTGGGCCAATGTAATTTTATGTGTTTTTAGCTCAAAGGCGTCTAAGCCTGAGAAATAATGGTCTCGCAGGTTCTGTTTGTATATTTGTAAGTACATATGTACGTAACGCGATAATTCGTGATAGAAATATCCGATTTGCTTCAAATTTTGGATGTATTTTAATATTCAATAACATGCAAACGGTGACAGCTATTTAAAAAATTCGAAGCTTCACTCAAAACTGATCACCTGGCCTTCAATCGCCGTCAGCGCCACCTATTGTTTGAGATGCGAACTGAAATAAAAAATTACGGTAAAAAAAACTCCTGACATTATACATAACCCTCCTGCAAAAAAAAATTTAAATAGCTGTCACCGTTTGCAAGTTATTGAATTTTAAAATCCATCAGTCATTTTTGGGACACCCGGTATAATGAAAATGATTGAATATACGTCTGTAGCAAGGGTTTATATTCAACCAAAGAGTTCATTAGGTTGAACCGAAATATTTGGTTGTTCACAAATTTATACAGTTTTTGCTAGAGAGGCGTTTAGCTACTTTCACGTTTACGCTCAACCAATAAAACATATGGAAGGCATACTGTTTACATGGATATACACTGTAAAAAATGTCAGATGTTTATGAATGTATAAAAATGTACTGTAATCAAAAACGAAAATATACAGTGATCTCTTCTAATTCACCTAAGGTTTAAAAAAACGTTTCTTTACATTTAAAAATCCTAGAAAGCTATTTGTTTTCGAAATTTAAAGAGGACTTTATAAAAAGTAATTTTTATTAGCTGCCCGTCCATTTTGGAAACGTTTCTAAGTAGCTTTTACAGTACAATAATCACTTTTCTCAAATCAAAATATCACTTTTTCGGATGCTACCAATTCATACGAAAATATTTTAATATTCAGAGAGCACGTTTAATAGACAAACATACAATTTTAACAGTATTAATATTAATATGAAAATTGACATTATTTTGCTACAATTGCATGCACAAAATCAGTTATGCAGCTGAAAATGTTTACTTGAGAATTGATAGAATCCGAAAAAGTGATAGTTTAATTTGAAAAAAGTGATTATTGTACTGTAAAAGCTACTTAGAAACGTTACCGAAATGGACGGGCAGCTAATAAAAATTAATTTTTATAAATTCTTCTTTAAATTTCGAAAACAAATAACTTTCTGGGATTTTTAAAGGTAAAGGAAGGTTTTTGGAAACCTTAGATGAGTTAGAAGAGGTCACTGTATATTTTCGTCTATGATTACAGTACATTTTTACATATTCAGAAACATCTGTTATTTTTTACAGTGTATACGTAAAGTTCTTAAATTATAAAAATAACAATATAAAAAGATTTTCACAGAAATTCCTGAATTTTCACGTTATTCATTTACAGGGCGAGTTTTTTAGGGGCGTTGAATATGTATAATTTCTTATAACTCTTTTGTTTTATTATAATCGATTTATTGAGTCGCATTTAACATGAAATCAAATTTCCTATATTTGCATTTGATTATCATTGAGAACATGTGAAATAAAAGTTAATATGCATTCAAAGACAATCTAAGAGAAGGAAATGCAAAAATATTGTATTATATATAAACACAACATATATATACAGGGTGTATCTAAACTCTTGGGCAAAACTTTAATGGGTGATAGTACACATCAAGACAAAGAATATTAAGCAGGAAACTAAGGGTCCCAAGCGTCTTCCGAAAGACATAGGCGCCATTAAAGTTTAGGGTCCAAAATTTCAAATAAACATAAAAAACGGAAAAAATTGGTCGATCGATTTGCGGTTTTCACTAAAACTATTTTTTATGCCAGCATTTTCTTGAAAATAAATTATAAAGGTAAATTTCTAAAAATTCCGATAGATGGCGCTTTAGACTCTCATTAAACGTTTTCGGAAGCTTAGATTTAAACTTAAATTTTGAGCTCAAAATGTGAATAGTTGGGAGTGGCTAAGTAGCTCAAACTGTACTGTGTTCAGAGGTTTAAATTAAAAAAAAAAAAAAAAAAAAAAAAAAAAAAACAGAAAAAATTGTTGATTCGTTTGCGGTTTTCTCAAAAACTACTCTTTAAATCAGTATTTTTTTAAAAATAAACTTTAAAGATAAATCTCAAAAAATGCCAGCCAAGAGCGTCTTAGACTTGGGAGTAACGTAGAACTATTTTTTGAAATGTGAAAAATAGCACTAGTAAGTCTTGATTACGTCCACTAATAACTATATCGTAATACTAATAATATATATTCTACATAAAAATAAGAATTTATATTGTAAAAACATTTTGCTTCTAAGACGTTGTGTATTAACAAAAACACTTAAAATATACTGAAACATTTTTATTTGCATGTTTCAACTCACTATTAATAGAGTCATCCTCAGAATGTAAATAGAAAAATAAAAATTACAAATACAATGAGCGTGAAAATCGGAATAAAGATTGAAAATAAATAAATTAAATGTATCACGCACTTTTTAATTTGATATTGTCCTTGGTCTAGTTAAATAATTACCGTGTAAATTCATTTATTCAACCGTGTATCATTTCGTATCCCAAATATAGAGATTGAATGGTTAGACAATTTACACGGTAATTATTTAACTAGACCAAGAACAATATCAAATTAAAAAGCGCGTGATACATTTAATTTATTTATTTTCAATAATTCTTTATTCGGATTTTCACGTTCATTGTATTTGTAATTTTTATTTTTCTATTTACATTCTGAGGATGACTCTATTAATAGTGAGTTGAAACATGTAAATAAAAATGTTTTAATATATTTTAAATGTTTTTGTTAATATACAACGTCTTAGAAGCAAAATGTTTTTATAATATAAATTCTTACTTTTATTTAGAATATATATTATTAATATTACAATATAGAACTATTTTTTTTCTCTTATTAAATGTTTTCGGAAGTTTAGATTAAAACTTAAATTTTGAGATCAAAACTATTCAAAATATGAATCGTTAGGAGTGGCTAACTAGCGTAAACTGAACTGTGTTCAAGCGGGGGGAGGGGGAGGTTCAAATTTCAAATGATTATAAAAAAAAACTCTGGAAAATTGGTCGATTCGTTTGCGGTTTTCGCTAAACTACTCTTAAAATCAGTATTTTCTTAAAAATAAATTTTAAAGATAAATTTCAAAAAATGCCAATAGACTTTGGAGTAACGTACAACTATTTTTAAATGTTGTTTTTTAAATCTCATTAAATGCTTGCTAAGGCTTAGACTTAAATTTTGAGCACAAAATCTGAATCTTTGGGAGTATTAAGTAGCGCAAAATTGAGCTGTGTTCGGGGGGGGGGAGGGGGGGAATAAATTTTAACTCCTCAACACAGTTCAATTTTCACATTTTAACCACTTCCAACGATTCAGAATTTGAGCTCAAAATTTAAGTCTAAGCTTTTGCAAGCATTTAATTGGATATGTTACAGGCCAAACCCAGTTTTAGGCCAATTAATTTATCCTAACGCCCATCGGATAAACTACTTTTTCCTAGGCTAAACCGGTCTATCCTAACGCTCATCGGATAAACTAGTTTTTTCTAGGCCAAACCGGTTTATCCTAACTCCCATCGAATAAACTAGTTTTTTCTAGCCCAAACTAGTCTATCCTAAGGCCCATAGGACAAACTAATTTTTCCTAGACCAAACTAGTTTGACCTAACTCTTAAAGGATAGACTAGTTTAGCCTGCTGATTATTGGTCTGAACTAGTTTATCCTAGGCCGATCTAGTTTATCCTTGGCCAAGTTAATTTGGCGTGATTTTATTGAATTCAATGACCGCCTCAACGCCAACATTCTAGTTTTTCCTGGGCCAATGTAATTTTATGTGTTTTTAGCTCAAAGGCGTCTAAGCCTGAGAAATAATGGTCTCGCAGGTTCTGTTTGTATATTTGTAAGTACATATGTACGTAACGCGATAATTCGTGATAGAAATATCCGATTTGCTTCAAATTTTGGATGTATTTTAATATTCAATAACATGCAAACGGTGACAGCTATTTAAAAAATTCGAAGCTTCACTCAAAACTGATCACCTGGCCTTCAATCGCCGTCAGCGCCACCTATTGTTTGAGATGCGAACTGAAATAAAAAATTACGGTAAAAAAAACTCCTGACATTATACATAACCCTCCTGCAAAAAAAAATTTAAATAGCTGTCACCGTTTGCAAGTTATTGAATTTTAAAATCCATCAGTCATTTTTGGGACACCCGGTATAATGAAAATGATTGAATATACGTCTGTAGCAAGGGTTTATATTCAACCAAAGAGTTCATTAGGTTGAACCGAAATATTTGGTTGTTCACAAATTTATACAGTTTTTGCTAGAGAGGCGTTTAGCTACTTTCACGTTTACGCTCAACCAATAAAACATATGGAAGGCATACTGTTTACATGGATATACACTGTAAAAAATGTCAGATGTTTATGAATGTATAAAAATGTACTGTAATCAAAAACGAAAATATACAGTGATCTCTTCTAATTCACCTAAGGTTTAAAAAAACGTTTCTTTACATTTAAAAATCCTAGAAAGCTATTTGTTTTCGAAATTTAAAGAGGACTTTATAAAAAGTAATTTTTATTAGCTGCCCGTCCATTTTGGAAACGTTTCTAAGTAGCTTTTACAGTACAATAATCACTTTTCTCAAATCAAAATATCACTTTTTCGGATGCTACCAATTCATACGAAAATATTTTAATATTCAGAGAGCACGTTTAATAGACAAACATACAATTTTAACAGTATTAATATTAATATGAAAATTGACATTATTTTGCTACAATTGCATGCACAAAATCAGTTATGCAGCTGAAAATGTTTACTTGAGAATTGATAGAATCCGAAAAAGTGATAGTTTAATTTGAAAAAAGTGATTATTGTACTGTAAAAGCTACTTAGAAACGTTACCGAAATGGACGGGCAGCTAATAAAAATTAATTTTTATAAATTCTTCTTTAAATTTCGAAAACAAATAACTTTCTGGGATTTTTAAAGGTAAAGGAAGGTTTTTGGAAACCTTAGATGAGTTAGAAGAGGTCACTGTATATTTTCGTCTATGATTACAGTACATTTTTACATATTCAGAAACATCTGTTATTTTTTACAGTGTATACGTAAAGTTCTTAAATTATAAAAATAACAATATAAAAAGATTTTCACAGAAATTCCTGAATTTTCACGTTATTCATTTACAGGGCGAGTTTTTTAGGGGCGTTGAATATGTATAATTTCTTATAACTCTTTTGTTTTATTATAATCGATTTATTGAGTCGCATTTAACATGAAATCAAATTTCCTATATTTGCATTTGATTATCATTGAGAACATGTGAAATAAAAGTTAATATGCATTCAAAGACAATCTAAGAGAAGGAAATGCAAAAATATTGTATTATATATAAACACAACATATATATACAGGGTGTATCTAAACTCTTGGGCAAAACTTTAATGGGTGATAGTACACATCAAGGCAAAGAATATTAAGCAGGAAACTAAGGGTCCCAAGCGTCTTCCGAAAGACATAGGCGCCATTAAAGTTTAGGGTCCAAAATTTCAAATAAACATAAAAAACGGAAAAAATTGGTCGATCGATTTGCGGTTTTCACTAAAACTATTTTTTATGCCAGCATTTTCTTGAAAATAAATTATAAAGGTAAATTTCTAAAAATTCCGATAGATGGCGCTTTAGACTCTCATTAAACGTTTTCGGAAGCTTAGATTTAAACTTAAATTTTGAGCTCAAAATGTGAATAGTTGGGAGTGGCTAAGTAGCTCAAACTGTACTGTGTTCAGAGGTTTAAATTAAAAAAAAAAAAAAAAAAAAAAAAAAAAAAAACAGAAAAAATTGTTGATTCGTTTGCGGTTTTCTCAAAAACTACTCTTTAAATCAGTATTTTTTTAAAAATAAACTTTAAAGATAAATCTCAAAAAATGCCAGCCAAGAGCGTCTTAGACTTGGGAGTAACGTAGAACTATTTTTTGAAATGTGAAAAATAGCACTAGTAAGTCTTGATTACGTCCACTAATAACTATATCGTAATACTAATAATATATATTCTACATAAAAATAAGAATTTATATTGTAAAAACATTTTGCTTCTAAGACGTTGTGTATTAACAAAAACACTTAAAATATACTGAAACATTTTTATTTGCATGTTTCAACTCACTATTAATAGAGTCATCCTCAGAATGTAAATAGAAAAATAAAAATTACAAATACAATGAGCGTGAAAATCGGAATAAAGATTGAAAATAAATAAATTAAATGTATCACGCACTTTTTAATTTGATATTGTCCTTGGTCTAGTTAAATAATTACCGTGTAAATTCATTTATTCAACCGTGTATCATTTCGTATCCCAAATATAGAGATTGAATGGTTAGACAATTTACACGGTAATTATTTAACTAGACCAAGAACAATATCAAATTAAAAAGCGCGTGATACATTTAATTTATTTATTTTCAATAATTCTTTATTCGGATTTTCACGTTCATTGTATTTGTAATTTTTATTTTTCTATTTACATTCTGAGGATGACTCTATTAATAGTGAGTTGAAACATGTAAATAAAAATGTTTTAATATATTTTAAATGTTTTTGTTAATATACAACGTCTTAGAAGCAAAATGTTTTTATAATATAAATTCTTACTTTTATTTAGAATATATATTATTAATATTACAATATAGAACTATTTTTTTTCTCTTATTAAATGTTTTCGGAAGTTTAGATTAAAACTTAAATTTTGAGCTCAAAACTATTCAAAATATGAATCGTTAGGAGTGGCTAACTAGCGTAAACTGAACTGTGTTCAAGCGGGGGGAGGGGGAGGTTCAAATTTCAAATGATTATAAAAAAAACTCTGGAAAATTGGTCGATTCGTTTGCGGTTTTCGCTAAACTACTCTTAAAATCAGTATTTTCTTAAAAATAAATTTTAAAGATAAATTTCAAAAAATGCCAATAGACTTTGGAGTAACGTACAACTATTTTTAAATGTTGTTTTTTAAATCTCATTAAATGCTTGCTAAGGCTTAGACTTAAATTTTGAGCACAAAATCTGAATCTTTTGCACTATTAAGTAACACAAAATTAAACTTTTTTCCGCGGGGGGGAGGGGGGGAATAAATTTTAACTCCTCAACACAGTTCAATTTTCACATTTTAACCACTTCCAACGATTCAGAATTTGAGCTCAAAATTTAAGTCTAAGCTTTTGCAAGCATTTAATTGGATATGTTACAGGCCAAACCCAGTTTTAGGCCAATTAATTTATCCTAACGCCCATCGGATAAACTACTTTTTCCTAGGCTAAACCGGTCTATCCTAACGCTCATCGGATAAACTAGTTTTTTCTAGGCCAAACCGGTTTATCCTAACTCCCATCGAATAAACTAGTTTTTTCTAGCCCAAACTAGTCTATCCTAAGGCCCATAGGACAAACTAATTTTTCCTAGACCAAACTAGTTTGACCTAACTCTTAAAGGATAGACTAGTTTAGCCTGCTGATTATTGGTCTGAACTAGTTTATCCTAGGCCGATCTAGTTTATCCTTGGCCAAGTTAATTTGGCGTGATTTTATTGAATTCAATGACCGCCTCAACGCCAACATTCTAGTTTTTCCTGGGCCAATGTAATTTTATGTGTTTTTAGCTCAAAGGCGTCTAAGCCTGAGAAATAATGGTCTCGCAGGTTCTGTTTGTATATTTGTAAGTACATATGTACGTAACGCGATAATTCGTGATAGAAATATCCGATTTGCTTCAAATTTTGGATGTATTTTAATATTCAATAACATGCAAACGGTGACAGCTATTTAAAAAATTCGAAGCTTCACTCAAAACTGATCACCTGGCCTTCAATCGCCGTCAGCGCCACCTATTGTTTGAGATGCGAACTGAAATAAAAATTACGGTAAAAAAAACTCCTGACATTATACATAACCCTCCTGCAAAAAAAATTTTAAATAGCTGTCACCGTTTGCAAGTTATTGAATTTTAAAATCCATCAGTCATTTTTGGGACACCCGGTATAATGAAAATGATTGAATATACGTCTGTAGCAAGGGTTTATATTCAACCAAAGAGTTCATTAGGTTGAACCGAAATATTTGGTTGTTCACAAATTTATACAGTTTTTGCTAGAGAGGCGTTTAGCTACTTTCACGTTTACGCTCAACCAATAAAACATATGGAAGGCATACTGTTTACATGGATATACACTGTAAAAAATGTCAGATGTTTATGAATGTATAAAAATGTACTGTAATCAAAAACGAAAATATACAGTGATCTCTTCTAATTCACCTAAGGTTTAAAAAAAGTTTCTTTACATTTAAAAATCCTAGAAAGCTATTTGTTTTCGAAATTTAAAGAGGACTTTATAAAAAGTAATTTTTATTAGCAGCCCGTCCATTTTGGAAACGTTTCTAAGTAGCTTTTACAGTACAATAATCACTTTTCTCAAATCAAAATATCACTTTTTCGGATGCTACCAACTCATACGAAAATATTTTAATATTCAGAGAGCACGTTTAATAGACAAACATACAATTTTAACAGTATTAATATTAATATGAAAATTGACATTATTTTGCTACAATTGCATGCACAAAATCAGTTATGCAGCTGAAAATGTTTACTTGAGAATTGATAGAATCCGAAAAAGTGATAGTTTAATTTGAAAAAAGTGATTATTGTACTGTAAAAGCTACTTAGAAACGTTACCGAAATGGACGGGCAGCTAATAAAAATTAATTTTTATAAATTCTTCTTTAAATTTCGAAAACAAATAACTTTCTGGGATTTTTAAAGGTAAAGGAAGGTTTTTGGAAACATTAGATGAGTTAGAAGAGGTCACTGTATATTTTCGTCTATGATTACAGTACATTTTTACATATTCAGAAACATCTGTTATTTTTACAGTGTATACGTAAAGTTCTTAAATTATAAAAATAACAATATAAAAAGATTTTCACAGAAATTCCTGAATTTTCACGTTATTCATTTACAGGGCGAGTTTTTAAGGGGCGTTGAATATGTATAATTTCTTATAACTCTTTCGTTTTATTATAATCGATTTATTGAGTCGCATTTAACATGAAATCAAATTTCCTATATTTGCATTTGATTATCATTGAGAACATGTGAAATAAAAGTTAATATGCATTCAAAGACAATCTAAGAGAAGGAAATGCAAAAATATTGTATTATATATAAACACAACATATATATACAGGGTGTATCTAAACTCTTGGGCAAAACATTAATGGGTGATAGTACACATCAAGACAAAGAATATTAAGCAGGAAACTAAGGGTCCCAAGCGTCTTCCGAAAGACATAGGCGCCATTAAAGTTTAGGGTCCAAAATTTCAAATAAACATAAAAAACGGAAAAAATTGGTCGATTGATTTGCGGTTTTCACTAAAACTATTTTTTATGCCAGCATTTTCTTGAAAATAAATTATAAAGGTAAATTTCTAAAAATTCCGATAGATGGCGCTTTAGACTCTCATTAAACGTTTTCGGAAGCTTAGATTTAAACTTAAATTTTGAGCTCAAAATGTGAATAGTTGGGAGTGGCTAAGTAGCTCAAACTGAACTGTGTTCAGAGGTTTAAATTAAAAAAAAAAAAAAAAAAAAAAAAAAAAAAAAAAAAAAAAAATAGAAAAAATTGTTGATTCGTTTGCGGTTTTCTCAAAAACTACTCTTTAAATCAGTATTTTTTTAAAAATAAACTTTAAAGATAAATCTCAAAAAATGCCAGCCAAGAGCGTCTTAGACTTGGGAGTAACGTAGAACTATTTTTTGAAATGTGAAAAATAGCACTAGTAAGTCTTGATTACGTCCACTAATAACTATATCGTAATACTAATAATATATATTCTACATAAAAATAAGAATTTATATTGTAAAAACATTTTGCTTCTAAGACGTTGTGTATTAACAAAAACACTTAAAATATACTAAAACATTTTTATTTGCATGTTTCAACTCACTATTAATAGAGTCATCCTCAGAATGTAAATAGAAAAATAAAAATTACAAATACAATGAGCGTGAAAATCGGAATAAAGATTGAAAATAAATAAATTAAATGTATCACGCACTTTTTAATTTGATATTGTCCTTGGTCTAGTTAAATAATTACCGTGTAAATTCATTTATTCAACCGTGTATCATTTCGTATCCCAAATATAGAGATTGAATGGTTAGACAATTTACACGGTAATTATTTAACTAGACCAAGAACAATATCAAATTAAAAAGCGCGTGATACATTTAATTTATTTATTTTCAATAATTCTTTATTCGGATTTTCACGTTCATTGTATTTGTAATTTTTATTTTTCTATTTACATTCTGAGGATGACTCTATTAATAGTGAGTTGAAACATGTAAATAAAAATGTTTTAATATATTTTAAATGTTTTTGTTAATATACAACGTCTTAGAAGCAAAATGTTTTTATAATATAAATTCTTACTTTTATTTAGAATATATATTATTAATATTACAATATAGAACTATTTTTTTTCTCTTATTAAATGTTTTCGGAAGTTTAGATTAAAACTTAAATTTTGAGCTCAAAACTATTCAAAATATGAATCGTTAGGAGTGGCTAACTAGCGTAAACTGAACTGTGTTCAAGCGGGGGGAGGGGGAGGTTCAAATTTCAAATGATTATAAAAAAAACTCGGGAAAATTGGTCGATTCGTTTGCGGTTTTCGCTAAACTACTCTTAAAATCAGTATTTTCTTAAAAATAAATTTTAAAGATAAATTTCAAAAAATGCCAATAGACTTTGGAGTAACGTACAACTATTTTTAAATGTTGTTTTTTAAATCTCATTAAATGCTTGCTAAGGCTTAGACTTAAATTTTGAGCACAAAATCTGAATCTTTGGGAGTATTAAGTAGCGCAAAATTGAGCTGTGTTCGGGGGGGGGGGAGGGGGGGAATAAATTTTAACTCCTCAACACAGTTCAATTTTCACATTTTAACCACTTCCAACGATTCAGAATTTGAGCTCAAAATTTAAGTCTAAGCTTTTGCAAGCATTTAATTGGATATGTTACAGGCCAAACCCAGTTTTAGGCCAATTAATTTATCCTAACGCCCATCGGATAAACTACTTTTTCCTAGGCTAAACCGGTCTATCCTAACGCTCATCGGATAAACTAGTTTTTTCTAGGCCAAACCGGTTTATCCTAACTCCCATCGAATAAACTAGTTTTTTCTAGCCCAAACTAGTCTATCCTAAGGCCCATAGGACAAACTAATTTTTCCTAGACCAAACTAGTTTGACCTAACTCTTAAAGGATAGACTAGTTTAGCCTGCTGATTATTGGTCTGAACTAGTTTATCCTAGGCCGATCTAGTTTATCCTTGGCCAAGTTAATTTGGCGTGATTTTATTGAATTCAATGACCGCCCCAACGCCAACATTCTAGTTTTTCCTGGGCCAATGTAATTTTATGTGTTTTTAGCTCAAAGGCGTCTAAGCCTGAGAAATAATGGTCTCGCAGGTTCTGTTTGTATATTTGTAAGTACATATGTACGTAACGCGATAATTCGTGATAGAAATATCCGATTTGCTTCAAATTTTGGATGTATTTTAATATTCAATAACATGCAAACGGTGACAGCTATTTAAAAAATTCGAAGCTTCACTCAAAACTGATCACCTGGCCTTCAATCGCCGTCAGCGCCACCTATTGTTTGAGATGCGAACTGAAATAAAAAATTACGGTAAAAAAAACTCCTGACATTATACATAACCCTCCTGCAAAAAAAATTTTAAATAGCTGTCACCGTTTGCAAGTTATTGAATTTTAAAATAAATCAGTCATTTTTGGGACACCCGGTATAATGAAAATGATTGATTTATACGTCTGTAGCAAGGGTTTATATTCAACCAAAGAGTTCATTAGGTTGAACCGAAATATTTGGTTGTTCACAAATTTATACAGTTTTTGCAAGAGAGGCGTTTAGCTACTTTCACGTTTACGCTCAACCAATAAAACATATGGAAGGCATACTGTTTACATGGATATACACTGTAAAAAATGTCAGATGTTTATGAATGTATAAAAATGTACTGTAATCAAAAACGAAAATATACAGTGATCTCTTCTAATTCACCTAAGGTTTAAAAAAACGTTTCTTTACATTTAAAAATCCTAGAAAGCTATTTGTTTTCGAAATTTAAAGAGGACTTTATAAAAAGTAATTTTTATTAGCTGCCCGTCCATTTTGGAAACGTTTCTAAGTAGCTTTTACAGTACAATAATCACTTTTCTCAAATCAAAATATCACTTTTTCGGATGCTACCAACTCATACGAAAATATTTTAATATTCAGAGAGCACGTTTAATAGACAAACATACAATTTTAACAGTATTAATATTAATATGAAAATTGACATTATTTTGCTACAATTGCATGCACAAAATCAGTTATGCAGCTGAAAATGTTTACTTGAGAATTGATAGAATCCGAAAAAGTGATAGTTTAATTTGAAAAAAGTGATTATTGTACTGTAAAAGCTACTTAGAAACGTTACCGAAATGGACGGGCAGCTAATAAAAATTAATTTTTATAAATTCTTCTTTAAATTTCGAAAACAAATAACTTTCTGGGATTTTTAAAGGTAAAGGAAGGTTTTTGGAAACATTAGATGAGTTAGAAGAGGTCACTGTATATTTTCGTCTATGATTACAGTACATTTTTACATATTCAGAAACATCTGTTATTTTTACAGTGTATACGTAAAGTTCTTAAATTATAAAAATAACAATATAAAAAGATTTTCACAGAAATTCCTGAATTTTCACGTTATTCATTTACAGGGCGAGTTTTTAAGGGGCGTTGAATATGTATAATTTCTTATAACTCTTTCGTTTTATTATAATCGATTTATTGAGTCGCATTTAACATGAAATCAAATTTCCTATATTTGCATTTGATTATCATTGAGAACATGTGAAATAAAAGTTAATATGCATTCAAAGACAATCTAAGAGAAGGAAATGCAAAAATATTGTATTATATATAAACACAACATATATATACAGGGTGTATCTAAACTCTTGGGCAAAACATTAATGGGTGATAGTACACATCAAGACAAAGAATATTAAGCAGGAAACTAAGGGTCCCAAGCGTCTTCCGAAAGACATAGGCGCCATTAAAGTTTAGGGTCCAAAATTTCAAATAAACATAAAAAACGGAAAAAATTGGTCGATTGATTTGCGGTTTTCACTAAAACTATTTTTTATGCCAGCATTTTCTTGAAAATAAATTATAAAGGTAAATTTCTAAAAATTCCGATAGATGGCGCTTTAGACTCTCATTAAACGTTTTCGGAAGCTTAGATTTAAACTTAAATTTTGAGCTCAAAATGTGAATAGTTGGGAGTGGCTAAGTAGCTCAAACTGAACTGTGTTCAGAGGTTTAAATTAAAAAAAAAAAAAAAAAAAAAAAAAAAAAAAAAAAAAAATAGAAAAAATTGTTGATTCGTTTGCGGTTTTCTCAAAAACTACTCTTTAAATCAGTATTTTTTTAAAAATAAACTTTAAAGATAAATCTCAAAAAATGCCAGCCAAGAGCGTCTTAGACTTGGGAGTAACGTAGAACTATTTTTTGAAATGTGAAAAATAGCACTAGTAAGTCTTGATTACGTCCACTAATAACTATATCGTAATACTAATAATATATATTCTACATAAAAATAAGAATTTATATTGTAAAAACATTTTGCTTCTAAGACGTTGTGTATTAACAAAAACACTTAAAATATACTAAAACATTTTTATTTGCATGTTTCAACTCACTATTAATAGAGTCATCCTCAGAATGTAAATAGAAAAATAAAAATTACAAATACAATGAGCGTGAAAATCGGAATAAAGATTGAAAATAAATAAATTAAATGTATCACGCACTTTTTAATTTGATATTGTCCTTGGTCTAGTTAAATAATTACCGTGTAAATTGATTTATTCAACCGTGTATCATTTCGTATCCCAAATATAGAGATTGAATGGTTAGACAATTTACACGGTAATTATTTAACTAGACCAAGAACAATATCAAATTAAAAAGCGCGTGATACATTTAATTTATTTATTTTCAATAATTCTTTATTCGGATTTTCACGTTCATTGTATTTGTAATTTTTATTTTTCTATTTACATTCTGAGGATGACTCTATTAATAGTGAGTTGAAACATGTAAATAAAAATGTTTTAATATATTTTAAATGTTTTTGTTAATATACAACGTCTTAGAAGCAAAATGTTTTTATAATATAAATTCTTACTTTTATTTAGAATATATATTATTAATATTACAATATAGAACTATTTTTTTTCTCTTATTAAATGTTTTCGGAAGTTTAGATTAAAACTTAAATTTTGAGCTCAAAACTATTCAAAATATGAATCGTTAGGAGTGGCTAACTAGCGTAAACTGAACTGTGTTCAAGCGGGGGGAGGGGGAGGTTCAAATTTCAAATGATTATAAAAAAACTCGGGAAAATTGGTCGATTCGTTTGCGGTTTTCGCTAAACTACTCTTAAAATCAGTATTTTCTTAAAAATAAATTTTAAAGATAAATTTCAAAAAATGCCAATAGACTTTGGAGTAACGTACAACTATTTTTAAATGTTGTTTTTTAAATCTCATTAAATGCTTGCTAAGGCTTAGACTTAAATTTTGAGCACAAAATCTGAATCTTTGGGAGTATTAAGTAGCGGAAAATTGAGCTGTGTTCGGGGGGGGGAGGGGGGGAATAAATTTTAACTCCTCAACACAGTTCAATTTTCACATTTTAACCACTTCCAACGATTCAGAATTTGAGCTCAAAATTTAAGTCTAAGCTTTTGCAAGCATTTAATTGGATATGTTACAGGCTAAACCCAGTTTTAGGCCAATTAATTTATCCTAACGCCCATCGGATAAACTACTTTTTCCTAGGCTAAACCGGTCTATCCTAACGCTCATCGGATAAACTAGTTTTTTCTAGGCCAAACCGGTTTATCCTAACTCCCATCGAATAAACTAGTTTTTTCTAGCCCAAACTAGTCTATCCTAAGGCCCATAGGACAAACTAATTTTTCCTAGACCAAACTAGTTTGACCTAACTCTTAAAGGATAGACTAGTTTAGCCTGCTGATTATTGGTCTGAACTAGTTTATCCTAGGCCGATCTAGTTTATCCTTGGCCAAGTTAATTTGGCGTGATTTTATTGAATTCAATGACCGCCTCAACGCCAACATTCTAGTTTTTCCTGGGTCAATGTAATTTTATGTGTTTTTAGCTCAAAGGCGTCTAAGCCTGAGAAATAATGGTCTCGCAGGTTCTGTTTGTATATTTGTAAGTACATATGTACGTAACGCGATAATTCGTGATAGAAATATCCGATTTGCTTCTAATTTTGGATGTATTTTAATATTCAATAACATGCAAACGGTGACAGCTATTTAAAAAATTCGAAGCTTCACTCAAAACTGATCACCTGGCCTTCAATCGCCGTCAGCGCCACCTATTGTTTGAGATGCGAACTGAAATAAAAAATTACGGTAAAAAAAACTCCTGACATTATACATAACCCTCCTGCAAAAAAATTTTAAATAGCTGTCACCGTTTGCAAGTTATTGAATTTTAAAATAAATCAGTCATTTTTGGGACACCCGGTATAAAGAAAATGATTGATTTATACGTCTGTAGCAAGGGTTTATATTCAACCAAAGAGTTCATTAGGTTGAACCGAAATATTTGGTTGTTCACAAATTTATACAGTTTTTGCAAGAGAGGCGTTTAGCTACTTTCACGTTTACGCTCAACCAATAAAACATATGGAAGGCATACTGTTTACATGGATATACACTGTAAAAAATGTCAGATGTTTATGAATGTATAAAAATGTACTGTAATCAAAAACGAAAATATACAGTGATCTCTTCTAATTCACCTAAGGTTTAAAAAAACGTTTCTTTACATTTAAAAATCCTAGAAAGCTATTTGTTTTCGAAATTTAAAGAGGACTTTATAAAAAGTAATTTTTATTAGCTGCCCGTCCATTTTGGAAACGTTTCTAAGTAGCTTTTACAGTACAATAATCACTTTTCTCAAATCAAAATATCACTTTTTCGGATGCTACCAATTCATACGAAAATATTTTAATATTCAGAGAGCACGTTTAATAGACAAACATACAATTTTAACAGTATTAATATTAATATGAAAATTGACATTATTTTGCTACAATTGCATGCACAAAATCAGTTATGCAGCTGAAAATGTTTACTTGAGAATTGATAGAATCCGAAAAAGTGATAGTTTAATTTGAAAAAAGTGATTATTGTACTGTAAAAGCTACTTAGAAACGTTACCGAAATGGACGGGCAGCTAATAAAAATTAATTTTTATAAATTCTTCTTTAAATTTCGAAAACAAATAACTTTCTGGGATTTTTAAAGGTAAAGGAAGGTTTTTGGAAACATTAGATGAGTTAGAAGAGGTCACTGTATATTTTCGTCTATGATTACAGTACATTTTTACATATTCAGAAACATCTGTTATTTTTTACAGTGTATACGTAAAGTTCTTAAATTATAAAAATAACAATATAAAAAGATTTTCACAGAAATTCCTGAATTTTCACGTTATTCATTTACAGGGCGAGTTTTTTAGGGGCGTTGAATATGTATAATTTCTTATAACTCTTTCGTTTTATTATAATCGATTTATTGAGTCGCATTTAACATGAAATCAAATTTCCTATATTTGCATTTGATTATCATTGAGAACATGTGAAATAAAAGTTAATATGCATTCAAAGACAATCTAAGAGAAGGAAATGCAAAAATATTGTATTATATATAAACACAACATATATATACAGGGTGTATCTAAACTCTTGGGCAAAACATTAACCCTCTGACAGTCTTGCAAAAGGGCAAAATTGTAATGTTGTTTTTTCAGCATTTTGTTTTAATTGCTAAAAAAATATGATTCTTTCAAAATTATAGAAAAATCTTATTTACGAATATGAATGTTATCCTTGAGTGTGTTAATCATTGCACAATGTATTAAAAATCCATTAAATCAACTGAGTTATATCATTTTAATTATTGCTTGCATTGCAGTGAAACCTAGAGCTTAGGGAACGTCTATAGACGGGCTTGTCAGTGAGAGGGTTAATGGGTGATAGTACACATCAAGACAAAGAATATTAAGCAGGAAACTAAGGGTCCCAAGCGTCTTCCGAAAGACATAGGCGCCATTAAAGTTTAGGGTCCAAAATTTCAAATAAACATAAAAAACGGAAAAAATTGGTCGATTGATTTGCGGTTTTCACTAAAACTATTTTTTATGCCAGCATTTTCTTGAAAATAAATTATAAAGGTAAATTTCTAAAAATTCCGATAGATGGCGCTTTAGACTCTCATTAAACGTTTTCGGAAGCTTAGATTTAAACTTAAATTTTGAGCTCAAAATGTGAATAGTTGGGAGTGGCTAAGTAGCTCAAACTGAACTGTGTTCAGAGGTTTAAATTAAAAAAAAAAAAAAAAAAAAAAAAAAAAAAAAAACAGAAAAAATTGTTGATTCGTTTGCGGTTTTCTCAAAAACTACTCTTTAAATCAGTATTTTTTTAAAAATAAACTTTAAAGATAAATCTCAAAAAATGCCAGCCAAGAGCGTCTTAGACTTGGGAGTAACGTAGAACTATTTTTTGAAATGTGAAAAATAGCACTAGTAAGTCTTGATTACGTCCACTAATAACTATATCGTAATACTAATAATATATATTCTACATAAAAATAAGAATTTATATTGTAAAAACATTTTGCTTCTAAGACGTTGTGTATTAACAAAAACACTTAAAATATACTAAAACATTTTTATTTGCATGTTTCAACTCACTATTAATAGAGTCATCCTCAGAATGTAAATAGAAAAATAAAAATTACAAATACAATGAGCGTGAAAATCGGAATAAAGATTGAAAATAAATAAATTAAATGTATCACGCACTTTTTAATTTGATATTGTCCTTGGTCTAGTTAAATAATTACCGTGTAAATTCATTTATTCAACCGTGTATCATTTCGTATCCCAAATATAGAGATTGAATGGTTAGACAATTTACACGGTAATTATTTAACTAGACCAAGAACAATATCAAATTAAAAAGCGCGTGATACATTTAATTTATTTATTTTCAATAATTCTTTATTCGGATTTTCACGTTCATTGTATTTGTAATTTTTATTTTTCTATTTACATTCTGAGGATGACTCTATTAATAGTGAGTTGAAACATGTAAATAAAAATGTTTTAATATATTTTAAATGTTTTTGTTAATATACAACGTCTTAGAAGCAAAATGTTTTTATAATATAAATTCTTACTTTTATTTAGAATATATATTATTAATATTACAATATAGAACTATTTTTTTTTCTCTTATTAAATGTTTTCGGAAGTTTAGATTAAAACTTAAATTTTGAGCTCAAAACTATTCAAAATATGAATCGTTAGGAGTGGCTAACTAGCGTAAACTGAACTGTGTTCAAGCGGGGGGAGGGGGAGGTTCAAATTTCAAATGATTATAAAAAAAACTCGGGAAAATTGGTCGATTCGTTTGCGGTTTTCGCTAAACTACTCTTAAAATCAGTATTTTCTTAAAAATAAATTTTAAAGATAAATTTCAAAAAATGCCAATAGACTTTGGAGTAACGTACAACTATTTTTAAATGTTGTTTTTTAAATCTCATTAAATGCTTGCTAAGGCTTAGACTTAAATTTTGAGCACAAAATCTGAATCTTTGTGAGTATTAAGTAGCGCAAAATTGAGCTGTGTTCGGGGGGGGGGGGGAGGGGGGGAATAAATTTTAACTCCTCAACACAGTTCAATTTTCACATTTTAACCACTTCCAACGATTCAGAATTTGAGCTCAAAATTTAAGTCTAAGCTTTTGCAAGCATTTAATTGGATATGTTACAGGCCAAACCCAGTTTTAGGCCAATTAATTTATCCTAACGCCCATCGGATAAACTACTTTTTCCTAGGCTAAACCGGTCTATCCTAACGCTCATCGGATAAACTAGTTTTTTCTAGGCCAAACCGGTTTATCCTAACTCCCATCGAATAAACTAGTTTTTTCTAGCCCAAACTAGTCTATCCTAAGGCCCATAGGACAAACTAATTTTTCCTAGACCAAACTAGTTTGACCTAACTCTTAAAGGATAGACTAGTTTAGCCTGCTGATTATTGGTCTGAACTAGTTTATCCTAGGCCGATCTAGTTTATCCTTGGCCAAGTTAATTTGGCGTGATTTTATTGAATTCAATGACCGCCTCAACGCCAACATTCTAGTTTTTCCTGGGCCAATGTAATTTTATGTGTTTTTAGCTCAAAGGCGTCTAAGCCTGAGAAATAATGGTCTCGCAGGTTCTGTTTGTATATTTGTAAGTACATATGTACGTAACGCGATAATTCGTGATAGAAATATCCGATTTGCTTCAAATTTTGGATGTATTTTAATATTCAATAACATGCAAACGGTGACAGCTATTTAAAAAATTCGAAGCTTCACTCAAAACTGATCACCTGGCCTTCAATCGCCGTCAGCGCCACCTATTGTTTGAGATGCGAATTGAAATAAAAAATTACGGTAAAAAAAACTCCTGACATTATACATAACCCTCCTGCAAAGAAAATTTTAAATAGCTGTCACCGTTTGCAAGTTATTGAATTTTAAAATCCATCAGTCATTTTTGGGACACCCGGTATAATGAAAATGATTGATTTATACGTCTGTAGCAAGGGTTTATATTCAACCAAAGAGTTCATTAGGTTGAACCGAAATATTTGGTTGTTCACAAATTTATACAGTTTTTGCTAGAGAGGCGTTTAGCTACTTTCACGTTTACGCTCAACCAATAAAACATATGGAAGGCATACTGTTTACATGGATATACACTGTAAAAAATGTCAGATGTTTATGAATGTATAAAAATGTACTGTAATCAAAAACGAAAATATACAGTGATCTCTTCTAATTCACCTAAGGTTTAAAAAAACGTTTCTTTACATTTAAAAATCCTAGAAAGCTATTTGTTTTCGAAATTTAAAGAGGACTTTATAAAAAGTAATTTTTATTAGCTGCCCGTCCATTTTGGAAACGTTTCTAAGTAGCTTTTACAGTACAATAATCACTTTTCTCAAATCAAAATATCACTTTTTCGGATGCTATCAATTCATACGAAAATATTTTAATATTCAGAGAGCACGTTTAATAGACAAACATACAATTTTAACAGTATTAATATTAATATGAAAATTGACATTATTTTGCTACAATTGCATGCACAAAATCAGTTATGCAGCTGAAAATGTTTACTTGAGAATTGACAGAATCCGAAAAAGTGATAGTTTAATTTGAAAAAAGTGATTATTGTACTGTAAAAGCTACTTAGAAACGTTACCGAAATGGACGGGCAGCTAATAAAAATTAATTTTTATAAATTCTTCTTTAAATTTCGAAAACAAATAACTTTCTGGGATTTTTAAAGGTAAAGGAAGGTTTTTGGAAACATTAGATGAGTTAGAAGAGGTCACTGTATATTTTCGTCTATGATTACAGTACATTTTTACATATTCAGAAACATCTGTTATTTTTTACAGTGTATACGTAAAGTTCTTAAATTATAAAAATAACAATATAAAAAGATTTTCACAGAAATTCCTGAATTTTCACGTTATTCATTTACAGGGCGAGTTTTTTAGGGGCGTTGAATATGTATAATTTCTTATAACTCTTTCGTTTTATTATAATCGATTTATTGAGTCGCATTTAACATGAAATCAAATTTCCTATATTTGCATTTGATTATCATTGAGAACATGTGAAATAAAAGTTAATATGCATTCAAAGACAATCTAAGAGAAGGAAATGCAAAAATATTGTATTATATATAAACACAACATATATATACAGGGTGTATCTAAACTCTTGGGCAAAACATTAATGGGTGATAGTACACATCAAGACAAAGAATATTAAGCAGGAAACTAAGGGTCCCAAGCGTCTTCCGAAAGACATAGGCGCCATTAAAGTTTAGGGTCCAAAATTTCAAATAAACATAAAAAACGGAAAAAATTGGTCGATTGATTTGCGGTTTTCACTAAAACTATTTTTTATGCCAGCATTTTCTTGAAAATAAATTATAAAGGTAAATTTCTAAAAATTCCGATAGATGGCGCTTTAGACTCTCATTAAACGTTTTCGGAAGCTTAGATTTAAACTTAAATTTTGAGCTCAAAATGTGAATAGTTGGGAGTGGCTAAGTAGCTCAAACTGAACTGTGTTCAGAGGTTTAAATTAAAAAAAAAAAAAAAAAAAAAAAAAAAAAAAAAAACAGAAAAAATTGTTGATTCGTTTGCGGTTTTCTCAAAAACTACTCTTTAAATCAGTATATTTTTAAAAATAAACTTTAAAGATAAATCTCAAAAAATGCCAGCCAAGAGCGTCTTAGACTTGGGAGTAACGTAGAACTATTTTTTGAAATGTGAAAAATAGCACTAGTAAGTCTTGATTACGTCCACTAATAACTATATCGTAATACTAATAATATATATTCTACATAAAAATAAGAATTTATATTGTAAAAACATTTTGCTTCTAAGACGTTGTGTATTAACAAAAACACTTAAAATATACTAAAACATTTTTATTTGCATGTTTCAACTCACTATTAATAGAGTCATCCTCAGAATGTAAATAGAAAAATAAAAATTACAAATACAATGAGCGTGAAAATCGGAATAAAGATTGAAAATAAATAAATTAAATGTATCACGCACTTTTTAATTTGATATTGTCCTTGGTCTAGTTAAATAATTACCGTGTAAATTCATTTATTCAACCGTGTATCATTTCGTATCCCAAATATAGAGATTGAATGGTTAGACAATTTACACGGTAATTATTTAACTAGACCAAGAACAATATCAAATTAAAAAGCGCGTGATACATTTAATTTATTTATTTTCAATAATTCTTTATTCGGATTTTCACGTTCATTGTATTTGTAATTTTTATTTTTCTATTTACATTCTGAGGATGACTCTATTAATAGTGAGTTGAAACATGTAAATAAAAATGTTTTAATATATTTTAAATGTTTTTGTTAATATACAACGTCTTAGAAGCAAAATGTTTTTATAATATAAATTCTTACTTTTATTTAGAATATATATTATTAATATTACAATATAGAACTATTTTTTTTCTCTTATTAAATGTTTTCGGAAGTTTAGATTAAAACTTAAATTTTGAGCTCAAAACTATTCAAAATATGAATCGTTAGGAGTGGCTAACTAGCGTAAACTGAACTGTGTTCAAGCGGGGGGAGGGGGAGGTTCAAATTTCAAATGATTATAAAAAAAACTCGGGAAAATTGGTCGATTCGTTTGCGGTTTTCGCTAAACTACTCTTAAAATCAGTATTTTCTTAAAAATAAATTTTAAAGATAAATTTCAAAAAATGCCAATAGACTTTGGAGTAACGTACAACTATTTTTAAATGTTGTTTTTTAAATCTCATTAAATGCTTGCTAAGGCTTAGACTTAAATTTTGAGCACAAAATCTGAATCTTTGGGAGTATTAAGTAGCGGAAAATTGAGCTGTGTTCGGGGGGGGGGGGGGAGGGGGGGAATAAATTTTAACTCCTCAACACAGTTCAATTTTCACATTTTAACCACTTCCAACGATTCAGAATTTGAGCTCAAAATTTAAGTCTAAGCTTTTGCAAGCATTTAATTGGATATGTTACAGGCCAAACCCAGTTTTAGGCCAATTAATTTATCCTAACGCCCATCGGATAAACTACTTTTTCCTAGGCTAAACCGGTCTATCCTAACGCTCATCGGATAAACTAGTTTTTTCTAGGCCAAACCGGTTTATCCTAACTCCCATCGAATAAACTAGTTTTTTCTAGCCCAAACTAGTCTATCCTAAGGCCCATAGGACAAACTAATTTTTCCTAGACCAAACTAGTTTGACCTAACTCTTAAAGGATAGACTAGTTTAGCCTGCTGATTATTGGTCTGAACTAGTTTATCCTAGGCCGATCTAGTTTATCCTTGGCCAAGTTAATTTGGCGTGATTTTATTGAATTCAATGACCGCCTCAACGCCAACATTCTAGTTTTTCCTGGGCCAATGTAATTTTATGTGTTTTTAGCTCAAAGGCGTCTAAGCCTGAGAAATAATGGTCTCGCAGGTTCTGTTTGTATATTTGTAAGTACATATGTACGTAACGCGATAATTCGTGATAGAAATATCCGATTTGCTTCAAATTTTGGATGTATTTTAATATTCAATAACATGCAAACGGTGACAGCTATTTAAAAAATTCGAAGCTTCACTCAAAACTGATCACCTGGCCTTCAATCGCCGTCAGCGCCACCTATTGTTTGAGATGCGAATTGAAATAAAAAATTACGGTAAAAAAAACTCCTGACATTATACATAACCCTCCTGCAAAGAAAATTTTAAATAGCTGTCACCGTTTGCAAGTTATTGAATTTTAAAATCCATCAGTCATTTTTGGGACACCCGGTATAATGAAAATGATTGATTTATACGTCTGTAGCAAGGGTTTATATTCAACCAAAGAGTTCATTAGGTTGAACCGAAATATTTGGTTGTTCACAAATTTATACAGTTTTTGCTAGAGAGGCGTTTAGCTACTTTCACGTTTACGCTCAACCAATAAAACATATGGAAGGCATACTGTTTACATGGATATACACTGTAAAAAATGTCAGATGTTTATGAATGTATAAAAATGTACTGTAATCAAAAACGAAAATATACAGTGATCTCTTCTAATTCACCTAAGGTTTAAAAAAACGTTTCTTTACATTTAAAAATCCTAGAAAGCTATTTGTTTTCGAAATTTAAAGAGGACTTTATAAAAAGTAATTTTTATTAGCTGCCCGTCCATTTTGGAAACGTTTCTAAGTAGCTTTTACAGTACAATAATCACTTTTCTCAAATCAAAATATCACTTTTTCGGATGCTATCAATTCATACGAAAATATTTTAATATTCAGAGAGCACGTTTAATAGACAAACATACAATTTTAACAGTATTAATATTAATATGAAAATTGACATTATTTTGCTACAATTGCATGCACAAAATCAGTTATGCAGCTGAAAATGTTTACTTGAGAATTGATAGAATCCGAAAAAGTGATAGTTTAATTTGAAAAAAGTGATTATTGTACTGTAAAAGCTACTTAGAAACGTTACCGAAATGGACGGGCAGCTAATAAAAATTAATTTTTATAAATTCTTCTTTAAATTTCGAAAACAAATAACTTTCTGGGATTTTTAAAGGTAAAGGAAGGTTTTTGGAAACATTAGATGAGTTAGAAGAGGTCACTGTATATTTTCGTCTATGATTACAGTACATTTTTACATATTCAGAAACATCTGTTATTTTTTACAGTGTATACGTAAAGTTCTTAAATTATAAAAATAACAATATAAAAAGATTTTCACAGAAATTCCTGAATTTTCACGTTATTCATTTACAGGGCGAGTTTTTTAGGGGCGTTGAATATGTATAATTTCTTATAACTCTTTCGTTTTATTATAATCGATTTATTGAGTCGCATTTAACATGAAATCAAATTTCCTATATTTGCATTTGATTATCATTGAGAACATGTGAAATAAAAGTTAATATGCATTCAAAGACAATCTAAGAGAAGGAAATGCAAAAATATTGTATTATATATAAACACAACATATATATACAGGGTGTATCTAAACTCTTGGGCAAAACATTAATGGGTGATAGTACACATCAAGACAAAGAATATTAAGCAGGAAACTAAGGGTCCCAAGCGTCTTCCGAAAGACATAGGCGCCATTAAAGTTTAGGGTCCAAAATTTCAAATAAACATAAAAAACGGAAAAAATTGGTCGATTGATTTGCGGTTTTCACTAAAACTATTTTTTATGCCAGCATTTTCTTGAAAATAAATTATAAAGGTAAATTTCTAAAAATTCCGATAGATGGCGCTTTAGACTCTCATTAAACGTTTTCGGAAGCTTAGATTTAAACTTAAATTTTGAGCTCAAAATGTGAATAGTTGGGAGTGGCTAAGTAGCTCAAACTGAACTGTGTTCAGAGGTTTAAATTAAAAAAAAAAAAAAAAAAAAAAAAAAAAAACAGAAAAAATTGTTGATTCGTTTGCGGTTTTCTCAAAAACTACTCTTTAAATCAGTATATTTTTAAAAATAAACTTTAAAGATAAATCTCAAAAAATGCCAGCCAAGAGCGTCTTAGACTTGGGAGTAACGTAGAACTATTTTTTGAAATGTGAAAAATAGCACTAGTAAGTCTTGATTACGTCCACTAATAACTATATCGTAATACTAATAATATATATTCTACATAAAAATAAGAATTTATATTGTAAAAACATTTTGCTTCTAAGACGTTGTGTATTAACAAAAACACTTAAAATATACTAAAACATTTTTATTTGCATGTTTCAACTCACTATTAATAGAGTCATCCTCAGAATGTAAATAGAAAAATAAAAATTACAAATACAATGAGCGTGAAAATCGGAATAAAGATTGAAAATAAATAAATTAAATGTATCACGCACTTTTTAATTTGATATTGTCCTTGGTCTAGTTAAATAATTACCGTGTAAATTCATTTATTCAACCGTGTATCATTTCGTATCCCAAATATAGAGATTGAATGGTTAGTTGAATGGTTAGACAATTTACACGGTAATTATTTAACTAGACCAAGAACAATATCAAATTAAAAAGCGCGTGATACATTTAATTTATTTATTTTCAATAATTCTTTATTCGGATTTTCACGTTCATTGTATTTGTAATTTTTATTTTTCTATTTACATTCTGAGGATGACTCTATTAATAGTGAGTTGAAACATGTAAATAAAAATGTTTTAATATATTTTAAATGTTTTTGTTAATATACAACGTCTTAGAAGCAAAATGTTTTTATAATATAAATTCTTACTTTTATTTAGAATATATATTATTAATATTACAATATAGAACTATTTTTTTTCTCTTATTAAATGTTTTCGGAAGTTTAGATTAAAACTTAAATTTTGAGCTCAAAACTATTCAAAATATGAATCGTTAGGAGTGGCTAACTAGCGTAAACTGAACTGTGTTCAAGCGGGGGGAGGGGGAGGTTCAAATTTCAAATGATTATAAAAAAAACTCGGGAAAATTGGTCGATTCGTTTGCGGTTTTCGCTAAACTACTCTTAAAATCAGTATTTTCTTAAAAATAAATTTTAAAGATAAATTTCAAAAAATGCCAATAGACTTTGGAGTAACGTACAACTATTTTTAAATGTTGTTTTTTAAATCTCATTAAATGCTTGCTAAGGCTTAGACTTAAATTTTGAGCACAAAATCTGAATCTTTGGGAGTATTAAGTAGCGCAAAATTGAGCTGTGTTCGGGGGGGAGAGAGGGGGGGATTAAATTTTAACTCCTCAACACAGTTCAATTTTCACATTTTAACCACTTCCAACGATTCAGAATTTGAGCTCAAAATTTAAGTCTAAGCTTTTGCAAGCATTTAATTGGATATGTTACAGGCCAAACCCAGTTTTAGGCCAATTAATTTATCCTAACGCCCATCGGATAAACTACTTTTTCCTAGGCTAAACCGGTCTATCCTAACGCTCATCGGATAAACTAGTTTTTTCTAGGCCAAACCGGTTTATCCTAACTCCCATCGAATAAACTAGTTTTTTCTAGCCCAAACTAGTCTATCCTAAGGCCCATAGGACAAACTAATTTTTCCTAGGCCAAACTAGTTTGACCTAACTCTTAAAGGATAGACTAGTTTAGCCTGCTGATTATTGGTCTGAACTAGTTTATCCTAGGCCGATCTAGTTTATCCTTGGCCAAGTTAATTTGGCGTGATTTTATTGAATTCAATGACCGCCTCAACGCCAACATTCTAGTTTTTCCTGGGCCAATGTAATTTTATGTGTTTTTAGCTCAAAGGCGTCTAAGCCTGAGAAATAATGGGCTCGCAGGTTCTGTTTGCATATTTGTAAGTACATATGTACGTAACGCGATAATTCGTGATAGAAATATCCGATTTGCTTCAAATTTTGGATGTAGGTTCATTCTGTTAAGTTACTTTTCTTATTAGTTTTTGGAATTCATTGGATAAGAATAAAGCGGAGGTGTCGAACGTGAGGCTTATCCCCCACCATTAATTTAGAGAAATGGATTTTTCATGCAGAATTATCAGTTTTCATTTAAAACTTTAGATATAGGATCATTCTGACAAGGCGTCTCCGTGATTAGTTGTGGATGTTTATTCGTTGGTTTAATGGATGTTTATTATGGATGTTCAATGTTTAAGTATAACTGGGTGAAATATGAAAAGGTAATCCCCCTTACTTTATTTTTCGAGGGTGTTATTCTTAAATAAATAAGGCTGTAATACACATTTAGTGCAAACTGCCTGTGAATACAAAGCCATCAGTTTAACTGGGGAATATTCTTTTTAATACTGATCCCGATTATTGCTGCGTTGCTAACCTTGTGCAAAGTGGTTTTCCTATCACTTCTGTATCATGTATTTTAATCGAAGGGTAGTAGAATACTGTTAGATCTTTGCACGGGCTGGATAATCGAAGCCTGTGCCCCACCCTTACCAAAGGAAAGTTATTTTGCCTTTACCCGGAGTAAAAATTAAAAGTTCAAACCGAACCCTGCCTGTACAATATTCAATAAAAAGAGACTCAGTCTGGCTCGATCTGGCGCTACTCAATTTCTCCAAAAAAGTTTACTTCACATACAATTAAGATTCCTTTAAAAAAATACTGAATACATATTTATTGGATAAATTTACAATATATTTTTAAATAACGATGTGTTCGCAGAATGGAAAATGCACAATGTATTAGTGATTATTTAGATTCTCAGAACTTTCAATATTCATAGGGATTTTTTAAATAATTAATGTAGTTTATAACAAAAGAAAAAAAGGGAGAGTTATAAACATCATAACTTTAGAATCTGTTCAGTAAAATATAGATTTGTGGATATATTTCTCTGTCATTCCTTAAAACTTTTCTCAAATTATAAAAAAGGAAAATTGATTTTTTGAAAAAAATTTTAATTATACATACAATCATTTTATAAGGATCTTAAAACTGGCTTATCGTCTTGCCTTATAATGTAAAAAAAAAATAAATAAATAAATAAAAATAAAAAAAAATAAAATAAAAACATTGAGAGATGTATAAAATCTAATAAAACTCCAAAAACAATATTTCTACAGAAAGTAATGCTTATAAATTTTATTATATAGTTCGTTCAAATCTAATAATTTTTGTTTTTATCTATACTTCGCAAAATTTTTCCGATGCGGAAAAGTGCATTTGAGCCGATTAAATTTGCATAAAGCCTTTTCTACGTCACTTTGTATTTTGCCTTTTTTTATTAAGGAAAAAAGCAACACATCAAACTTTTATGTCTAGAAATAAAACCCCGATTTCGTATTTTTTAGCTTGTATGTATTACGTCGTTTCTATTGTCCGAATTTTAATATTTACATTTAGTAAATTTTTATAAATAAAATGCTAGATTTTGCTCATAGTTTTTGAAAAAATGTGCTTTTTATATTATACTTGTTGCCAATTTTCTATTTGAAAAATAAGGAAACAAATATAGAAAGTATAGTAACAATACAATTAATCCATAAATTATTTTAATAAATATATTTTTTTATTTCTTTAATGTAAACTAACTACTGATATTTTAAATTCTATATTTTGTCATTGTGATATCTGTCATTGTGAAATTCTATTTCTTTCTATTCTATTTCTAATTCTATTTCTAATTTCTTTAATGTAAACTAATTACTGATATTTTAAATTCTATTTTTTGTCATTGCGGTGTTTGTCATTGTGAAATTCTATATTTTGTCATTTATTCAGTAAGTTTTTTTGTTTCAACGTATACATTTTTATTCGTAATAATTTATGGTGCAATTTTCTGGCATCTGTCAATGATTGATCATTATTTGAAAATGTAGATACAGTTTTCAACAAACTGTGTTTAAAAGAATATTTTCTTCTCCATTCGATTGTGTAAAAGTTTAAAAATATGCCTGGAAGTTAAAAAATATTGCATGGAAAGTGAAAATTACTGTTTAAATATTATCATCGTCAATATGACGTCAGTATTAATTATCGATATATATTTGTTTTTTTACTTTTTAATATAGATTATAGAAATTTAAACGGTAATTTTAAATTTTTCTTCAGTTCAATAGAATTGAACGCTTAGCCGTCGTCACTTTTTTTTAGATAGTTTTCAGAGAAACTACCTCGAAAAAACATTAAATACCGTTCTGTATACTTAGAAACGTGTCAAAAATTACAATAAACCCGTACATTTTGCACAAAGACACAGATACGTTGACGACTAGCATAGTTTCTTCAGCACCCCACAAAATATTATTTCACTTAAAAAAAAAAAAAAAAAAAAAAAAAAAAAAAAAAATTTCTTTCTCATAATTGCAAAGAATTTAAGTAAAATAGTACAACCATTTAATGATTGCTCAGCATAAAAAATATAAAATGCTTAAACATGTCCCTGTCAATTACAAATAAGTCTATAGTTACACATTAAAACATACAATTCTCTTTTTAGAAATTAATCATATGTTTCAATATATGTTCCAATATGTATAACTTTGTATAAACTATATTAAATTAAAAATTTTTTATCTATAACAATAAATAAATGATATCATTGTAAAAAAATAAAAACTTATAAAAGAATTTTTAATTTTTAATATATATATATATATTTCTTAATATAAGGTACCCTGGGGTAATAACGCCACGTTAAGGTTCTACCAATTTTCACGGCTCAGATTTAGATTGTATTTTTCAAACAAATATAGGATCTGATACAGCAACTCATTGACTATCTATATAAAATAAAATAATTTAACAGATATGTATTCATAAAATGTAATGGCGTTTTTTCTTGACCAATGCTATTTGGCGTTATTACCCACCTATATGGGTAATAACGCCATGCAAACAAAACTATGAAATAAGATGGAATAATTGCATGTAGATAGCCCAATTCTAAAAATACAAACTCTACAAACTGAGAAATTGACAAATTGCTTTCTAAGCTATTGAAAATGTTCAATTTTTTATGAAAATGTAAGAAAAATAAAGGTGTGGTGTGGGAGGAGGAGATGAGGCAAAAGAATATCAGACCGTGAGCTTCTTTTTGCTTAAAAAGGACCGCTTAAATAGAAATATGAGAAACATTGGACAGTTTTAACTGTGTTTATTTGAATCAGTATTTAGGATGTAGCTCGGCCACTGTAGGGAATCAACCGGGGTACTAAAGTCAAGGATTGGCGTTATTACCCCAGTATAGTTATTGCGCAGTACATTTTAAATTACAAATTATCTCGAGAAGATATCCAAAATCTTCAACAACATTTTAAAAGTACATGAAATGCACTACAAATTTATGTAATTAACAAAGTATTTCCGGATAAAAAGATAGTCTTCACATCACAAAACGTATCTCGCAAATTTTAGATCAAGCGTTAATTTTAGTTGTTTGTAAAAACAATAAGCCCTAAAAATGAAACAAATTAACTTGAAGCTGTTTTTTGCGATTTATATGACTCAAAACCCTTCTGCGCAGAGCAAATGGGTGTCATTTACCTGATTATTTCATAATTATGCAAAATATAAGCACTTGGCGTTATTACCCCGCCTGGCGTTATTACCCCAGGGTACCTTATATATATTGCTTATACAATGCATATATTGCTTATATAATCTATGTCTAATTTATATAAATATGGTCTCCTCATAAGGATCTTATAATTATCTTATATCCTAGTTTACAATCTAAAAAAAGGAACATTGATAATTAGATAAAATCGAATAAATCTCCAAAAACAATAGTTCTACAGAAAGTAATTCTTAAGAATGTTACTACATAGTTTTATTAAAGCTAATAATTTTTTATTTTTATCTATACATCGCAAAATTTTTCCGATGCGGAAAAGTGCATTTGAGCCGATTAAATTTGCATAAAACCTTTACCACGTCACTTTGTCTTTTACCTTTTTTTCAAGGGAAAAGGCGACAGATCCTACTTTTATGTCTGGAAATAAATCCTCGATTTCGAACTTTTGAGCTTGGATTTATTACGGAGTTTTTATGGTCTGAATTTTAATATTACATCTAGTACATTTTTATAAATAAAATTCTAAATTTTTTTCATAGTTTTTGATAAAAAATATTCTTTTTATATTATATTTGTCACCTATTTTCTACTTGAGAATTTTTTATTTCTTTAATATAATCAAATCATTTATATTTTAAATTCTATATTTTGCCATTGTGTATTATTTAGTATGTTTCTATGTTTTAACGAATACATTCTTATTTGTAATATTTTATGGAGCAATTGTCTGGCATATGATAATGATTGTTTACTATTTGAAAATGTAGATATAGTTTTGTATAAACTGCATTTTAAAGAATATCTTTTCTCCATTCGACGATGTAAAAGTTTAAAGTTGTTACTTGCCTGGAAGTTAAAATATATTGCAGGATAAAGTGAAAATTACTTTTTAAATGTTATCATCGTCAATATGACTTCAGTATTAATTGCGATCATGTTTTTCATTTTTACTATAGATTATACAAATTTAAACGGTAATATTAACTATTTCTTGAGTTCAATAGAATTCAACATTTAGCTGTCGTCAATTTTTTTACGTAGTGTTTATATAAACTTCATAGTAAAAGCATTAAATACCGTTCTGCATACAAGGAAACGTAAAATTGTAATATTGTAAAGTTGTAGTAAAACCGTAATATTACAATAAACACGTACATTAGGCACAAAGACACAGAAACGTTGAAAAGTAGTAAAGCTTGTTCATAACACAGCAAATTATACTTTCACTTTTTTTTAACTTTCTTTCTTATAATTGCAAAGTATTTAAGTAAAATACTACAGTCATTTTATGATTGTTTCGCATTTTAAAAAGTAAAATACTTAAACATATGGCTGACAATTACAAATAAGTTTATAATTACACATTAAAACATACAAATTTAATTTTTTTTTTAGAAATTAATCAAAAGTTTCAATATATGTTCTAATATGTATAACTCTGTAAACTATATAAAATTATATATACATATATATATATATATATATATATATACAATCCCAATTTCGTGAAAATATTTAATATTGATCTTTAATTTGATCTTTAAATGATTTTTGAAATAATTTTGAGTGAATTTTGAGTGACTTTTGAGTACGTTATTTTCATATTTAATGCAAGGTTTTGCCAGATCACACGAAACCTGCTGATTAAGCTTTATTTTAACAGCGGGGGGAAGGTTAAAGCCATTCCGCCTGCTGATGAGTGATGGCTTTTGGTTCTGCGGGTGATTTTATATTATTTTTATATTGTTCAATATTGTTATTTTAATGTTTATTGTTTTTAATACTGTTTATACATTATGCACCTGGTGCTTATTAAATATTTTCACGAAATTGGGATTGTATATATATATATGTGTTGCAATTGATGAGTGCTGCAATGGCGCCTACGGTCGCAATATCTACATACTGTTAGCAAACATATATATATATATATATATATATATATATATGATTAACAATGAATGAATGATATAATTGTAAAGGAAAGGAAACTTATGAAGGAGTTTTGAAATTTTAAAATGCATATATATATATTACTTAGTATGTACTAACTATTAACTATTTTTAACCGTTATTTTTTGTATCTAATTAAATGCTTGTAAAAGTTCAAACTTAAATTTTGAGCTCAAAATCTGCATCGTTTTGAGTAATTAAGTGCGGAAATTTGAAATGTGTTCGAGGGGTGGGGAGGGTAACGTTTTAACTTCTGTTCAGTTTCCGCTTCTTAACCCCTCCATCGATTTAGAATTTGAGCTCAAAATTTAAATCTAAGCATTTGCAAGCATTTAATTAGATACGAAAAATAGTTGTTGGTTACTCTAAAGTTTAAGGCGCCCTCTATCGGTATTTTTTGAAATTAACCTTTAAAATTTATTTTCAAGGAAATATTGACATAAAGAATAGTTTTAGCAAAAACGGCAGACGAATCGACCATTTTTGCGTTTTTTAAAATAATTTGAAATTTGAACCTCCCCACCCCCATTGAACACAGTTCAGTTTGCTCTACTTAACCACTCCCAACGATTCAGATTTTCATCTCAAAATTTAAGTTTATGCCTAAGCTTCTAAGAAAATTTTATGAGATGCGAAAAATAACGGTAAAATATAGTTGTACGTTACTCCAAAGTCTAAAGCGCCCTCTATCGGCATTTTTTGAAATTTATCTTTATAATTCATTTTCAATAAAATACCGACATAAGGAATAGTTTTAGTGAAAACCGCAAATCAATCGACCAATTTTTTCGTTTTTTATAATCATTTGAATTTAAAACCCTCTGAACACAGTTAAGTTTGTGCTACTTAACTGCTTCCAACTATTCAGATTTTGAGCTCAAAATTTAAGTTTAAGTCTAAGCTTACGAAACCTTTAATGAGATGCAAAAAAATACGGTGAAAAATAGTTGTTCGTTTCTCTAAAGTCTAAAGCGCCCTCTATCGTCATTTTTTGAAATTTATCTTTATAATTTATTTTCAAGACAATACTGACATAAAGAATAATTTTAGTGAAAACCGCAGACGAATCGACCAATTTTTCTGTTTTTCATAATCATTTGAATTTTTGGACCCTAAACTTTAATGGCGCCTATGTCTTTCGGAAGACTTTGGGACCCTTGGTTTCCTATTTAAATATTGTTTGTCTTGATGTGTACTATCACCCCTTAAAATTTGGACCATGAATTTAGAAACACCCTGTATATATTACCTAAATAAATACAGTCTACTCCTAAGGTTCTTAAACTTATCATCTTGGTTTACAATCTAGAAAAAGAAACATTAATACATAGATAAAATCTAATAAAACTCCAAAAACAATATTTCTACAGAAAGTAATGCTTAAAAATGTTAGTACATAGTTCTTTTAAATCTAATAATTTTTTTTATCGATACTTCTCAAAATTTTACCGATGCAGAAAAGTGCATTTGAACCGAATAAATCTGCATAAAACCTTTTTTACGTCACTTTGTCTTTTGCCTTTATTTCATGGGAAACTTAACAGATCCTACTTTTATGTTTGGAAATAAAACCTCGATTTCGAACTTTTGAGTTTAGATGTATTACGGAGTTTTTTGTTGTCTGAATTTTAATATTTACATTTAGTACATTTTTATAAAGAAAATGCTAGATTTTTGTCATAGGTTTTGAAAAAATGTGCTTTTTATATTATACTTACCGTCTATTTTCTACTTGAGAAATAAGGTAAAACATATAGAAAAGTAAAGTAATAAAACAATTAATCCATAAATTAAATTAATAAATGGATATATTTATTTATTTATTTAATGTAAACAAACTACCAATATTTTAAATTCTATATTTGTCTTTGTGTATTATTCAATAAGTTTATGTGTTTTAACGAATACATTCTTATTTGTAATATTTTATGGAGCAATTATCTGGCATGTGTTAATGATTGATCATTATTTATAAATGCAGATACAATTTTAAGGACTGTATTTAAACGAATATTTTCTTTTCCATTCAACGATATAAGAGTTTAAAGATGTGAGATGCCTGGAAGTGAAAAATTATTGCAGAGAAAGTGAAAATTAGTGTTTAAATGTTATCATTGTGAATATGACGTCAGTATTAATTACAGACATGTTTATAATTTTTAATATAGATTATACAAATTTAAACGATAATTTTAACTTTTTCCTCAGTTCAATAAAATTGAACTTTTAGCCGTCGTGACTTTTTTTACACAATGTTCATATAAAATTTATCAAAAAACATTAAATACCGTTCTATATATCTGGAAACGTATGTAATATTACAATAAAATCGTACATTAGGCATAAAGACATAGAAACGTTGAAAAGTAGCAAAGCGTGTTCAGAACACCACAAAATATAATTTCACTTTAAAATAAAAAACCTTCTTTTTCATTAGTACAAAGAAGTTAAGTAAACTAGTCCAGAAAATACATGATTGTTTAGCAATTTAAAAGGAAAAATACTTAAACACATCGCTGTCAATTACAAATAAGTGTATAATTACACATTAAAACATACAATTTCTCTCTTTTTAGAAATTAATCAAATGTTTTAATGCATGTTCGAATATGTATAATTTTGTGTAAACTATATAAAATTTAAAAATTTTACCATTAACAATAAATGTATGATATCATTGTAAGAGAAAGGAACCTTATAAAAGAATTTTGAAATTTAAAAATACATATATATTACTTAATATGTATATTACTTATACATATATATATATATATATATATATATATATATATATATATATACATATACATAAAGATATATATATATATATATTGTTATATTGTTACATGTTAATATAAATACTACATAATTCTTTTATATCTAATTTTTTTATAAATACTTCGCGAAATTTTTCCGATGCGGAAAAGTGCATTTGAATCTTTTAAATTTGCATAAAACCTTTTCCACGTCACTTTGTCCTTTGCTTTTTTTCCCATGAGAAAAGGCAACAGATCCTACTTTTATGTCTAGAAATAAATTCTCGATTTCGAATTTTTGAGCTTGGATGTACTACGGGTTTTTATGGTCTGAATTTTAATATTTACATTTAGAACATTTTTATAAATAAAATTCTAGATTTTGTTCAAATTTTTTGAAAAAAATGTGTTTTTTATAATATATTTGTCGCCTATTTTCTACGTGAAAAATAAAGAAAAAAGGTAAAGTAGTAAAAACTCAAAATCTGTAACCTTTATTAATAAATATTTTTTTAATTTCTTTAACGCAAATAAACTGCTTTAAATTCTACATTTTGACATTGAAGACTAAGATTTTTTTTATGTAAAACGCTTGAGTACTATTATCGTGACAAAAGATGGAAAAAGCATATAATAAATTAGTAAAAATACGAAAATACTAAATCATAATAATAAATATATATTTTTTAAATACATTAATATAAACATACTACTGGCATTTTAAATTCTATATTTTATCATTGATTACTAATAGTTTATTTATTTTATGTTACTTATTTTATGTTAAGTAAATATTATCTCGTAAAGATACGGAATGATCATGCTTGAAACATATAAATTTTAATTCATTCAGAAATTTTATCTCACATGAACAAAATAATGGTGGATTTCTCGTTTAGAGAACATGGATTGACAAATATTCTCGCCTACTGATCACGACTTCTTTGGTTCAATTCCTGCCTGCGCAAGTTTACTGTATTTCACGGACAAATATACAACATTCAACAACAATATCATTCTAAAACCTTAATCAACAGATGGCACCACCAACAAAATCACATTCAGCACGCAAAACGAGTAAAATGTAACAGCACATGGCTTATCGTACCCCTCAGCGTACATGTATAGACACATAAAAAGGCAGTTTTATGAAATAAATGTACTATTTCATATATTATGTTATGAAATTTCAGCACTTTGTAAAATAAGTATAAAAAAATTATTTGTAAGAATTTCCTATGCAAAATGTTACTTTCGCTTCATACATGAAATTAGAATTCCTTATATACAAAATGGTTTACTGAATAAAACAAAACAGTCGCTATCTAATTTCCAAAATGCTCAGTACATTATAGACATTGAATCTAGAATATGTACAATTTTCTTTAATTCTTCCAACGTCAATCAGAAACAGTAACTATAAAAATACACGTAGATCATGCGTACATTTCTTTTGTATTATTTTAAATGGCATTAACTTAAATTTTTTATCAGATGCCTACGAATTCTCATTTGAAATTTTCTACATACTATGCAGTTTATACTGTTCTAAATCTTATATTATAAAGCAGAAGTTCTGAAACTTCGGCTCGAGTGTTTTCAAAAACTTCCCGACGGATTTTTTTTTCAGATTGCATCATTCGGTAGGAATTACTTTTGCGGAGGTTTGTCATTCAAATATACAGGGATAACTCTGATTTTTCATAATAAATTTAGTAATTTTTTTTTTCGACGAAAGGGTTGCAACAATTATTTTTTTGGCGATAATTATATTTCAAAAAAGAAATGAAATGGCTTTCTCTAATAGAAAATAAGATAAACATCTCGAAAAAACACTGTTAATTCATTGATTTTGAATAAATAATGATAAAAAAAATCAGTTTACTGCAAAATAATATTATAAAAGGTAAATATTTCTCTTTAACAAAAAAAAAGTATATTCATAATATTTAAAAAGTAATTCAATGTCAAACAAAGTTTTAAATTGACACAATATTTCGCTATTTATTTATTTCGAGTCAAGTTAAAAGAAAATATCTCAAAAACTTCATTAGGTAAAATATACTTTTTTTTCTTTCTTTTTGTTTTAAATATTTTTTAGTCTAATTTTCCCATTATGTGTTTTACAGAAGAAACTCACAGAATTAATTTTAAAAAAAGGCTCTAGTTGTTATTTGTTCAATTGCGTGTTTCAATCTAATTTTGTTGCCAAACAATGCGATTCTAAACCAAAAAAGGACAAGACGGAGCGATGTTCGCAAGAACTATGTTCCGCCTCCCTCTCTCTCTTTTTTTAATGTATGAGAGTATTTTTAAGAAAAATTTTTACATTTAATTTAAATATATAGCAGTTAATACCACAAAAAGGAATATTATTTCAATGCTAGGATAAATGTCTTTCCACAGACATAGATATTGTAAAATAATTTAACTGCAACTTTTAAAGTGTTTTTGGCACATATGTCATATACGCACCACATTGGCGCGATTTGTTTCTGATGCTAATATCATTTATACATATGGGTATTAAACTGGCGCCAAAGTGTCACTATTTTGCTTGATATGACAACCCGGATGTTGTTGATTTTTTTTTATTTTTCAATTATATAAACTATTTTGATCTAGGCACATTTGTCATATATGCACCACATTTGCGCGACTGCAATAAAATGGCGATTTTATGCCTCATTTGGTAACCCAGCTGTTGTTGTTTATTTACTTTTATTTTCTTTTTTTTAAAGATATAAATAATTTTGCTTTATAATTAATAACTAAACTTTTTTCATTTATTGCTATTTTATTTTTAAACTAATCGAAAATATTTGAAAACTATATATGCAACTGGTATTTTTTTAGCCGAATTCGCATAAAAAAACGCGCCAATGGGGTGCGTATATAACATCTATACCTTTTTTTCCACTATACTACAGTATTGAAACATGCCGTATATATAACGATTATTGTTTTTTTTTGTTTTTTTTTTTCTTCCAAACATGGAAGTTTTGGGACAAATGTTATGAACGCACCGAGATATCTGACTGGCGATAAAGCGGTGTTATTTTGCCTGATATGTTAACCCAACTATAGTTGTTTCTGTATTAATAAATAGTAAAAAAAATACAAATTGAAAGTGGTATTAAAAATCACTTGATGATGTAAAAAATACGTGTATCGCGTGTAATATCAATTGCATATGACACTTACGATCATCGGTTATTGGTATTTGGGTGATTCTCTCCAAATAGACTAAAATAAGAATTATGAGGGAGTGATGATTATTAACAAAATGCCCATTTACTATTTTGCCATTATCTGAATTGAGATTAGGCTTAGTGGGCCTTTATTATATCTAAATACTTATAAATCAGTAATATATTTTTTAACGATTCACCTGCATTCAGTAGAGGCTGATGAGGGAATGATGAAGAAGGATTTGTACCATATCATCCCTCATCAGTCTCTACTGAAAGCAGGTAAACTTTAAATTATTTTAACTATTACTGATTCATAAGTATTTGGATATAGTTAAGGCCCACTAAGCCAAATCTCAATTCAGATAATGTTTAAAAAAGGAAACAGGTATTATGTTAAAATTCATCACTCTTTCACAGTCACTCCCCCATAACTCTTATTTTGGCCTATTTGGAGTGAATCACCCATTTATTCTTTTAATATGGTATTAAATTTTTGCTCGACAGAATAATCAAGCAGTACAGTAAATTGTATAAACACCAGTTAATGTTACAAAAATAGAGTTAAACTAGTAAATCTGCAGATCAAGAGTCTCAACGTCAGCTTTGCACATAATTTCTTTTTTAAAACACACTTTGGGTAATATTCAACTTCCTGGAAACTGTAATTTAAAACTTTCAAATTATGTAATTATTTATAAGAATAAAATAAGAATAATAAGTTTTCAGCCAACAAAAGCGTTAAATTAAAGATTTAGTTATGTTAGGATATTCTGAATTTTTCATGATCTATTATTATAACATAGTAGATTTCTTCAGGGGGGCTCCGCCCCCCTGAACTCCCCGTAATCTCATTAAGCTTAAATTTGTAACTTTCTATCAATTTGCTAATGGTTATCGTATATCTTATATTTCTTTATACATTTTGATTTATAAGGATAAGTAACAGTTTTAATAAGCATTTTTCATTATCCTCATACTTCTACATACCTGTCCACACCTAAATCTGATGTATCAGGAACTTTTGAAAGTGTAAACTCAGTAATCTAGGGTTTTACAATTTTGTTTCCGAAAAAAAGAAGTTTTGATTGCATTTTGTGGTAGATATCGCGGCCAGACAGACAGACAGAACAGACTGACAGGCGGAAAACAATAAATTTTGTGTCGCCAACATAAGCCTTCACTGAAGTTTCGGCAATGACATCATTATTCATGAGTTATTGCTATCGATGTTTCATATATTTTTAACGACTACTATAAAATACCTGTTTTATTTCAATTATGACGTCAAATTTTATCAGGTGAAATATTTGTTAAAAATATAATTATTTTTTATTTCTCTTACTTCTAATTATGCCCCCATTTTTGTCAGAAAAATTCTTATTAACGAAAGAAATTTCCTTGTTTAATATTTAACAAAGTACTATATTTATTTTTATTTTTATTCTGACGTCATATTTATTATTTCTTAGTTTAATTTTTCGAATGGAACTTCCCCAATTGAAACTTATTGCCGTTGACAAATTATTCCAGATTTTGATTTTTTTTGGCAACGATAAAGGAAATCGGTTAAATTTTATCAAAAAGATCGCTATTGATTCTGCATGAAAAAGAAGGAAATTTTGAATTATTAAGGAAAATATGTGAATAAAATGAATAAAACATAGCCTATGTTCCTTTCTGGGCTATGTTATAGTTATACACAAAGATACAAAGACATTAATTCATCAGTTTTGACGTTGACCTAATTTAAATTTTGGCATTCAATAATTACACGCATTCAAATTTATAACATTATAAAAATAAGGATTAAGATGAATGGTTGTTTAGCAACCATTAAGAGAAAATAAAGAAAATGAAATAAATACATTTGAAATAAGTAAGTCTCTAAAACAAATTAGTTTATATTATTGGAATACATTTATAAAAAATCTCCAAAATTTATTTACAATAATAATTTTAAAAATCTGACAAATGAATAGACAAAATTTCAAAATAATACGAATAATTTAACCGGTAAATTTCACCATCCATTTATCATAATGTGACATTTTCTCTCATGAAAAACAAGTTGGAAATTGCACGTGAACGTAGCAAATGAGGTGCGTTCGTACGATAACGAAGTTTTAAAAATATTCAGATCTTGCTGATATAGTAGAGCGTACTTCGGATACAGTATAGTAGTCGAAATCTTTGGGTTTCTGTAAATATGCAGGAAGTAATTTTTATTACACCTCAGAAACCTATATCTTATTCATAAAATGTGAAATAGTTGAATACAATTAAAACACGCCCCAAACAATGTTTCCCCGTATAGCATTATGCAGAGGAATACTTTTGTGTGACCCTGTAATTTAATAATAAAAATTCTTTGGATCACAGATTGTACAGAATGCATATTTTAGTATATATTTCATAGAATCATGCCAATTCTATTATGTTCGAATGACTGTAACATCATAAAAATGCATTTGAAAATTTTTTCCCATTGACCGTAATGTAACGGAATTCTTTTGATTGTCCCTGTAATTGATCTATCCATCCGATTTTCATAACATTTGAAATGGATCGACAAAATTATGTTATAATTATGTATTTTAAATTTCAAACGATTCGGTTGGGTAGTTTTTGCGTTGTTATATGCGGACAGACAGACGGACAGACAGAGAGACAGACGGACAGACAGACAGACGGACAGACAGACGGACGGACAGACTCTACGGACTGAGCGACAAAAGTATTTACATAATTACGAACGCACCTAAAAAATGGAAATCATTGGATTTGCCATAGAAAAGCATTATTGCGCAAAATAAAATATTCTATATTTTCCGAATGAATGAACCAAATCTTACAAAAAACTATACAGCTTAATCCCAGTGCCTCACTAACATACCCACTTAATTTCAAGCCAATCAGATGCTTTTTACGGAAATTATCGCGGAACAGATAGACTGACAGACAGACAGACGGACAGGCAGACAGACACAAAAAAAATTCGTGTCTCCAAAGTAAGCCTTCACTGGCGTTTCGGCAATAACTAAATTTAGGTGCAAATGCACACACACACATGTTGTAAAAATAAGCTCAAATGTCATATAAGCACCATTTTGGCGCGATATATTTCTGGCGCCACTTTAACGAAAACTTCGTTTTCAAATGACAGTTACATTCCTTTTTTTTCAATTATTTTCTATAACAGGAAAAAAATAATAATAAAAAACCGTTTAATTAATTAGTATAGAGCATAGCAATTTTTACCATTTTAAAATGCAAATGAAAGTAAATAAATAGTTTATTAATAAATTAAAGAAAGATATATTACCATATGAAGCATAAAATGGTCATTATTTTACAATCGCGCCAACGTGATGAGTATATGACATCTGTTTCAAAAAAAGTAATTTCACACATACAAAAAACATTCACCTTAATTTTATAAGGAAAACTTTATTTATTCTGCTGGATTCCAAAGACGGAAAACTGCAATAGATTTGTCAAGAGCAGATGTACGGTGCGAAATATAATATAATATTGAGTGAGGATGTATTAAGGTTTCCACAGATACACATATTGTCAAGGTTTAGAGTTAAAAAACTATGAGAGGTTTAGAGTTAAAAAACTATGAAATGAAAATGAATCATTTGAAAATTGTTTAAACTTAATGATCAATCTCTGCTACCATAATGCTCGCTATTTTAAAAGTATGATGAATAGACAATATTTAAATTGCTGTTTTCATAATTGCCTCATTTATCTATCAAATTCTATTATAAATGATCAACTTAAAGATTTCTTGCTTAAAAGCCGAAATTGTCGATTTTTTTTTGTCGAATGCATAAACAACAACACAACATTTTATTTGCTGATACAACAACACAATATTTTAATATTTTTTAAAAATATTTTGCGTCAACGGGCCTTGATTCCATTGTCTTTGTTTATATTTTTGGCTCAGTTTTCCCTTTTCTAGCTCGCTGAGTTTTGTACTGATGAAGAATCTCGATGGTAGATTCGAAACAGCTCTTTACTGTATTTTCATGCATTATTTGTGCATTTATAATCGTTGTTTTTCTATCTTTAAATACAATGGGGTTTGTATCATTTTCAGAAATTTGAAAAAGCATTCGATGTGAAGTTGCTTTCAAAAACACAATTAAATTCAGTATTTTGTTTGATTCATAGTTTGCTTTGAAAAGTAGACCATCGCAGCGGGCTTAGCCTGCTAGTATATTTAATAAGGGAACAAGTTTTTTCCTTTAAAAAGAGCAATGATTAAATAATTTTTTAAAACATAATTAAATCAATATAGCTTTATTCGTGTTTTAAACGGAGTATTGTAAATTATACACATAATACCACAACTGCAGATGTTGTATTTAAAATATTTATAAACTAAAATCTTAAGGCTTGAAATATAGCTTTAAATCTCTTGAATGCGAGGTGTATTAACCATTAATTTTCTGAATAAGTAAAGAAGAATAATACTTCAATGCGGTTATATTTTTAAAGTCAACACTATTTTAAATTTAAATTCATGTTTGTCTAAAATATATATATTTGATCTAAAATATATAGATATATCATTGAAGGCCTTGACATTATATGCAGTTTATATTAATCTAATACATAATAGTATAATTATTTAGGAAAAAATACCTGTAAAAAGAACAATAAATAAATAAGTTTATCATATTACAATTAAATCAATACAGCTTCATTAATTCTTAAACGGAGTATTGTTTATTACATACATAATACCACAACTGCAGATGTTGCAGTTAAAATATTTACAAACTAAAATATAAAGGCTTGAAATATAGCTTTAAATCTCTTGAAAGCGAGATGTATTGACCATTAATTCTCTGAATAAATAAAGAAGAATACTTCAGAGCGGTTATATTTATGAAGTCAAAACTATTTTAAATTTAAATTTATGCTTGCGTAAAATTTATATATTTTAAAACAAGTGATCTTCGATTTCTACAGTCATAAATTTACAAAGTTCGTTTAAAATCTCTTTCTCCAACTCTTGAATTGAAAAATCATTTATTCACTAGAATATTCAACGTTCAATACGATAAACCGATAAGATAATTCAAATAAGAGTCCTTTTGACATAGATATTCTGATTAGACATACCTGATGAATTAAATTCCATCCGTTTTATCGTGAAACTCCGTGTTTGTCCAAAGTACACGTTATGAATAAATAAATATTTTAATAAAATTTCCTAAGATTTTCTGGTATTATTGGTTTAAATATTCATATGAAATTAAATTTATTTTTCGAGATAATAAATTGTTGTGAGAAACTGAAAAGTGATAAAATACGTTAAGAGTGTTAGAAAATAGCTTTTATAGTAAATTTTAAATTATTTGTACTTTTGTGTACAAAGATAAGTTATCCTTCTGTTTTATACAAATTAATATTGATTACAAAAATTAAAATATTATTTAATACTAATTTTAGACTTTTTTAAATATATATAATGATTAGAGATGTAAAGAAAATTTCGGCTGCATTTCTGTTTTAGGCTTAAAATTTGAGTTCCTTCTAAAATTCATTTTTCAGCAGAAATTTCAGCAGCCCAAGAGAAACTATCTGTATTTAAAAAAATCTCCTTAATTCATTCTGATATTTTCATTACTATTTATTCATGTATCACTTTATCTATCGTTTGTGTATGCTGTTTTTGGCTTAGGCGTGAATGAGATATTTTGTTTATTTCTTCACTTTTAATTAACTTATCTCACAATTACTTCACTGTTCATTATTATCAATCATCGCTGATTCAAGACTTGTGATTAATCTAAAAAGCAATCAGTGGTTATAAAAGTTTTTAGGACGCTTCCCACGTTCTGATTAAAGTATTAAATGCCGCAGACACTTAAGAACAATAGAAAACTTTTACTTTGATACCACAGAAGTAATTAGAAAATAATTTAAGAAAATTGTAATATAAACGCATGATAAGTAACCGAAATGATTTTACATGATAAATTGAGAGATGTATACCCAAAACACTTTCTTTTTTTTATAAAATTCGTACAATTAGAAAATTTTAGATTTTTTTGAAAATGTGAACATAGGATATTTTGCACAGAGAGTTAGTTTTGGTCGCAAATATAGTTATACGTATAAATAATTAATAGTGATGTTTAAATATTTTTAGTATACTATGTGCTAAAAAAGTTTTTATTTTATTTTAATTCATTTTTTTTCTTTTTCGGCCATATTGACTGAATTTCATAAGTAAATTTTAATAACAACCGGTAAATTTCATTAATATGGCACTTTATTCAAATTCACCAAAAGACGTGATTATTTTTAATAATTACCGAAATTATCAAATTAATCGTAATTCCGATACCAATAAAAATTAAACTCTAACTGTTACATAAGCTTTATTATGGTTGTTAATTCTATCGTTTTTCTTATTTATGAAAATAATATCTTAGAGTATAATATGCATTTTTAAGAAGTTGACATTACTTCTGAAATCACATATCGGAAAGACTTGGTAATTAATAATTACCGAATTACTTGGTATTAATAATTGCCGAAATTATCAAACAAGATGAATGTAGATTCTACCATTGCAGAATTCAGTTTCGCCTCCGATTAGAAAAAAAATCGATATAAGTTTTTTAGAAGGGCGACCCCGTTTAGATTTCAATGAACTAACTCAATGAACTAACAATATAATATCAAACAGAACAGCGTGAAATACCCAATTGAATAGCAATTTCTCTCTGAGACATTGGAATTGCGGATTAATAAAGAGATACAATTTGACGTGCTACTTCTACATTGACTAGATTCATCAAAAACGGGTTTTTTCTTTAGTTTAAACGCTTTTTTATAGACTCTGAGTAAAAGGAAATGCAATTTAACAATCCCGTCGAATTCGACGAATGAAATGTTTAAAAGACCCGATCGATTTGGTTTTAAAAAAAGCAAACGTAATTACATTATTGAATCAATATATAATAAATATATTTACAAAGTAAATGTCAAATTTGCCAGTTACAATTTTGCATTCAAATTTTCGCACATCTACAGTTAAAATTGTAATATGAGTGCCGGCGAAATCCAGAAATTTTATTTTATATGCACTCACAGAACAATAGCTTTATTTAAAAAAAAAAAAAGAAAAAAAAGTAATATTGGGTACTACTAGGTTATCCCATTGACCAAAAAATTATCGCCAAACTATAAGATTAAATGCCAATAATGGATATCGTGACTGTCACAATCAATGACATTAAATACGATTCATGTGTTTAAAATGTCATTAAGTGATTTTTATTTCGACTTTTTATTAATATTTTTATTAATATTCTACTAATTGTTTATTTTTTCGTTATTTAAAATAAAAATTATGTCAATATGTATAAGTTGGCTATTAATGTGGCGATTTGTATAATTTGGCGAAATTGGTCGACGGGATAACAGAGTAGTACCTAATATCGTTATGAGTAAAAATACGATGTTTTAAATAGTGACGTCATTTTCTCTTCAAATGTTCTTTAAAAGTTACTGTTTATGAAAAAGGCATCCATAATAATATTGTAATTCCATTTTATCTGGTTGCTGAATGACATAATTTTCCTCATTTGAAATTTCTCTTATTTTAAATTAGACATTAATTTTTATCATAAATTATTTTCTGTCATTTTATTTACATTATTAATATTATTTCTCAGTAAATATATATTTTTTTAACTCAATTAGTGCATAATTATACGCAATCATTTTAGAAAATAAATTTTTATTATCGAGAGAAAAGCTAAACTGTGTTGCCACCATTTTGAAGAAATGTCATGAAAAAGCTTTTAAAATTAAAAATAAAATATAAAAATGGAAATAAATTAAAAAATAATTAAAATGGGCACAACTGCAAATAAATAGCTTTCATTTAAAAAAATAATTATCAAAATTGGTTGACTAGCAAATTCAGGGCTGATGACACGACATTTTTAGCTTGTCTGAAAGAAATAGCATCGGATGCTAATTAACCATAACATAGATACCAATAGAAATGTAAATCTAACTATGTTATAAGCTTTATTATAGTTGTTTATTATATCTTTTTTCTTTTTTATAAAAATAATATCATAGCATGCAATACGCATTTCTAAGGAGTTGACAGTACTTCTGAAATATAATAGGAAACGACAATAGTTCCAAAAACCAGCAGACATTCGGATAATTTCGGATAGAGATTTTGCATGATCTTATTTATCTTTATACACCCCTTAAGGCCCCACAATAGTCACTGAAAAGGACCCGGATGATAGTGTAAAGTCTATAGAAGCGTTCTTATAAATTATCTCACTCAAATTTTAATATTTTTTACATGATTTTTTTTTCATAGGATAGCTGAGGAAGATCCACAACCGGCCAAGTTTTTACTTTTTCAGTTTTTTTTTTTTTTTTTTTTTTTTTTTTTTTAATTTACTTTAATTCTTAAAACCGGTTTAAACCGGTTCGGAAATTGAAATTATCATAATCTAAAAAATATAAAAGCAAAATAAATAAATAAATAAATAAATAAATAAATAAATAAATAAAAACTAGCCCGGTTAAAGATCGTCCTCAGCTATCCTATGCAAACAGTCATGTGAAAATATTAAAATTTGAGCGAGATATTTGAAAAGAAAAAGCTATAGCAGAGATTTACTGCAGCAAAAATTCCAGACAATGTCTATGAAAAAAACGGAGTATATACCTATATCAACGGACTTCACCATTACAGTTACGGTTTTTGCTCGTAAGACACAAAAAATTACGGAATTTGACCATTTATGTGAGAAAAAGTTACATATTCCGTTTAATTACTGGATAATTCAGGCTAAAGTACAATTTTGTAAATTTACAATTTTGTTTTTTACAGTGTTGTTCGAAAAAAATGCGGACATTCGGAAATTTTGGGCTAGAAATTTTACGTCATCTTAATTATTTTTTTACACCCCTTAATACTTTTCTTACACATTTTCATTTTGTAACACATAACATTGTTCTTCTATTGATGCAATAAATATCTCAAAAATAATAAACATGAAAAAACTGAGCATTAAAGAATTTTTTTTTTTTTTTTTTTTTTTTTTTTTTTTTTTTTTTTTTTGTCTTTCGTTTTTCATTACGAAAGATCAATGGCCTATAATAATGGTTTTAGAGAAAAGTATTTAAGATAAGGAACAAATGTTCAAAAACATTTACAGAGCTATTTAATCGTTACATTTTCCTTTTTCTACGTTACAACATATGTCTATTTTCCCATAATTTACCCGCGCTTTCCTAGATTTTCCCGATTGTTCTCTTTCACCGAAATTTACCTCTAAAATGACGGAATTGCTAAATTTTTCTTTTCTTTTATATCATACTTAAATGATATTAAGTAAACATTTTTCACTTAACTGATAAAAATAAAAGGTTGTCATAAATGAAGAATTCAAATGTGTTTATTTGTTCTCTATGAATCATCCTAACATAAAAAATATAGAAAAAAAGTATAGATGTAGATAAACACTTGCATTAATAGCTTCAGTAAAAGAGAAGAGAATATATATATATATATATATATATATATATATATATATATATAAAGATATATATATATACACATACATATTATATATATATATATATAATTTTGGTACTTTCTTTACAATTGCGCTTGGCTTATTTTGTCATAAAAGGATCATCGACATATTAAAACCAATTATAACATTTAAAATATCACTAAACTTACCATATTTTTATTTTTTCTGATCAATAAGAAATGGCAAAGATTTTAAAATATAATTTATTATACTATAATTAAAAAATAGCCAATCTACGTTGTGGATAAATAATCGGTACTTAGGGATAAATGGAACAATAATACGCATTTTATTATTTTAATTTTATAATGTTCTTTTACAATGTACAATAAACCAAGTATACAGTACATTGTAAAAATGCAAACATAAAGAAACAACACACATATTAAGCATTATGAATGACTAAACATAATGATAAATAATATATTTGTATTTCTGATATTAATTATTAAAAAATCTCGCTCTTATTTAAAAAAAAAAAAAAAAAAAAAAAAAAAAAAAAAACATTAATAGAAACTTAATTTTTTTTTAGCAACCAATAGAGTTGCAAAGTTGAAATCCCGACTCACAAAAATTTTCCATACAAGTTATTTGTTGGCAAATTTTATTATACATAAATTTTGTCATTATATTATGAACGGACATTAATTTTCTAGAGTTTATACAATATTTAATTTACAAATGTTATATTTCATCATACTGCTGCAATTGAGCAAAAAATCTAATTTTTAACATTTTCTGAGCTCCAAAAAATGGTTAATAAGTTGAAATTATATTTTTCAGTAGTATAAGAAAATCAAATTTTTTATGTTATAAAAATATTACAGACTATTGTATAAACACAAAAACACATCATTTGCTGTCTGTTACATAAACACATACTTAAATCTAGACAAAAAAAATTTTAAAAAATAGATATATAAAAATAAAGTGATGAGTCTGTTATATGTCATATATCTGCAATAAACTTATTAAATTTTTAAAAGTAGACATACGAAATTACATTAGACTAATTTACTTGGTTAAATTTACTTTGTCTAATTTACATATTTACGTTAGTTAAATTCAAGATTACTGATACCATTTATGCAAATCTACAAACCTATATGTATTTTTTTAAAGTTTGGTGCACACATAAATGTAGTCTTTATTGGTTTAAGACATTTTTCGTAAAATAAAATTTCTGTATACCAATTTATTTAAAACTTTTCGGGTGACTATTTAAAAACAAGTTGGAAATTGCACGTGAAGCGTAGCAAATGAGGTGCGTTCGTACGATAACGAAGTTTTAAAAATATCACTCTCATAAATCAATCTCATAAAATTATAAATAGTTAATTACAATTAAAATGTGCACCAAACAATGTTCTCCCTATACCATTATGTAACTGAATACTTTTGTATTGCCTTGTAAATCAATAACAAATGTTCTTTGCACCACAGATTATACAAAATGTATATATTATAATATATACTTTATAGATACATATCAATTTTATTATTTTCGAATCAGTGTAACACCATTAAAATGCATTTGAAAAAAATTTCCCCATTGACCGTAATGTAACAGAATAATTTTGATTGTCCCTGAAATTGAACTATGCATCCGATTTTGATAAAATTGGAAATAACACGACAAAATTATGTAATAATTACATATTTTAAATTTTAAACGATTCGGTTGGGTAGTTTTTGCGTTGTTATATGCGGACGGACAGACGGACAGAAGGAAGAACAGGCAGAACGACAACTATAGGTGCTACGTATTTACATAATTGCGAGTGCACTTTAAAAGAGAGGAAATTCTTCTATTAAGAATAATTGTATTTCGATGTCATATATGAGCAATAAGCTGTAATATCTGCTGTCTTACATAACATACAAAGTTGCATTAGTTTTTCTTCCTAGGTTAAATTTACTTTGTCTAATTTAAATATTTACATTAGTTAAATTCTAGATTATTGGTACCATTTATACGAATCTACTAACCTAATTATTTTTACGAAAAGTTTCCTGCATACTTAAATATAGTCTTTATCTGTAGGAAAAATTTTCCGTAAAATGAAATTTGTATATACCAGTTTAATTAAAAATTTTCACAATGAGAAAAATGAGATTTTAAAAATGAGAAAATGCTTCAATTAATAATAACTGTATTTACATTAGTTAAACTCTAGATTATTGATATTATTTATACGAATCTACTAACCTATATATTAAAAAAAAATCCTGCATACTTAAATATAGTCCTTATCTATAGCGCAAATTTTCTGTAAAATGAAATTTGTATATACTAATTTAGTTAAATCTTTTCACACGACTACTCTAAAAAATTCAGAGAAAAAGCTTGAAATAAGAACAGTGGTTTTCTTTTTTAATATGTTATCTGTCTGTGTCTCCTAAAAAATAGCATTCTAGCTATTTTAATAAAATTTGCTTGCAAAAATTATTAAAACAAAGGGATTAAAAATTTGGTGGTACTGTTTAACTGATTACGAAATTTTGAATAATATTTTAAACAAGTCTTAGTATACAGAAAAGTTTCTTCATTAATCTTCTGTCGTAAGCCTTATTTTTATGTTTTATCCAAGAGAATGTCGGGAAAATTAGAACTAATTATATCAATTCTCCAAAAAATTATTGCAAAATCTGCAATCGTCGCTTTTCAATTCTTTTTTTGGAATTGGTTTTACATAAGTACATTTTATAAACTTATTAACTGCTTGTCTATTTGAATTGTTCAATACCAGGTCATTCATTAACAGTATATTTTTTTTACGAACTAATTTTCTACAAGATATTTCTTCATAAATATTATATGCTTGTTAACTATTTAAAAAGTATTATCATTGTTACGACAAGTACATTAATATTGTTGATTATGTTTTTATGACAGTGCGAATGATTGTTTGCTATAGCTTAAATACATATTTCATATTTGTGACATTCTCATGAAAATGTACATTTTAGTATCCCGATGTTTATAAAAAAAAAGGAACTAAAGAAAATTTCTTAAAACTTTTATTCATATGTATATTTAAATTTCCTGATTATAAGTGAGAAAACACATAAATTACTATTATATTTGCAAACAACTAGCAGTCTTCGTGTACTCTGGTGGGAAACTCTGGTGATTTTTTTTTAAGAGTCGGAAATAAAACGAAATGCACATAGTAAAATGTTAAAAAACAACAACAACAACTTAATATCTGATCAAATAGCAATATGTTTTGTCTTATTCGTATAATCTCACATGTCCGACTCAATATTGATGCTGATGACATAATAGATAAAATAGCTCTTAAATCGCTATGCTTAACTATTGCTTGACAAGGTAGATCTGCTAATTTACTAAAAAGTAAATTAGCAGATCTACTTTTTAGTAGATCTAAAATGAAACCGAAATAAAATTTTCGGTTTATTTATACTTTTAATCATTTTAACCTGACATTTTCCCTGAGAAGTACTTCTGAAGCAGTTCAAAATGTACATTATTTTTCATTTTATTATGTATGTTATATGTACAAGTTGATATATATGCTCTTAATTTTGTGTTTGTATTTTTAATGAATACATTCTCAGTTATAATGTTTTCAGAAGCAATTGTCCGGCTAATGTTGATGATTGAACATTATTTGAACAGTTTTCAAAAAATTGTACTTAAAAGACCATTTTTTTCCAATTAGACGGTGAAAAATTTTAAAGTTCTGCGACATCTGAGCTTTAAAGCATATACATCAGAAAGCAAAACTTACTGTTTAAACATTACCATCGTCAATATGACGTCAGTATTAGTCACAGACATGCTTTTGCTTTTCAATATAGATTATGCAAACGGTACTTTTAACTTTATCTTGAGCTAATCATTTATCCGTCAGGTTTTTTCCTTACTTAGTATTTATGCAGACTTTATCATAGGAACATTAAATATCACTCAGTCTACTTGAAAACGTATGTAATACCATTATAAACACAAAAACGTTGAAAAGTAGTAAGGCTTGTTCAGAATACCACAAAACATAAAAGTATATCAAACTAGATTTCACTTACTAAAAAAATCCTTTCTTTCAAATAATTACATTGTAGGTAAATAAAAAATTACAGACATTTCATGAATTAGCATTGTAAAAAGCAAAATATTCAAACATATCACTGACAAACATAAATGAGTTCATAATTCATATTAAAACATGTAATTTCTCCCTTTTTATTAATTAGTTTATGCTTCAGTATATGTTGTTACCTGTATTATTTTCTGCAAAATACATAACTTTTAATAATTATTCTCATTAACTATAAATTAGTTATAGCATTGTAAAGGAAAGGAAACTTATAAAAAGGAAATTTGAATTTTTGAAAAAAAAAATTACTTATAATACTTATTGTAATTTATAACACTTTTAATATGTGCCAGATTACTTATATGTGTATAAGTAACAGTATAATTATATATAAATAGTATAATATAATTGTTAATACACAAAATAGTATAATTATTTAGGGGAAATATTTTATATATTTAAAAAGAGCAATGATTAAATAAATTAATTGTAAAAGAATGGAATCAATATAGCTGTATTCGTTTTTTAAACGGAATATTGTTTATTACGCACATAATACCACAACTACAGATGGTTGCAGTAAAAAATATATGTAAACTAAAATATAAAGGCTTCAAATACAGCTTTAAATCTATTGAAAGCGAATTGTATTGACCATTAATTCCCTGAATAAATAAAGAAAAATACTTCAATGCGGTTTATTTATAAAGTCAAAACTATTTTAAATTTAAATTCATGTTTGCCTAAAATTTATATACTTTAAAACAAGTGATCTTCGATTTCTACCGTCATAAATTTACAAAGTTCGTTTAAAATCTCTTTCTCCAACTCTTGGAATGAAAATTCATTTATTCACTGGAATATTCAACGTTCAATACGATAAACCGATAAGATAATTCAAATAAGAGTCCTTTTGACATAGATATTCTGATTAGACATATCTGATGAATTAAATTCCACCCTTTTTATCGTGAAACTCTGTGTTTGTCCAAAGTACACGTTATGAATAGATAAATATTTTAATAAAATTCACTAAAATTTTCTGGTATTATAAGTTTAAATAATCGCATAAAATGACATTTATTTTTCAAGATAATAAATTATTGTGAGAATCTGAAAAGTGATAAAATACATTAAGTGTGTTAGGAAATAATTTTTATAGTAAATTTTAAATTATTTATACTTTTGTGTACAAAGATTAGTTATTGCTCTGTGTTATACAGATCAATATTGATTACACATAAAATAGTATTCAATATTACTTTTAACATACACTGGTGTGCAAAATTTAAGGACGAAGGAATTTTCAAGCGATAATTTTCATGCGAATATTCAGGTCACTGCGACTGCTGTTTTGTGACGAGTCACCAGGTGACTTTACAATATCGTTTTATTGAGACTCTGCCATTTGGAGGTTCAATTTCAAAGTCATTGTCTATTCTTATTGTTGCATTATTATAAATAACCAAGTAATGACACATTAAAGTCACATGGTGACTATCTGTCACCAGACTTTGTCAAACGGCAACAGAGACCCTACTGTGAAGCAACCACTGTGTAAAGTGGTGAAAACTCACCATGTGACTTTAATGAGACATTGTTTGGTGATTTATCATAATGCAACATTCCCAATGACTTTGAAATTGAGTCTCCAAATGGCAGTCACACGAGAGTCTCAATAAAACGACACTGTCAAACGACACATAAAGTCACCTGGTGACTCTTCACAAAGCAGCAGTCGCAGTGACTTGACAATGGAGTTACATATAGTAGTCATTTGAGACTCATAAAAGAGACGTATGAAATTTCCTATTTTTTTGTTTCACTGTAGTGACTGTGACTCTTGTGTCCATGTGTGACCTGAATGAGAGGTTATATGGACTAGCTGTTATGCAGGGATAGTAGTTATTCAAATTATATTACTTCCTTTTGAATATTCGCGTGAAAATTATCACTTGAAAATCTCTTGAAAATTGACATTTTGGAAGTCCGTCCTTAAATTTTGCACACCAGTGTATATAATGAATAGAGATGTAACGAAAATTCGACTTCATTTCTGTTTTAGGTCTAAAATTTGAGTTCTTTCTAAATTTTATTTTCAGCAGAAATTTCAGCAGCCCGAGAGAAACTATCTGTATTAAAATAATCTCCTTAATTCATTCTGAAACGTCCATGTCTATTTACTCATGAATCACTCTATAAATCATTTGTGTATGTTGTTTTTGGCTTAGGCTTACAATAAGACATTTTATTTATTGCTTGACTTTTAATTCACTTATCTCACATTTACTTCACTCTTCCTTATTATCAGTAATCACTGATTCAACACTTGTGATTAGTCTAAAAAGCAGGCGGTGGATATAAATGTTAACTTTTAGGAAGTCGTTCCCTACTCGTAGGAAGTCGTTCCCCGTAGTCGTACCACGTTCTCATTAAAGTATTAAAAGCCGTAGACTTAAGAACAATAGAAAACTTTTAGTTTGAAACCGCAGAAGTACTTAGAAAATAACTTAAGAAAATTTTAATATAAACGTATGATTAGTAACATAAATAATTTTGCATGATAAATTGAGAGATGTTAATCTAAAACACTTTCTTCTTATATGAAGTTCGTACAATTAGATAATTTTACATATATTTTACATATGGAAATAGGATATTTTGACCAGATGCACATATATTTAGTTTGGACCGCACATATATTTTTACGTATAATTAATTAATAGCTATGTATATTTATTTTTATTATACTACGTGCTAGAAAGTTTTTTTTCATTTTTTTTCTTTTTTGGTCAAAAGTAGAAAAATTAATGAAATTTTGTTTTATTCTTCCCTCGGTTTCTCAATCCTTAGTAATGATTAATAACTGAAATAAAATAATTATTTTTTTTTTTAAAAAGGAAAATCTTTTGGCATGCAATCATCAAGTTCATTACATATTCAACTTTAAAGCTAAAAATCATTATAGTCACATTAACACTAAAAAACATTCTGTCATAAGATACGTTACACCTCGGGGACCTCCAGATGAGGGACATTCGAGAGTAATAGCACCCCCCCACACACACACACACATACACACAATATGAATGAGAATTGAAAAAAAATTCACCCAATAAATGCCAAACACAAAATAATAAATAAAAACTGATGAAAAGCTTAAATAGTTTTCTAAGTGAGCCTTAAAATAACCTTACTATTCAAACTTTCTCACGGTGAGATCGCAGCGTATTTTAGCTAACTTTGAAAATATCTATGAAAAAAAAAATTATAATTTCTTCTTCATAGTGTACAGCTGGATCATATGGAAACAAGCCGTATACAGAGCTTTGAAATTTAAAGATGAATTTTCACATTTAATCTAAAATATAGTCGTCGTTATTAGTATCACATTATATTTGCTGCAATCGTGGCAATGTTATCATTTTTAAGTTCTTTTCTTCATTTTTTTATTACATTATATTAGATACGGATCACTAAAAACTCTTCAATTCCTTCACCTCACAAAAACATTTCCTAAATCAGAAAAGCGACTAACTTCCACTTGAACCCGAAGTAAAAGAAAATAAATCCATATTTTAACATTTTTTTCTTTTACAAAAAAGCATATAATTTTTAAAATGATGTGCAACATGAACAAAATGATGTACTATAATGTACACAAAAGAAATCATATACAGTTGGCTCTCGTTAATTCGAACTCGTCGGGACCACGAGAAATGTTCATCTTATCTGAACTTCGAATTATGGAAAATATGAAATGAAGTATGCTTAATATGGTACCGTTACAAATGATTTAAAGCTATAGTGTTTTTCAAAATTTATTTCGTCTGTTATCATTAGAATATGACTTAATATTAAATTAGAATGTATAAATACATAAACTAATTAAAAGTTTAGAAACAAGCACAATGGATGAAAAATTTAAAGCGTCACTGATGGACCGTCGGGGCACTAAGAACGTGGATATCAAATACATTGGATTATATGTATACTCGTTCGGAACAATTTTTACAAATATCATAGAAAGAAAGATATTCAAATGATCTGAAATCCGTGAAAAAGAAAAGAAAAATTAAAAATTCTCGATAGTTCGAATTAAATGAAGTCAAGAGAAAATGAGTTCGTAATAATGAACTTTTTTAACGTTATTCTACCATTCAAACTTCCGGGACTTCATGTTTAGTTCGAATTAAGCGAAGATTCGAATTACCCGATTTCGAATTAAAGAGAGTCGACTGTACATCCATTATTAGTCAAATACATATTTTCATTTGAAAAAATATTATGAAATTCTTTTTGAAAAAAGAGCTATAGAATTCCGCTTAGTTTCGAGTTACCTGCATTTACTTACCTCCGACCCGACCAGCGGTGGCGCACAAATAAAGCACAAATAAATTGAAGTTTTAAACAATTAAATATGTATTTAAAAATGATTTAATTAGATACATGCAATTAATACAATAAACCCAATTCTTGTGAAACTTTAGGCGTTTCTTGAATCGGCAATGGGATTACAGCGTACTATGCTTTAGCGTTAACCCCTAAGCCATCATAGACAACACTTTAGTTCGACATTTACTCCAATTTTATACCATGTTGACGAAAAGTGTTATATAGGAAAAAAAATTTCTTTTTTTCCAAATTTCCTAATGATGATTTAGCCTGTACTTTCATTTATCTTTTTAGGTGCGTTCGTAATTTTGTAAATATGTAGAACCTGTATTTGTCCTTCACTTCGTCCGTCCGTCTGTCCGCAAATAACATCGCAAAACAACCTAGCCGAAAGGTTTGAAATTTTATTAAATAATTTTCTCGAGTCAATTCAAATTTTAGGAAAATCGAATGTGTATTTCAATTACAGAGACAATCGAAAGTATTGCGTTACTTTACTATCAGAAGGAAAAATAGATTCAAATGCATTTTAATGGAGTTATACTCATTCGAAAATAATAAAATTAATATGCATGTTTTAAGTATATGCTTAAAAAATGCTACACAATCACTGGTGCAATGACTATGTTTTATTAATTTTGCAAGGCCACATAAATGTAATCCATTACATAGTAGCCCCACTAAAAATAATCTTAAGATTATCTGAAGAAATCGCCACTTTCTAGAGAAATTCTACAGAAATTTGAAGAAAATTTGCAGACTTAGCTTTATCTTTGAAATATTTGCATAATGCTTTAAGATATTCTTAAAAATATCTGCATAATGGGCCAAATACCTTCGGATTTCCCACAGATTTTAGGCCAAAAAGCTGTAGATTTTCTACAGATTTTTTTTGTAGTGTAGGGGGTAACATGGTTTGGGGTGCGTTTTAATTACATTAAACTATTTCAAATTTTGTAAAATTGATATGCTTTGCTGAATTTACTAATAGTTAAATCCTGTAGAATAGAAAGCATATAGTATTTACAGGGACACACAAAAGTATTCGGATACTGTACTGTATCCGAAATACTGTACATTATAAAAACTTCGTTATAATACTAACGCACCTTTTTTGCTAAGTTTAACGGGCGATTTCATTTATTTTATGAATTCACTAAAATAAACTATTTTGCCAAGGGGCATAGTTTATAAGATAATCTTCATATTCACTGTATTTTAGATGTGTGCGAATTTTGATTTATTTCTTAATAAAAGTTTTAAATAAAATAATAAAATTATTTTTGCAGTAACATATTTATTAATTTTCTTTAATTTAATATATACTTTAAAATGTTTTATTTTTCGAAGGGACAGATTTTCACGTGACTTTGATTGCGCCCCAAGTCCGAGTGTCGTAAAAGATATGTATGCCAAATTTCAAGAAGATTGAATACTCAAGATTGGATAATGTTAAAAATATTCAAGTTAATTTGGAAGATGCCAAAAATATATGTCCCTTGAACAACTACCGTTAATTAATCATACGAGAAACAAAAGAATTTACTACTAGAAGAAATAGTGTTTGTAACGGCACTTTTTCCAACAACATACCAAGAATTTGGATCAATTTACTTAAAGAAACATAATACAAGTCCACGTGCCTCAATATCTACATTTTATTTTCCGGATCTAAAAATTCGACTTTCACTTGCACACCAATTACGTGACATTTGAAAATTAAAGTGTTAATATTTCTATTTTTATTTTATTTTATATTCTGGGTCGATGGCTGTTTTTTCAGTTGAAAGTACTAAGGATTAAAAGTAATTTAACATCTTTTATAACATTTTTTGTCATCTTTAAATAATTTACACATAGCTTAGTTTTATGTTTAACTTTTTTAAGATATGGATATTGCATTCTGCTTATTTATTTGCTAGTATTTAGGGGTTGCACAAAAAAGAATGGAATTGCTAATTTTTTCTTTTTCTTTTATATCATACTTAAATGATATTAAGTAAAAATTTTCCGCTTAACTGATAAAAACAAAAGGTTGCAATAAATGAAGAATTAAAATGTATTTATTCGTCGTCTAAGAATCATACTAACATAAAGAAGCAGAAAGGGAAAAAGAAAAAATATAGATATTGACAAACACTAGCACTTTATTTTATTAATATACATTTTACGGTAAACTTGATATATCTTTTATTATTAATACTAAATGGTTATATTATTAACCCGCGAGTTGTCGCGACTTTTTTCAAAACGTCATTAGTCGCGCTCGGTCTTTTCGCCGCTGGCTCCCCGCATACCAAATAAGTAAAATAAGAAATATTTTTCACCTAATATACGAAAATAACATTACAACGAAAATAAAAATTTGCAGTTTTCTTAAATTATGCATGTTATTCATGAGATCTGGAGTAATTGGAAAAAGTAACAAGAACTGACATTAGTGATTTTTACGTAGACTTTTTCGTCAATTTCAACTTTGTTTCTAAAAATGTACCTGAAAGAAAAAGAGAAGTGTCCTGTTACTTCACTAAGGGGATCGAGAAAGCTTCAAAGTCAGCTACATGGTAGATCTCCGTTGTATTTTTAATGTGATATAAGTTAGGAGAAGATAAGTGATACGGGAGGCGAAAAGACCGACGCGCGACTACTGACGGGTTAATAATAACTAAATGGCATCGAAATAAATCGATGATATCATACATTTGTGAATATTCATCAAATTAACCAATTATTATTAATAATTGCGAATCAAGTTTTGTAAATACAATAAATTTAAAATCGTTTGGCTTGAGATTTTTATTTTTTATACGTTTTTTTTTTTAAATATTCATTCCTAAAATTAAGTATTTCAACGATATATAATTTATTTTTTGAATATTTCAGTGTTCAAAATTTTTATGTAATTCCCTTGATGATTATAAAAATAATTATTTCAAACTATTTAGTCTTTTTCGTCTTTTTAATAGAAAACTTCTTATGATTGAGTATTATTGTCTCTTAACATTTATTTTATTTATAAGATTCAAACAGTTATGATTGTAGTTATTTTTGTAATGTACAAATTCGTTACTAAGCTTAAATAAATATATTGACTGAACTTCATCAGTAAATATTAATAAAATCTAGTAAATTTAATTAATATGACACATTTTGCAAATTCACCAAAATATGTGGTTATTATTAATAATTACCTAAATTATCAAATTAACCGTAGCTTAGATACCAATAAAAATATAACTCTAACTGTATTAATAAGCTTTATTTTGGTTGTTAATTATATCGTTTTCATATTTATAAAAACCTACGATGTAGAACTCGTCGAATTTCGACGACACAAAATGTTTAAGAAGGAATATTTTACACGATTTATAATAAATCTACAAATATTAGTTACAATAAAAAATGAATTTTATATAGTAAGTCTAACTCTTAAAAAAGTTATATTTAATCTAAAATTAACAAAGTAATTGAAGACAAAAAACTTCTTTAAAACACCATAAAATAAATTAAATTGCACAAGGCCTTTCGAAAGAAGTTAGTCTTTCTTCTTCATGCGCAAAAAAGACGTGCGTCTACAATGAATGTAGCGGCACGACTGAAGTGAAAATAGCGGGAAAGGGAGCAAGCAATAGAAGAACAGGAATTACGATTATAATAAAGTAATATTTCTGTAAAACTAAGTTGTAGAAATTATTAAAATTAAAATTTAATCGTACATGTAAGCAATAAAACTTATTAAAGAACGAAGATCTGTTATAATAATTAAGTTACCAATTGATGAAGAACAGCAAAATTTATTCCACTTTGACTCAATCATATAATTTTTTCCTCGTGAAATCTAAACGCGACATCATTTTCAATATATTCAGTCTCGATTGCTATTAGCTGGAAAAATATACTGCCCTACTTATATTCGTTTAAGTGTAAATGTTTGAAATTATCTGCATTGATTTCAATTAAAAAAAATTATGAGAAAATGGCAACGAAAAAATACATTAATATATATTTGTTCTTTTTTCCCCTTTCCTTTGCATAGAAATGGAGGACTTATTGCAATTATAAAGACTACAAAACTAAAAAAATAAATTAAGATACAGCTTTCAAACAAATTGCATTTAAAAGTACATTTTTTCCCAATACGACGGTGTAAAAATTTAAAATCTACGATGTTTAAAAGTTTAATAACTTGTAGCAAAAATTGCAAAATTGAAATTTCATTTAAATATTGAAAGTGTTGCCATTCGCAAAATGCCGTATGCATTACGCACAGATACATTTGAAATTTATAATACAGATAATATCATAACTTGTAACACGAATTTTTAAGGCCTTGACAGTACATCTGAAATATCATGACGGAAAAGACAGTAGTTCCAAACACATGCAGACATTCGGATATTTTCGGCTAGAGATTTTGCATGATCATTTTTATTTTTTATACACCCCTTAATATTTTTCTTATATATTTTCATTTTGTAACGTATACCGTTGTTCTTCTACTGATGCAATAAATATGTCAAAAATAATAAACATGAAAACACTGAGCATTAAAGAAACAGGGATTCTATTTTTTATGTTTTTTGTTTTTCATTACAAAAGATCAATGGCCTACAGTAATGGTTTTAGAGAAAAAGTATTTAAGATAAGGAACAAATGTTCAAAAACATTTACAGAGCTATTTAATCGTTACATATTCCTTTTTCTATACTGGAACATGTGTCTGATTTCCCATAATTTACCCCCCGCTTCCTAGATTTTCCCGATTGTTCTCTTTCGCTGAGATTTACCCCTAAAATGATGGAATTGATAAATAGTTCTTTTCTTTTCTATCATACTTAAAAGATATTAATTTAAATGATATGAATTAAAATTTTTCCACTTAACTCATAAAAACAAAAGCTTGTCATAAAAAAAAGGAATAAATTGTGTTTCTTCGTTGTCCATGAATCACTCTAACATAAAGAAGCAGAAAGTGAAAAAGGTATAACAAAATAAAGAAAAGTACGACAATAATTACAAATATATGCAGACATTTGGATATTTTGGGCAAAGATTTTGCGTGATGTTATTTATTTATATACACCTCTTAATATTTTTCTCTTATATATTATCATTTTGTAAGGTATAACATTGTTCTTCTAATGATGCAATAAATATCTCAAAAATAATAAACATGAAATCACTGAGCATGTAAGAAAAAAAATTCTATTTTTTTTTCATTACAAAAGATCAATGGCTTTCAATAATGGTTTTAGAGAAAAGTATTTAAGATACGGAACAAATGTTCAAAAACATTTACGGAACTATTTAATCGTTACATTTTCCTTTTCCTATGTTAGAACATGTGTCAGTTTTCTCATAATATACCCCCGATTCCTATATTTTCCCGATTGTTCTCTCCCGCTGAGATTTACCCCTAAAATGATGGAATTGCTATTTTTTTCTTTTTCTTTTATATCATACTTAAGTAATATTAAATAAAAATTTCAAACTTTACTGATAAAAACAAAAGGTTGACAAAAATAAAAAATTAAAATGTGTTTATTCGCTGTCTATGAATCACCATAAAATAAAGAAGAAGAAAGTAAAGAAGAAAAAAGTATAGATGTTGACAAATACTAGCATTAATAGCTGCAGGAAAAGGGAAAATATATATATACAGGGTGGTTATAAAATAAGTATCCCTATTTGGAGCTGTCTGTAGCTTGAAGGAATAACCCGAATGAAACCAAAATTTGTACACGTACTATTCAAGAAAGGGGAAGAAGAATGGAATAATAAAAAAAGATAGTTACAATAATCGGCAACAGATGGCGCTGCGTGTCTTGTTGGAACAAACGCCGTTGTAATCATAAGTAAAATCAAAACGTGGTCATTTCTGCCATTTCTGCCACTGTACGACTTGGCTCTCAGTTTACCAGATCGCGCTTTAATTTTAAAACTATTCTACGTTAACAGCTCAAACAGTGCAGCTTCTTTACGTGAATTTAGGCGTGTGAAAGGAATGCGTAAAGGAGAAGGTCCTTTGACACCGTGTGCAGTGAGAAGAATGGTAAAAAATTTCGAGGAGACTGGATCGTTTACTGTAAAATGTGGAAGAGGGAGGAAACCATTACCTCTCCGTATAACGATTATTTCGTTATATATTGGTTATTTTCTTAAATTATTCCTTTACACCCCCCGTCTCTGTTCAATTCAAAAATTAGTTTTAAGTTGTCCTTCATTCCTTTTCCATTTTTCTTGCTTATTAATTCTCTAACCGAAAATCGGCAGCTGCTTAACTTTATCTGTGAGAAATACACTCACATATTAATCAACCGTTTAAAACTATTTCCAGATGTCTGCTTTTTCCGATCGAAGCAATTCTGCATTACCTTATAAGGAGATCATCTCTGTTTCGCAGTTAAAATTTATGCTTACGCTTCTTTTTCCTTTCTCGACAAAACCCTAAAAAGAATTTAACATCTGCGCAGTAAAATCTGATGTCCCTTTGGTGTGCTTCTTTGTTAGACATAATAACACGTGTAACATTTATCGTTTGGCAACCTTTTCCTTTCCCATCCCAGCTGGGAAACTAAATTGAATTCTGATCTTGCTGGCTGCATTTTAACTGTGTTTTGGCGTATACTATCCATTGTGCATGGGCGAACTTGTGTATGTTGGCGATTTTCTATCATGCCAAAAGTGGCGGTTTGTTGCTATGTACGAGGCCACTTGACTCACTGCTCTGGGCTAGTGAAGTTGCTAATCGCTGTTCGGAGATTTTCTCCGAGTACTGTATGTGTGCCCCCCCTAGTAATACATGTCTGAATAAAGAATAACTTAGCAATCATTGTGGGGTTTTTTCGTACATCCGAATCTGGACTACTATACGTAATCACGCTTCTTCTAAGCATTCTAATAAAATTAGCAGCTGCTACCAAACTACGCTACAAGAATCTCCATTACAAAAATAACTGGTACCGTTTGACTCTTTCGTTTTTCCCCACATTAAAAAAAAAAATATGGAGGGGGGTACAATCAACTGCGACGTTCCGGCGGATGTGATGCTTTTTGTTTCTTCTTTTTCTTCTCTGCATCCCCCGGTAGAAAATGCTATTAGTCTTGCCTGCTAAGTGTCAACCGAAAAAGTACAGAGCTGTTCCCGTCCTGAAATTCCTTTGCTGGACACCCCCTTTTCCTCCCCTGTTTGCTCCATCTCAACTGCTTCGGAGGGTCTCCCCTCGAGATTCCATATCCTAAAAGAAATCTGCGGCTGATTGTCACCTGAGCGCTGGGTGCCCCTTTTTTTTCATCTCCTCGCATCGTCTGTGTGATTGACGTGTTCATCGCAGCCAGATATCATCGAGGGCTGCATGTGCTCATTTTGTGCTTCTATACCAGTGTGTTTTGTGTCTTTAGTGAACGTAATCTACAGAAAGTTCATATAGCCTCATAGAAAATTTATGGAAACAAGTCTTCCAGCGTAATTATGCATCGTAAGTGATACATCGTGCAAAAAAATAGTGATTCATTAATTGTAGTCGGCAAAAGAAAGTAAAAAAAATCCACATATAATACAGATGTCTTCAAGGATTTCATCCAGATATGCAAATGAAAAATATATCCACCTAGCAGGTGGCAAAGTTAAATAAATTTTATACAGGTGTGAAAATCCATCAGAAATAATTCATCCTATGTATCAGTTAACAGTGCACAAAATTAATAAATAAATAAATAAGAGAATTACAAAAATTCTCTAAATGAGGTGTCACCACCTTTGATAAGTGCATATTCAATTACCTGATTACAATATAAAATTTCTGCTAGTCTTCTGTGATAAAAAAAAAGTGCACAACAACGAAAATCAACTTCGAAATAATCTACATTTTGAACGTGAGAGCAGATCGTGCCCCATTTCCCTAAGTTTTTGTGTTATTAAGTTAGTAATCATTTAATTATTTTTTAAAACTAAATCAGTAAGTCAACCCACCTACTTTGTTTATTTCATGTTCTGCTTTCACATTCAGGACACAACGGTCAACATTTATGTTCTGTATAGAGCATTAATATAATCCTGTTATTGTGTTTTTGCAAAGATTTTTAATTTGCGAAAGCACGGTAACTGTTGTTATTTCTAGTTATTATCTTTGCTGACATTTTATGCAGTTTTTATCAATTATTTACATTTATGTGCTATTGTTTCATATTTTACGTCCCACCCCTTTTTTTTGTTTTTTTAATTTGTATTTAGATTCTCTAATATGCTTAAATGTGTTTAACCAGTTTTGAACTTTAATTACAAGGTTAAAATAAGAACATTCTTTTTCATCCAAAAAATATAAATAAATCAGAAGGTTTTAAGTTACAAAAAAAGGAATTTTTTTCCTAGTGTAAAGAAGTTAAAGGATTTTTTTTTGCTTGCTTGCTAACAGTTTTTGCGGTTTTCTATAGAGTTTTCTTTGCTTTATTATCTAAAGTAAGTACTTTGTTAAAGTGAAGGAATATATAGATATATGTTTCAAAGTGTAATTATTTTGCCATTTTATTTAATTTATTTTCTAAATGTGTTAATTTTGTATGTGCTTCCTTGCTTTACTGTCATAAAAGGTTCAAATAAGATATCTTTAAAGTGAGGTATATTTTTTTAAAGATCTATTTATTTTGCTAGTTTACGTAGTTTACTTGCTAGGAAATTTACTTGTTTTCAATGTGCTTTAGGGTATAAGTTCGGTCTGTGTAACAATTTCTCTAAAACTTGTGAGCGTAAACAAACAAAAAAAAAAACTAATCATGGCGGCAAAACAAATTCCGATAAATATCATTCAATTTGATGGAGATCCAGATTTACTTAAATTTTTCTTTGATCAAGTTAGAGTCTCTGCGGAAATGAATAAGTATAACCCACAAACAACAATTGCAATCTTAAAGGGAAAGTTAGTTGGGCCTGCACAAAAATTTCTAGCACAGAACCCCGACCTGCAAAAGATAACAGACCTCGATTTGCTGGAAAAAGAATTTGCGTCATTTTTCGCCCCCCCCTAGTAAATGTGTTGCCTCTGTTGAGTTGTCCAGTTTAGCACTTATGCCTTCTGAGACGATAAAAAATTTAGCCCATAGACTAAATGTTCTTGCGGCTACAGTATATGCAGATATCAACGACGAAAATGCACGCAACACTATCAAACTCATGAAATTTCTAGAAGCCCTTCCTTCAAATATTAGAATAAAATTACAGGAAGAAGGCATTAATGATTATAAAACAGCAGTTGAAAGAGCGCAAACCCTTCATGAAATTTTAAGGAATGAAAAAATTTTACATTCCTTACCTTCGGTACACAGACCAGAAAATCTCATCGAATCGCAATTGAAAGAAATTTCTGAGAAAATAAATGCATTATCTTTTGTCCCTCCTGATACTAAAACCGAAACTGAGCAAAAAAATCTGCAGACTAGACCAAAACATTCCGCAAGTGTTTCACGCTTCAAAAAAAATTACAAAAATCGAAACTACACTAGACGTTATTCCCCACACAAGTTTTCACAAAAAAAACCGATTGTTTGTCAGTTATGTGGACGAAACAATCATGACGCTCTCTCTTGTTTTAAATGGAAAAGAGCAAATTCTCAAAGGAAAAACAATTACACAAACTCCACGCCCCAATTTCAGGAAAACTGAAACAGAGATACAATTTTTATGCTGATGGTGTTGTGTCTCAGTCTAATACTTCTACATCAGCAACTTTTGTTTTTGACCCTGTTTTACCTAAAATTTCAAGTTCGAGACTAGTTAATTCAGTAGGTTCCCAAACTTTTGACTCCATTAAGATAGCAAATAACATCAGTACACAAACAGAAAGTGATAATGTTCAAATAATTTGTAGTGTAAACACTATGTCACCATCCCTCCCTCTTGTTAAAGCCACTATAGCAAACCATGATATTACTTTGTTGGCTGATTCTGGTAGTAGTATATCTTTACTTTCACAAAAATTATTTAATCAACTTAAACCTGTCTTAAAATATAAAAGACTGTCCACTGACGTCAATATTAAAACTGTCAATTCTGATGTCTCATTTTCCGCCTGCATCAGAACATCCATTAAGCTAAAACAAAAAGCGTTTTCACACCACTTTTATATTGTTGACATACCTGAGTCTTCCAGTTTTGAAGGCATTTTAGGTTTTGATTTCATAACTAGATACAATGTTGTCATCGATACTTTTAACAAGTGTCTCCATGTCAACAATAATTTCTCTGTTCCTTTAAAAACCAGTAAAGATTCTTCTGGAGAGAAACAATCAAATTCATGCAATTCCTTGAGTGATGTTGTAATGAATCAAGCGGTGTTCTTAACTCGAAAAATAATATTAGAACCCCAACAACAAATATGGTGCTCTGTTTACACTTCCAATAACATCAACAATAACAGAAATTATCTATTTGAATATTTGGCACAAACAAAAGAATTAATAGGAAATGATGCCATTATTCAAATGAATAAATTATCCAATAAAAGAAAGAAAACTTCACAAATACATCATTTCTTCTCAATAACACTTAAAAACACTTCTGAAAAGACCATTCATCTCCCTAAACACACAAAAATAGGTCAATTATCTGAGATTGAGGAAATTCGCGACTATACTTCTGAAATGTCTGACAAGCAAAATAACTCAGAACAGCACTTTGTAAATTTCATTCAGGCGTCTAATGAAATCTTACAAAAAAGAAAGCAGGATTTATCGGCCAAGGATTTTAATCTTACTCACTTAAATTCGAATGAAGCAAAGAACCTAACTAAATTGTTGCTTAATTATTATCCTGCCTTTTCCAAATCATTAGACACACTTGGTCATACTGATAAAATTGTACCTGATTTGAAATTCATTAATGATTACCCCATAAAGACTCTCCCTTTCCCTCTTCCCCAAGCTGTGCAGAAGGATGTTTTAAATCAAATCAAACAGTTGCTTGATGCCAAAATCATTGAACGTCATTGTTCCGAATGGGCCTGCCCCATGCTCCTTGTTAAAAAGAAACCAGACGGTACAGGTATACAGAAATATAGACTCGCATTAGATCTCAGAATGGTTAATACTATAATTCAAGGTTCGTCCTATCCACTTCCAAAAATTCAAACTATTATTTCAAATCTTTCACAATATCGTTTTTTCTCTTCTCTCGACTTTCATCAGGCATATCATCAGATTGATTTGCCTGCAAAATTTCAAAATCAGCTCACATTCACTACAATGTTCGGTTCTTTTCGGTATAAGAGATTAGTATTCGGCTTAAAATCTAGCGCCTCAATTTTCCAAGCTTTAATGGACTCCTTACTTGATGAATTACAGTTAGAAGGTGTCTATACCTACCAAGATGATCTTATTGTTGGTGCCAATTCATATCAAGAATTGTGTGATAAGTTGGATAAAATTCTTGCAATACTAGTAAAATATAATTTAACGCTGTCCCCTAACAAATGCACTTTTCACAAAACCAGTTTAGATTATCTTGGATTTCACATAGAAAATCAAACTATTTCTCCTGTTCAGTCGAACATTGTAAAAATAACATCTTTTCCAACACCTACAACTAAACGTCAATTAAAAGCACTCATAGGCGTCATTACATTTTACAAATCTCTTGTTCCATCCTTTTCTGAACTTGTGCAGCCTCTCATAAACTTAACTACTCCAAAAGCTAAATTTAAGTGGACAAGTAAACATCAAAAAATTATGGACACCATACAGAAGATATTCTTTAATCCACCCATGGTTAGATTACCTGACTGGAACAAAAAGTTCTATTTAAATACTACAAGAACATGATAAACAACTATTACCTGTTGCATACTTTTCAAAATCTTTAAAAGCATCAGAGAAAAAATATCCTGCACTTAAATTAGAACTCATGGCGATTCATAAATCAGTTACTGCTTTCAAATATTATTTATACAACAGAGAATTTGTAATCCTTTCAGATAGTAAACCATTAGAAAAGTACAACAAAACTACAAACCCGGCTGATATTATCTCTCGTTGGCTCATGGATCTCTCAGAATACACATACAAATTTCAACATATTCCAGGTAAAAAGAATGTACTCGCTGACTATTTATCTCGCTGTAACTTTGAAAATAATCAACAGACTTTAGCTACAAACCCTGAACTTATTCATGATACTCAACCCTTACCTATTGTAGAATGTGATACTCCACACTCCAGCTCGAGTGATTCTAATATGCATGTTAACTGCCTTATTTCTGGTACACAAACAAATCCTGACCCTTTATTAGAAATTTCGAATGAAACATTTGCTACTGAACAACAAAATGACCCTACTTTGTCTGTTGTTTATAAAGAAATCTTAAAGAAAGGATCTTCTCAAAAATTTCCTAACTACTTCATTCATCCTGATTCGAAAGTATTAATGTTAAAGAAGGAAAATATTTTTAATAACACTTTTTCGTATCACATTATTGTTCCAAATTCACTTAAAAGCAAAGTCTTAACAATTTCACATTTATCTCATTTTGGCTTTAATAAAACTTATGAATTCTTGTCAGGTAGATATTTTTGGAAGGGTATGTATGTAGACACTTTAAACTTTGTTGCATCATGTATCAAATGTCTTCAAACTAAACATCACCAAACTCCAACCGCACCTTTGCAGCCCACATACACTCCCAGGTACCCTGGTCACACTATCAGTACTGATCTCCTTGGACCGTTTACTAATGGAAAATATGTTTTAACTATCACTGATCATTTTTCGAGACATATTGAACTCTTTCCACTTAATGACATATCTGCGAGTAAGGTTGTTAAATGCTTATTCTCCTACATAACCACCTTTGGGAGACCTTCGGTTGTCTTATCAGACTTAGGACCCCAGTACACGTCTCAGGTATATAACATTTTTAATGATACAATGGGCATTAAGGTATTACACAGTTCTGCCTCGAGACCACAATCAAATGCGATTGCAGAGCGAATCAATAAATCAATCAAATATTCAGTTAATATTCTTTTACAAGAAGGTCATTCATTCGAAAATGCTGTATTTATACACAAGTCACTTTATAACGGTTCCAAACATGCAACTACATTGTACTCTCCTAATTTTCTTCATTTTGGACGCGAACTTTCTCTAATTTTTGATACTTTTGATCAATCATGCAACCAACCCTTCCTTTATAAACATATTGAAGTACACAAATTACTTGATGATTTGAGTAAGATATATCACAAAGCTTATAACAACATTAAATCTGCTCAAGATAAAAGATATAAATATTACGGTCAGAAAGCTAAATTAAGATCCATTTTCTTAAAAGATATTGTATATCTAAAATCAAATGACAAGTTTAAAACAAAGTACACTGGTCCATATATTGTCACTTGTAAACATTCCCCTGTGTCATTCTCAATTAAAAGGTTGTATACTCCTGATAACACAGCATTTCGGGTACATATTGATAAACTTTTACTAGCTCCTCCTCGTTATGGACATTTATTTGATGCGTCAAGTCATATAAACAACACTAACTTTAATACGTTTTATCAACCTCACACATACAATCTAAGAAACAGAAGCTAATGTAAAAACACTATTTATTATTTTTTAAGTCATGTTTATGATACCACATATCCAACCAAAGAGCTCATGGTTGTGTGTATGTTGTTTTTGACTGATCTTTAACAATATCATGGCTGGTCCATCACTGTTGCTCTGAAGATCTCTTAGGAACAATATTAGGTATCATTGTTATCCTTTAACACTTAGATATGTCTTCATACTCACTTAAATTTTAGTTACTTTTTATTTTGTTTCTTTTTGCAGTACACTTAAAATTTTCTTTGACAATATTCATTAATTCAATATTTTTCCACTAGCTAACCTCCCACTTAACAATTCCTGTACTATAAGTCAAACATAGTTAGATAAACAGGTACTGTAGTTTAGAAAAGTAAACAAATGATTCATGTAGTTAAATATAACACAATTTTGTATATGACTTGTTCATCACCCCCACTCGATTGTGACACCATTTTTCGTCTCTCTTCACTCTAGGATTGTCTGCCCATATTAGTTATTATATGATATACATTTTTTTTGTTTTTTTTCTTTTTGAATTCTTCCCTTTGAAGTCTTGTTCCCGTTCAAAATTAATGCCCTAAGTGTTCAAGCTTCATTGTGTTGAGAGACAAAGTTTTGGAATTGGAGTTTCGATTCAAATTTTTGAATTGTGAGTCCAATTCACAACAATTCAAATTTTTTTCATGTAATTCGACGTGGGCTCCTTCAGAAGACCGCTAGTGCCTTCGGGGGAGCATCACAATTCCCTCCTCATCTAAGGCTAGGCCCTAAGCCGATGCCATAATACTTGTGTTGTACACAAGATTCAGGGTGACGCATATTTTTATGGGCGTGCTTGGAGCACCTCTTTTTTTTGTCATCCTATGCTTCGGCATGAAACACTTTTTACAAAAACATTTTTTTATTTTAAAATACGTCATATTACTCTTTTTTTAATTTTTGAAAAATATAGTACTATTATGTTATTTTTGTGTATTGCCATTTTATATTCATTTAGTATTAGTTTCATGTTTTGTGTATATGTTTCAAAATTTTTACTTGTGTCATGATAACAATCAAAGCTGCAGTAATGTGTTTGTACTGTCTGAGTCGACTCAACTTCTACATATAAAAATACAGTACTAGCTTGGATCCATATACAGAAATAGTAAAAAAATATAGAAACTTTAGAACTGCTGACTGTTTTTGAATACAAAAGTCTCCATTATCATGACGTCAACTTTCTACATATACATATAAAAAAAAACTTTTGGCATTTATGTATGTTTTTATGTTATAATATTGTATGCTAGCCTATGCACATTGGACAGCAAAAGTTTTTTTTTGTGGTGCACCGGGTGATATATATAACGATTATTTCGTTATATATTGGTTATTTTCTTAAATTATTCCTTTACACCCCCCGTCTCTGTTCAATTCAAAAATTAGTTTTAAGTTGTCCTTCATTCCTTTTCCATTTTTCTTGCTTATTAATTCTCTAACCGAAAATCGGCAGCTGCTTAACTTTATCTGTGAGAAATACACTCACATATTAATCAACCGTTTAAAACTATTTCCAGATGTCTGCTTTTTCCGATCGAAGCAATTCTGCATTACCTTATAAGGAGATCATCTCTGTTTCGCAGTTAAAATTTATGCTTACGCTTCTTTTTCCTTTCTCGACAAAACCCTAAAAAGAATTTAACATCTGCGCAGTAAAATCTGATGTCCCTTTGGTGTGCTTCTTTGTTAGACATAATAACACGTGTAACATTTATCGTTTGGCAACCTTTTCCTTTCCCATCCCAGCTGGGAAACTAAATTGAATTCTGATCTTGCTGGCTGCATTTTAACTGTGTTTTGGCGTATACTATCCATTGTGCATGGGCGAACTTGTGTATGTTGGCGATTTTCTATCATGCCAAAAGTGGCGGTTTGTTGCTATGTACGAGGCCACTTGACTCACTGCTCTGGGCTAGTGAAGTTGCTAATCGCTGTTCGGAGATTTTCTCCGAGTACTGTATGTGTGCCCCCCCCTAGTAATACATGTCTGAATAAAGAATAACTTAGCAATCATTGTGGGGTTTTTTCGTACATCCGAATCTGGACTACTATACGTAATCACGCTTCTTCTAAGCATTCTAATAAAATTAGCAGCTGCTACCAAACTACGCTACAAGAATCTCCATTACACTCCGCACTCAAGAAGAAATTTCTACTGCAATTATGGAGCCATCAGGGACTCCGGAAGCCAGTCCTAATGCACGTGGAGTTGCTCGAAATTTGGATATTCCATATGCTACTGTTCGAAAAGTCCTAAAAGTGTTCGAAAGGTAATCCAATTTTATCCGTATAAAATTAGTTGTTATCAACAATTTTTACCAGGTGATTCGCAGCAAAGACTGGATTTTGCTTTAACATTTTTAGCAAGAATGGAGGTGGATGATGCCTTCCCATGGAAGATTTTATGGGGCCGATGAACCCCATTTTCATATGAATGGGACAGTCAATATGTGGAAAACATCACTCCTGATGCGTTGCATTTCGCAGTTGAGCACGTCGTCCACCGCTTAGATTGTGTCTTGCAGCACAATGGTCATGTGAAACCTGAACTTGATCGGCACCGACATGCGAAATCTCAACCCCATTCACTGTGAAAATTTCCAATAAATTAGGTATGCCATCCGATTTTGTGCCTTGATTCTTTGTTCTTGTATTGCACATTACATTACAAACACAAAAGCGCCATCTGTCGGATATTGTTGCAATTATTATTTTTTGTTGTTCCAGTCTTTTTCCCCTTTCTCAAATAGTAAATTTACAAATTTTGGCTTCATTCGGGTTAATCCTTCAAGCTACAGACAGCTCCAAATAGAGATACATATTTTATAACCAATCGGTATACTGTTTTGGTACTTTACAATTGTGCTTGGTTTGTTTTGTCATAAAAGATATCATCGCATATTAAAATCAAATAATGCATTTAAAATATGACTATACTTAGCATATTTCTATTTTTTCTGATCAATAAAAATGACATAAGTTTTAAAATAGAATTTATTATACTATAATTTATAAAATAACCAATCAATGCTACAGATAAATTATCTGTACTTAGGGATAAATGAAACAATAATAGTTCCCAAAACATGCAGATATTCAGATATTTTCGGACAGAGATTTTGCGTCATCTTATTTATCTTTATACATCTCTTAATATTTTTATTATACATTGCAACATATAATGTTGTTCTTCTATTGATGCAATAAATATCTCAAAAACAAGTTGAATGTAGATTCTGCCATCGCAGAAATCAGTTTCGCCTCCGATTAAAAAAAAAAATCGATAGAGGTATTTTAGAAGGGCGACCCCGTTTAGAATGCAATGAACTAACTTCCTTTTTCTTGTGTTTATCAATATAATAGCAAACAGAACGGCGTGAAATGATTAGCAATTTCTCTCTGAGACATTGGAATTCCGGAATAATAAAGAGATATTTTGACGTGCTACTTCTTCATTGACTAGATTCATCAAAAACGGATTTTTTCTTTAGTTTAAACGCTTTTTTATAGACTGTGAGAAAAAGGAAATGCATTTTATCAATAAAATTGTATGAATGTCTCGTTTTAACGGCCGGATTACGAAACAAGTCGTTGGCGGTCACTATAATACTTACCCACCATGGATATGCATTATATAATATGTGAAAATAAAATATGTGAAAACTATTTACAAAATGAATTGCAATTCCAAAACAAAATTTAAACGTATATTTAAATATTCTTAATATACATAGTAATGCTCCATTAAGGAATTGCTGATGAACCCATTTTGACAAATTATGTAAATTACCAAACTACACAACTAGTTTCGGATTGCGTAAAAGAAACATCCTTATAGCTCCAAATACAATAATCATATTAACTAACAGTTTACTGCGTCCGATTAAGCGTCTCATTTCCAATTAAAATATATCTATGAATTGAAATTTGAAGAAATACAGGGTCATGAAAAATCGAAGAATATGGAAAACTGACTTACAAATATCTCGGCAACTATTTATCCGACCGTCCTCGTTCTTGATGCAAAATTTGTGTTATTTTATTGCCTTTTACGTCCTTTCCTTAAAATAAAAAAATCGAAAATTTTTATATACATTTCATCAGAACGAATTTTTCGAGAGTCCGAAAAAAATAGTTCCGGATAATCGAGGTTAGCTATATTAAATGGGCTTCGACCTATTCTTACTTACTAAGTACATACAAAATTTTAAGACCCTGTCTCCATTTTTTCGTGAGATAGAGCGTTTACAGACAGACAGACAGAGGGATGGCAAAACAAAAATATGTGTTTAATAATTTCTAAAAATATGTTTTTCGGAATCTCCAGTATCTGAAACGTATAATTCCGTCAATTTTTTTTCGATTTTCAAAACGATTGCAAGACTTACCCTATACTACGTATGATAGGTAAATAAAATTACGCCACAATTTTTGACACGACACTTTTTAGCTTGTCTGAAAGAATTAGCATCGGAGGCTAAAAATAAACAGGAAAACACTGAGCATTAAAGAAAAAGGGATTCTATATTTTTCTTTTTTTTTTGTGTGTGTGTGTGTGTTTTATTTTTCATGACGAAAGATCAATGGCGTACATTAATGGTTTTAGAAAAAAGTATTTAAGATAAGGAACAAATGTTCAAAAGCATTTACAGAGCTATTTAATCATTACATTTTCTTTTTTCTATGTTACAACATGTGTCTCTTTTCCCATAATTTACCCCCGCTTCCTAGATTTTCCCGATTATTCTCTCTAGATGAGATTTACCCCTAAAATGATGTAATTGCTAATTTTTTATTTTTCTTTTATAGTATACTTAAATGATATTAAGTAAAAATTTTCCACTTAACTGATAAAAACAATAGGTTGTCATAAATGAAGAATTAAAATGTGTTTATTCGTTGTCCATGAATCTCTTTAACATAAAGAAGCAGAAAGTGGAAAAAAAAGTATAGATGTTTACAAACACGCATTAATAGCTCCAGGAAAAGACAAATAAAATATATATACAGTTTTGTTACTTTCTTTACAATTGTGCTTTTTTTTTTTTTTTTTTTTTTTTTTGTCATGAAACGATCATCGACATATTAAAATCAAACATAACATTTAAAATATCACTATACTTAACATATTTTAGGTAGCTTTCATTACAAAAAGTAAAAAGCTACCTATTGCAGCCGTCCGGAGGAAAGCACTTCCGGAAAATTTTGGTATATTTTCACCGATCATGACCCCCAGACCCCAAAACCACCCTCCGTTCAAATGTTGACATATATATATATATATATATATAACCATATATATATATATATATATATATATCTGATATTTGTCATGCGATAACTAACGTATTTATGAACCGATTTGAATGAAACTTGGTATGTACATAGTAAAGACAAATGTCTCAACCGAGTTCGTTGGTCAGCAACATCCGCCATTTAGTTACAAAATGGCGGCCATTTTAAATTTTAAAAAAAAATTTAAAATTTAAAATTAAATGCGAAAAAATTAAAAGTTGAAAAATATTTTCCTTTTACGTGTTAGAACTTAAAACAAAGATTCCAGAACACTTTTTATTTTGTCTATATCATAAAAAATGATTGAGTTATAGCACTTTGGATTTTTCTTATGGCTGACATTTTGAAACTATCTGATTTTTGTCACGTGATAACACACGTATTTATGAACCGATTTCAATGAAACTTGGTATGTACATAGTACATACAAATGTCTCGACCGAGTTTGTTGGCCAGCATCATCCGCCATTTTGTTTCAAAATGGTGGCCATTTTAAATTTTTAAAAAATTTAAAAATTTAAAATTAAATGCGAAAAAATCGAAATTTGAAAAATATTTTTTTCTTTTTTGTGTTAGAACTTAAAACAACGATTCCAGAACATTTTTTATTTTGTCCATATCTTACAAAATGATTGAGTTATATCACTTTGAATTTTTCTAATGTTTGACATTTTGAAACGATCTGATATTTGTCACGTGATAACACGCGTATTTATGAACCGATTTCAATGAAACTTGGGATGTACATAAAACATACAAATGTCTCGACCCAGTTCGTTGGCCAGCATCATCCACCATTTTGTTTCAAAATGGTGGCCATTTTAATTTTTTTTAAAAATTTTAAATTTAAAATTAAATGCGAAAAAATTAAAAATTGAAAAATATTTTTCTTTTACGTGTTAGAACTTAAAACAACGATTCCAAAACACGTTTTATTTTGTCTATATCTTAAAAAATGACTGAGTTATAGCACTTTGAATTTTGCTTATGGCTGACATTTTGAAACGGTCTGATCTGAACGATCCACAATGTTGCTTTAAAATGGCATACACTTTATGATATCGTGGAATTTGGTGACTCTCTAAATCGCTTAAAATAAAACCAGGTTGAATAAAAGATGACTAATTTCTAAAAATTCCTATTAATATTCAGTCTTGACAAAAACTAGTTTAAATCTTATAAAATCACTAATTTTATATGATTATTTCCACTAATTTGAGCTTAGTATTTTTGAACAATGTAACTTACCTTAAAATAAATAAATAAATATATAAGTATATGAAAGCTACCTCTTCCTCCCGGCATTGCCGGAAGGACTTTTTATTTTTTCTAATCAATGAGAAATAACATAAATTAAAAAAATTATACTATAATTTAAAAAATAAAAAAAAAACAATGCTATAGATAAATAATTGTACTTAGGGATAAATAAAATAATAACGCGCATTTTATTATTTTAATTTTATAATATTCTTTTACAATGTACCATAAACCAAGTATACAGTACATTGTAAAAATCCAAACATAACAAAACAACACACATATTAAACATTATGAATGACTAAACATAATGATAAATAATACACTTGTATTTCTGATATTAGTTATTAAATAATCTCGCTCTGATTCAAAACAAACAAACAATCAAAAACAAATAGAAACTTATATATTTTTTTATCAACCAATGGAATTGCAATTTTGAAAACCCCTCTCACATAAATTTGATATCGTTTTAACCCTTTGCGGCGCAGGGCAAATTCATTGCTTAAGTATTGAAATAAATGACTGACACCGGAATTTGAAAACAATCTTTTTTGTCAATAAGAAAAAAGCGGTATTTCACACATTCAATAAACCGTAATTTTTTTAAACAAAATTCTGGTGCCAGTGTGGCGTTTGGGAATCAAAATTGAGTGGTATATCTATGAAAACACCGCTCTGCAAAGGGTTAAGCCATTTGTTGGTAAATTATATTGCAAATAAATTTTGTCTTCGTATTATGAACTGGTATTAATTTTTCTAGAGCTTATAGAATATTTAATTTGTAAAGTTTATATTTCAGCATATTGCTGCATTTGAGCAAAAAAAAAAAAAAAAAAAAAAAAAAAAAAAACTATTTTTTCACATTTTCTGAGTTCCAAAAATGGTTAATAAGTTAAAATTGTATTTTTTCAGTAGTATAAAAATATGAAATTTTATATTATATAAATATTATAGACTTTTCTATAAACACAAAATCACATCACTTGCTGCCTGGTACATAAAGTCACACTTAAATCCAGACAAAAAAATAAATAAATAAATAAATAAATAAAAATAAAATAAACATATAAAAATAAAGTGATGAGTCTGTTTTGATGGCATATATCTGCAATAAACTTATTCAATTATTAAAAGTAGACATACGAAATTGCATCAGTCTAATTTACTTTGTTAAGTTTGCTTTGTTTAATTTACATATTTACATTAGTTATATCCAAGTTTATTTCATACCATTTATACGAATCTACTAACCTATATATACTTTTTTAAAGTTTGGTGCATACTTAAATATAGTCTTTATCGGTACAACAATTTTGCCGTAAAATAAAATTTGTATTTACCAATTTATTTAAATCTTTTCCCGCGAATATTATAAAAAAAGAGAGAAAATGTTTCAATTAAGAATAATTGAATTTCGATGTCATATATGTGAAATAAGCTTATTATATGACATACAAAGTTGCATTAATCTTATTTATTAGGTTAAACATACTTTGTCTAATTTACATATTTACATAAGTTAAATTCTAGAGTTTTGATACCATTTATATGAATCTACTAACCTATATATATATATTTTTTTTTTTTTTAAGTTTCCTTCATACTTAAATATAGTTCTTAACTGTAGGAAAAATTTTCCGTAAAATAAAATATTAATATACCAATTAAATTGAGTCTTTGCCCACGACTTTTCTAAAAAATGTGAGAAAAAGCTTGAAATAAAAACAATTGTTTTCTTTTTTACTGTTATTTTTCTATGGTCTTAAAATACAATATTCTTATTATTTTAATAAAAATTTGCTTGCAGAGATTCTTAAAACAAAGGAATTAAAATTTTGCTGGTACTGTTTAGCTAATTACGAAATTTTGAATAATATTTTAAATAATTGTTAGTATACATAACCGTTTCATCATTAATCTGCTGTCGTAAACCTTTTTTTTATTTTTTAAGTTTTGTTCGAAAAAATGTAGGAAAATTTAAAACTGATTATATCTTTCCTTACAAAAATTATTACGAAATCTCCAATCGTCACTTTTTAATTAAAAAGCTTTTTCTTTTGTTTAGAATCGGTTCTACATAAAAATATTATATATATATATATATATATATATATATATTAACTGTTTGTATGTTTGAGATGTCCAATAACATTAGATCATTTCTAAGCATTAATTTTCTAAAAGATAATACTTTATACTTATCGTATGTTTGTTAACTACGTATTTTTAAAGACTTATCATTGTTACGGCAAGTACATTAATATTCTTGACTATATTTTTATGACAGTGCGAATGGTTGTTTGCTATAGCTTAAACAGATATTTCATATTTGTGACATTTTCATGAAAATGTACATTTTGGTATCCCGATATAAAAATATTTGGTACTTACATATTAACGCTACTGCAGCAGAAGTTGCGCTAATGCGCCAATAAAGAGCAAATTTGTTGTTCGCACGCATACAAAAAAATGGCGTCAAAAATGTGCAAAAAAAGCACTAAAGTTCTAAAAAAGCGCTAAAATATGGCGTCAAAAATGAGCAAAAAATGAAAGCACCAAAAAAACACGAACAACAAGATTACTCTTTATTGGCGCATCACCTCAACTTCTGTTCCGGTGGCGTTAAAAATCGTCATCGTAAAAACATAATCGATACAGTCATCGATTACTTCCGGGAATCTACAATCGAAATGTTCTACAATCGCTTATAAAAATCTTTGCTTGTACCACCTTATGAAGTCGATTTTGATTAATATATGGAAACTAAAAACCGAGGGAATTAAAAGAAAAAAACCAAAGGAGGCTGTAAGGGAGTCACAGTAATAGAAAAGTAAGTTGACGGCGTGCCCTGGTTGCTAAAATAAGTGCGAGTAAGTACAAAAATATAAGGGAGCTTCAGTATCAAAAATTAGAATTTTCTGGCATTAAGCAACAAAATATAACAAAAGAAATACGAATTGGAAACAAAATCAGTACCAGGAATTGGAAGGGCGATGAATGAAATATATATTTTTATTGATTTTTTCTATGACATTTAATATTAATTCCTTAATTTTCCCGTTAATAGAAGATGTTTGAGCAGGCAAAACGAACCACCCAGGAATATCAAAATAAGGGGAAGGGAAATGGAAGTATATAACATCGATAAGTTGTTACAAAGCTTACCAACGATGTATCCGATGAAGGATGTCAGCTAAATTTTAAAAAAAAAGTCTCCCGCGGGTGAAAGTGTAGGAGGTGAGTTTGAAAAAGTATATAACCTGAAATAATGGTCGAAGAGCTTAACAATAATTTGTCACATTAGGGGTGTTTGCAAAAGCTGAAAAAGTGCACCCCAGGATTCCAAATTTTACATATTATTAATAATATTTATTAGTGGCCTCCGTGAAAAATTCCGATTAATTATGATAAAAACATTGAAATATCGAAACGTTAGAGAATTGCTATTCTTTGGGGGGGGGGGGGGCAAATTGGGTAGGATGTAGGAAAGGCCCTTAACCTGAAATAGTTTGCGGACTTTAAAATGATATATCACATGAGCGGTCTTAAAAATGTTTGAAAATTTTCGACCCCCCCCCCCTTTTGCCCTTCTCATGGATGGAAAAATTAAAAACGATAATGACAACAACTGCACAAAATATTCGCAAAGTATTCTCCTGATTAGAGGAAATTGCTGCAGTGGATTTTTTAACTGATATATATGTATTACTTGAATTCAAAGAATTATTCTTGAATTACTTGAAGTTTTAAAATACTTTTTTAATTAGATAGAAATTTCTATATCATATACAGGACTCCTAAAAAATTCGGATAATTTTCCGATCGCAGATGGGAACCGCTGAAATTGGGACTTATAGTCAAACATTTCCATATGGTGAAATAAGACGTAATATTTTAATGTTTTAAATGATGCATACAGTTTTGTTACATTATTCTGAATGTGTTGGAAAATGCTTTGAATTCTATGTTTAATGCATGATTTGTTCCTTCTTGTTCTATTTTACATATAGTTTTACATTGTAAGCTAACAAGGCTTCAAAGATTGCTGTAAGTAAAATACCTGGTATATATTCCAATTTTTATTTATTTATTAAAATCAAAGTTTTTAAATTATGTGGATGCCAGAAGTATATACACTAAGGAAAAGTGAAATAATTTTCAGTATATTTGTTATTTCGCCAGATAAAATAGCATTAATTAAAAAACAGTAGAATTTTTTAATAAATCGAGTAGTTTTATTATATATATGTTATTTTTTATTTATGTGATTGTACTATTTCTTTTGAATAATGATGAAGTTAAAATTTAGTTTTTGACTATTAAACGGAAACAAATTAAGCACTAGTTGATTTTCTTAGAGTGTAAACGGTTATGTACTATTATGAATCTTTCTTAATATGTCTGCACACGTTAAAGAAGGTTTAAACAAAAGGCGTTCTTAAAATTATATTAAAAACAAAGTTTTTTAATATAAATTTAGCTTACGAATTACTGATATGGTCAATGAAATTACATTTAAATAAATATATCAATAATAAAAATTCTATAACTCAAAGTCGTAAAGGTTGTTTTATAGTTTCAGACCTCTAGCCCATACATTAATACTTTTCGAAGTTTTTAATTTAAAGAATTTTCTTGTAAAAAATTGTCCAGTTTAATTTTTTAATATTCTTGTGTTTCTAATTTTCCCAAGAGCTTCGTAATTTAATGCGCAGTTAGCAATGTTCGGAAAATTCGCTCTGCGAAATCTACGGCGATGGGCGGGGGGGGGGGGGCTGAACTTTGATACTTGCAAATATACTATAAATTCTATATATAGATGTTGAATTGTAGTATTATATAATGATTACATTTAAAAAAAATTATTCAACTGCGAAGTGTCTAAAAGAAAAATTTTAATTGTAAAAGATTATTATGAAAATAAATAAATAAATAAATAAATAAATAAAGTAAAAGTGAAAAATTAATAACATCCGTTTGGTTTGGTGTATTATAAATAGTGCATGTCTTTTAATAGAGTTTAATTTTGTTTTATGAAATATTACGTGTAGTAATGTTAGCAAACGTCTAAGCATTTTCCATATGACTTCATTTATGTTTACGCATTTAATAACAATAATTATTAATTATTTACTTAATTTTCTTGGAAACCGTTTGCGATTCTTTTAGATTAAACATATATTTCACTCTTTAAATTTAAAATAAAAGTTACTTTCCTAAAAGAATCCTATGTAATAAAGTGTAGAAAGTAGTAGAAAGTTGTAATATAAGTTAAATCTTATTGTAATACAATATTTTTTAAACTATTCAAAAAGGTCTTCTTAGGCCTATTCTGACATGAATGTTAAATGTACAATACACAATATAACAGTATTCGTTATATTTCAGACAATGAAATGATATTTAAACACTAATTAATCTATGTGTATAACTAATGTTAATATTATTAACGTTTTTTCATAATCATGGAAAAAAAAATCGAACCCGAAGAGAATATAAATTATTGTAAAAGGGTTGCCAATGTAAATCTGACATTACCATTTCTAGCTACATTTAAATATAGATTAAAGCATCGAAAAAAATGTTCTGCATAAAATGTACAAGAAAGTTTAAGTAAAAATAATATAACATTAAATAGAGATATTTCAAAAAGATTATATATATATGTTATGTTATACAGAGATTTTAGACTGAAAAACATAACGACTTGTAAAATATCTACCTTCCTATTATATTTCTAGATCTAGACAAAGCGCAAGAAACAAATTTACTTATGATGGAATCCCTAAAGGTACGGCATCTTTCTTTTTTCTCACATTTTATAAGCATTTCTTCAGACTCGTTCTCGATGTTTCTGCCTTATGCATCTTCATAAATTAAGAAAATAACAGTTAGCGTCACATTTTTTGTAAATATATATATATATATATATACAGGGTGTCCGAAAAGTCTGGAAACGGCCGAATAACTCGAGAAATACATATGAGATTGAAAAACGTAAATATACATGTTAAATATTTTTAAATAAGCTACTCAGTGATACTAAATTTGACCTTCGCAACAGACCCCCTGGGGGTCAGAGGGGGTCCAACTTTGAAATCTTAAATTATAACCCTCATTTTTTATTGCAGATTCGGATTCTACGGACAAAAATACGTAACTTTTGTATTTAATGTTTATTTCAAATCCTCGTTTATCACGGTGTAATTGAGCATATTAAATCGATACATTTTTCACACTGCAAAAGCTCAAAACGCAAAAATAAACACATTTTGGAACACTTTTGTCCTCAAATTCACAACACATTATTATGTTGCGAAATGTGTTTTGTGTTGTGATTGTGTTCTTAATATATTGTAAAAGTGCTGCTCTCTAGAAATAACTTCTTAATATGTTGCAAAAGTATTGCTATTCAGAAATGTGTTCTAAAAATACTGTTGTTAATTGCGTTGAAATAGTGTTGTAAATAGTGTTGATGAAAATTGTTTCTTAAAATAGTGCTGTGCAGCACAACACTTTGTCCCCAAATTAACAACACATTGTAAACTTTTACAATTTGGTACACTATAAAACAACATATGCAACAAATTTTCAAGATGGTGCCTTTAAAATTACACAATTTTAAAAATGAACAGAACCATGCATAATCGAAACAGCACAAACGAATACGATTCTAGTCAGAAGTGTTGATTTTATGTTCAGTTAGTGTTGCAAAAGTGTTTCAGTGCGTTTGCAGTGCAGCTTTTCCAACGGGATTTTCCCTAATCGAAACTGATTGGGCAGAATTTTTGACTCAAATTCCTCGTCTTTTGTAGGATTAGCGTTTCCTGAAAATCACCCGTGGCGATCATTTCAATAGTGCTACACTGTTAAAAATTTGACCCATTTGCTGCAGCGTCATTCCTAAGCTATTATAGAATATCTCTTTTGTGACCAATGAGAATGCTCCATAACACAGTAAAGTAATCGTTTTCTTTAAAAGCGGTGGAGTGACGATGCAGCAAAAGGCTCAATATTTTTACGGTGTACTTTACTGTGTTATGGAACATTCTCATTGGTCATGAAAGAGATATTCTATAAAAGCTGTGGAGTAACGCTACAGCAAATGGGTCAAATTTTTAACAGTGTAGCACAATCGAAATAATCGGCACGGGTGATTTTCAGGAAACGCTATTCTTGCAAAAGACGAGGAATTTGATGTCATAAATTCTCCCCAATTAGTTTCGATTAGGGAAAATCACGTTGGAAAAGCCGAAATATGTATCGATTTTATATGCTCGATTACACCGTGATAAACGAGGATTCGAAATAAACATCAAATACAAAAGTTACGTATTTTTGTCCGTAGAATCCGAATCTGCAATAAAAAGTGGGGGTTATAATTTAAGATTTCAAAGTTGGACCCCCTCTGACCCATAGGGGGTCGGTTACGAAGGTCAAATTTGGTATCACTGAGTAGCTTATTTAAAAATATTTAACACGTATATTTACGTTTTTCAATCTCATATGTATTTCTCGAGATATTCGACCGTTTCCAGACTTTTCGGACACCCTGTATATATATATATATAAATATATATTAATTTGATATAGATGCGTTTCTAAGATGATTATGTAAATATGTTTTTAGTTTTGTACTTCTCCTTCATTGTTTGCGGATGGATCGTCGTTTTTGAATAATATAAAAGAAAAAATATTATCATTTAGGATGTTTCGAAAATCATTAAAAGTATATAATTTGTACAATTTAAAAAGCACGGCTTTGGATAATAAATATGATTGCAATTCAATTATACTGAAGATCTTTTCTAAGATCATTAAAAATATAGAATGATTACTATTTCGAAAACATTGCTTTGAGTATTAAATATGTTTATCGTATAAACACGCTAAATCATTTAACCTTTTCATCTAAAAGATGGTATCATACAAATTTGCCTTTATGCGCATCATTATAAAAAATAAGATGCTATAAAATAAAGAAAAGCGATAAACGTTTTCCTTTTTAAAAAACTAGTGAATTTTGTGATAGAAGAAATTAAAATCTTTAATAGTAAAAAATGTAGCAAAATAGCCACTAGACATACAAAAAGTGAAGCGGTCAACCCGGAATTGTTGATGACAGGTACATGACTTATACTTTTATTTTAAAAGCACATTTATACAAAATAATATAACATTAAAAAGAGATATTTCAGTGAGATTATATTGCCAAACAATAGCCCGGTAGCCAAATAATATTGAGCTAATATTGGCTAGATCTAGGAAAAATATTTGCTCATTGGCAAATTATTGCTCCGAAATCGGAGTGTTTACATTTTGCCCTTATTTATCCAATATTTGAAGCCAATATTATGCCAATGTAACACGAAAATTTTTACAATATTGGGGATTCATTGTAAATATTTCCAATGCAACGCCAACATCTGTACAATATTGGGGTTTCATTGGAAATATTTCCAATGTAACGCCACCATTTGTACAATATTGGGAATTCATTGGAAATATTTCCAAAGAAATGTTAATATTTAACCATTTTTTACGTTTCATTTGCAATATTTCCAATAAATGAAATATTGGAGCAACGTTGGACAATATTGGTTTGCTACTAGGGATATATTAAGCAAAAATTTTAGACTCAAAAACAAAACAGCTCGCCAAATTACCTACTTTCCTATTATATTTCCAGACAAAGCAGAGGATACAAACAAACTAACTTATGATAAAATCCGTAAAGATATGACATATGTCTTTTTTCTTATATTTTATAAGCATGTTTTCGACATTTTTCTCCGCTATGCACCTTTATAAATGAAGAAAATAACTGTTCTCTTTTGCATTTTCCTTTCATTGTTTGTGGATGCATCGTAATTGATTGCTCTCCTGAATAATATAATAGAAAAATATTATGATTTGCGATTTTTAGAAGATCATTAAAAATCTGTAATTTTTACTATTATAAAAGCACTAATTTGTATAGCATATATGTTTATAGTATATTTAAGGCAAATCACGCTTTTCTTCAAAAAAGAATTCACAGATTGGATTAAAAGCATCATAATAAAAAAAATGATGCAACAAAATAAAAAATCTATAACCATTTTTTCTCTTTCATAATAAAAACGAGAATTTTTTGATAGAGGAAAATAAAATCTTTATTATTAAAATTTTAAAATTTCGTTGATAGATTATCTTGTTGCCAAGTTCTCCAAAATGCTTTAGAATTTTCCCAAAATATATTTTTTTCTTTCCCCTCAAAAATGGGTAGACAATTAAACGCACTATATGAATTTGCGGTTTAAATATTTATTATTTTTAATATTAAAAATTAAGAAATACATACTTTATTCACTTTAAGCTTTATTTTATATTATATTTTAGGGTTATCGATTAAATAAGATATTCAGGAAACGAAACATTTCTGGGTTATATTTAATTGATTTAGTTATCTAAAAAGATTTACTGTACATCTATACAATATGTAACACTTTCTTACACTGCCAGGTTGTTCTTACGAAATTTAATTTCCATACTTTTCAATTAGCTATTAATAACTTAAGTTATTTAAAGAGCGTCATATGAGACTGTTTAGTTTAATAAAATATTAAAACGCTTAAAGCATGATTAAAAAGTATACAAATAATAATAGTTTGCGTAATTATTTTTTGTAAATTTCTTAATTTTGTATTTATTTTTCATTAGTGTTAATCGTTTTCGTTCAAAAAAAATATAGTTCAAATACGTATTTGTTAACTTTTTTGGTTTATTTATATTATTGAATTATTTATTATTATTTTAATTATTATTTTAGAGAAGTTAAAATTCAGGTATGGACTGTTATCCGGAGACAAACGCTGCATCATTTATATTGCTTAAGAGTCAATGGGTTAAAATTTTTTACTGAAGCCTGAATAATATATCTATAATATCTATAAATTTAGCTGCAGTTTTCAAGGATATTGTTTTTTAATGAGTATATCACTCTAACTTTTGGTTAAAAAATGTAAATTGTGGAATGTTTATGTAAAACACAATCAAGCAAAATTGGAATTTCTTGTTTATGTGTTTCATCTGTCATTCTGTCGTTGCCCTTACTCATTACATTACATTGAAGTATCCCTAACATTTTTATATATAAAACATACAAGGACATTTATATTAAAATAATACAAACTTAAATAGATGTATTTAAAAAAGACTATATATATATATATATATATATATATATATGTGTGTGTGTGTGTGTGTGTGCACATACAGGGTGTCCAGCAAATAACACCCTGATTTCAAAATTAAATTTCTCAAAAACAAAGATCGATACTAATATGCGGTAAACAGTTTTTTCATTAGGTAAGCTGTAAACATCTTATACAGAAATGTCAAACGGTGAATATTTTGAAAAAAATTGCGTTCTGATTGCATAGAATGCTTTGATTTGACATTTTTCTTGTTTTACATTGCCTGCAGAGAAATAATTTTTCAACTTACAGTGCAATATTTTAAAGATTTTTTGAAGTACATTTTTATAATTTCGAAATTTTAAAAATTTAATTTGAAAAAACTATGAAATATGGCACTTAAGCCGAAAAAAACATTCTTTGGCAGCAATCTAAAGCAAGAAAAATGTCAAATCAGAGCATTCTTTACAATCAGAACACAATCTTTTCAAAATATTTACCGTTCGAAACTTTTGTATAATATTTTTACAGATTACCTGATAAACAAATCGTTTACTGTATAATTCTATTGATCTTTGTTTTTCAGAAATTTAATTTTGAAATCAGAGTGATATTTGCTGGAAATCCTGTTTATATATATATATATATATATATATATATATATATATAATACCATTAAAAGTAGACAAGATTCACCAATGGATTTTATCAACAAAACAATAAACCAAAACGAAGAATTAAATTGAATTATAGTAAACAATATTAACCATTTGAAATTAACCATTGAATTTAATAACTTATAGCACATTGAACATGGAAGGAAAAAACAATAATATGAATATAAATGAAATTTGTAGAACCAAAGCAGAATCTTCAGGTCCCAAATACTTTGGAACTACAAATGGAGTGTGTGGTTTCATCTTCGTATTTGCCATGAAAAAGCAAAACAATACGAATTTGGGAATACCATCACACAAAAACCAAATTATTAAACAAGGAAGAAAGATATTTTACAAAAAGGAGTTGAAAGTAAGTAAAAATAATAGTTATCCATAACAAACAAAAAAGATAAAGCTGAATGGAAATATAATTGAACCGGAAAAATAATTAATAATCGATATTAACATAAAATTAAATTAATAAAATGATTAAAATTAGAATTAAGAGATAACATTCATATTAACATATAACTTAAAATACATTATTGTTACTTTAATCAGTAACATTTATTGTGACTTTACATGGTAAAAACTCATTATCTTAATATAGGATAATAAAAATTAAAAAATAAAATAAAAGAAAAAAAATAATAGTAATAATATTATTAATAATAATACCAAAAATTATATCAATAACATTAAAAATAATTTGATAATTAAAATATAGCTATTTAACTATAGATATAACTAGACAAATATCCCTATATTGGTGTAAATTAAACAGTTTAAAAATTATGTTAAAATAAAGAACCCACTCTCATTTTTTTTTTAAATAAATAATTAACCTTTGCGTTTTTATCCAGACAACACCACCCTCATCCGTACTCTAATATCTACCCACCCAACCAACCTATATATATATATTTTATTACTTTTTAACATTTTTAATTTTTTATTATTATTTTTATGTTTTATAATTTTTTTATACATTTTTTACGCAAAGAATTAATTATAAGATCATGTAATATCTAATTATAAATTAAAGAATATATGAATTTTTTAGGATAACCATTATTTATAGCATCATATACAAGCTTTTTAATATTAGTATTAATTAAATGGGAAGAACATAGACATTTTATTCTATATAAATGGTTAAGTATTATATTACGATATACAGAATTATGAAGACATGATTTAAAATTAGTAAAGGTATTAACTTTAAAATTAAATTCTTTCCTTTTGTCATAAATATCAGTTATAAATTTGTTCTCTTTTAATATAATTTTAATATCTAAGAAATTGATTGTATTATTAAAAAGTAGATTTTTTGAAAGTTCTAGATTAGAAGGATAATCAACAGGGAATTGAGATATACAGGTGTTATCAGTATCAATTAAAATTACATCATCTATATATCGATATAAATGTATTGTATTATATAAATAATGACGTTCATAGTAATATAAGTCAGATAATACACTAGATGTACTACCACCTTGTGGTATACCAACATTTTGAATATATATATTGTTATCATGCTTGATAAAATTATTATAGATAATGAAATTAGTTAAGGTATGAAAATAATCAGAATCGATATTATGTGATATGTCCAACTCGTGTTGATATTTTTTAAAAAGCTCATTTATGATATTATGTAAATCCGATAAATCGATATTATTAAATAAATCTTTAAAATCATAGGTAGTGATATTTTTTATACATTTAAGATTTTTCATAATATGGACCAGTTCATAACTATTTTTTATGCAATGTGTATTATCACTTTTTTTTGTAATATTATATATTTGATTAAGAATTACTAATAGAAGTTTGTTAGCAGCATTATTATAAGTATTGCAACCAATTGTAACAGTTCTGAATTTAACAGGATGCTTATGAAATTTGGGTATAAGGACTAGATAAGGATATTTAAAGTTAGTAGGGTTAATGTCTAATAATTTATAGAATCCTTTAATTTTACGAATATTGGCAAGTAAGTTATCATTAATTTTTTGGAATGTGTTATTATTAGATATACTAGATTTAAACAGTTGGTGATAATAAGATTTACAAATAATGGCATAATTATTAGGAGATTTATCAACATAAGTTATTACAAAGTTTTGTTGTAATTTATTGATTTGCTTAAACAGATGCTGTGTATTTACATATTCTAGGTGTGAAATATTATATTTTAAGGACCTGGTTAATTTATCGATAACTAATATTTTCCATTGATTAAAATATTCAATGGGTTTATTATAATAAATTGCAAGTTTATAAATAAATATATCTATATCATATGTAAATTGTTTTATGATAGATTTAATGTTTAATTTGGATGGAATTCTGTACTTGGTCCCATAACCCATAATTCTTCTAAGTTGTAAATCATCTACAAGATTAAGATTACCAGTAATAATATGTCCATGATCTTTATTTATATATTTTTGTAGAGAGGGGTCATTGCATTTACAGGGTAAAGTACTAGCATCAAAAGAAGATTTAGCGAAAGAATTATAGTTAAAAATCGTTCTGCCGATAGAGATGGGATACTTAAAGGTTTTAGAAATATGAATATTATTAATAGGAAATTGACAGTTTTTATCATTTAATATGGAATTAATATTGATTTTATTAAATATTGGATTAGAAAAAGCAATTACCATTTGAGTATTAGTTTGTAGATTTTTAGGTTTTTTTAGTAAATTTATATTGTAAAGGTTGACACGAGTCATAATGAGATCATAAAAAACATCTGAAAAATGTTTAGAGTAAGTTTTACTGAGAAAAATATTTAAATATTGTACTATATGTTTCTTTTTTATTCCAAAAATATATTTACGTATTAGAAACCAATTGTAATTTTTTAAATAATTACGATGCAGATTATTAATTTGTTGAATTATAATGTTTTTAGGAGTAATACTAGAAGATGAACCTTTTCCTCTTTTGTTACGTGTAATTTTAGGATTTATAAGATGATTTAAAGTGTGATAAATGGGAGAATAATCTGTAGTATCATTTATAGATGAAAAAACTTTAACAGATCTTTTAAAAACCTCACTATTAAGACCATAAGGATAAATTGTATTATAATATTTCATATATGAAGACTCTAAATAGAGACGCTCAAATTTATTTTTCTGAATTTGTATTATTTCAATAGTATATGTATGTATGTATACATATATATATACACTGGTGTCCAAAAGTTAAGCATAATTGGTAATTAAGTAAGTAATGAAAGAAATATAAATCGAAATGTGGTGAAACTCTAAGTGTGTAAACAAAATAGTTCACGTCATACATTTTCGCCAAGAGTTTTCCCCGAAATCGAATAGGCAACCGTCAACAAATTGAAAAAGAACGAAGATCTTTTGGATAACCCTGTCAAAAGTAATGTAGCAAAAGGATTCAAACTGCACATTATGATTAAGTGGCTTATTGTAATGTACTGCGTTTATTTTTATAAGGATAGCATGTATACTAGTAGAGAAATTAAGGTTTTTATAAAAACAGTCCTAAATTTTTCCAAGTTTTTTGCTTATAATTTTCAGAGTTCTTCATGTAAAATAATGTTCTTTTCTGAAAATATTACAAACATCATTGTACACAATACCCTGTCATCAGAATTAAAACATAATAAAAATTGTATGACAAATTAGCAGGTTTACTAAATAATTTTTTACTGCGCATTCGTGAACGCTATTAAAATTTCACTTGCATATTATGTTAGTTAAATGCATATAGCAACTTTTTTGAAAGTCTCAAAAACATTGCTTAAAAATTCTGAAAATTATCGTTGATAGAATGAGATCAAAATCCTTTATTCCCTAAACGAAGCAAAAAGATAAGGGACTGTATCCATATTCCATTGTTTAGTGCCTACACAATATTACACGTATAACTATATTTGGATAAAACCCCTGATTTTTTTCTTTCCTTTTAGGAATAACGGATTTTGAGTTGATTCTATAGACGATCATTTTCAGAATTTTCAAGCTATGTTTTTAAAACTTTTATAGAAGTTGCTCTATACATTTAGCTAACACAATATGCAAATGAAGTTTTGATATCGTTGACGCATGCGCAATGAAAAATTATTTACTAAACCTACTCATTTTTCATACAATTTTTATTATTTTTAAATTCTGATAACAGGGTATTATGTACAATGATGTTTGTCATATTTTCAGAAAAGAACATTATTTTATATTAAGAACTCTGCAAATTATAAGCAAAAAAACTTGGAAAACTTTAGGACTGTTTTTATAAAAACCCCAATTTCTCTACGAGTATACATGCTATCCTTATAAAAATAAACACACTACATTAAAATAAGCCACTTAATCATAATGTGCAGTTTCAATGCTTTTGCTACATTAGTTTTGACAGGGTTATCCAAAAGATCTTCGTTCTTTTTCAATTTGTTGACGGTTGCCTATTCGATTTCGGGGAAAACTCTTTGTGTACTATTTTGTTTACACACCTTGAGTTTCACCACATTTCGATTTATATTTCTTTCATTACTTACTTAATTACCAATTATGCTTAACTTTTGGACACCAGTGTATATATATATATATATATATATATATATATTCTATTTTCTATATCACTTAAAACTTCAAATGAATTTAATAGGAATTCATTTTTCATGTTAATTATACATAAAGACAGTATAAATAGTGGTTTCAATAATAATATTATAAATACTGGTTTTTTTTTTGGTAAAGTTAATATCTGAGTTACATTGGTTTTATTTGTATATATATACTAGCGGCCTTCGCCCGCTACGCTGGTCGGTTTATCTAAAGAAATCTTGAAGAAGTAGTTAGATAAGGTTCAGACATACATTAAAAAAAAAAAAAAAGCAAGTCGATCATTCAAAAAACGTTGGGAAATATCAAATATTTACTGTAATTTTTTAAGAAAAACAAAGTTTCGAAAAAAAAAATTAAATCGAAAAAAAAATTACACTGACATATTAATGCAAGGAAATTTTCCCAGAGAGAAAATTCGCCTTGAATACAATATTTCAAATTCTTTTAATTGCTTATAGGCGTTAATGCCACATAGTGAAAAAAAATTCCATGCTGGGAATCGAACCCGGGCCATCAGTATGGCGCACTGACGTTCTACCGACTAAACCACATGGAACGACAGCCAGCTTGAAACTTTCTCATACTTAAGTAGACTGGCGAAAACATAACGATAGCGCGTTTTAAAATCGCACAGTGACATCTATTGGATTTTATATGTACTAAAAAACGTTATGTACTAAAAAACGTGAGCAGCGCACCTAATAGTTTCTTTTGTTTCTTTTTGTTACTTTTTTGTCTGTTGTCCGATTTTGATGAAACAAAGCCTATACACTGCCCGGGAGTGTGCATTCTTCATTAGTGAAAACCGCATAAAAATCCATTCAGTAGTTACGAAGATAACCTCGAACAAACAGACAGACAGACAGACAGACAAAAAATTCAAAAAAATTTTTTTTTGTGTTTCATTGGTTTTCTTTTATCGCCCTGACTCCATTTTTGTCAATTATCTTCAATGTACAGACACACCGGGTCCTACTGTTTTATTATATGTATAGATATAATTTATATATATATAATATAATTGTATATATATAATTGTATAATTGTATGTAATATAATTGTATATATATACATAATTTATACAGAGATTTTAGACTAAAAAACATAGCGGGTTTCACAATAATCTACCTCCCTATAATATTTCTAGCGGAGGAAACAAACATTCTTATGATGAAATCCGTAAATATACGACACCTGTCTTTTTTCTCACATATTATAAGCACTTCTCTAGACACGTTTTCGATTTTATTCTCCCTGATGCATCTTCGTAAATGGAGAAAATAACTATATGCGTTTTTTTCTTTTAATCCTTTTCCCAGATGATAATGCAAATATGTTTTTGATGTTCTCTTTTACATTTTCCCTTCATTACTTCCGGAATGTATCGTAATTAATTTCGCTCTTGAGTAATATAATAGAATTTTTTTTTTTTTTTTTTTTTGGATGCTTAAAAAAATATTAAAAGTACATAATATGTATAATTTAAAAAAACATCGCTTTGGATGGTAAATATGTTTATAGTATAATTACTCTGAATCATTCACTCATTTCTTCTAAAATGAATCACAACTTGGATTAAAGGTGTCATACAAATTTATCTTTATATGCATCATTCTAAAAAAATTAAAATGAAGAAAAGCGATAAAAAAAGTTTCTTCTTTTAAAATAGCGAATTTTGTGAGTTTTTTTCCTTTATTAACAAAATAAATAAAGTTTTGTTGATACATTATTATTTTATTGCCAAGTCTTTCAAAATGATTTAGATTTTTCGTATAGGGGAAGTTTTTAACAAATTTGGTAGATGGAACTATTTGAATTAGCAGTTTAAAATTTTACATTTATCAATTTCCCTGTTTAAATTAAAAAAAAATGATTATTTACTACTTCAAGCGTTTTAACTTCTTTATTTTTTTAAGAAAACGGTTATGAATTAAATAAAATTTTCAAAAATTGAATCGTTCGTGAGATATATTTTAATTGATAAAGCTATTTCAAAAAAGATTTATAGAATACAATTAAAATATGAAACAGTTTCACGTATTATGAGTTTGCTTTTCCTATATAATAATTTTCGTACTTCTCGAATTGCTACTATCAACTTTAATTATAAATATTCTGTACAATAAACATATATATCATTTACCCTATGGGGATGAGCGACTAGTATACGTGCCACTTGAAATTCTCAGAATTTTTAAATTATTAGAACCAGTTTTTTTAAAGATTTGCTTATTTAATTAGAGCATATTCAAGATTCAAGTGCGGATATTTTTCTTTTTGAAAAACAGGTGGTTGAAGATTAAAAATTAAGCAAAGTGCTCTCAACGCGAAGGAGTTAACTGCATTATTAAAGAAAATTGATGCTGAAAGTATCATAAGACTTTGTAAAAAGTAGGGTTGGTTATAGCTTAATATACTAGAAAAGTATGAATGGGTAGGGTAAACCCTAAAATTCCAATAGATATGAATCCTAAATAACATCAAATATTGCTATTCTGTATTCTTTTTTTTTATCCTTATCTATTTATAGGCAATTATACTCGGTACATATTTAAAGCTATTGCGTAAATAAACTTCATTTGGCATTCGATAAAACTAAGGTCAGCGTAATAATAACTTCTTCATTTTCCAGTGTAATTTACAATGAACTATTGTTTAATGTTTAAATTTGGCATTGTGTTAAATGAGCTTGTATAAAAAGGTAATCGCAAATTTGCAAAGCTGCTTTAGTCCGTGGCGTGTTTCTCCAGATAGGTTTTCAATTAACTGTTACATACACAAGAGACATAATGAGAGACCCACTCAGTGCAAATTTGTTGCAAACGCCATAATATTTATGAAGGGTTCGCATGCATTAGTAAATAAAAAAAAAAAAGAACCAAAAATTTTCAATCATATTGGCCTCTATATCTGATGTAATGAACGTTTAAAAAAATCCTGGTACTAAAGTGTATATATTTTTTGAATTTCTTATGCGTACTAACCCTGATTTATGTGATTAATTCTAATTAAATTAGAATGTATGCAACATTATGAATTTTATTATTTTTATGTTGCTACTAGATACTAAATTAGAGAAATAAATTATTACAAGTTGTTAACTAGGTTTTAAAAACCGATGGTAAGCAGAATATGCCACCCCAGTCATTATTTATGTCCAAACCGTCCCTGTCAGTAGGGGTTAATATATCTGCTATTTACCGGAGTACTTTTTCAAAAACCATTATCAATACTGTTTTTAGGTGCGTTCGTAATTATGTAAATACGTAGCACCTATTGTTGTCGTTCATTCCGTCCGTCTGTCTGTCCGTCCGCATATAACAACGAAAAAACTAGCCAACTGAATCGTTTGAAATTTAAAATACATAATTATTACATAATTTTGTCGAGTCATTTCAAATTTTATGAAAATTGGATGCATAGATCAATTACAGGGACAATCAAAATGATTCCGTTACATTACGGTCTATAAGGAAAAAAAGTTTCAAATGCATTTTAATCGTTTGAAAATTTAAATATATAATTATTACATAATTTGTCGATTTATATTTTATCAAAATCGGATGCATTAGTTTAATTACAGGGACAATCAAAAGTATTCTGTTACATTTCGGTTAATAGGGAAAAATGTTTCAAATGCATTTTAATGGTGTTACACTCATTCGAACGTAATAAAATTAATATACATCTATAAAGTACATATTACAATATACATTTTGCATAATCTGTGGTGCAAAGAATATTTGTTATTGATTTACAAGGCCACACAAATGTATTACATTGCATATTGGTATAGGGAGAACATTGTTTGGTGCGCATTTCAATTGTAATTATTTACAGTTTTATGAGATTGATATATGATAATGATATTTTTATAACTTCGTTATCGTACTAATGCACCTCATTTGCTACACTTCGCGTGCAATTTCCACCTTGTTACACTTATTCTACGCTAGATACCACCGACGCTCCTCAACACCTTTGCTCAATGCCCACAAATCGAAATTTGTATGTAACAAAAAATGCGCTTATCTGAAAAACTATGCAATCAAGAATAATCGCTATAATATTCCTGCAAGGATTAAAGTAACATGTATAATTATTTTTCATAATTTTAGTTTCAATAGATTTGGAATTAGATGATAAGGGGGGGGGGGTTACATTTTTGCTCTATATTTTCGACTATTTTTTCTTAAACAAATTTATTTAGACTCCCCCTACCTCCTTCATATATATATTTGAAAATGTTTAATAATCTATAAATATGGGTAGACTTTAATTTTTTCTTCTAATTTGAGATTTCGACGTTTTACAGTTTATGAGTAACATGCGGACAGACAGACACTGGAGTAATATAATAAAAATATATATATATATATTTAATTTTATGCTGAGATTATATATATATATATATCAATATTTACACAGAAATTTTAAACTCAAAAACGCAGTGGATATCACAACTATCTAACTCCCTATTACATTTCTGATGTAAGCGGAGAAAACAAACAGAAAACCCCTACTTATGATGAAATCCTTAAAGATTCCACATATGTCTTTTTTTCTCACATTTAATAAATATTTTTGTTGATACGTTTTGAATTTTATTCTTCATTATGCATCTTCATAAATGGAGAAAATAACAGAAAGCGTTACATTTTTTTATAAATGCTTTTGTAAAATGATAATGTAAATATGTTTTTGATGGGTTTTTCTTTCATATTTTCTTTACTATGCATCGTAATGCATCGTAATTAATTACGCTCATGATAAATATAATAGAAAAATACTATCATTTAAATTGTTCAAAGGATCATTTAAGTATATGATATTTACTATTTCAAAAGCACTCCTTATAGTAAAAGTACGCCTTACTAGTAAATATATTAAGTACAATTAATGGCAATTATTCACGCATTCCATCTTAAAGAATTCATCCATTTGATTAAAAGTGACGTATAAATTTATTTTTATGTGCTTATAATAAAAAAAAATAGATCTATTCAAAATAAAAAAAGGAATATAATTTTTTTTCGATTTTTCTCTTTCTTAATAAAGCAGCGATTGTTTTGATAAAACTAAACAAAAAATTTTTTATTAAAAGAAACAAAATGGCCTTGATAAATTATTTTTCTCTTACAATGCTTTAAAAAAGGGCTTAGATTTTTCATTCAAGATTTCTTTTTATTTGCGAGAAATTTTGTAGCCGATTAAACGCATGATATGAATTAGCCTTATTAAATATTATTTCTATAGTTCTGTTTAAAGTTGCAAAAGATTTAATTAATATTTTCAGTCATTTTTAGCTTTTTTTTTATATACATAATATTCTTCTAAAGAGTATGTATCACCTGAAATATCTGATTAATGAAACGTTTAAGAGATTTCATAATTCAACTGATTAATCCATTACGAAAACTTCTGTGAAATAAACGTACACTGTTAAAAGTGAAGGTGACAAACCGGTACCCTTTGGGACCCGAAGGTGAAAAGGAATTAGGGTCCATTGGAACCCGGGGCATTTGGAAACCTAGGGTGCCATAGGGGCTTCGATATGTGGTTGCAGTGCCAACAGGTCTCTTACTAGGTGATTGGAGCTAAATAAGGTGCCATACAATTCGTATTGGCAGCAATGTGGCACCTCATCGGGTAACTGGAATCATGCGCATGCGCTGTGACGTGTGTCTTTCTGTTTTCTGTGATGGCAAGTAAAATCTATGGCTATGAGTAAATGAAGGAGAGCTCGTTGGCCGAGCGGTTAGAACGCTGAGCTTGTAATCAGGCGTTGTGAGTTCGAATCCTTCCACGGCCAAAAGTCGGTTTGTATATTTTTTATTTTTTTATTATTGGACACTCTGGATTAAGGGTGCCATCTTTTCGCCCTAATTAAAGGTGTCATTCCGGCTCATTTAAGGGTGTCACCATTGAGACAAGCCTTTCACCTCTAAAAGGTGCAATATGTCACCATTAGTTTTAACAGTGTAGACTATGGAGCACTTTCAATAATCATGATATTATTTTACAAAATCTTCACTTCTGCAACCTTTAGTTATTTACAAACAACTCTAATTATACACAGCGCAATTAGACTCACTGATTTGTCACATAAGGGTTCAGATATTTTTTAAAGTGTCGGAAAACAGATTTTTTTAAGTACCTTATATTTAAATATACTTGTTTAGGGACTTTAAAAATTAATCACCATTCAAAAAGCTACTCTATAAGAAAAAAAAGTTATAACTAAAACATTTTGAGCTTTTACCACATGATCAAAAAAGTGATTTAATCTTTAAAGTTAATTTTCTCAATGAGGTTACTTTGATCATTATACCAACATTTTATTTATTTTATTATTTATTTATTTATTTATTTATTTATTTATTTGACTGGATAGTATTTTACAAAATCTTTACTAAATGTTTTGTACAAAAGTTTTGTAAAAAAGTACAAATCATAGAATTCATGGCGACTTTTGTATGAAAAAAAAATCGATATTTCTAGAATGAAGCAAATTTTTAAAATAGTTTAGAAGTTTCTTAAAAAACTAACAAAAGACTTAGAAATGTTATTTTCTTTAATTGTAAGGCATCGTGCAAATCACACACACACACACATATATATATACCGGGTGTTTCGCTACCAGACCGACAAACTTTGAGGGATGATAGTAGACATGAAAACAAACATTATCAAATAGGAAACCATGGGGCGCAAACGTCTTCTGTAGGAGCTAGGGACCATTAAAGTTTAAGGTCCAAAATTTCAAACGGTGATAAAAAACGGAAAAAAGGGTCGATTCGTTTGCGGTTTTCACTAAAATCATTCTTTACATCACGATTTTTTTGAAAAAAAATATTAAAGGTTACGTTCAAAAATTGTCGATAGAGGGCGCTTTAGACTTTAGAGTAACGAAAAACTACTTTGTACCTTTTTTTTGTGCATGGGGTTGAAATTATTCTAAAGTTTAGACTTAAACTTAAATTTTAAGCCCAAAATCGGAAACATTGGGAACGGGTAACTAGCGAAAACGGAAACGTGTACAGAGGGGGAGATTTTAAACGCTCATAAATATTGGGCAAACAAATCGATTTTGTTGCTGTTTCCGTGTAAGTAATTTCCTTGGTAATTATTTTATTCAAAATGACGTACAGCTTTGGTGTCCTTATTTTTTGATAGAGGGCGCTTCCGACACATCTGTGACATTTCAATGGCATTATTCCTGGGTGTTTTACTACCAGACCAAAATACTTCCAGGAAGTGTTAGCGATGCAAAGACGACTCGGAATCACATAGGAATGTAACGTTGTAAATTTCTTTTTTGCGAGTTACGGTTAAAGGAAGCAAAGAAAACAGAAACAGCAGAAAAGAGCAACACGTTAATGTGACATAAACAAAACAATTTATTAGACTAGACAATTTATTTAAATGTTTTATTACAAAAGGTGCTCGAAATTACGACCAGAAGTAGTCCGGCATGCTTGACAGCGGCGTCTCGTGGAATTCCTCACGCTTTGAAAGATTCCTGGCATCTCCGAGAGTTTTCTGGCAGGTACAGAAATACCAGCTGCGATGTCTTCAACTGATGGTGCGGGAGTCTCATACATCTAATTTTTCATTTGACCCCAGCAGAAGAAGTCCATACATGATAGGTCGGGCGATCTGGCATGTCAATGAACCGGGCCACCACGACCTATCCACCACTGTCCATATGTTACTTTGAAGTGTCGGCAAACGTCATCGGTAAAATCTGGAGGAGTCCTATCGGGCTGTTCATCGTTCAAATACTTCATTCTGCTACCTTTAGAACTTGTTCGCGAATGATCACTTCACAGTGATCGCTGCTCAGGCGCATTACCGTTTAGCGCCATCTACCGCAAGGATACCGCAGCGCCATCTACCGTCGCTGTCAAACTTGCCGGACTACATCTGGTCGTAATTTCGAACACCTTTTCTAGTAAAACTTTTAAATAAACGATTTTCTGTCACATTAACGTGTCGCTCTTTCTGTGCAATTTCTGTTACTTTTTTCTCTGCTTCCTTTAACCGTAACTTGCAAAAAAGACATTTCCAACGTTACATTCCTATGTGATTCCGAGTCGCCTTTGTATCCCTAATACTTCCTGGAAGTAGGTTGGTCTGGTAGTAAAACACCCAGGACTGGTGTCATTGAATAGTCAGAGATGGGTCGGAAGCGCCCTCTATCAAAAAATGAGGACATCAAAGCTGTACGTCATTTTGAACAAAATTATTACCAAGGGAATGACATCCACGCAAACCGCAACAAAATCGATTTGTTTGTCCAATATTTATGAGAGTTTAAAATCTCCCCCTATATTCACAGTTCAATTTTCGCTAGTTACCCGATCCCAATGTTTCCGATTTCGGGCTTAAAATTTAAGTTAAAGTCTAAACTTTAGAATAATTTCAACTCCATACACAAAATAACGGTGAAAAGTAGTTGTTCGTTACTCTAAAGTCTAAAGCGCCCTCTATCGACAATTTTTTAACGTAACCTTTAAATTTTCTTTTCTAAAAAAATCGTGATATAAAGAATGATTTTAGTGAAAACCGCAAACGAATCGACTCTTTTTTCCGTTTTTTATCACCGTTTGAAGTTTTGGACCTTAAACTTTAATGGCCCCTAGCTCCTACAGAAGACGTTTGCGCCCCATGGTTCCCTATTTAATAATGTTTGTCTTCGTGTCTACTATCATCCCTCAAAGTTTGCCGGTCTGGTAGCGAAACACCCTGTATATATATATATATATATATATACCTACTTAAAAATCTGGATATTTTTTTAGCCAGTGAAATGTGAAAATTCATTCGTGCAACAGTTGCAAGAATAATTATTTCGTAAAATTTCAACTATTTATAAAAATAATTTAAAAACATTATGTACAAGTATATAATTATAGAACTTTAATTCATTATATAATTTTTTCCTAATATGAGTACTCGATTTTACAATTAAAAATCAATTAGTTTCAAATTGACTGCAATTATTATACAATCCACCCGTTAGTTATTGAGATCCAAAACCTTATTTTGTCATTTTTTCCCTCATGAAAGAAGATAAAAAGGTAAGCAGTTCAATTATAAAACGAACTAAGTAACATTCATCGACGTGTAATAGCTTGTTTGAAAGCTTTTAATTTAGGTATGTTCTTTTCGAGTCCTGTGAAAAAAATATACAATATTAAAAAAATGGCATCTATTTAAAATTTATATCGCACTATACTTTCCATAATTTAACATTGTAGAAATCTCTCCTTTCTCATTGCTAATTTAATGATTACTTTCAAGTTGCCACCAACTAAAAAACACTCAATAATTTGGAATAAATGATAACAGTTTTGTTTTTTATAGATCAATAAATTCAAATTTTCCTGATAGTTTTTTGCATTTTTAAAATTGACGTCATTCGAAACAGAATGCGCATATTTTTCATAAACTGTAACAAAATATATAAACTGTAACTAAATTTATGCTAAAACAACATTACTCCTTTATTTAAACGTTTCCCATGTCAAAACAGTCTATAATACAGATATTTCTATTACATAGGGATAATTTAGAAAATAAAATCTCCTACATATAAGAAAAATAACGATTTGTTAACAAAGCAATGAAAATCTGTGTCTATACCAATTGTCAAATGAAAATATGCATATATACTGGGAAACTGTAAGGGGTATTATCACGGGGTTGGTTCTGTCACCAAATATCTCCAAGTTTGTGGCCAACTTGGCGATATATCACCAAGTTAACATAAAATTAGTCTGGCGACGAAAACTATTCACCAAAAGTGACGCCAACATAGCTTTATTTCGGGTATTTTTCCAAACTAATATGTCTACTAATAACTTTAATCTAGTACTAATATTAGTTTAAATGTATTTGTTGAAGTTGGTTAATCAAGTTTCTGAAAGAATCAGAAAAAGTTGTGAAATCATATAAAAAACTGGTGGGACAAGAGAGAAAAGTAGAGCTTGATCTAAAAAATGTTACAGTAACAAATTGGCAAATATTTGCAATATAAAAAAGTGCGTAGAAAAGAAATGGAATCAGATAATCTCTAAAGCTCATTACTGAACATTATTGGTGCCTTATATTCAGAATCATACTATTATCCACTCAAAAGGATTACTGGGCAAAGTAGTTAGCAATATACACTGCTCAAAACAATTAAAGGATATTTGAAGTTTTATATAAAATAAAGATATAAACAAAATTTTTTGCCGAAAATAGAAGAAGTGAATCATAAATGCAAATTTTTCTGGTTTTCAAACTGCGGAGTATGCAAATTTTGAGTTCGACGTCAAAAACGTCGCTTCAGCGGCAGCGAATGAAATTTGACTTTCAACTGGATAAAAGAGAATGAAGATAAGGATCATCGGCATTCAGTGATTGCTTTGTTTCGATGAGTACGATGTCTCAGCGAAGTCATTTGACAGATTCAGAAGCTTGGAGAATTGTTGGTAGATTAGAAGGGGGCCAAACTCAAGCCGGAGTAGCGCAAGCCATTGGAGTGTCACAAAGTGTCTTTTCCAGGATCTGGAACCGTTTTTTGGAGAGTGGATGTGCAGGCCGAAGACCAGGGCAAGGTCGTAGACGGACAATAACGCCCAATGAAGATCGGTATTTAGCGTTAATAGCTCGGAGACACCGAAACATGAACGCTACTCTTCTCCAACAACACCTTCGCTCGGCTACAGGCACCACGATTTCAACTCACACTGACCGAAACCGTCTCCATGCTGTAGGTCTGTATGCTCGCCGACCGATGGTATGTGTTATATTAACATCAAGGCACCGTCTCGACCGCAGGGAGTGGGCAACCGAGCATGTCAGCTGAAGGAGAAATGAATGGAGCAATATTCTGTTTTCTGACGAGTCCCGTTTTTCTGTGCATCCGGATAATAGGCGTATTTTCATCTGGAGGGACCGTGGCAGTAGGAATAATCCTGCGTTCGTGCACGTAAGTGTCAGATTTGGCGGTGGAGGAGTTTGGTGTATGGTGGCATCTCCATTGACGGGCGCACTGACCTCTACATCATTCGAGATGGAGCTCTGACTGGTCGCCGATATAGGGATGAGATCCTCAGACCTATTTTAGTCCCTTACGCTGCAGCAATCGGAGATAACTTCATTTTAATGGACGATAGCTGCAGGCCACATCGTGCAAACCTGGTGGAGGATTTCCTTTTTGATGAAGGAATCGTTCGAATGGAATGACCAGCGTGTTCTCCAGACATGAATCCAATCGAGCACGTTTGGGACGCTCTAGGAAGACGAGTTTCTGACCAACAAAAACCCCCACAAACTCTCCAAGAACTAGAAAGAGCTCTTCTGGAAGAGTGGTGGGGCAGAATACCCCAACTCGTCATTAATAGCCTCATTGAGTCCATGCCTCAAAGGTGTTCAACGTTGCTGGCCGCCCGTGGAAACCATACCCCCTACTGAAAATGATTTTCTTTGAAGAAAACACTTTTTCTTATTCTTTTTTTCTCATATGCACAAATTGTGTTTTTTTCCTTTTGTACACAAATGCGCAATAAAATGCATTTTTTTTCTGCCAAACATGTGTAATTTATTCTCATATAACCTATTATGTCTGTCGACCATGTATCAATCAGCTAAAAAGTTTCCCAGATACAAAATCCACCTAAAACTGCAATATCCTTTAATTGTTTTAAGCAGTGTATATTGTTATCTTACCTCAAATCAGCTAAGATCTGCAACGCTAAATGAATATAAACCATGAAGTAATAATTAACATATAACATTAATACTTATAATTAAACGTATATCATTTTGTTGAGGAATTGATGTAAAAAAAATATTTCTGAACATAAATATTTAGTATATGGTTGAATCGTATATGTTTAAGATTTTGGGTTTACATCTCTCACTTATCAATAAACCTTAAAACGGAATTTTGTCCACATTTTGTACTGAATGGACCGTTTAGGTTTTCGTTCTTTATTACATCCCCATGTAACTTATAGTTATGAATCCAAATTTATAAATTGGTTATGGATAATTAGGATATGGAGTGCTTTGAAAATGCCTTTTTTTTCCATCACTGAGGTAAAGCTCAGTCAACATTTTCAGTTAACAAAAATTTTGTTAATTTCAGGAGTTTTACAGATAATCTGACCCCATTTCTTTTCTACGCAATATTTTATATTGAAAATATTTGCCTATTTGTTGCTGTATCATTTTTTAGATCGAGCTCTAATTTTCTCTCTGTTTCCACCAGTTTTTTATATCATAAATATTTTGTTTTGCAATGCAGAAAAAAGTACTGCTAGCATTTTTAAAAAGAAAATGCTAAACGATACTTATATTAAAAGTAATACAACTTTAAACAAGGTTGTTTCCGACAGATTACATATTTTTTTTTTAATTCCTACTATTAGTTTCCACTCTACCTACATATATTTATACATTATATGGGCAAAGATGATTGGCCACTTGCAATTTGTTTAGTTTTTGTTAATTATCTACAGAAATACATGAAAAATTGTCTTAAAATTGTTTGTGTCCAAACAATATAGTATCGATCAGATATTTCCATGATCATTCTTTCCCGAAATTTCGCAAGGGACTGTCAACAAATTGAAAAAGAACGAAAATCTTTTGGATAATCCTGTCAAAAATAATTTAGCAAAAGCGTTCAAATGGCAGATTATGATTAGCGGCTTATTGCTACAAATTGCCTTCAATGTTATGTGGATAGCTTATATACTCGTAGAAACATTTATTGTTTTTTATTTAAACAGTCCCAATAGTTTGCTTATAATTTTTACGGTTCTTAATATAAAAAAACATGTTTATTTTTCAGAAAATTTGACAAACAGCATTTACACAATGTTCTGTAATCAGAATTAAAAAATAATCAAAATTATATGAAAAATGAACAAATTTACTAAATAATTTTTCACTGCGGATGCATGCATGCTATCAAAGTATAATCTGTTAGTCAGATATCTAGAGCAACTTTTGTGAAAATCTTAAAAACATAGAATGGACATTCTGAAAATTATTGTCAATCCCAACTAAAAAAAAAATCTGTAGAAAATCTACAGCTTTTTGGCCCAAAATCTGTGGGAAATCCGAAGGGATTTGGCCCATTTTGCAGATATTTTTAGGAATATCTTAAAAAATTCTGCAGATATTTTAAAAATAATGCTAAGTCTGCAAATTTTCTTCAAATTTCTGTAGAATTTCTGTAGAATGTGGCGATTCCTTCAGATAATCTTAAGATTATTTTTAGTGAGGATAGAATAAGCGTAAAATCCGTTTTTTCCAAAATGAAGCAAAAATATGAGGGGTTGTATCCATAAATCCATTGATTAGTTTCAATTCAGTAATATTATATTTGGATACAGCTGCTCATCTTTTGCTTCAATTTGGGAATATGCAAATTACATCTTACATTGCAACACATTATGCAAATTATATTTTGATTGCTTTCAAGCATGCGCTGTGAAACATTATTTAGTAAATCTGCTCATTGATCATAAGTTTTATATTATATTTTAGTTATGGTTACTGTGTATTATGCATAATGTTGTTTTGTATCATACATTTTCTTTTTCTATTAATAACTCTACAAATTATAAGCAAAAATCTTGAAAATAATTGGAACTGTTTTTAAAAAAATCTTAATCTTTGTACGAGTAGATATGCTGTTTTCATAAAAATGAACAGTATAAGCTACATAATCATAATCTGCAGTTTGAACGATATTACTACAGTGGTTTTGAGAAAGTTATACGAAAAATCTTCGTTTTTTCTCGATATGTTGACGGTCCTGTTGTTTCCTAAATGATTTCAGGAAAAAAAAATCTTCGTTTGCACCACTGCATTTTCAGAAAAATTTCTCATGTCTTTCTGTAGATACTTAACAAAAGACTGAAATTGCAAAATGTTACTTTTGGTCGGTGACTTTTGGCCGTATAGTGTATATCTAGTTCAATTTTTCAATCATCAATAAAATACTTTTTATTGATACACCCAAGTTAAAATTCATTTTTTTTTTAACTTGTAGTGGATAAAACGTGATGTTAATAAAGTTATTTTCAAATATTAATTCATTAATTGTATTAATTAAATTACCTATTATTTAAACAGTGAACTTAGACTCAGAAACAGAGCTGCTCGCAAAATCACCTACCCTTCTATTACATTTCAGGAATGATCTGAGGAAACAAACAAACTTACTTATGATGAAATCATCTACATATGTCTTTTATCTCATTTCTTCCGACACGTTTTCAATATTTTTCTCTTTTATTCATATTTACAAATGGAGAAAGTACCTGTAACCGTTACAAATTTTCTATAAGTGCTTTCATAAAATAATAATTAATATACGGTTTTTTTTTTCATTTATCTTCGAAATGATTTGTAATTAATTGCTTTCTTGAAAAATGTAATAGAAAATTTATATCTTTTAAATATAAAGAGAATTATTGAAATATATAACATTCACAATTTCAATAACACTGCTTTAGACAGTAAATATGTGAAGTGCACATAAGGTGAATAATTTAAGCTTTTTATTTTAAAGAATTCACATATTAGATTTAAAGTGTCACATAAATTTATATTTATGTACATCGAAACAAAAAAAAAAAAAAAAAAAAAGAAAGAAAAGAAAAGAAAAGGAAAAAGGAAAAAAAATGCCTCCAAAATAAACAAAATGGATATACATTATTTTCAATTTCTCATCTTATAATAAAGCAGCAAACTTTTCGAAAAAAAATGAAACGTATTTGTTCTTAAAAGATATGAAATGTCGCATATAAATTATTTCTCTTTTATTAAGATCTGAAAATGCCTTAGTCTTTTCGTATAAGTTTTTTTTGTGACACATTTAATAGGGTATCAAATGCATGGTATTGAAAATTCGTTTAAAGTTACTTTAAATAATTCCGTTAAATGTTGAAAAAATATTCGTTAATATTTTAGGCACTTTAATTTTTGTTCTTAGATTTTTCCTTTAAAGACTTCTAATTAAACTAGATACCTGAAAAAAGAAAGTTCATAAGATTGTATATTTTAATTACTTAAGCTATTGCGAAAATATTTATATTATAGCACATATTTTCATACATTATGTTATCATTTTTCACAATATTCTTCAGTTTGCTACTAAGAAATCTAAATATGCTAAGAGCGAGATGTGTTGCTGATGATTATATAAAATTCGCATAGTTGCATTTCATTTTTGTTATAAATTTAGTTACGGAATATTAACCGAAAACAAACGCTACGCTATTTCGATTGTCGTAATCTGTTCGAACGGAATAATCATTCTTACTGGAAATGCGTACGATAAATATGGATTAAACAAAAATATATATTCGACAGTTATTTAAAAATAATAATAATAACTCTGCGATATTATTTATAGTTTTTGATGATATAGCATTTCAGTGAATATATTCCACTAGCTTATAGGTTAAAAATGCACATTGTATTATCAAGATATACTATATATACGCAAAAGAAATTTAATTTGAGATTTCTTGTATAGATGTTCCCATTCGTGTCGATTTGGTATCGATGTTATTCACTATATTATAATATGGATTCATATATCGCTAACATTTTTATAAATAAACATACAAGTACATTAATATTAAAATAATACAACATTAATTATAGCAATCTAGGAGAAATTATGTATTTATTTTAGTATTTATATTAAGATTATGCATACTTTAATATTTACGTCGAGACTTTAAACACAAAAAACATAGCGGGTCCAACCTTTATCTACCTCCCTATTACATTTCTAACATAAGCGAAGGAAACGGAAAATCATACTTATGATAAAATCCGTAAAAATTCAACAGGTGTCTTTTTTCTCACATTTTATAAGCAATTTTCTCGACACGTTTTCGACTGAATTCTTCTTTATGCATCTTCATAAATGGAGAAAATAACTGTAAGCGTTACTTTTTTTACAAATTCTTTTGTAAGATGGTAATGCAAATATGCTTTTGATGTTCTGTTTTGTATTATTTTCTTTAATGTTTGCGGAATGCATCGTAATTAATTGCTTTCATGAATAATATAATAGGAAATTATTATTATTTGATATGTTTAGAGAATCACTGAAATAAAAAATATCTACAATTTCAAAAGCACTGCTTAAATAGTAAATAGCTAAGTATACATAAATTATACAATTCACGTTTTCCATTTTTTTCTTTCATAATAAAGCAGCGAAATTTTTGAAAAAAAAATTTAACCTTTGTTATGAAAATATACAAAATGTCGTTGATAAATTATTTTTAGGTTACAAAAAATTCGAAAATACTTTAGATTTTTTTGCATAAGAATTTTTCTTGTTTCAAACAATTTTAGTAGACTATCAAACTCATGACATTAATTAACCGTTTATAGTACTATTGCTATAATTCTGTTAAATGTCTTTTTAAGCTGTTATTAAAGTATACATATGCATTATTTCTTTAAACTGTATGGATTATTTGAAATATCTGAATAACAAAATGTTTTTAAGATTATATCATTTACCTCATTACGAAAAACCTTACAGAACAAGTATGGTTTATGAAGCAGTTTCAAACATCATTATATTATTTTTATGAAATTTTCGCTTCAATACCCTTTAGTTACCTTTTAAGAATTCTAATTATACACAGAGAGATGTGACGCACTGGTGATTGTCATATATGGGTATAGAATTTAAAAAAAACTTTTGAAATATATAAAAACGACATTTTAAAAATATCATTAAACATAATTCTTTAAGGACAATTAAAATAAAACCCCATACAAAAACTCTCATTAGAAGAGACTTTATAACTAAAATACTCTGTGCTTCTCTCACACAATCAAAAAGTTTATCTAATCTTTAAAGTCAATTTTCTCAAAGTGATTATTTTTATCATTGAGCCAAATTTTCTCAAATATGATTGCGTATAATTTAACAAAATTTTCAATTATTTTTTCAAAAGCACAAAATGTCTGATTATTATAATTCTCAAGAAAATATTCTCATCTAAGTTTAGTTGTCATGGACACTTCTGCATGAAAAATCTCTTGGCATTTAAAATTTTCTGTAAAAATAAAAAATAAATAAATAGAGATTCATAAATTTTATTTTCTACCATTGTAAGATCATTGCACAAAAAATATATATCTGCACTGCAAAATATATCACTTAAATTTACGGCAAAAACTGCTAGCAGCAATATTGCCAACAGTTTTTGCAGCAAAAATTGCAGTAAAATTAGATATAATGAATTAATTTACATCTAATTTTACTGCAATTTTTAAGGCAACATTGCTGCGAGCAGTTTTTGCTTTAAAATTGACATTTTTTTTAAACAGTGTGTAATCATTTAAAAATCTGCGTCTATTTTATCAGTCAAATGTGAAAATTCATGCGTGCAATAGTTGCAAGAATAATTGTTTTGCAAAATTTCAACTATCCATAAAAATAATTTTAAATGTTATATACAGGTATATATTTTTTAGAACTTTAGTTGATTATATAATTTTTTTCTTTATATAAAAATTCAATTTTTTTATTAAAAGTCAGTTAGTTTGAAAGTGACTGTAATTAAAATGTTTCTTTTTACGTACATTTTTTAAAACAAACTAATAGATTGTTCATGTATAAAATATATTTTTATATTTTCCAGTAAAGCACACAAAAGTATTATTGTATGAAAAAAATATCTATTGTCTAGTCAAGATTTTAACTTTATTAAAAACTATAATTTCAATCTACTCGGATGCCACTTGCTAATATATAAATTAATACGCAAAAATTTCGCTATTTACAGAAAAAAAAATGATCTTTTGATAGTTTTAATTGTATAAGCGAGTAGTAGAATAACATTTCTATTACATTAGCGTGTTATTATTTTCATTTCATATATTTATAGATGAAGATTTACTTTAGATATGGAATTTTAGCTGAAAACAAATGGAGTATTTGTAATTTTTTAAAAGGAAATAAGTTAAACTTTCGTTATCATCTGGTTCGCAATGCAGATGAATAAATGAAAAATCGCACATTAAAATTTTTGTTAAACTATAAAAAATTTCAAAAAAATAGCTACATTTTCATTCAAATTGCATTTTTTATTCGTATTTTGGGTATAAAAATTGTAAATTGAGGATATTTAGAAGATTTAAAAAAATCCAGTGAACGTGAAATCAATTTGCTTATGTGTTTCGACTGTCTGTATGACATTACTGTTACTACTGTACATATTTTGTTTTACAAAATAGATTAAAGTATTGCTAGCATTTTCATAAAGAAATGCCAAATGATACTTAAATTAAAAACAATACAACTTTAAACAAAGTTATTTCAGAGACATTAGATATTTTTATTATTATTATTATTATTTAAACAGAGATCGTATTCTCAAAAACAGAACGACTCGCAAAATTACAAATGTTTCTATTGTATTTCAGGCATAATCAGTGTAAAGAAATAATTTTTCTACGCTGAAATCGGTAAACGTGTGACATCTGTCTTTTTTCTCACATTTTATAAACATTTCTTCCGACACGTTTTCGATATTTTTCTCTGTTATGCGTTTTTATAAATGGAGAAAATAACTGAAATCGTTACTGTTAGTTATAAATTTTTTCATAACATAGCAATCTAAATAAGTTTAAGATGTTTCGTTTTGCATTTTTTCTTCATTGTCTTCGAAATATATCATAATTAATTGCTTTCGTGAATAATGTAATAGAAAAATATTATAAATTATAATATAAAAAATATCATTGAAATATATAATATTTGTAATTTTAAAAGCACTGAATTAGATTTATAAAATACGTTAAAAGTACATAAGGTAAATAATTCACGTTTTTTATATTAAAGAATTCTTATTATGCATTAAAAATGCCATATAAATTTATCTTTATGTACATCGAAACAAAAACAAAAACAAAAAATTATAACTAATAATAATAAAACTAAGACGCTTCGAAAATAAATAAAAGAAATACACTTTTCTTTCATTTTTCTCGTTTATAACAACGCAGTGAATTTTTCGATAAAAAATAAAGCCTTTTTTATTAAAAGATGACTTAAATTTTTCGCATAAGAATTTTTTTTTTTATTTGTCACACTTTTACCAAACTATCAAACACATGGTATGGGTTAGCCGTTTAACATTTTCTTATTATAATTCAGTTAAATGTTGACAAATTATTAATTAATATTTTAGGCGTACAAAACTTTTATCGTAGATTCTCTCTTTAAACACATATAATTAATCTTAAAAACGAAAAGTTTATGAGATTGTATATTTTAAATAATTAAGATATTACGAAAATATTTATAATATAGCATACTAAGCTTGCATTATAAAATATTTTCCTACACTATAATATTATTTTTTACGAAATCTTTAATTAAAATACTGTTTGTTGAAAAAAATTGGTTGCAAGTTAAGATACCAATTTTCCCCAAAACAAAAATTTATCTTATTTTTTGCCTTATTTTTATCTTATTTTTTATAAAAATATGAAAAAAAAAAACATCACATCATCAGAAGGAAAAATTACGGTGAGGGCAATACTGTTTTGAAAAGTGGTCAAAATTTCCAGAAGACTAGTTGCTGTTTGTTCGAACTGTCGTGATCAATCACTTTAAGAGAACAGTTTTGAGATATTCATGTATGAAGATTTAAATATTAATTATTCATGAAATAACAAAAAAAAAAAATAAATAAAAGCTGCATATATTTTTTATACATTTCAAATCAAGTAGAGTATAAACTGAAAATTATTAATTGAACTCACAAAAAACAATAAAATAAGCGTTTTTTTTTAGATTGGTATAATTCATTAACCCTTTCGTGTCCCTTTTTTTTCAGGTTGGTATAATTTATTAACCCTTTCGTATCACATTTTTTTTTTTAATTTTTAGAAAAAAGTACTTTTAAGTTAATAACATTAACACATAATTTGCTAAGGAAGAGTCTTTGGAGGTGATTAGAAAATATTATATTATAACAAGTTTAAACTAATATTACAACTTTCTAATGCTTTTTGCGCTTTGTTATAAATGAAAGAAACATTAATTTTAAATTTAAAGAGAAAAATATATTTACAATAAAATAAGCTTAAACGGGGAAAAGGATAATTTAGCAAATATTTATTATTAAAATTATTACTAAACTGTTAATAATGTCATACATTAAATGCTTAGACACATACTAACATTGCTACATGTCAATAGTAACAAAAGTATTTGTTAAATAAAATAATACTTTGTCAAAAGACATGTACTATTGGTGGTTGACCAGACACAAAAGAGTTAAATAAGTTTATGGCTTAATATAACCTCCGTGAGCCTTTTCACAATGCAATGTTTTCGGTTAGTCGTTTTCTGAGATACTGGTTAAGATTCTTTAATCATAAACTTTTTACAAAATGTGTGCCAGATATTTCAATATTATTAATTGAAAACATTCTAACGTTATAAGAGATTTCTGATTTTCTAAATATCTTACAGGATAATAATTTACATATATGTACTTTTTTAGTAAAATATTTTATTTCTTATCCTCGATTCGACCCTAGTAATTTTATTATATTGTATTATTTTGTATTGCTGTGCCTCATTCACAAATCATTTTCCATTTTCAGTTATTTTTTACTTTAAATACCGGTTTCTTATACATTATATTATTTTTTAAATAAGAGTTTAATTTTTATTTTTTTTAAGAGACATATTAAGTTATATACAGAAGCGGTGTTTCCGAAATTCCAATTTATTTATTTATTTATTTATTTTTTAATTTAGAACGTGTGCCACTTTTTCTTAATAGTAACCATTTCTTATTTGAAATATTGATGAGTGCTTTCATTAAATAACTTCCCCTCTAAGCAACATTGGTGAGAAATAAATTGATTTTACAAACACATGTTTGGCAGCAGAATGGCAGAACAGAGAATTTACATTGAGATTTATATGGCGTATTAATTTCACGTGATTCTTATATTATTTCAGATTGTTATCTGATGTTTTATTTTGTGACTTAAACTAGTCACCAAAAATTATTTTTGTTTTTCTTTAAATAAACATAAAATTGAATTTGCCAATAAACTTAAACAATAAACTCAAATTTAGACATGCGTTTGATGACATGATTTTTACAATATTAGATATTTACCACTTGTGGCTTACCGTTGATCACATCCTTTTACCGCAGATATTTCATATCAAGATGGCTTGTAACGTTCGATGCCAAAATGTGATAGTTCCCTTCTTTAGAAAAGAAAGTCTACTATGACTAGGTAGTCAAATCTAATGAAATGAGACTGATCTTTTTTATATGATGTAAAATCAAAATAATGCTGAAATTAGAAGTATTAGGTTAACATAGTGTTCCTTGGTTGAATATAGGTAATTTCAAAGTTAATGACTGGGTATGCAATGAAACTAAAGTGTCATGTTTCTAGTTATACCTAAATGCAGATATAAATAGGTCCGTATGATTGTGAGGAAATATATTTCTTTCGTATTCGTTTATTTAAACGTAAAAAAAATAAAAATAGGTATAAGAATACTCATAAGGGATATTGAAGTCATGTTTACATACGAATTTGGTGTCTTACTTTTCGTCTTAATGAAAAACTAAGATACTTTTGTATTCAGTTTCTTTAAAGTTACAAAATAATTTCTTTCCATATTCTTGCTTAGAACCATATAACAATTTAAAGTTTGTTTCCCCAAAAACTTTGAGTAAAACTAAAAGATTTGTTAGGTGAGTTTGTGTCCCGTGTAACGTGGGTATATATTAAATCTCGGCACGACCTGGAACTCTGCCCTATTGCCAAAACCATTAAATATTAAAATGGCAAATAATGGTCTTTGTTAGAATAAGATTTCTTTCTTTTTATGAAATATATATTAAATTAGGGCTCGAAACTTTAAAAGAAATTTCATTTGTAGTAAAAATTTATTCGTTTAATATAGATAGTTTCAATGCTAGTAAAGGAATTGAAATATTATGATTCTAGTCGATTCCCAAATGCAGGTATATAAAAGGACATTATAAATAAGAATTATACAGGCATTTTCATATTAGTTTATCTAAAATATATACATAAATAATTAAAACTATTAAAGAGCTGAATATTGAATTCTTCTTTACATGCACTGTATCAGTGAAAAATTGAGGTAGTTCTTTGCATACACTTAATATAAAAATACATACTTCTGTGTTTACGTATTCTTGCTTTGAAAATTACACAAATATAAAAATCGTTTCAAAAAAAAGTAGTATTTTCAAATGAGTCAGCATTCTACCTAAAAAGTATAGTAGTAAACATGTATGTGTAAAAAAAGCCATAGCTAGTCTCTTGTTTACGCTATTATGCTATTTCTCTTGTTCTTTGTTCTTTTTTATTTAGAAAAATATCTCCCATTACTGAATGAGATTCAAACATTCAGACACAGAGCATACCTGATACAAAGAAATAAATAACTAAACTAAAAATAATGCAATACACTGTATTCTAAATTAGAATACTGTACACTATAAAAACCAACTTTTAACGCTACTAAGAATTTCCTAGGAAACTGGGATGCATACAACATTTTATATGGCAGCGATGACAACATTCGTGTAACAAGTACACGTTTGCAACGTAATTCAATGACTATGTAAGCTTATTTTTTGGAAACTGTGATGCTTAGAGCATTTTGTGTAACTCCTATCCAGGTTATAATATTTTAGTATGACTTCAGTAGATTCATATGTAAATATACAGATTTGCGTATCTTTACAAGATTTAGTCTTGTAGATTTTAAATTTTTTCACCTTTTACCGTATTTTGTACAGTGTACATTTAACATTTGAGTAATCATATAGATTTACCTAATTTTAAATTTTTAAAATTACATATACATATACCATATTTATTCATGTATAACGCGGAATTTATTTTCAAAAATATAGGTCGAAATTCCTAGGTGCGTGTTATACACGGAATAATTTTTACTGATGGATATAATCACACGATATACATATGAATCAAGACATGTATTCTAAGAAAACATAATCACTCGGCAAATCTCATTTCATTGAACTATTACAGAATCTTTATTTCAATCCTTGCTCTTTTTTATGCAGTAAAATTATATAAACGTTAATTAGCAGTTCTCACTGCCGTCATTCATTCCTATACCCTGTCATTTACTCCCTACCTGAAGTCTAAAAATGTGTTTTCGCCTTGTTTTTGGCCTAATATAATGTTTGTTTCGACTTTCTTTACTGAAATTCATTTAGTCATCTATTCATTTGCATATCAAAGTTATGATGCGCGTTATGTTCGAGATTTTAAAAAATCGCCATTTTTTCCTGTAAAGTACGGGTGTGCGTAATACACGCATGAACGTTATACACGAATAAATACGGTATATATATATATATATATATAGTATATTACTGTGTATGATATAAATTATATCGCATACTTTTTTATAATATTCTGAAGTATTTTGTTTATTAAATTCAAAACTATTTATATTATTTTTACGAAGTTACTTAGCTACACATTATTTAAAAAGCTATCCGTATACTTAAACGCTATCTTCATAAGTAGAACAAATTTGCCATAAAACTAAATATGCATGCAATGATTTAAATAAAACTTATCTTATCTCTCTATGTTAAATATATAAAAATAGTATTTTGAATAATTTAATACATTTTGTTTGAAGAAATTATTTCAGCATAGAGATTAAAAATTTGTTGACACTGTTTATATAAAGATAAAATTTTTAATTATTTTTTTTAAGAATTGTTAGTATTTAGAGGCATTTCATAAAATATATATCGTTTGTCTTTTTTCTTTAGCATTATTTTTATTTATCTTTTTTGTGAACTACGTCGAAAATTTTAGAATTAATTATAGATTTACTTTAAAACAATAATATTAATTGCGAAATCAGTATACTCTACTATCTCAGTAAGAAATTTCTTTGTTTCCGAATGAGTTCTATTTAAAGTATATTCATATATTTTTTAACTATTTATTTATTTGGATTGTTCAATAACAATGATTTTAGTTATTTTATTTCTTTTTTACTCATACTGTTAAAACCAATGGTGAAACATTGCACCTTTCAGGGGTGAAAGGCTTGTCTCACTGTTGACACCACTAAAAGAGCCAGAATAGCACCTTTAATTAGGATGAAAAAATGGCACCCTTATTCCAGAGTGCCCAATAATAAAAAAAATTAAAAAATATACAAACCGACTTTTGACCCTCGAAGGATTCGAACCCACAACGTCTGATTACAAGCTCAGCGCTCTAACCACTCGGTCATCGAGCTTATCTTCAAAATCAACCTGAAATGTTCAAAATGTCCTGAAAGTCAAAGGTTGCTTTATATAAAAAAGCTCGCCTAAAGTTAGCCATCTGAAGTTCTAAGCGAAATTGTGATATCGTATAGCGGTGATAGTCATCGTAGGGAGAAATAGCTGTCTTGATCCACCACTGACGGCTACTTGAAGGGCAAGGATACACCTCACAGAGCATGCGCAAATGTATAAGAGGTGAAAATCCTCCAACGGTATGCTTTGCGCGGCACCCTAATTGGCGTGAATCAGCCAGTGAGAGATCAAACGGCACCCCCAAACACATTTTCAAGCCCGCGGCTGTCAAATGGTAACACCTTTTCATCCCTGGGCACCAAATGCAACTGGTCTGTCACCATTAGTTTTAACAGTGCACTTATTATTAACAAGACTTATATATAAAACCCGTCAAAAATGACGGAATTTGACCTCTTTTTTACTTTTATAAGAGTTCATACAAACAAATAGAATGAAGATTTTATTATTCAAGGGTTTGTATTTTAATAAAGCACATTTTAAGTATAGCAATAGACTTCTACATTTTTTCTGTACAAATTACTATTCGATACTTTTTAGAAAAATAGCTTAATAGCTATAATAATAGAAAATAGCTTAACAAATAAAATAAATAATTTAAAATTTAAAAATAAAATGAATGTATATTCATGAGGGTGCATTAAAACTGAGAAAGTAATTAAAACCTGTTACTGACAATATCTAAAAGCGAATCAAACATAATTTATAAGAATAAAATTTCAAAACATGGTACATAATTTTAAATATTATTTCCAAGCAGATAATTTTTTTATCTTTAAATCAAACGGAAGAATAATGTCTGTAGCATCATTATAAAAGGCTGACTTCCAGTAATAATTTAACCTTTACGTGGCGGATCGGACAGCATCTATCTGAGACCATGATTAGGTTAAACACAGCCATTCTTTTTAAACGGATTTTTAAATGTGTAACTGATTTTAATTATCAATTATGAAGCAACAGTCAGCTGCCATGGCAGCGACGCATAAAACCAGTTTAACCGAAAAATGCTCCATCCAAAATTAAATGATAACCCGGCAAAAGAAAAAAAAAATTATTTGTGATAATTTTCGCATTTTGTAATGTTTCTGAAAGAAAAGACAAATTACTGTATTTTTAAACTCTGAACGGGTGTTGGCGGGCGTAGCTCGTAGGGGGAAGAGCCCATAGTATATATATTAATATTTATACAAATATTTTAGACTCAAAGCAATAGCGGGTTTCATAATTGTACACCTACCTACTACATATGTGAAATAAGCAAAGACAAAAAAAGTATTATGATGAAATCTTTAAAGATTCAACATGTGTCATTTTTTTCACATTAAGTATTTTTCCGAACACGTTTTCGATTTTATTCTTCCTTAAGCATCTTCATAAATGGAGAAAATTACAGTAAGCCTTGATTTTTTAAAAATGCTTTTGTAAGATGATAATGTAAATATGTTTTTAATGTTCTACTTTACATTTTTTCATTGCTTCATTGTTTGCGACATTTATCTTAATTAACTGTCTTCACGAATAATATAAACGAGAAGTATTATCATTTGAAATGCTTAGAGGATCAATGAAGTATAAAATACATACTATTTCAAAGTATTGCTTTAGATTAAGATATATTATGTATACATAATGAAATCTTTTCACGCATTTCATATTAAAGAATTCACAGATTGAAATTAAAAGTGTCATAGAAGTTAATCTTTATGTGCATGTAATATAAAACAAGATGCAGTCAAAATAAAGAAAAGGGATATTTTTTTTCATTTTTCTCTTTCGTAATAGAACAGGGAATGTTTCGATAAAAGAGAATAAATTGTTTGTTATTAAACTATATAAAATGTCATAGGCAAATTATTTTTCTGCTGCCATGTGATTGAAAATGCGTTACATTTTCCGTTTAGGATTTTTTATACATATATTTGCAAAAATTTTGGTAGATAATGAAACGCATTATATGAACTAGGCGTTTAAAATGTTCTTGTTATAATTCTGTTAAAATGTTACAAAAGTTATAATTGTTGTTTTTTGTCTTTTTAAGCTGTTTATTAATATACATATCCATACTAATAATATAAATGGAAAAGTGTATGTGTATGTCTGTTTGTTTGTCCGTCTTTCACGGAAAAACGGAGCGACGAATTGAAGGGATTTTTTAAGTGGAGATATTTGAAGGGATTGAGACTGACACAGGCCACTTTTCGTCTCTTTCTAACCCCCCCACTTCCCTAAACTGGGAGGTGGAAGTTTGTATGGAGCATTCGCAACTTCAAGGTAAAAAGCTAAAGTGTTACTCATGGATTCCGATAGATGGCGCTGATAGGTTTATGAAACAAGATAACGCTGTGTGCTCCCTATCTGTACTAAAGTACGGGCATCGGCCCACGATTCACACTATAGTGCATACGGTACCTATACTCTGTTAATCAACGATTGATTCAAATTGTTTAACTGCTTTCCATTTTGGGCTATTTGTGTTTAGCTTTGCGATTTGGTATTATTGCCTTGGTTTGTTTTTCCAATTTCCGAAAACAAACTCGGTTTCAGATTCGGTTTTACCGTTGTTGTTTTTCGGATTGGATTAATTGGTTTAGTTTCAATTTATATTCCTGGATTTTTAAGGAATAAGACAATCGCTTTGGCAATCGCAATTTAATTTTGCCTCTTTAATTGTCTTTGTTGTTTTCGGTTTAAAGTATATATATATATATGAAATAATAAGTAAAATTTATTTTATACTTATCCCTCAATAATTGTATAAGTTTCTAAAAAGTCGACTACATAGTGTGTTGTATTTAACGCGAGGGAAGCCGCGGGCAAAAGCTAGTATATGTATATATCTATATTTCTAAAGAGTCTGAATTACCTAAAATATACTAATAACGAAACATTCCCGAAAGCATATTTCAGATGTGTATATTGCTGGGGCGATTACTGTTTCTAAACCAATAGGAGAGCGTCATTATCACGGTCAAGTAGACGCCCACACAGTTTCTCGTGGACAATTGACGGTGCTAATTATAACGATAATCTGTTGCGGATGAAAGTGAGCTGACTGGCTGAATGGTTAGAGCGTCGAGCTTGAAACCGGAGGATATGGGTTCGAGTCCATCGCGGGCCGAGAGTCCGTTGGGGATTTTTTTTTTAATTATTGGAGGCTGTCTTTTATTAATAAATAAGACATTTAAAAAAATATTTCAAACCCTTTTAATATTCTAAATATCGTTCCAAAATGATTTATATATATATTAAACAAATGGGAAAAAAAGTATTCTGCGAAAATATCCGTATAAGCAAAATTCTTACTTTAATTTTTATTTATTTATTTATTTATTTATTTCAGGATCAGAGGAAGTATAATTTCTAATTGAAGTAAATAAAATTCAGTCATTTTGAAAAAAAAAAATTCTTTCGTACCTTTAATTTTTAATTACCGAGTACAAATTCAAACAATCCGAGTACAAATAAATAATAAACACACACGATGAATTGTCCACGAGTTCCTGTCAATCAAACTGTGTGGGCGTGTACTTGACTGTGATGATGACGGTCTCCTATTGGTTTAGAAACAGTAATCGTCACAGCAATATACACATCTGAAATATGCTTCCCCAATTATGTACTTTACCTGATTTATCCATTACAAAAAGCTCTAAAGAACAAGCGTAGATTATCAAACACTTTCAAACTTCATGAAATTATTTTTGCAAAATCCTAACTTCCATATCTTTCAGTTAACTACCAGCAACTTTAATCATGTACAGAGTGATAGGATTCACCGATGTTTATCATATAAGGGATCAAATATCTTTTGAAATACCCAAAAATGGCTACTTAATAATATATTATAATTAAATAGGCTTCTTTAGAAATATTTTAAATGAAACTCAATTCAAAATTTCGCTTTAGAAAAGAAGTAATAGCTAAAACACTTTGAGCATTTTTCACATTATCAAAAGAGTGATTTAATCGTTAATGACAATTTTCTCAAAGCAGTGATTTTGGTCATGAATTAAAAATGTTTGCCTAGAAATTCACGAAAATTTCACCTAATGTTTCAAACGTATACAAGCACAAAAAGACCTATTATTATAATTATCAATTAAGAAGTTTAGAATTCATATATACTTTTCTGTAAAAATAATAAAAAATAAATAAATAAAACTTTTATATTTTGAATTTTATAAAATATGAAATTAAAAATAGTAATATTATACATTTATAATTTTTTTTTCTTTCATTGCAAGATCATTGTGGAAAACATGCATACATGTATCATTAAAAAAAAATCTGGGTTTCATTTTTGAGGGGAAATGTAAAAATACTTACGTGCAATATTTCCAAGAAAAATTATTTCGCAAAATTTCTAATTATTTATAAAAACAATTTATAAATGTCATATATAAGTATATTTTTGAGAACATTTACAAATTATTGAAATCTTTACTACTGCACTGTTATAATTTTGCTCTAGTTTGAACCAAATTTTGGTGTTTAGTAGTTGCCCCATAAGATGGTGAAATCTCGTACCAATATTTGCAGCTTTCTATTTCAACCATTGGTTCAAGATTTCAACAACTTATAGTGACAGATACTGACCACCAAAATTTGGTTCAAACTAGAACAATATTTTTAACAGTGTATGTGTTTTCAGTTTCATAATTTAAAAAGTCAATTAGTTTTAAAATGACTCTAATTCTTATAAAAGTTTCTTTTTGGGTACAAATATTTTTCTTAAGAAAATAATAGATTATTCGCGTTTAATATATTTATATATTTCCCACTAAAAGCACGTAAAAGCAATAATGTATGAATAATATCTATTGGCCATTGAAGTTTTAAAATTTATTAAAAGCGACAATTCCAAACGACTTAGATGCCACTAGATGACAGACAAATTAATAACCAAAAAGTTTCGCTATTTACAAAAAACTTTAAGAGATCTTTTGATAGTTTCAGTTGAATAAGCGAGTAGTCTGATTTAAAATCTATTATATTGGGTAATATTATTTTTATTTCTTTTATTTATTGAAGAAGATGTAATTTAGTTTTTGAATTTTATCCGGAAAAAACACAAACATTTATATTGCATAATCAGAAAACGAGTTAATTGTTCATAATCATGCTGTACGTGGACTAAATTAAATGAATGGCTTATAATAATTAAAATATATTTTTTTTCAATACATTTTGCTACATTTTCAAATAAATTGCATTTTAAGACCATTTTGTATCCTACTTTATGGTAAAAAAGACTGAAAAATTAGGGATATTTAAAAATAGTAAATGTTAAAATTATTGTTTATGTGATTTTACTGTCATTAGACCGTTACTCAAGTAAATATTTTTATTGTATAATACAGATTAAAGTATAGCAGGCATTTATGCATAGAAAATGCTAAACGACACTTACCGTATTTACTCGTGTATTTTAGAATGAAAATGGCGATTTTTTGTATCTCGTGTATTTCGCGCTTCATAAATTTGACATCCAAGGGTCTGAATGATCTACAAATGTAAAGTTGCAGAAATCTCTATACTTGCTAAAATGTTAAATGTACACTGTAAAAAAGAGAGAGAGAGAGAAATTTTTCTAAATCTATAGAAATATATAGCTTAACAAAAGAATCTAGTAAAGTTATACTAATCTTACAAACATTTTATTTGTAACATGGGTCGCAAATATATAACCTGTTTTAGGTTTTCCAGTTTCTTAAAAAATTAAGATTTTTTTTAAATTTCAGATGTTTTTATTTATAGTGCAAGTCTGTATCTATTACATGAATTCGTTCTGTTACCATTACATAAAAAGCAGTAGTGGCAATATTAAGAAATGTTTAAATAACGTTACAAATGCTTTTGTATAAAAAGTGCAAGGAGTGAAATAATGATACAGGAATACTTTTATTCTGTAAGGACCCACTTTTAATTTCTTCTATGAATACATTTCTTAATTTATAGGTATATCATTTGATGCACAAAGCAGTAAAAATAATATTCCTTTTATAACGCACGCAACAAGGATTTTTTCCCTAAATTTTGGAAAAAAAAAGTGCGCGTTATACACGAGTAATTACGGTATATTAAATATAACATAACTTTGAACAAAGAAATTTCAGAGAGATTATGTATATTTTAAATATTTATACAGAGATTGCGATCCGCTACTCGAAACATAACGGATCGCAAAATTATCTACTTTCCTGTTATATTTCCAGACAGAAGCGAAAGAAACAAACTCCCTAATAATGAAATCCGTAAAGATACGACACCTGTCTTTTTTCTCACATGTTATAAGCATATTTTCCGACATGTTTTAGTTTTATTTCTCTCTTATACATTGTCATAACTGCACGCGTTACATTTTTTTATATTAATGAGTTCGTAAGATGATAATGTAAATATGTTTTTGATGTTCTGTTTTGCATTTTTTCTTCATTGTTTGGTAAAAACATTTCAATTAATTGCTCTCATGAATTATATAATGGGAAAATATTACCATTTGGAACTTGGAGAAGATCATTAAAATTATATATATATGTTTGTATTTAGAAAACCAACGATTATCAATGCAAAATAAAGTGCATTGATTGATTAATATTTTTTTACCTTATTTGTGCATCGATAATCGTTTGTTTTCTATCTTTAAACATGCACAGCATTGAAGAGTGCAGGAGGTATATCTGAAACATGATGATGCATAGCATTTTTGAACTAAGTCAATGGCATAGGCCGACCTCTGTATATAAGGACTTGAGTCATAAAATAGCCACATAACCAATAGTCACAAGGCATAAGATTTGGAGACTTTGGAAGCCATTCGTACTGAAAAAAGCTATTCAGGCCAATGAAACCTACATATGTAATCCTCAGAATCCTGATGGGGGGGGGAGCTCCATCCTGTATTAATGCTACGGAATGAAGTGCTTTTCTTTCTTGCAAATCAGCGATGAAATTATCCTTTAACAACTCTGTATATCTGTCACATGTCACGAAAACTGTTTCCAAATTACTAATTGAAGTTTCCACGAAGAAAATGGAGCCAATAATTAAAACAATCAGCGAAGCCGCACCAATTTGTCACTTTCAGATCAGGAAGAACTTTTTCCACCAATGGATGAGAGTTTTATTTGCTAATATGAGACAATTTTATGTGTTCACGCTTCCTCATAGAGAAAAGTATACAGTGTAAATCCATAAAACATTTGGAAGCCAGCTCGCATCATTGTTCGTTTTCTCGAAAACTCAATTAGTAAATTACTGGCGTGCTATAAAATCAGTTGACTTTAATTCGTGCACATGCTAAATTTCTTACTGGTATTTCTTAAGAATGATCCTTAGAAATCACCAAAAACTCCAATGACAAACTACAGTTCCAATTACTACAGTTAAAATCGCAGATGCACTGTATTTGTCATGTGCTAACGATGTCGACAGAATACTGGCATTGATATCTGCGGCTGTCACTTTACTTAGACTGTTTTCCAATGAACACGTTTTTCAATATCTATGAAAGATGCTGCGCAATGAATTCATTTGCTACTATAATGCGTGGTATAAATATATTCGATGATGTACAGCAGAGCCATCAATTGCTAAAAATTTTAATAACGTACTTAAAAAATCATTATAAACAGGAATTTCACATGCATTTCTGATCATATATATGAAAACCGCACCTTTCTATTCAAGTTAGTTTTCTAAATATTAACACTTCAAAACTCCTTAAAATTCTGGAATCCCCGTCAAGTCATCTGATTACTCTATTAGGAAAAGATCTATAAAACAAACATACATTACGAAGCACTATCAAACATTGCTATTATTTTTAAGAAATATTTACTTCCATATTCTTTAGTTATCTACCAACAATTCTAATAAACACAAACCGATAGGTTGGTTGGTTGTATTTATAACGATGAATTATCAGTGTAAAGGATGTAGGCCCGAGGTTGGGGGTGCCCTCCGTGAGGGTCTCTCTAAGGGCACCTAATCCGTATTTACATAAGGAAATCGAAGGTTTGAAGAAAACTACGGAAAACTCCAAACGAGTAGGCAGACGGTGGCGATTGGGTTCGAACACAGCATCTGCCGTCTGCCAATTTCGAGAGCAGAACACAGTCGATGGACTCGCTCAATGTAAGTCATCAGATGCTTTTGAAATATCCAAAAAGTCCCTTTTTTCAAATACTTTATAATTAAATATCCTTCTTTTGAAACATTATAAATAAAACCACATTCGAAAATTTGCATTTTAAGAGAAATCATGACTAAAATATTTTGATTTGTTTTCTTCATGATCAAAGATTGATTTAATCTTTAAAGCCAGTTTTCTCAAAAAGGTTACTTTGATTTCGTGCACTATTTTTTTTAAATGTTTACCTACAATTTTACGAAATTTTTACAGAATATTTTAAATATATATAAGCACAGTATGAGAAAATATTATAAATCTCTAGTGTGAAATTTATAATTCATTTTTTACTTTTTATTAAAAAAATCCTCTGTATTTCCTGTCAATTATTGAGATTTATAAAATTTAACTTCTTTCATTGCATTCGATTTTAAAAGGAAAAAAATGTGTACTTATTAGAAATTCTGGATTTATTTTACCCTGTCAAATATAAAAGTTCAGGCTTGCCATGCATACAAGCTTTGAAATTTATAAAAAGTGCTGATGTCAAATTACCCCAAAGCCAGTAGTTAGTAGACAAATTTATAAATATCCAAAAATTTTCGTTATTTACACAGACTTTTTATGTCTTTTGATAATTCCATTTGTTTAAGCGTGTAGTCCGATTAGATGTCTATTGTATTTATCTGTTATGTCTTATTATTTTTTTATTTATTGATGAATTTTTTATTAAGTTATGGAATTTTAATATAGAAAACTGAATTATTTAACTTGCTTTAATAACAAACTTGTTAATCATTCGTAATTGTTCTGCACGCGATGCAGGTGGATTAAACAAAACATGACTTAAAAGTATTTTAAAAATACAATAACATTTTAATAAATTTACCAAATAAATTGCATTTTAATAATACTTCCCCTTCATTTAGGGTAGTGAAACTGAATGATGTTTTAATGTTAAAAAAAAATTCCAGTTTCCATTGTTAGTATGATGTCATTTTTACTCGAGTACATATTTTTTGTTATATAGTATAGATTAAAATTTTGTTAGTATTTTATACAGAAATCGCTAAATGACATTTATATTTTAATTAATACGATATTATACAAAGATATTTCAGAGAGATTGTATATGTTTTATTATTTAAATAGAGATTTGAGACACAAAAACATAACGACTCGGAAAATTTCCTACCTCCCTATTATATTTCCGGACAAAACAGAGGAAAATCAAACTTACTTTTGATGAAATCCGTAAAGATACGACATCTGTCTTATTTCTCACATTTTATAAGCACTTTTTCCTGCCACATTCTCGATTTTATTCTCCCTTATGCATCTTAAAAAATGCAGAAAATAGCTATACGTGTTACTTTTTTTTATATAAATGCTTTCGCAAGATAATAATGCTAATATGTTTTTGATATTCTGTTTTGCATTTTTTCTTCATTGTTTGCGAAAATATTTCAATTAATTGCTCTCATGTATAATAAAATGGGAAAATATTATCATTTGAAGCGTTTGGAAGATCATTTAAAATAAATAATATTTACTATTCGAAAAGAATTGTTTTGAATTGTAAATATGTTTATAGTATATTTAAACAAAATCATTTACGCTAATCTTCTGAAACAATTCAAAGATTGTATTAAAGGTGTCAAGCCTCAGAAATTTTATGTAATATTACTTTTTTTCCTATAAATTAGGTAGATTTTCCGACGCGAGATATGAGTTGTCCGTTTAAAGTTTATTATTATTAATTTTTTAGTTAAAATTGAAAACTTATTAATTCATGTAAATTTAATTTTTTTAATTTAATTTCCTTTTTTATTAGTTCTTTAAAAATCATGTTAATATGGTACATTAATTTAAACCGGTATGTATTTTTAATATTTGTTTTTGCTGTTAGAATATGTTCTTTAAAAAATTGTCGCATAAAAATTAATATTAGAAGATACATCACGAATTTAAGCGGACTTCATATTTTGTGAATTGAGGATATTATGAATATGTTTCTTCTTAAAACACCACTTTTTACATTCTTTTGTCGTTACAACTAGAAAGTATTGGATTCGTGAAAATTTTCAACTTCCGTCCTTCATTGAAGTTACACATTTTAGGAGTCAGAGATTCTCAAAAAACAGGTTTCTAACAAAATGTCTGTCTGTGACTCTGTGATTCTGTCTGCCTGTATGTGACACAAATTTTGTGGGCACTGTATCTCATGATTTAATCCACAGAATTTAATAAAAACTGATGCTCAGAAAGTCTCTGATATAAATTGATGCTGCTTAGTTTTAGGTATAAATCGCTCAAATGGTGGCACCGCTATGCATTATATTTCTCAATTGCTGAAATAACTTAATCTGAATAACTAATATATGAGCCTGTATTCCGTTTAATAGTGATACCCGTTAAAGCAAGGCGGCTGACATGGAACACTATTCTTTTGTAGAAGCCATTTTTTATAAACATGGCTAATAATGTTTGAAAGGAAATGCGACTAATCTTTTATATATTATGTAAAATTAAAGTAATGCTGGAATGTTTATAAGAATAGGGATTTCTGTAAGATCGATTAGTTGAATATAGATAGTTTGAATACTGATGACTAGGTCGACAATGCAACCAACATGTGACTAATAATTTGTATTTAATGTAAAATCAATATAAAGCTGTGGGGTAGGAATTTTTATAGCACTTAGGATTTCTATATTGTTCATTGGTTAAATATTGATAATTTGGATGCTGATGAATAGGTCGGAATTTCATCTAAAATATGACTAATCCGTTTTATATAATGTAAAATCAATATACAGCTGGAATTCTCATAATAACTAGGATTTCTATATTGTTCATTAGTTAAATATTGATACTTTGAATGCTGATGACTAGGTCGACAATACAACCAACATTTGTCTAATAATTTTTATATAATGTAAAATCAAAATAACGCTGGGATATTTATAAGAATTAGGATTTCTGTAGGATTCATTTGTTGAATATATATACTTTAAATGTTGATGACTAAGTAAACAATGCAATTAAAGTAAGATTAATCTTTTTCATACAATGTAAAATCAAAACAGTCATGGAATTTTTACAAAAAATAGGATTTTTTTAGTATTTATTTGTGGAATATCGATACTTTGAATGCTGATGACTATGTAGGGAATGATATTAAAATATGACTAATTTATTTTTTATATAGAAAGTAAAATAAAAATAATGCTGAAATTTTATAATAACTGGGTTTACTGTATCATTCATTGACTGAATATAGATACAGGAGCCTTCCTCTCAATCAGCGTCCTCTTAACCAGAACTCCGCTTTAACCAGGCAACTTTATTCCGAACATAAGGAAAAATTCAGAATCAAGAATGACGGTTCTAAGTGAATACGCGTTTATCTTCGCCACACTGTAAAAAAATCTGTAAAGGTACTAAACATTTTCTAGGAAACTGGGATTCCAAGAACTTTTCATGAAACGATAACAGGAAAAATCCATGCAACCGATTCTAAAACTTGAGTTTTTGTTGTTACCGTTACAGGAAAAGTTCTTGGAATTCCAGTTTCCTAGATAAAATAAAGTACCTTTACAGATTTTTTTTACAGTACAGCATTAAACTTCGAATGAACACCTTTACACTCTCCAGCAACGATAGGAAAATTATAGATGTTCTGTTTTTGATGGTACATGTGCATCCTTCGGGACTCTATAATGTCTGATCCGGAGATTGTTTTGTACAAATATTTAAAAATCTTTAGGGATGCGATCAGATCACCGTAAAAGAAATAGAAGAGGGATTACAGTCTGATTAAAATATCTAGCATGAAACATTATTTTCTAAGGATATAATTATGATTGTAATAGTTCTTACTCAACGCGAAGACGATACTGATTAGGATCCAGTTGAAGTTGAAACAAATCTTATGAAGATTTCTTATACAAGAAGAGGTAAAACCATTAGAAGATGACGCTATGATATGTTGAGCAGCAGCTGACAGCTTCTTTGGAAAAATTTATAATGTTAAAGAAGTTTAGAAATTATGCTACAAAACAATAAGCATCTTGAATTCAACAGAAAAAAGTCACTGATTAACTTAAATTTACATATTCTAGAACAATATTAAATTCTTATAAAGTTTGTGGCATGATTTTTAAAAATTTTATTTGTATTAAATATTTTTCATTATTTGTTATTAGAGAGATTTTTCTTTTGACAAAATTGGTAACCCCTATGCATTTTACAGAAAAAAATACATACACTTTTTTAAAACAACACAGATAAAAAAAATTAAATGCATCGTGCGTATTAAATTATTTATGTTACGCTGATACTTGTTTATTTATCTATTTATATTATTTCTCCGGTTGAAAGAGATTTTCTATAGCCTTCTAGCCCTCGAACCCATTTAGGCCAGTTAATCGGGAGGCTAATTTATTTTGAATGCTGATGACTAAGCAGACAATGCAAGTAAAATGTGAATAATCTTTTTTAAATATTTAAAATCAAAATAATGCTGAATCATTTATAAGAATTGAAATTTCTTTTGGATTCATTAGTTGAATATAGATCGTGTTTATGGTAACTCTCAAGTTTTAGTATAAAAAATGGTATACATGTTTATGCGGAAATATACACTGCAAAATAATCACATTTTGGAACACCTTTTGTCCTCAAATTCACAACACATTATTGTTAAAATAACAAATAAAGCTTTTGTTCAAAAATGTTTAAAGATAGAAAACCAACGATTATCAATGCACATATAAAATAAGAAAAGGAGAGCAAACAGCTGTTTCGAATCTACTAACGAGATTCTTCTTCAGTGCAAAAAACTCAGCGAGCTAGACAAAGCAAAACTGAGCAAAGAGACAGAGAGACGCAGGCTTATATACCCGCTACGGAAACGATCCCGCCTATAGGAAAGCAACCAATGAGAAGAAAGCAGCCGGAACAACAGGGTGGACAAGTAGCGACAACTACCGGAGAACAAACAAAACGAAAACTAAAAAGCGAGGGGAAAAAGAAAAAGGAGAGAATTAAATTAAATATTTCCAAATGCTAGGAAAATAAGGAGTACTTCATAAGCCATGAACTAAGGAGTGAGAATTTTTAATGATGTTGTAAGCTTCCGAAAAATCAAGATCAAGAATGGAAGAACACTTATGGATGATGGTGGCAGAAGAAAAGTTAAATTTAGGTTGTGAAGACCAACAATGATGAGTAATAGAAGAGCTTTTAAGCTCTTGATTTTGGACATACCTTTTATTTTCAGTTAAACGAAATCTCACACGTTTAGTCTGGCCGATATAAGAAAGACCACATTGGCAAGAAATTTTGTAAATACCCCAGTTATCTAAGCGATCAATGGGGTGTTTAAGATTTGAAAAAGCAATTTTTGTCGTTACTTGCCCACCCTGTTGTTCCGGCTACTTTCTTCTTATTGGTTGCTTTCCTTTAGGCGGGATCGTTCCCGTAGCGGGTATATAAGCCTGCGTCTCTCTGACTCTTGGCTCAGTATTGCTTTGTCTAGCTCGCTGAGTTTTTTGCACTGAAGAAGAATCTCGTTAGTAGATTCGACACAGCTGTTTGCTCCCATTTTCTTACTTTATTTGTGCATTGATAATCGTTGGTTTTCTATCTTTAAACACATTATTGTGTTATGAAACGTTTTTGTCTTGTGAGTGTGTTCTTAATAGGTTGCAAAAGTGTTTCTTTCTAGAAATGTGTTTAAGAAATATTATTAGTAATTGTGTTAAAATAGTGTTATAACTAATGTTAATGAAAATATTTTATTAACATAATGCTGCGCTGCACAACTCTTTGTCCCCAAATTAATAACATGTTGTAAACACCCCACAATTTCAGACACTATAAAACAACACATGTATACCACTTTCGAAATATTTTCAACATGGTGCCTTTAAAATTACACATTTTTAAAATTGAATGTTTTCAAATATGCTTTGGAAACTCTTGTTTGGAAACTTTGGATTTTGTCTTCCTGTAATTTTTAACAATAGTTTTCGCACAATCTTTTTATTTCGAACAACATATTCACAATGCATTCACAACACAATCTAAAACGATTTTAGTCCGAAGTATTGATTTTTATGTTCAGTTAACATTGCAAAAGTGTTTCATGCGTTTGCAGTGTATCTATACATATTTTTTACTTATCTAAAATCTATACATAAGCATACATTAAAAATATTTATGAGTAATTATAAATTCTTTACATGCACAATTTCATGGAAAAAAGTAACGTACATTATTTATATTCACTTTATTTAGAATTACAGTATTCTCTTTTTTAAATATTCTTGCTTTTGAAATATAAAATTTTAAAGGTTAACGAAAGAAATATAACATAAAACAACAGTACTCTCAGATGAATTTGTACCCCATCTAAAGTATATCGTGTGTAGATATTTACATGTAAATAGTGCTTTAGAATTTCTCCTGTTCCTTCTCTTTTCGCCTCTTTTAAAATAACTGGCAGTACGGAATGGGATTTAAAATAATTCAAATCTGGAATATACCTGAAACGAAGGAATAAACAAATTGTAGCAGAATACTATATCATGTAATAAAATTGCATCTCAAGGCTATTCTCTGTTAAAAGTTAAAATTTCATTTAAAGAAAAAAAATGTAACTGCTAATCTTTTTTAAAAGTGGAATCTTTGAAAAAATAATAATCAAGTGATAAATAACCATCAGATATAAAAGCATCTTATTTTTTGGTTGATAACATCTATGTTACTTTCCAATGTATCAGATGCTTTTCCCCCTTAAAAAATCCTTTTTACTATTAAAATTCAGTTTTTTTTCATTATTATTTTTAATGTTTATTTATAATGTACATTGCATATTTTTCGGCTGCTTGATTAAAAAAGAAAAAACAATGTTTCAGATAGTTCAGTACTTCCATTTTGTCGAAATATTTATTTAAATCTAATTCTTAATACAAATTGACATATAATTTTGGTTTGTAATCAATTTACAAGAAATATAATCTAATATCATTTTAAATGTGCTACTAGTGATTTATTATGTCAACAATATTTAAAATTAATAACAAATAAATTTAGGCTAAATATACAAGGACTATTTAAAAAACTTGAAAAATTGTATTTTCTTTTTATACCGTGAGAGATATCGTCTGAAAGCTTTTGTAGAGATGATCTCAAAGATATTTTTTTTTAATTTTATGTAATACATTTTCAGAGATAGCGGCGAAAATGTAGTGCAAAAATCTACCCCCCCCCATCTACTTCCGAATCTACTGATACTGAAATTAAGAAAAAATTACAAGTAGTAGATATTAATTTAAACCTTGAAGAAAAACTATAGCAATTATCCTAGGTCACATTCTTTTTGAAAAAAGCGTATTTTTTGTTCCATACAAATTTTAGTGGGCATTCTGCAAAAGTTTTGAGCAACGCTAATTTTAACTATACTAGAACTGTAAAAGCCTCCTTGATAATGATTTTCGAAAAACAAATACAGTAAAACCTCTAAATAACGGACACCTCGGGAACGCAGAAATTGTCCGCTATTGGGAAAACCTCAGAGATTCAAAAAACGCTAAGAAATGTTTAATATTTCACTAATTGATTCTTATATGTCTTAAAACCTTTATCATATAACTAATCAGAAATTAAAATTGTTTTTTAAGCAATAAAATTTAATAAAATTGTGAACCCACTGTTTATTATATTCTTGTGAAAAATATCTGTTACAAAATTTTTCTTTTTCTTGCGATTAAGTGCAATTTGTTTTTCTATGTGACGTTTTGGACATTGTAGAGTTCCGGGAGGGGAGAGGGAGGAATTGCACTTTTTCACCTGTAAAAGCACAAAATCTCAAAATAATCTTGGGTGACATTTGAATGCTCTGGGCAATTTAGTTCCTCGCCGGCAATTCAATGAATTTAGCACTGAACATAGGGGGGGGGGGAGCGGATTTTCCCTAGCTCTTTATCAACATTTATCTATTATTACAAAATTTGTAACACATTGTCCTCATAAATTCAGAGGCTTTTTTGCTCTTTTCTCATTTTTTTTTCTCTTTAAAAAATACTTTCTCATCCTTTATCGCCGAATAAAGTGTCCGCTATCCGGAATGTCCGTTATTCAGAGGTTAAACTTACAAAAATTTATGTTTTGGGAGTGGGGATTCGAAAACTGTCCGTTAAATAGAGGTGTCCGCTATTCGGGAGTGTCCGTTATGGAGGTTTTACTGTATCAGAAATAAGCTCAGTTATTAATGATTAAAGCAGTGATTCTCAAAGTGGGGCACACGGCCCAATGGAGGGGGGGGAGGGGTTGACCTTTCATGGGGATAAATCCAAATTTGTTAATCAGTTATTTCCTACGTATTTTTTTTTATAGAAAAGTATTTTTGTAGACTAAAAAATGAATTACGAAACAAATTTAAAAGATTTGTCAAATATTAAAAATGTTCCCAGTCAAAAGTTTAAATGATAATTTACAACCTGAATAATTGTAAGAAAAATCGCTTTAAAAAGTTTGCAGATTTTAATTCTACTAAGATTTGTCTAATGTTTGTTAATTATATTGTATTTTATGATTTTTACAACATATCAAAATTTTTATTGAAAGAAATTGCCGACTTCTGTTCTATTTGATATATGTTCAAACGAAGAATCTTTCACACGTAAAATTACATAAAATTACGTATAAATCTTAAATATCTGGAAAATATTTACCCCCAAAAATATAATTAAAAGAAGTATTACTAATATTTAAATTTATATAAATAAATATTATTTTAAAAATATATTAAAGTATTATGATATAAATGTTTTTATTTTTTTAATAAGATACTATCATTCAGTTATATTTTTACTCCTTAAAATTATATTATTGTTTCAAGTGTGTTTATCACAAAGAAAAGTTTTAAAGATCCGAATACACGGATAGCTTTTACTACTCCATCTCAAATAAAAAAAAACAATACTGTAGAAAAAGTGCTACAAATTAAAGGAAAATATATTGTATAATTGAAAAACAAACGTTTTCTTTTAATCAGTTCATTTCAAATTACAGTAAGGCATCTTTTGAAAACGTCATTCTTGCTTAGAAAAGTGTGAAAATTTCTTCCTTGTAAGAAATTTTTAGAAACTATAATACACACAGACAGACATTTTTTCTCCGGTGGGAGTAATCATTTATCTGGTAGCGGTTTAAACGTTTTTTGTAATAAAAGATTTATTTTAACATCTACTGGTGCTGTATTAGAGTCATTCAAATAGGAAATATGTTGACTTAAATTTGCATACCAAGGTACAATAAAATGATTTTATGGTGTAATAATATTTGAACCTAAAATGATACAAAGATTCTTTTTAATTTACAGATTAACATATAAAATATTTTAGCATACATAATATGTATAGAATTTAACATCTTTTGAACAAATTTGAGCGCTTATTATCCATATAGGCTAAATTTATAATACATGGGAATTTAAAGACATTAAAACTTTAAATTAGTTCGAATAAACATGGTACTAATACTGATAGGCAACTAAACATGAACTATAAAATTCGTCACAAAATTGCATGGATGCCTTGTAATAAATTACGGTGCATGACAAACAACTGAAAAAACGTGAATTATTATTCGCACATTTTTTAAAGTACATACATGAAATTCAACAATTAGAATAATTAATATACGATTAGTTAAAAGGAAGAAGAATATTGATGTCGTAGTCAAATTGAGCAATCCAGCTCGTTAAATAGTAAGTCAAACTGGATAATCAATAATCATTTGTTAACTAGCTTGTAAGATAGGATGATTGATAGATTAATTTTACTATATTACAATTAGGTTCAGTTGAAAATTAAAATGAAAAAAGGTTGACTTAAAATTTAATTTTTATTATATTATTCTAAGTTATAACTAGAGTAATTCAATACAAAATAAGAAATTTTCACTTTGCCCATTTACGCCGGCATAAACAAAAAAATATAAAAATTTCCAGACAAATGATACACTCGCTGCAGTCAAGAAATATCATTGTCATTCTGTAAGAATTACAGGATTTTATCTGAGTTAAAATATGAAAGGAAATTTATTGTTTGAGAGAAAAAAAATTATAAAATGGTAAAAACTAGGAATTTAAATTTAAGCTACAGTTTTTACTTGAGTTTGTTGTTGTTGTTTAGAGGGTTGTTGCTCATGACTTTATAGAAATTTATCAGGGGAATAATAAGGCCTTAGTTTAGATACATGTACTATTTCTGAACTTTTGACTTGGTTTTGTCTATCAATTTCGAAATTTACTTCAGATAATTTGTTAAGAATTTTATAAGGTCCACTAAATACTTGTGATAACGTTCTAGTATTAGGGTACTGAAATTCTTCATAGATAACTAGATCCTTAATTTTAAATTTTGGTTCGACATAATTTTTATCATAATATTTTTTATTTTTTAAATGAAATTCATCAGTTCTTGCTTTAGTAATCTTAAAGGCTTCATTAACAGTTGGATAATAAACTTGTCGTAAGGGAAGTCATAGGGTAATTGACCAAAAAGTAAATAAGCAGGTGGAAATTTAGTAATAGAATGTGGTGTATTATTATATTCATTAACTACTTCAGTTAAAAGCTTAGTCCAGGGAATTTTGGAGGTAGTGGAGTTTACTTTACACTTTAATATAGTTACTATTGTCTGATTTACTCTTTCATATTTTCCATTCGTTTGTGGATGATGGGTAGTAGTCAAACGTTGCTTAATATTATGATTTTGCAGGATTTTTTTTTAATCTTGAAGAAGTGAAAGCAGCATTCCTGACAATGAGTATTTTTTGAGGGGACTGTACACTTGAAATTTTATTAAAACAGAATAATTGTTGGGGAATTTTGATATTAAAAATTTGTTTTAGACAATTGGTATAAGTTTCTGTAGTGACACTTTTGGAAGGAAATGCCCAAACATATCTTGTTGAATGGTCTATTATACTATGGAGATATTTTTTGGTAGAATTATAATAATTGAACCCTCCTACAGTAGACAGACATTCAACGTTGATCTGTAGTAGGCATAGCTTGTAATAAGCCAAATTTTTTCTGTCTAGATTTTTTATTTTTCTGGCAAATATCACAATATTTGACAAAATTAGTAATATCTTGCGTCATATCTGGCCAATAATAATTAGGAGAAATTAAATTTTGAATTTTTTGAACACCAGGGAGACCAAACTGTTCATGAGCAACACTAAGTAACTTTTTTCTTAAGGACATGGGAACTACCACTTTACGAAAACCTTTCTTTTTAAATATAATCAGTCCATTTTCATTTATATAATTTAAATCACACACATTTTCTCTCTCTTGCATCTCAATAATCTCTTTAACGTCAATAAGAAAAGTAAGGGGTTTACAAATAGAAGAAATAGGAAGAAGTAAATTAGGGAAATATGGTTTCTGGACAGCATGTCGGCTTTGACATTTGTAGATCCTCCCTTTAAGTACTCAATTTTATAATCGAACATACTCAACTTCAATGACCACCTAAATAATCTACCTCTCAAATGTTTGACATTTTTTAACCAAACAAGAGATGAATGATCAGTATGGATTGTAAATTGTACACCATGAAAATAATGATAAAATTTATCTAAAGTATCAATAATGGCAAGACACTCTAATTCAGTAATGAAATAATTTTTCTCATAACTTCTCAATCCTCTAGAGAAATAAGCAATAGGATGTAAAAAGTTTTTATTGTTGGGTTGTTTGAGAACTGCACCTACCGCCACCTGAGAATCATCAACAAACATGTGTAGGGGTAAATTTGGGTCATAAATATTTAAAATGGGTTTAGCAATGAGGGCATCTTTTAATTTTTGAAAAGAGTTTTGACATTCAGAATTCAATTCCCAAATAGTATATTTCTTAAGTAATTTATTTAGTCTAATTTCAGCATATTTGTCAATAAATTTATCATACACATTTATAGAGCCAAGAAATCTTTGTAATTCTTTAATATTAGTAGGGGGTTTGAATTTTTTAATAGTTTCTATATTATTATTAGCTGGAGTTAAAGTTCCATTTTGGATTTCATACCCTAGAAAATTGATCTGTTTTTGAGCAAAAGTACATTTAGATAATTTTAATTTAATATTTTCTATTCGGCATAATTGAAAAATCTGGATAAGGTGCTGTATATGTTCATCTATTGTCTGAGAAAAAATAATTATGTCATCAATATAATAACAAGCAAAGTCTATTTTATGTTTTGTAAGAATTCTTCTAATTGCCTTATTAAAAATGGGGGGGGGGTATTTTTTTATTAAATTTATACCGAAGGGGAGAACATTCCATTCCCAGAGCCCACAATGCTTTTCTGCTAACTTTTCTGAATATGCTGGGTGAATAGGTATGTTCCAGTAGCCTGAGGCTAAATCCAGTGTAGAGAAATATTAGGCACCACGTAATTTGTCTGAAATTTCATCAAATCGGGGCAAAGGTTCGGAATCATTTTTCATAAGAGAATTTAGTTTTCGGTAATCAATACCTATTCGAGTTTTTTGGCCTTCATCGCGTTTATTTACTAAAGTAACAGGGGAAGAATATGGGCTGTAATTTTCCTTAATTAATCTAGCAGCTAATAATGATTGAATTTGCTGGGAAATTTCTTTTTCATCAGCAGTGGATGTACGATAACGTCTCAAAGGTATTGGTAGGTCGGATTTAAGAAAAATACGCTGAGGTTCAATAATAATTCTCCCTACATCATATTTATTTTTGGCAAAAATATTTAAATATTCCCTTAAAAGCTCCGTTATTATTTTTATTTTGAATAGCGTTAAGATCCCCGAATATATTATAATCATCATTATTAATTCGCGGCAAGGATTAAGGAGTTATGGTATTTCCATAATAGGGTTGCACATTCGTAACATTTTTTATAATATCAAAATGAAGTAATTCTAAGTTATCACTGGATATGTTGACATTTTGGTTTAACGTAATATTGCCTTGTAGCACCTGACTTTTTGCACAATCAATTTTCAATTTAAATTTGGCACAATCAGGTAAACCTAAAATAGTATAGTTTAAATCTATATTACTTGCTAAAAAATTAACATACCGCTTTTTATTACCAAATTTAATACATAATCGACAAGATTTATTAGTTTTAAGAGTTCCTTGTGCTTGTTTAATAATAATAGAGGAAACATTATTTAAGTTTGCATTTAAAAATCGAACAAATTTAAGAGGTAAAATTGAGACAATTGATCCACTGTCTACAACACAACACACTTTTTTATTGTCCACATATCCAGGAATAATTAATTGTCACACATTATTAGTAGGGGGTAGTTGTATAGGATTAAAAGTTTGAGTTTGCAATGGATTTGAGTTAAATATACAACTCCTCTCCCAATGGTAAGCATTTGTATACCTCTGTTTAGACATATTCTGCACGGACTTGGATGATTATTTTGGTAATGTGCCGTAGGCACTCTAGGAGTGAAAAATCTAGGATTAAAATTTGGTGCTTTGTTGTTTGGAATGGGTCGAGTCCAATGTCTAGGATGAGGATTGGGACTGTGCATTGGTCTAGATTATTGGAAATTTCTAGTATTATTATGAGGGACATGTGTGGAAGTCGCTGCTAATTGTTTAGTAATGCGAAACCATTCACGCGTATTAGAAGGAGGGTTTACAATTAAACAGTTTTAATATTCAGGTTTAAGCCCATCAGTTAATCCCTGAATAATTATATTTTCTCCGAGCTGAAGTTGTCTTCGAACTTCAACTTTCTTTCGGAAATAAGAATCTAAGTCGCTAAGGTAATTTAACTTTAAGGAGGCAAACTCAGAAAATTTTGGGACTCTAATCTGGATAAACGTTTCTGTTAAGATCTCAACAATTTCATCATAAGTGGCACAATCCAAATAGTCATTGATAAAAACTTTTAAAGCTTCACCCTTCAAATATTTTGAGATGTTTTATTGTTTCCAATCCTCATCTTTTTTTTCTATAGAACATTCTTTATCGAAATGTTTGAGCCATGAAAGAATATTCATGCCCGACTCAAATGTCAAAAGGACAATATCGAGTTTATTTTCAGACATTTTATCCTTTTTTACAAACCTAGATCTTAAAAGCATGAAAGACGGATAATTCAATGTTAAAATATTTAAATTCTATAATCCAATAAAATAAATACCAATAAAATAATAATAAATAAATAAATTAAATTTTTACTCCTTTGAATACATGTGAAATAAATAATAAATAAATAATAAATAAATAAATATCACAGTTTCAATAACATAGGAAATACACAACAAATATTTTTTAAGAAAACAAATAATTTCCTCTTATGTATTGTGAAAAAGTTTATCTATAAATCGAATATCAAGAAATCCACTATATAACACATTAAATTTAAGTAAGAATTTCTATGAGCAGAAAATTTCAATTTATAAATTAAGAACAAAAATTATTTTTTGATATCTGTAAAAATCATGATAAAATAAACACTTTAAATAAAGAAAAAAGTCATACCATCCCTTATAATTAATAACAAAACAAAATAAAAACAATTACCTTACACTCACCTCGATGTATAACCGGTTCAAATACCCAAATTTCACCAGAAAAACAAAAGAACTCAACTTGGAAATTCAATCAAAATTATGTTGCAACTATTCACTGCAGGTGTTCTTTTTTTAATCTGTAATAATTAGTAGATGATTTCGTAGATGTTAATTATGAAAAAAATACTGTGAGACATATTTCACACACAAAGAAATTCCATCCTGTAGGTGCCAACATGATCACAGACAAAATTTCACAACATATTTCTTATGATGATTTTTTTTCACAGGATTCTTCGTTATCATTAAGCTCTGATGAAGATCGTTTGAAAGATTCCGATTTATCTGGTATCATTTTTCTTTCGACAGCATTCCTTTCAACACCAATGGCATTACTTTGATGACTCATGTTTGTTTAAGGTCAAAATAATTAAGGCAGAAATTCTAGTAATTAGTTTTAAACTCGGCGAAAATGGCACGTACACAATCAGCGTTGTGAAGCAACTCTCAAAGGGTCAGTCTGTAGTTGATAAGCTACGACAATTCAGTATTTCTCTCAAAAATAGTACGCCGGTTCATTTAAAAATCTTGCGGGCTAGTTGAAACGATATAGCGATTTTCTATCTAAACGCATCAGTAGAACACCATACTTGCTGTATAATACGTCTATTCACTTAAGAACCAATAACATGATAAGCAGTCGTTACGGTAAGCAATGGATTTGTTCCCTTTAGGTATTTCTCCGAAATAAAGGTAAGTGAATCAGTTTTTTAATCCATATTTATTTAGAATAAGCCATAAAGTTATTCCACCTGTCACCATTCCACACAATTCTAGAATTCATTGTTTTCTTAGAATTTGATTCAGTACTACGCGATCCCATTCAGTATTTTATAATCTATCTGTTAAAATATTTCTAACATATACGTTTTATTTGTAAGGAAATAAATGAAAAATACTTCTAAATTATAACAATAGCGTTTTTTATGCAAAAGGTAACGGTTATATTTCAATGTATTGATCAGAATTTTATTCAGTATTCGAAAATCTCATTCAGTACTTTCACAATTTATCGTCAAAGTATTCCTGACGTATCACACAATTTATTTGTCTGGAAATAAATGAAAAATATATCGAAATTATACCAATAGCGTTTTATTACGCAAAAGATAACTGTCATTTTTTTCCGAAAAATTCTATGGGTTTTCTAATTCTATGGGTTTTCTAGAATGGGAAATTCTAATTCAATGAATTGATCAGCATTTTATTCAGTACTCTAGAATCCCATTCAGTTCTTTACAATCTATCTTTTAAAGTATTCATGACATATCACACGTTTTATTTGTCTTGGAAGAAATAAACAAAAAGGATGATGTTTGGGTTATTCCTCTCATATTATTTTTCATATAATACCATAACATGTGTGCATAATTTTCTTGAACTTCGGATCAATATTTATCCGACTTTAAAAATAACTTTTAATGTAGTAGATATTACAAAACTCACGTTCAATAAAATAATAATAATAACAATAATAATAATAATAATAATAATAAAACGATTGGCATATATTTTTGTATTTATTACTTAATGAGTGCAAACCAATTTCATGAATGTATAATTATACCTAATGAAAGATGATTTTAAAAAATATATTTTTATGAGAGTTTATCATTTTTCATTTATGTATTGTTTAAGAAATTTAACAATTAATTGATCGATCTACCAAAACATTTTAACAGTGAATATTTTGAATAAGCATAATATTAAGGCCCCTGTACCTGCCCGCGAAGACACTCATGAACTAATGCTATTGACACGGGGAGGCATTTTTCTAATAACTCTTTCGCATTTTGAAATTTTTAATTTTTCTTCATTGGATAGCTGAGGTCCCTCTCAAGATCGCTCCTTGATTACTTTTTCGATTTTGGTCGCAAGTATTTTTTATAAAGTTACTTTCACTTTTTGAACCGGTACTGAACGTGAAAGTAACTATTTAAAAAATATCTACTAGGAATAGCATTAGCTCGTGAGTGTCTAGGCGGGCAGGGGCAGTTGCCTTAATTAGTTATTTAATGACAAAAAAATTTTAGAATTGATGATTGATTTAATGAAATTACCTTTAAGTCATATTCGACATTTTTTGAAAAAATATGATTTGGAGAGTATATATTCTAAATATATAGCATTGGCCTTGTAAGCCAAGTATCCCGGTTCGATTCCCGGTCTGGGCAATTTTCCACTCATTTGGAAATATTCATTTCGTTTAATAACTTTACCAATCAATTAGATTGTGTTAAAAATAATAGTATATCTACGTATTCATCGTCCTATGGAGTTCCATTACCAGCGGTTTTTTCTGCCTAGCTGTGTAAATGAGAGATCAGATGTTATGGCCAATAAGGTTATCTGAGCGAAAAATCCCAGCCGGTTATCGCCCGGTTTGCTTAACAGGTAAAGCATTGGCCTTGTAAGCAACGTATCCTGGTTTGATTCCCGGCCTGGGCAATTTTTCGCTCATTTGGAAATATTCAATTCGTTTGATATATTCTAAGGTTATTCACAAGAAACATCCAGTGTTAAATATAATCATTTTTTTCGCATTACACATTGTTCTAAATTAAAAAAACCAGTATCCGTAAGTGAGAATACGATGCATCATAAAAGAACTTTACCACAAGAAGGATCATGAATATGAAGACGAACACAAGCGGATAATGGGATATGAAATACAGAAAACAGGAGTTCAATAAAAAATTATTACTCTAAATAATGACCTTAGCCTATTGGATAAGCAACATATAAAAAAGTGTACATGTGTTTCCCTCTATGTTTCAGTTAAACCTTGCAACATCATAATCTTCAAATCTATCGAAGACTGTTCGCCATCGACTGATCGTCATTCCTTCAAGTATTTAAAATTCCATTCTTATACATCATGAACTTGAACTTATTCATTAATTCATCTTAAAGCGTAGACTGTTGTGTTTCATGAAATTGTTACTTTTTGTTTGAACGTTACTGTACATTATCAATATTAAACGCAGATGCTAAATTCATTTTTAATTAGAAATAAATAAAAAAATTTCTTCCTTAAATGATGAAAAAACCATTTTTAAAACAACCTCAATGTATCAACTAAAGTTATTCAAACATACGATAAACAATAACTTTGACTTCAGTAAGTACGTTACACAACATGGTTTTCATTTTTAATTCTAAATGAATAAAGTAGTAAGATCGAGATATTTTTTTCTTTTTTTTCCATATGACATGTTTGCATGATTATATTCTTTAAATCTTCTCAGACAAGCGTGATTCCTCAGAATATTTAACAAAAATATATTGTAAATGAAATTAATATAAAATATTATGGAAATTTAAGAAAACACGTAATCGTCTAAGTACAAGAGAGTTAGGATAAGATCTCTTGTGTATTCTATCAGATTTCAATTGCATATATCTAAACATTATTTAATGAAATAAAAAAAAGAATGTTTTAATATACATTTTTTTAATATTACATTTTGCTTTGTAATGTAAATGATGAAATTTAGCCTAGTAGTTTCCACAGAGCTTTTAAGTTTGCTGTACATAAACATAATATCAATATTTTAACAATTAAAAAATATATAATTTAAATTTTCCGTTGTGAAATTATGCTTGAAATTATTGAATATTTAATATGTGAATTATCACTTGCTAACTAAGTGTAAAAACAACGTGGTGAAGAATGCTCAAGCCGTGGATGGACTTCGAAAGCCTTGGAATAGTACTTTAAGTGTTCCTTGGAATAGTACCCGAAGCTACAAGGACGATGCCCGATTTGGTATTTTTCGCTACGATATATGTTGGTAAGGCTGCACTGCAGCGCAAGATATAAGTCTTCATGAGCATACAATCCTGAGGTATAACATGGTACACACAAAACGCAGCATCGGTACATATATTTATATTTATATATATAAATAGAATTGGTCAAAAGAAGAATTGGTCCTATCAAAAATTTGTCAATATATTTTTAAAAAATATATTGACAAATCCTTGATAGGACCGATTCTTACAAAAAACAAAATTGAAAATACATAGAGGTTTAATAAAAAAGAATACTGCCCAGTTAAACTGAAGGCATTGAGCTCACAGGCTACAAATACTAATTGCACATTAAAGCTTTATATTTTCAAGGGTTAATTCCGTTCGAAAAAAAAAATTAAGAAGGGGAAACAGCTCTCCCCTTTTCTCTTTTTTTTTATACTTAATCATTGAACCTCCTATACTATCAAAGACATGCTTTATCATATAAAAAATCTATATCCAAAATTCAGAGCAAATGAGATAATTCTTAATAAAAACCCATTTAGCATTTATATAATTTAAAAAGAGTTATCCCCCCTCTTTTATACTTAACCATTAAACTTCCAAAACTATTCAGAGATTTGAACGAAATCTGAAAATTCTGCTTGAAAAACCCATTTGTATAAATTAAGGGGGGGGACATTAGAACCCCTGTTCCCCTTATTTATACTTATTCAATGAACACCTAATAACAGTCACGGAATCGCCTCATCAGAATGATCCTAATCTAAATTTTGAACGAAAATTAATTCTGCATGAAAATCCCATTTATATCAACTAACGGGGGGGGGCATTAGAGCCCCTGTTAACCCTATATATACTTATTCAATGAACACCTAATAACAGTCACGGAATCGCCTCATCAGAATGATCCTAATCTAAATTTTGAACGAAAACTTAATTCTGCATGAAAATCCCATTTATATCAACTAACGGGGGGGGGGGCATTAGAACCCCTGTTCCCCCTATTTATACTTAATCAATGAACACCTAATAACAGTCACGGAATCTCCTCATCAGAATGATCCTAATCTAAATTTTGAAAACTTAATTCTGCATGAAAATCCCATCTATATCAACTAACGGGGGGCATGAGCCCCCCGTTCCCCCTCTTATACATATCGAATGAACTCCAAAAACTAATCAGGGAAGCGCCTTGTCAGGATATACCTACATACAAAATTTCAAGTGGATCGGATATTTTTATCATGAGTTATCGCGTTACGTACATACGAACATACATACAGAACGGACGGGCACATAAGCTCTCAGGCTATGATAGCCTGTGAGCTAAAAACGCTTATCGTTTCAAGTGTGTACTCAATTTTAAGCCGCTTACTATTTTTAAATTAATTTTTATTCACAGTACATTATAATGTATATAATGTGGTGTATTTTTTTTTAATTTTACAATAGAGGCAGATTATATTTTTAAAAATGATGTGAAAGTAACTATTATGAACGATATTTCTCGAAACGATAGTGTTAGAAATGAAAATTTGTGGTCCTTCTGAGAAAATAATTGTTTGTAAATCAAGTTCTAATCAATTGAACGAATTATAAAAGCAGCAGGCCGCTTATATATCTCTTCAAAAATAACGTAAGCTAGTTTCATGTTTTTTTTCTTTTGAAAATGGATCAGAAAATGTTTCAGGAAATTTCAAGTTATTCAGAATAGAAAACTTTTTTTTTTAATCTTTATACCATTGCCTTAACATGATACTGATAATATTACGAACGCATTTAACAAAGAATTTACTGCTTTGACTAATATTACAATGAATCTTTACCTATTGATTTAAAAACTGGTAGAATAGATTATACATTAAATTTTTATTTACCTTTTTTATTATTAAGAATTATTTAAAACTTTTTCTCACGAGAAAGGTGTCCATACTGGGCATACTCAGAATTTTTTTGAAAAAATACTGATTAAACTCCTCATGTATGTAATAAAGGATCAGTCAAATTTAGCGGCGGAATTACAGAAGAAACTCTGTAAAAAAATAAAATACTTTCGAGTATTTGGCGCGAAAAGACGAAAGCGTCACGCGATTTGGCGAGCAAAATTTCCCTTCGCCAAAAACAAACGATTTAAATGCACCTGAAAATTTCTTGTCAAATTTTAGAATACGCTTAAATAGTATTTAATTAATTTAAATTTGAACAATGAGAGAGTTTGGCTCATAGATGTATTTTATATTACATATTTCTGTTGCTTTTTCTGCAGTTATTTAATTTTATCACTTTATAATTCTTATATAAAAAATACTGTCATATTGAAAAGTATAGTTTCATATATTTAAGCGTATGACAAAATAAAAGCCAGTTGAAGAATGCTGCAGTAATTCATTTCAATATGGGAGAAGTGTTTGTTTCCATAGCAACAAAATTGAATCGACAGAGCTCAATAAGATTGAAACAAATTTAATTAATTAAAATTTTGTTTTAATTCATAAAATATCACAGTTAATTCTCATTCTAAATACATTATGACAAAAATATAGTTAAAAAAAACTAAAGCTGATAAAACTAACGTTATATAAATAAAATTTCTTTAAAAAAGTTCAAGATGAAACATTTTTACCTTAAAAAGAATTTGAAATAAAAACGTATTTTTTGAATTTTTATTTTGTCGCCAACGGATAATAAATCGCCAAATAAAAGAATTTTTTATTTTTTTTTACGAACATTTTATAGGGATTCCGCCAAAAAAAAAAAAAAAAAAAATTACAAACATATATATCCACATGAGAAGAACATTCTGTAATTTTTTCAGAATTTTCTGAGTATGCCCGTATGGAGACCTTCCTTGTCAGTCAGAATATATGCAATGATTCGGCATCTATGGATCTATTTAAAATTTGGAAAAAAAGATGCCCTACAGATTAAGAAACGATAACATAAAATAATTCACGTTCACAGACATTCTTTTTAACACTTTTCAACAAAGATGAAAAGAGCTTATCCATTCGGTTTCTCTGTCCGCCTGTCCGTCTGTCCATGCTTTAACTTCTGTAAATATACTTGGATTTTTGTGCAATCGATAAAGCTTTTCTAGAGTCATCAAAATTGTTTGCTATTGAATATGAATTATGTACGATTAATGGTTCATTTACAAGAACATTAAAAAAAATCGAATACATTACGGGGTAAAATCGTTTGGAATGTATTTTATTGACATAATGCTATTTCAAATGTTTGGAAACCTATATCAGTCACTGAATTTCCCTAATATTACGTTAAGGGTGTAACGCTCTTCCACCTTCAACAGCTCGAAATTTTCCGATACAATTTCAGACATATTTTTAAAAGTAGAAACATGAAACTTGCTGAGGGTATTTTTGAAGAGATGTAAAAGGTGCCGTGTGATGCATTTTTACGCTCAATTTATTAGAATTTGATTTATAAACAATTATCTTCTCAGTATGACCCTTTTTTAGTTCACAGATCTCCCGCTAGGGGAAAATCTGTTCAAAATGCCGTTTTTGATTGCTTTTTTGCAATATTTTCTGCATTTATCAAAGAATAGACAATTACGGCACCTTGTGTACTTTCTAAATAAGAGAATTTGCCAGTTTGATGCATATGAGAGTAAAAATGAAGTCAAAAATAAATCGAAAAATAAGCAGTTTGAATCGAAATACACCTTTAAAATAGAGCATTCATAGAATTTTTTATTAATTTTCTCGGACCCAAAAAATAAACCTGTTTTGCGTAATAATTGCTGGAGAGTATGTTTTAAAATTCGGTATGCGCTTTTAAATTTAATTAGTTTTTTTGCTTATTACTCTTGATTTATAAATTCTATAACTCATTTACAGAGATGAACAAAAGTATTCGCGTACCATTCTCCTTATCAGAAAAAATTGCTGGAGGTGAATTTTCTATTGAACTAAATGTGTCTCTTAAATAAAGTAAATTTTGGAATGCATGTTGCTAATAGATACAAACCTATGTTTCATATACAGGACTGCTAAAAAATTCAGATAATGTTCCGATTGCAGATGGGAACACTTAAGATTTGGTTTTACCATGAATTATAGATTTCCATATAAGTGAAATGAGGGATAATATTTTAATATTTTAAACGGTGCAGTTTTGTTAACATATTCTGAGTATTTTGGAAAGAGCTTCATAATCTAGGCTTAACGCATAATTTTTCTTTTTGTTCATTACTGCACATACAATTTATACATAAAATCTAACATAAAATGTATACATAAAATCACATTATACATACAATCAAGTATTATTATTATTATTATTATTATTATTATTATTCAGTTGAAAAAAATTTCTCTGAAACTGTTTTAATACAGCTGTATTAATACAGCTTTGAAGAATAGCTTTGTGAGAAATAAATCACTTTGATTTTAATAAAGGTATTTATTTGCCTTCAAAATGTATCTTTACCTCTTTTGATAACTATTAACAAAGTTTGATGACTTTAAACGTTTCATGTCTGATGTATTATTAATAGTGTACGTGTTTCAATTCAGTTTTACTTTGCTTAAACAAATACGCTTGTTACTGTTTACATGTAGTATTGTCCGTGTGTGTCTATGTATTTACTATATGACCTCATTAAGGCATATAGTAATAACAATTATAATTATAGTAAATATTAGCATAATTATCTTTGCATCATTAAAGGTTCTTTATTTAAAACATATTTCACTCTTAAAATGAAGTTTACTTTTCCAAAAAAATCATGTGTAATAAAGCGTAATAATTATTAGATAGTTGTAATATCAGTTAAATCTTGTTGTATTACATACTTCTTAAACATTTTAAAAAACGGATTTTTAGATTATTATTATTGTAATATAAATTGAATACTACGCAAAACAACAATATCCGTATTTGTTCAGAATATGAAATATTCGTTAAACTTTAATAAGTCTATTTGGATAACTAGTGTTATTGTTATTTATTTACATATTAACGTAAAAAAAATCAATTATTCAACATTATTAACTAAATTTATTTTTTAGAAAAATTTACAAAAAAATGTGTCTGAAAGTTTTATGTGATTTTCATATGCAATTTTAACCCATTGTTTAGATTTCTGCTAAAAAATCATTTTACAATACATACTACAACATGTTTCATTCTAAAAATAGAAGTATCGTGTACTTTTTATTTTGTATCTAAAAAGATGCTTTAAATTACCAACATATTCATAAAAAAATACAAATACAGAACAAAAAAAGATATCACTTCCCTTCACTACCGTAGAATTAATTTTGAAAATTTAAACTACATTAATAATTTTATTTTAAGTTGCTCTTCTATTTCGACAAATAATGAGCATTAATTTTCTTTACAATGAAAGTACATTCAAAGCATCGTAAAGAAAGTAATATATTTTTTTTCAGTTACGTTAAACAAATAATGAGGATTACAGAAGGAAAATTATATAAATTGAAAAAAGAATTTCAACGAGAATGTTTTAAAAAATATACTGTGGATTAACTTAAACAAACATACAGAGATGTATGTAACGTGGTTTCGTGAAGTGTTTCTATTAGAAGAAATGAATCTAGATAACGAATTAAGAAAAAGTTTTTGTTTTTAAATATGTGTTTACGTGAGAATAATTTGAAACAATAACCATTTTATACTTTGGATTTTATTCACTGTTCCTGGATGTCGACAGAAAAAAACTAGCGAAGAATATTATGGAAATAGTTTATTCATGAATCTATAATAATTAAATTTAGCCCTTTATCTACAGAATTATTTATCAATAAATTGCTTCATCTAAATTTTTCCTTTTAGGCGCGTTCGTAATTATGTAAATACGTAGCACCTACAGTTGTCGTTCAGTCCGTCCGTCCGTCCGTCCGTCTGTCTGTCCGTCTGTCCGTCTGTCTGTCCGCATTTAACAACGCAAAATCTACCCAACCGAATCTTTTGAAATTTAAAATACATAATTATAACATAATTTTGTCGAGCCATCTGAAATTTTATGAGAATTGGATGGATAGATAAATTACAGAGACGATCAAAAGTATTTCATTACATTACGGTGAATGGGGGAAAATGTTGCAATTGCATTTTAATCATTTGGAATTTAAATTACATACTTATTACATAATTTTGTCTAGTCATTTCAGTTTTTTTGAAAATAGGATGCATAGATCAAATACAGGAACAATCAGAAGTACTCCGTTACATTACAGTCAATGGAAAAAAAAAAGTTTCAAATGCATTTTAATAATATTACACTCATTCGAACATAATAATATTGATATGCATCATAAAGTACATATTATAATATAGACTTTGCATAATCGGTTGTGCAAAGAACTTTTGTTATTGATTTACAAGGCTACACAAAAGTATTCCATTACATAATGAGTATAGAGAGAACATTGTTTGTTACGCATTTTAATTGTAATTAACTGTTAACAATTTTATGAGATTGATATATGAGAGTGATATTTTAAAAATTTCATTATAGTACGCACGCACCTCATTTGCTACGTTTCACGTGCAATTTCTAATTTGTTTTCTAATGTGTGAAGATAATACTGGACTATTTAAATGATAATTACGTAAAATTTAGATATGTTTTATCGTTAAAACTGATTAAATACATCAGTAGTAGAGCAAAGTATTCAAATGTGTTCCGATCCTCTTTGTAAATGAAAAGCCTTTTGCAGTTGGAAATATTTCAAAATTTTTTTCAAAGAAAGGAAAGCCGTACCTATAAAAATCATCAAGAAAATTATCGCTTTTTGAAAATGTTTAGTTTCGCTGTTTTGCTACTATTTAAATTTGATCGTACAGTGTATAGCGTGTGGAAAGAAAAAAAGTTTTATTAAAAGACTTAGTAGATATATTTTACATTATAATTTCTTTAACGGTACTTAAAAGTATCGTCAGCGCATAAAGAGTTAAGGGGATATAGGACATTTGAAAATGTTGAAACGATAAACATCGCATTTCTCAAAGTAACAAAACACAAATAATAGGTAAGATTTTTCAATATTTATTATTTTATTTTATTTTATTTTATTTCGATTTCGATTTCGTTTATCTGACGAACCCTATTCGCTCTGTACTCTGTCTATTCAAGTCCGTAGAGAAAACTGTACTAGTCAGAGACTTTAAATATTGTTTAATTACAGCTAAATAAACCCGTGTCACACGACAAATCATAAAGTTTTGAAAAATTATATGTTATAATTTTCATTAAGTCAATTTTTTCAATATGTTTTAATATTTTAAAATTTTTTAGATTTTTGCTAAAGCAAAATCATCTTAGAAAACATACTACAACATTTTTTATTCTAAAAATACCTGTATCGTGTACTTTTTATTTTGTATCCGAAAAGATGTATTAAATTATCAACATAATAGTAAAAAATACAAACATAGAATAAAAAAATATCATTTCTCTTCACTAAAATAGAATTAACTTTGAAAATTTAAACTACATTAATAATTTCTTTTAAGTTAAATTGCTCTTCTATTTCGACAAATAATGAGCATTATTTTTCTTTACAATGAAGTTCATTGAAAGCATCCTAAAGAAAGTAACACATATATATTTTTTTCAGTTTCGTTAAACACATAATGAGGATTAGAGAAGAAAAATAACATAAATTGAAAAAAAATAGAAATTCAACGAGAATATTTTAAAACATATATCGGGGATTAACTGAAACAAACATACAGAGATATATGTAATGTGTTTTCGCGAAGTATATCTATTAAAGCGATGAATGTAGATAATAAATTTAAAAAAAAAGTTTTTGTTTTTAAATAATATGTGTTTATGTGAAAATAATTTGAAATAAAAACCATATTATACTTTGGATTTTATTCACCGTTCCTCATTGTCTATAGAAATAAGTAAGTGTAAAATATTATCAGAAAAATTTATTCGGAGAGAAATTCCGTCAGAGACTTCAAATATTGTTTAATTACAGCTGAATAAACCCGTGTCACACGAAAAATCATAAAGTTTTGAAAGATTCTTTGTTATAATTTTCATTAAATCAATTTTTTCAATATGTTTTAATATGTTCGAATTTTTTAGATTTTTGCTAAAGCAAAATCATCTTAGAAAACATACTACAACATTTTTTATTCTAAAAATATCTGTATCGTGTACTTTTTATTTTGTATCTGAAAAGATGTATTAAATTATCAACATAATAGTAAAAAATACAAACATAGAATAAAAAAAATATCATTTCTCTTCACTAAAATAGAATTAATTTTGAAAATTTAAACTACATTAGTAATTTTATTTTAAGTTAAATTGCTCTTCTATTTCGACAAATAATGAGCATTATTTTTCTTTACAATGAAAGTATACATTCAAAGCGTCGTAAAGAAAGTAACACATATATATATTTTTTTTTTTTTTTCAGTTTCGTTAAACACATGATGAGGATTAGAGAAGAAAAATAACATAAATTGAAAAAAAATAGAAATTCAACGAGAATATTTTAAAACATATATCGGGGATTAACTGAAACAAACATACAGCAGACTGATATATGTAATGTGTTTTCGCGAAGTATTTCTATTAAAGCGATGAATGTAGATAATAAATTTAAAAAAAAAGTTTTTGTTTTTAAATAATATGTGTTTATGTGAAAATAATTTGAAATAAAAACCATATTATACTTTGGATTGTATTCACCGTTCCTCATTGTCTATAGAAATAAGTAAGTGTAAAATATTATCAGAAAAATTTATTCAAGAAGCTTTAATAATTAAATTTAAACTCTTCAGAACTGAGCATAAAATAACTTTACAAATATATACTTATTGCTTTTGCATAATCGAAATGACACCATAGATGAAAGAAAGAGTCATTTTTATGAAATCAATACTTTAACACTAGAACGCCCGGAAATTCTACTCAAGTTTGAAAATAATATTTCTCACCAGAATTTTTATTCAAAATTATTTAATTGATTTATTTAACGTAAATTTGCGTCGATTAGATTTAAATTATTTCAAGAAAATTTTTCTGGTTCAAATTGAAATTTAGTTACATGATTGGAGTCGAATCGACTCCATCTGGGCGTTCTAGTGTTAAGGGACTGGTAATTTAGGTTTACAAATATGGATATAAAAGTACTAATCCCTTTAAAACATCAGTTTAGCTATCAGTGATATAAATTTACACAATAAGAAAATAAATGTCTTTAAACAAGTAAATGATCAGCGAATCCTGATCAGTAATTATCAACCTTGATTAGTAATGATCAGTCCTGATCAGTAAAAAATTTATGTTAAATAATCCTCATGAATATTTTTTCTTTCTTGGCCATAATGTCTTGAAGGTATATTCGAAACTCGGGTGAAAAAATTATTTATTTTATAAGGTAATATTTATCAGTGGTGACATTTATTGGTTTTGTTTTAAAGCAAAAAACATTCAGCTGTTTAGAAATAAAGTAAAAATGCAAAAAAAAATCGAACAGTTTAGTTTTTATGAGGAAAAGAATGAAGAGGTCTGAAGAGGATAAGGCTCGGAGCGAACAGCACTAGTTTTCATTACACTAAAAGAGCAATCAATCAATCTTTGTTGACCGAACGAAACAAGGGTAAAATCTCTTTAAATTATTTTTGAGGGGCTGACCATCCCAAATTTACAAAGGAAGGGGAACTTTTATCTCCCCACATCTACAGTCGTAAAGCTGTCAACTGACTTCGCGTTGGATTTCTCTCTTGAAGTTCGGATTCAGTGCACTGAAAGTGCACTTTTAGATCAAAGCGCCGAAACGAAAGATCAAAGATAGCGCAAGAAGTTAGTGCTATCTGCGTAGACCTTAAGGGGCTATAGGACATTTGAGAATGTTGAAACGATAAACAGCGCATTTTTCAAAGTACCAAAACACGAAAAATATGCAGGTAAGATATTTTTTTTAATTTATTATCTTATTTTATTTTATTTCATTTCATTTCGATTTCGATTTCGTTTATCCGACGAAACCATGTTCGTCTCTGTCCTCTGTCCATTCATTTGTCACAGAGTCCGTAGACAAAAACTGGTCAGAGACTTCAAATATTGTGTAATTACACCTAAATAAAGCCGTGTCACACGACAAATAATAAAGTTATGAAAAAATCATTTTTTCAATATCATATGTTCATTTTTGCGATTTAAATTTCAAATAAGGACCTTGATTTCAACGCTTTGTTTGTGGACATCCTAGTTGGACATAAAGCGCCTCGCTTATAAACAGAACATTGATAGTTCGTTATCCGGTGCTAGAACTTGAAATTTTCATAATAAGATGTATTAATTCCTATTATTTCCAATTTAAAGGTTTATATTATTTTGTTTTAACCTTGACAATCATAATATATTTTGAAATTCAATTTTCTTTCTTTTTAAAAACTATTGCGATTTATTTATGTTTAAGAACTTTAAATTTCGCTTAAACTTTTTTTTGTGTGTGTGCGTCCTTAGAAATTATTTTTTTTTATGCCTCCGCTTTTTTTATTTCGGATTTTCAGAAAAAATTGAATTTTGGCTAATATTTAATCAATTTGATTTGAACTTTTTTGATTAGATTTAAATAAGTAACTTTCTTATGTAATTATTTTATACTTAAAACCATTGCTGCTACCATCTATATATGAATTTTATATTTACAAATTGAGGCTTTAATATTTAAAGGATAAGTTGTTTTGAAAGATATATTTATTGAAACCTCTGTACAATCTGCGATTACACTTACGAATTTGTTTCCTTTATGCCGAAAGTATATATTTTTACCTATATTATCCAGAAAAATGATTAGTGTATAAACAAAATTAATATTTAAATTTTTAATTTAACAATTCGCCTCGCTAATACGTGAATTAACATTCTTAAGTGCTGCTTTTTATGTTAAAACTATAAATCATGCATAGATATTTTTATATAAAACATAACAAAATACAATCATAACACGCCCACTTCTAAATTAAAACTAAAATATACAAATAAAGTTCTATTTAAAATTTAATTTTAGCGCAAACGGATAATCAAAAATTTCATAATTCTTTTTCAATATTTAGAAGTGCAAAAAAGTGCAAAAATATGTAACTTTTTTAAAGTCTTTTTTTAGGTTTAGCATGTATACTATAGAAAAAATGCATGTTTGTTAAATTTCTGAATTGTTGCTTACATAGTTTGAAAGCAACGGTGCGTCAAAACCTCAAAATTTGGTATTCTGAGCAAACGCATTACAGAATTCTAATGTATACGGTTCTTCAACAATACTCAATTATAAAAATTACTCTAATTTAAGCATATTCTTGAATGTATCTTTCTACATATTAAGATTTATTTTTTTAGTTCATAAAAAATAAAAACAGTTTTTCTTTCTTTCTTTCTTTCTTTTTTTTTTAATTCAACGCTCCCGCTTTAATAGATATTCAAACATTAAAGCTGTAAATACTTATTTTTATGGTATTTTTCCACATTCTAAAAAACTTTTTTTCATTTAGTCATAATACTTTATAAAGAATGCATATATGTGCATCTATTTTGCCCATTAAAATAAAAAAAAATTGAAAAAAGTATTTTTATAAAAATATATTTATAAAAAGTTGCTGAAATCACCAGTAATTGGCACAGGTTTATATTAAAAAAAATTACATTTTGCATTGGATTTAATCGCTTTAAATTAATTTACTGTAGATGAAGATGCCATATTTCAGGTTTTTGAGAAGAAGAAATCAGCATATTAGTCTGAAATGTGAACACTTTAAAACAATACAATATACTTATATTAATACCCAGTAATTGTCATGCTGTCCCCAGTAATTTTCATATGAAGCTTTAATGGTTTCCAATTACTGATAATATTTCATATTTTCAAATAAAAACAAATGATAAACAAAATTAGTCTATAACTTTAAAAATACTTCCAAAATAAGTGGTTGAATCTCAAATTCCTTGCGAATTCTTTGTAATTGGAATCGGTGTCAATTACTTGGAACTAGCAAAATTGAAGCACCATTAATTGGCATCTATCATTAATTCAGAAATCCAAACATTTGTGTCGAAAATACTTTTACACAATTAAAGTAACCCTTTTTAAATAAACAAAACTGTTGTCAGTTAAAATGTAAAATATATTATAAATCAGATAATAATGAATTGAAAAGCATGTCTTCCTTAAGCCAAATAAGAAGCATTTGCAAGAAAAATGGCTAATTTGATACAAGCCACAATTGTTTCTCTTTCCTAGGCACTACTGTCATCTAGTAGCATAAATCAAAGTTATAATCTTTGACGTAAATGAGTATATAACTAGTATATGGTCTTGCATTTTTAAAAGACTGGATAAAATCTTATTTTTGGACATGTTTGTAGGATGTGCCAATCATTGGTGCATGCCAATTACTGGGGATGTTATCCTACATTTCTCTTACACTTACAGTGTTAAATAGATTCAAACTAGCTCTAAATTTACAACTATTAAGATTCCACACTACTGCCTGAAAAAGACCCGAATGATAACGTAAAGTCTATGGTGGCGTTCTTTTCAAATATCTCGTTCAAATTTTAATATTTTGACTTGATTTTTTGCTTAGGACAGCTGAAGACGATACACAACCTGCCTACTTTTTATTTTTCGATCTTGGTGTCAGATTTATTTATTTTTTTAAATACTTTAACTTTCAGAACTGGTTTGAACCGATTATGAAACTGAAACTATCCTAATATAAAAAGAATGTAACCAAAATTTAAAAAAAGTAAAAAGTAGGCCGGTTGTGGATCGTCCTCAGCTATCTTATGCAAAAAATCACGTCAAAATATTAAAATTTGAGCAAGATATTTGAAAAGACCCCCCCCCCCCATAGACTTTACTTTATCATCCGGGACTTTTTCAGTCAGTAGTGTGGGCTCTTAAAATACACTCATTCGAAATCTCTTTGCATTTAAGGGTACAGAGTGGGCACTGGAATTGATCAAATCCAACTATTTATTTTTTTTTCACGTTTTTAATCAAGCATGTATTTGAGCATACATGTAATGCGTACAGCAAATGATGTTTGTTTGGAATATTACTTTTAAGCTTGCAAAATATATTTTTAAATAAGTATAGGTATTTTAAACGCAGTTTATCGAGAAGAAAATTTTGCACATATATGAAATTTGAAATGATTCATGCGCATTTCTAATTATCATATTCTATTAAAATTTTTACTGCGCAAATCTTAGATAAAAATAAATAAAATTTAAAATATATAGTTCCATTTAAGGAACATTTTATTGCTAAAGTTTCCTACAAAAGAGAAAAAGTATTGTTATTTTATAGGAAAAAGTAGCGTATTCTTATAAAATATTTTTTCCTTTTTTCACGTTCACTGAACTTTTACAATTTATGCAGGCTTTCTTTCTTTCTAATAACGTTAAAATATATGATCCCCCCCCCCCAAAAAGTCATATTATATTCAAAAGAAATGGGCAAGGGGCATAAATAAAAAGTATTCGGTTATTAAAATTTTTATAATTTAAAACATTTTTTTTACTACACCTAATGCTTAATTTAACTTTTTGAACTCTCCATTAACGAGTCTAAAAATTTTAAAATGAATTTGTTGAAAATTAAAATGTTTGGTTTTTAATGTTCCCTGTCCCCTAAAGATGTTGTTTCAGTAAAATGTTGCTGTAAATGGTCATCCAGTCGGAAGAAAACCAAGTCAAAATTAAACATATATCAATACAACACAATCAAAGTGATTTGTAAAAAAATCACATGAATAGCATTTTTTTAACTTCGCAAAAAATTGTCTGGGAATCAAACCCCGAGTCATTTTTTTTTCATTTGTTTTTTAATTTTCCACACAGAAAACCATCTTGTAATAACTGGACATATAATATATTTTGGTTTGTTTTTCATATATATATAAATTAGATATATCGTTGCATATATGTACGGAACATGTATGTGCTTTACATATTAACACCCAAATATAATTTGTACAGTCAGGTGGGTTTGAATTGGAAATAAAAATTGTGTTTAAGAAATGATTACTTATAGAATAGTAGACATTTATAAAAAATAATGATTCTGTGTTTCCATTGCATTTATAGACACTACATTTCGAATGTAATTGTCTTCGAAAAAATAGGATTTAACGGGGGGGGGGGGCGGTAATTATGACCACTTTATATATTTTCATCATTGTTATTTTTTTTTTTTACTTTTTTCTATTTGGAAAAGTGATTTTTTTTTATAGCTAGGAAGTAACTTTGTCAATTTAAAATCACCTAGTAAACGCTTTATTTCTCATAGCTGTTTTTTCTAAAGCTGTTTTTTCAAAGATGTTTTTAGGTAGATTTCGTGTGAAATACTACCTATTGCATTCTCTCCCATGTTGGAATTTCTGAAAAAGTCTTGCAGATATACGCCGATCTTGACCTCTAGACCTCAAAACTACCATAAGTAAAAATCTTTATCTGTCTATCTATCTATCGGTGTATATCACTTTCTTCTAGACACGATAACCTCCATAATTATGCTCAAATCTTCTTCAAACTTTTACATAAAATCAAGGGGCATAAAATCTCGGTTAATGGGCAAAATTGGACCAAGGGGGGTGGAAATAGGGAGGGTTTTTGTGAAAACAGAAAAAACGCGATAACTTCTTAGTTAAAATAGATATCGAATCAGTTTAAAGATACTTTTAAAAAAAAGGACTAAAAGATTATGCATGAAAGATTTTTGATAAAGTTAAAAATGGGCTCAAGGGGCGAAAAAAACAGGATTTTTGGAAAAAAATTCATAACTTCGTCAATTCTCAAAATATCAAATCCAACTAATTTTTTTATGAATGTTCTTAAAATTATCTAAAACTTTTGTTTTTACAAGTTTTTGATAGGACTAACTTTTAACGATGAAAGAAAACTAAAATTGAAAAAAAAGGGGGGGGGGGTGGAAAAAGAAAAAAAATCCATAACTTACTTAATTCTTAAGCAATCAAATCTAATTAAATTTATTTTACATCTTCTTAAAAATATCTACAACTTTTATATTAACAAGTTTTTCATAGGACCAATTCTTATAGCAAAATTAAATTAAATAAATAGGAGTTGGAGAAAAAGCCTCAAATCTAAACTGCTTACATTCTGGCTCATTTTTAAATTCATTTTTGATTTTAAACGCATCCAAATGGCAGATCCTTTTATTTAGGAACTATATAATATGACGTATTGGCCAGTTTTTTGATAAAGGCAGAATATATTTTTAAAAAGGCTGCCATAAAGGTAATTTGAACAAAATTTCCTGAAATGATAGTGGGATGGAAAATTGAAGAAGTATAACAAAATGCGTTTTTTCTGAGTCATTTTTAAATCCATTTTTGTTCTCAAACGCAACCAGCTAAAAAGTCCTCTTATTTAGGAACTATATAATGTGATAGAATGACCAGTTCTTTGATAAAGGCAGAATATATTTTAAAAAAGGCTGCCTAAATGGGCACTTCGCACAAAATTTCCCAAAGCGATCGTGATTAACTAATTCAGGATGTATTGAAATAACAAATTGGTTATTTTATGACTCATTTTTAAATCCAATTTTGTTCTCAAACGCATTCAATTGACAGTTTTTTGTTATTTAGAAACTGTGTAATGTGCGTATTTGTCGATTTTTTGATAAAGGCTAAATATTTTTTTCTAAAAAAGCTGTCAAAGTAAACACTTCGGAATAAAAAATTCCCAAAGAGATCATGATTAAAAAATTGAGGCTGTATTCAAAAAGAAATTGGTTATTTTATGACTCAGTTTTAAATTCAATTTTGCTCTCAAACGCATTCAATTGACAGTTTTTTGTTATTTAGGACCTGCGTAATGTGCCGTATTGTTCAGGGTTTTTATAAAAGCTAAATATATATTTAAAAAAAGCTGTCAAAGTGGGCGCTTTACACAAAATTTCCCAAAGCGATCTTGATTAAAGAATTATGAATGCATTCAAATAACAAATTGGTTGTGTTATGACTCATTTTTAAATTCAATTTTGCTCTCAAACGCATTAAATTGACAGTTTTTTGTTGTTTAGGAACTATATAATTAGCATATTAGTCGATTCTTTTTATAAAGTCAGAAATAATAATAAAATATAGATAATTCAAAATATGTTGTCAAAATGGGCATTTGAGCCGAATTTCGTTTAAGATGATTTTGATAAAACCAGTTCTTACTAAAAAAGAAAATTAAAAATTTTCAAAATCGGCCAAATAAAGTAATTAAACTGGGTTTATCTCTAATCATATTTTATTTATTTGTTTATTTTATTTTATTTTATTTATTTTTTTGTTGTTGTTGAAATGAAAACTCTTCGAAATCTACCTCCAGCTATAGGCGATGCCGAAATGGGTTTTTCTAAGCTGTTGTTTTCTAATTATAGCCATTCTATTAAGGATGGTTATATTACCTCATCAACATCTCACAACAACAAAAGTTTGGAGTAATTAAGATCACGGATTAAGATTCCGTATACTGTACAGTATCCGAAGTACTATATAATTTAAAAACTTTGTTATAGCACAAACGTACCTCATTTGCTACGATTGATGTGTACTTTCCGACTTGTATTATTTCATTGTCGATGAACTTAAATTATAAAATCTAAAAGTTTATGAAAAATGTTACTTTGATTAAACTTCAATATACTCAATCGGTACATCATATTCAGTAATGTTAAATGTACTTCTATTAAGCAGCATTGCTTATATATTATAACATATTATTTCTTCATTATAATTTATTTAACAAAGTGTATTTTTACATAAGTTTAAATATCAATTTTTGAAATATTTGAATTTGCTACAATTGTTTTTGTAGCACAATTATTTATTTATTTTTCGTTAAGGGGGCTCAGGGGTTGAAAACTTTTCAAAAAATCGATTTTTTTATATGATCTAATTTGATTATTCATTAATTCTTAACTCAATGCAAAAAATCGCATAAAAATATTTGCATTTTTAACGGAGTTATAAGCATGTATGTATCAACACTTTCATAGCCGCATCCATATAATTTCAACTTTAAGTCGCGTTTTCTCAAAACTTGATTTTAGACGACTAACACCAAAATAAAAAAAATCTATTTGATGGAATGGCTTAATTTTTTTTCATCAATATAACATCATTATCCAGGTTATGAATTAATATATTTTAGATAGTTTAATATTTTGAGTATTTTTAATGAAAATAAGTTGTATTTTTTAGGGGTTTTTTAAATTTTCAAATTTAAGAGTTTTTTAATAATTTTTTTTTGAGGGATTTTTATATCCTTAATTCATTTTCTAGAGTAAAGTTTCCTGATCATTTTAAAGCAAAAATTAGGTTCTTAAGTCGATTCAACGTTAAGATATTTTGGTTTTGGTGATATAGCATATATTTTTTTTTCGAAAATTGTGTTACATACATTTCGCTATATTTTTATTATATTACATTGAAATACTTCATTTTGTAATTTTATAAGACTACAAACATACCTTTAAAACATCAGAGAGTTTAAATAAATTACATTGAATACTTCTGTTTTTATATGGGCTCGAAGCGAGAGCTCTGTTTACATGTTTTTTTTTCCGTATTGATCAACCCCTGAGCCCCTTTAAGTGGCCATTTGACAACAGTCGATATAGTGATTATTTATTTTTCGTGTACGTAATTTTACTCATTAGGCAAAAAAGAGAGCTACAACAAAAAAAGTAAGCAACATTAATTTAATATTTTTAAAGAATATCATAAAAATATGTAAAATAAAATACATTCCAAACTAAATATCAATATAACTTCCATTGTAATAGCCATAATAAACAACTCTTCTATTGAGGTATATATCTAGTAAAAAGTAAACACGCCTATGCATTCCAGAAACCTTTTTCCAATAAATGTTTGATAGCGTTATATAATATATAATTCATTTATCAAACGCTTCTTGGTCATCATAAAGGAAAGAGAAATCTAGATATAATCGATCAACATAAAAAGATTTTGTTTTATGAATACATGTTATTTATGTCTATAAATTCGTTGGATTTGTATTTATTATATTTGCTGTATTTGTAAAAAAAATATTAATAAGAAGATTATACTATCACCATTTTTGTTTATGTAATCTTGTTATATTTCACCATCAATCGAATGTAAGATAGAAATTTTACATAAAATTTTCAGTAAAAATATACGGGTGTCTCATGTTATGTGTGTTTATACGTAACATCTGTAATGTACATTTTACTTACAAAATTTTGATTAAAAAAATCAGAAATATTTGTTTAAATTTTAAAAACTTCTTTGTATTATCATAACCTTCTTAAATTACAAGAAAAATAACCACAAATCGTAACATCTGACAATAGTCGATATAGTGCTATTTTTTCGTCTATATAGTTTATTTAAACTAATTAGTAATTAGATACAAAAAGACAGCCACGACAAAAAATTAAAACATTAATGTAAAAAAATACATTAATGTAATATCATCATAGAATATCATAAAAATGTCTAAAATAAAACACATTCCATATTAAATATCAATATCACTTTCGTTGTAGTAGCCATTCTAAACAACTCCTTTATTCAGATACATGTCTAGTAAAATATAAATACGCCCACGTATTCCAGAAATCTTTTTCTAGTAAATGTTTATAGCGTTACATAATATATTATATATGAGGACCCCAGAAGCCAAGGGGTATAAGTGACAAAATTTAAAAAAATTGAGTGCACAGGGTATCTGGAAATATGCTTTTTACATTTCGGTAAAGAAATATAAGTCATTTTCTGATTATTTGAGAGTTATAGAGATAAACCACTTTTTTCGAAAAACAAACAATATTGATTAATTATACATTTAAAGAAAATTGTACTCTATTTTTTTAACAGTTATTGAAATGAGAGTTCAAACATTAGAATGCAACAAGCAGATGTTTCCTATTTCAATTTAGTCAATTGTTATTGATGTTCCAATTCAACATCAATTATCTTTAAACTCAATTTACTCCAAATCGACATTTTGTCACTTGTACCCCTTGGCTTCTGGGCTCCTCATATTTCATTTATGAAACGTTTCTGGATTATTCATAAAGAAACAGAAATCTCGATACAATCGATTAACATATAAAACGCTTCAGATTAATGAATACATTTGATTTTTGACTATAATTTCAAAGTATTTGTATTTATTATTATTGCTGTATTTATAAAAATAAAAAAAAAATAAAAAATAAAGTGATAATAGTAATGATAAGACTATACAGCTACCATTTTTGGCTTATACTTTCGGTTTCTATGTCCGTCTGTCCACGCTCGAATCAATATAATGCTAATTTATTTTTGCTCTACCTAGTTTTATTAAACTGATTAATTTTACTCATTGCACACAAAAAGAAAGCTATGACAAAACAAAATAGCAACAACATTAATTTAATATTTTTAGATAATATCACAAAAATATCTAAAATAAAACACATTTAAAACTAAATATTAATATCACTTTCATTGTAATAACTATACTAAGCAATTCCTCTATTCAGATACATGTCTAGTAAAATATAAACACGCCCACCTATTCGAAAAATCTTTTCCAATTGATGTTTATAGCTTTCACAACATATATTTCATTTATCAAACGAATCTGGATTATTCATAAAGAAAACAAAAATCTAAATATAAGCGATTAACATAAAAAATTTCAGTTTATGAATACATATGATTTATGACTATAAATGTGTTGGAATTTTATTTCTTATAATTGTTGTACTTGCAAGAGAAGTAACAATAGTAATAATAAGGATATACAACTACCATTTTTGTTTAGAGACTTAGAGTTTTACTACCATTTTGTTTTAGAGTTGAAAAGTGCTTATGCATTCGTTTTCTCTGATCATCTGTACACGCTCTAATCGATATAATACTAATTTATTTTTCCTCTACGTAGTTTTATTAAACTCATTAATCTTACTTGTTATATACAAAAAAGACTGTTACGACAAAAAAGAGTAAAAATATTAATTTAATATCATTAAAGAATATAAAAATATGTAAAATAAATATCAATATCACTTTCATTGTAATAGCCGTACTAAACAACATCTCTGTTGCATATCTAGTAAACACGCCCAGACATTTCCAGAAATCTTTTTCCAATAGATGTTTGATAGCGTTACATAATATATATTCATTTATCAAACGCTTTTACAGCATACATAAGGAAACAAAATGTCTAGATGTAATTGATTAAAATAAAAGAGCTTTAGTTTTATGTATACATGTGATTTATGACTATAAATTCTTTGGATTTTTATTTTTCATAATTTGCAAGAAAAATGATAATAGTAATAAAAAGGATATTCAGCTATCATTTTTGCTTATGTAATCTTTTTATTTCAATGTCGACGAACTCAAAATGCGGAAATGAAAATTTTATGAAAGTTGTCATTTAGATTAAATTTCAATGCAGATGAATGATATTCAGTACTGTTCAATATACTTCTATTGTTAACGTTACATATATATAACAGATTATTTCTTCTTCATCATCATTTATTTAGCACATTATTTTTTCACATAAGTTTAAATCTCGATTTTTGAAATATTTGAAAGTGCTATTTACTTTTTTTGTAGCACACATATTTAATTTATTACTCGTCAAAATATTTATAATTAATAATTTGAGTTTATGCTTTATAAGACATATGATACGACATAATATACATTTCATTTATCAAACGCTACTGGATCACTCGTAGAGAAATCTAGATATAGTCGATTAACATAAAAGCTTCAATCTTAAGAATACATGTCATTTATAACTATAAGTTTATTGAATTTTATATTTACTGTACTTGTAAGAAAAGTGATAATAGTGATAATAAGGATATTCAGCTATCCTTTTTAGCTCACAGGCTATCATAGCCTGAGAGCTTATGTGCCTGTCCGTTTTGTATGTATGTTCGTATGTTCGTATGTTCGTGCGTAACGCGATAACTCATGATAAAAATATCGGATCCACTTGAAATTTTGTATGCAGGTATATCCTGATCAGGCGCTTCCCTGATTAGTTTTTGGAGTTCATTCGATATGTATAAGAGGGGGAGCGGGGGGCTCATGCCCCTCCCCTTAATTGATATAACGGGCTTTTCACGTAGAATTAACAGTTTTCGTTCATAATTTAGATATAAGATCATTCTGATCAGGCGATTCCGTGACTGTTATTAGGTTTTCATTGAATAAGTATAAACAGGGGGAACGGGGGGCTCATGGCCCTCCCCTTAATTGATATAAACGGGGTTTTCATACAGAATTAACAGTTTTTCTTCAAAATTTAGACATAGGATCATTTTGATGAGGCGATTCCGTGACTATTATTAGGTGTTCATTGAATAAGTGTAAATAGGGGGAACAGGGGATCTAATGCCCCCCCTTAAATTATATAAATGGGTTTTTCAAGCAGAATTTTCAGATTTCGTTCAAATCTCTGAATAGTTTTGGAAGTTTAATGGTTAAGTATAAAAGAGGGGGATAACTCCTTTTAAATTATATAAATGCTAAATGGGTTTTTATTAAGAATTATCTCATTTGCTCTGAATTTTGGATATAGATTTTTTATATGATAAAACATGGCTTTGATAGTATAGGAGGTTCAATGATTAAGTATAAAAAAAGAGGAAAGGGGAGAGCTGTTTGCCCTTCTTAATTTTTTTTAGAACAGAATTAACCCTTGAAAATATAAGGCTTTAATGTACAATTAGTATCTGTAGCCTGTGAGCTCAATGCCATCAGTTCAACTGGGCAATATTCTTTTTTTTAAACGACAACCAATCAGTAAACTGAAATACAGTTTTCAACCAATTTACACTTGAAAGTATGTTTTTCTTATTGGTTACGTAATCATTTATTTTATTTCAATGATGATGAATTCAAAATGCAAAAATAAAAATTTTATGAAATATGTGGTTTAGATTAAATTTCAATGCATATGAATGGTACTCAGTTCTGTTAAATGCACTTCTATTGTGTAATATTACATATATATAACAGACTATTTCATCTTCTTCATCATTTTTTTACCACATTATTTTTTTAAATAAGTTTAAATCTAGATTTTTCAAATATTTGAAACTGTTATTTACTTTTTTCGAGTACACATTTTAATTTAATGCTCCTCAAATTATCTAAGATTAATAATTTGAATTTATGCTTTATAAGACATAAGATATGACATAGGATAAAACATAATATTTATTTCATTTATTAAACGTTTCTGGATCATTCATAGAGAAATCTAGCTATAATCAATTAACACAAAAAAGCTTCACTTTTAAAAATACATGTGATTTATGACTAAAATTTTATCGGATTTTTATCTATGATAATTGTTGCATTTGTAAGAAGTGCTAATAGTAATAATACGAATATACAGATACCATTGTTCTTTAGTTAATCTTGTTGTTTTATTTTAATGTCGTTGAACTCAAAATGAGAAAATTAAAATTTTATGAAAGATGTGGCTTAAGTTAAATTTGAATGCATGTGATTGATACTCAATACGATTAAATAAGTAATACAGGGTGTCCACTCTCAACGGTGGCCAATGACTAATTTCTAAACTGTTAGTCATACACATATAGTTCCAAATGCAAAAATGTTTTAAAAAGGGTAAACAATTGTTTTTTAAGTGATTTCGGTCAAAAAAATATTTTTATTAAAAAATTACGAAAATTAAATTTTTATACGGTCCCTCGGTCAAAATTTTTCCATCACTCTAACAAGTAATATAAAAAAGGTCCCATTCATCTAACATTAAAATTGACCGAATTATGAAACTTTAAATTTCATGACTTAAACCTTTTTTCTGTAACTAAAAAAGAATGAGTTGGACTAAGCTTTAAGGGTACGTACACTAAGTGCTTAAAGTATTATGAAGGACATCATTTCCAGCGCTGTCCAAAGGCTAATTCCTAAAGAATTTGTCACAGACATATAGTTCCAGGTACAAAAATGTTTTAAATGAAGCAAAGATATATTTTACAGTGATTTAAAGAAAGGAGCAGCCACTGTATAAGTTTTACGGTAGTGATCATTTTCATCAATTAAGTTCCATATTGGTTAAAATAATTGAAGACGTGATTTTCAAAATTCTCTTTATCGAGAAAATCGAATTTTGGGAGATCGCAACAAATCTTTAAATGCGTCCATTGCTTTTCATTATGAATTTGGAGATTGTAATGTTATATTAGTGCAGATTCGTACAGACTGATAGAGAAAAGACAACAAGACGAATTTTGAAATTGACTTCCTCAATTGTATTTTTACATATATTTTATTTTATAAGGAAATGAAGCGGTTTTTTTCCATGATTTTATTTTTAAAATGTGTGTTACTTTGTCAAGCTTTTATTTTACTTAGAACATTTGTAACACGTTTTCCTAGTTCAAAATTCGTATTCAAATTTTAACTCACTTCCAAATGTCTGACGAGGTTCAATTCGCATACTTATTTATATCAAATGACCATGTAATATTAATACGATTTTAGGTGTGTACCATTTATTTATTTTATTGTATTACACCAAATTCTATTAGATTAAATAAACCAATAGAATTTTAAATATGTATCATTTTGTAATGAATTATGATTGTTGCTTTTCATAATATAACCAAATATATGTTTTTTTTTTTTTTTTTTTTTTTTTTTTTTTTTTTTTTTTTTTTTTTTTTTACATATATTTTTAGTACAAGTTCTATATTTTGCTTTAATATGTAAACATCAACATAAATTTAAAAATAATATTGTAAAAATTACTTTCCTGTCAATGTTTAATGTTAAATTTTATATCTGACGTTTATTTTTATTTCCAGTAAATTTGTGACTGATCCCTATTTTGCAGCAAAAAAGATGCTTCAACTTTAAACATCTATTACTCAGTCAGTTTTAATCGTAGAGGAATGGGACTTTTTTTGTCTTACTTGTTAGAGGGATGGTAAAAAGTTACTAAATATCACTTATAGGACCAGGGGACCGTATAAAAATTTATTTTATGTAATTTTTTAATAATTTTTTTAACCTAAATCGCATAAAAAATACTTCTTTACCTTTTTTAAAACATTTTTGCGATTGGAACTATATGTCTATGACTAATGGTTTAGAAATTAGCCATTGGCCACCGTGGAGAGTGGACACCCTGTACAGTTTACATGTTTTAACAGATTATTTCTTCTTTATCATTATTTATTTCACTTTTTTTTTTCAGAAAAAATTAATCTCTATTTTTAAAATATATGAAAATCTACCAGCTTTTTTGTAGGACGATTATTTAGATTTAAAAATGAATTTAAAAAACTAATTTATTACTCGTCGAAGTAGTTAAAACTAATACTTAAAGCTCTGTTTTATAAGAAGTAAGGGGCCTTCTATGTATACGCTGATAGGGGGATGGGAGATGATTTAATGGTGACAGTTTGTGACAGGATGGTGGAAGGGAGCAAAAAGAAATGTGACATCAAGCATTTTGGCTAAAAGAACATTAAATAGTTTGTAATAGTCATAGTGTGACAGTTTGTAATATTCAATAAAATGTAATATTCATACTAAACAACTATTTTATTCAGATGCATATCTAGTAAAAAGTAAACATGGCTACGCGTTCCAGAAATCTTTTTCCAATGGATGTTTGTTAGCGTTACATAATAAATATTTCAATTATCAAACGCTTCCTTATCATTCACAAAGGAAACAGAAAACTAGATGTAATCGATTAACATAAAAATACTTTTGTTTTATGAATACCTGTGATTTATGACTAATCATTCATTGGATTTTTATTTAATATAATTGCTGTATTTGTTAGAAAATTGATAATGGTAATAAGAAAAATAAATAGTAATAAGAAAAATATACAGCTGCATTTTTGCTTATGTAGTCATCTTGTTTTGTTTCAAAGTCGATAGAATGTAAGATAGAAATTTCACATAAAATTATACGTAAAAATATACGTGTGTCACATGTTACATGTATTTATACGTAACATATTTAAAATACATTTTATTTTCAAAATTTTGATTAAAAAATAACAAATAAATTTTAAGGCATTGAAAACTTATTTGTATCATATTTTTCTTTTTAAATTACAAGTAAAAATAAGCATAAATAATAACATTAAAAGGTGATATTTGACAACAATCGATATAATGTTATTTTTTTCTACATAATTTTATTAAACTAATGAATCATACTCATAAGATAAAACGGCTACGATATAAAAAAAAGGAAAAACAGAATGAATTTAATACCATTAAGGAGTATAAAAATATGTAAAATAAACATATTCCAAACTAAATATCAATATCACGTCCATTGTTATACCCATACTAAACAACTCCACTATACAGATACATATCTAGGAAAAAGTAAACACGCCCAAATATTGCAGAAGCCTTTTTCCAATAAATGCTTGATAGAGTTACATAATATATATTTCATTTATCAAATGCTTCTGGATGATTCATAAACTAAACATAAATGTGGATATAATCGATTAACATAAAAAAGCTTCAGTTTTATAAATACATGTGATTGATGACTATAAATTTATTGGATTTTTATTTATTATTATTACTGTATCTGTAAGAAATGTGATAATAGTAATAATAATAATATACACCTTCCATTTTCGTTTATATAATCTTGTTGTTTCATTTCCATATCGATGAACTGAAAATATGCAAACTAAAATTTTATGAAAGATGCTGTATGCATTAAATTTCAATGCTTATGAATGATACTCAGTATTGTTAAATATACTTATATTCCGTTATGTAATACATATGTTTTAACAGATTATTTCATCTTTATCATAATTTATTTAACATATTATTTTTTCACAGAAGCTTTAATTTTCATTTGTAGAATATTTAAAGTTGAGACTTGCTTTTTTTAAGCGCAATTATTTAGATATGAATATTATTTCGATAGATATTATTTCGATAGAAAACTCATCATTTATTTCATTGAGCATGTCTTGAAGATAAGTTTATTTGTAAAATACTCAAATTCTCATTGTTTTTTAAATTTCCTTGCTTAGCCTTTCTTAGTCAATGTTTTATCTGAATATCTATATATTTAACATTATGCATTTATTTTCACATTCAATTTATAATTTTCCAGCTAAATTAAATTTTAACACATTCGCTGCCGGTCACGCGCTGGCGCGTGAAATTCTCAATCATTTAACACAGAGGGCGGAGTTATCGGCAGCGAACATGTTAATATAATTACAGTACATGTAGTATTACTTTTTTATGCATGTAGGGTTGCCAAATTTATATTTTTAAAAACGTAAGATTCTTATTGACACCAATTTTGTTTTATTCAAGTGACGTCACTTTTCGTATTATAGTATATTGTGTTGAATATGGCAATTATGTTTTCTTTATAAATATTTAAAAAACAAAATTAATAATTAACTGCCTTAATTGTTTTTTTTTTTCAATTGCATTTAAATTACATTATTCCAAAACACTGTTTAATTAATATTCTAGTCACATTTTTGTGATACAAAATGTAGCAAAAAAGAAATTTTTGAAACGAAATGAAATCACAATCTGAAAAAATTATCAAAATAATAATAATAATAATAATAATAATGAAAATTAATTTTAAAGACTGATTTATTGCTCGTCAAAGTGATTAAAATTAATAATGTAAGATATAACGGGTCGTCCATAAAAGATACCACGCTTATAGGCAGGAGGGGACTCGTGATATTGTAACAGTTAGCGACAAAGGATTGGGAGGAGGTAAGAAGAAATTTGACATAACGCTTTTTGGTTAAAATAAAAACATTAAAAATCCAAAGATTAAATTTTGAAATTAAAGTATTTTGTTACAATAAATCTTTTATAATTTCTATGTCTACCATAACAGATTAATTGGTAGTTTTTATCTCAAATTTCTAATCTTTGTATAATGCCTCTATGCTTATAGTACATGCTTATTTTTGCTAACAAGGGGAAGAGTTGGAGCCACGAGAACATTTACGTAAGCAATAGGCAACAAAGCGACTATATTTTAACAACAAAAACCAAAACAGTATGATTTGGATGAACGTTCTGCGGATTATGAATGACCTTAGTAGAAAGACATGGAGTAAAGAAGGACTGGAAACAAAGAACATTCTGGCCTACCGCTACATTGAAAACATAGAGACAGATAATGTAGAATTTTAGAGTTAAAGATCAGAGTCAGACTAGGAAAGTGAATGTCAAACACACAGTACTACTATGAATCTTATTAGAATTTATAGATATGTGCGTAAAAGAAATATAGCTTGTTGTATTTCTTAGAGATTTTTTTAAATACGATAAATAGTAATATATTAAACATTATTTCTTATTCTATCAATTGTTTAATGCAATAAGTACAAAAAAAAAAAAAAAAAAAAAAAAACAATCGATTTTATTTTCACTCAATATCACAAATTCTCTGTATATACACTATATTGCCATTGATTATGGGACACTTACGATTTTAGACATTTTACTAAATATCTAGAAAAATACGTGAGGAATCATCTCGAAACTCTTAGTGTATAAAAATAATAGTATAAGTCATACATCTCCGTGAAGATTTTTACCCGAAACTCCAAAGGGGACCGTCAACAAATTAAAAAAGAATGAATATCTTTTGAATAACCCTGTCAAAACTAATGTAGCAAAAGCGCTCAAACTCTAGATTATGATTGAATGCCTTATTGTAATACACTGTGTTCATTTTTATGCAAATAGCATGCACTCGCAGAGTAATTAAGGTTTTTATAAAAATGATCCCAAATTTTTCCAAGTTTTTTCCTTATAATTTTCAGAGTTCTTAATATAAAATATTATTTTTTTCAGAAAATATGACAAACAACATTGCACACAGTACCCTGTAATCAGAATTAAAAAATAATGAAAATTGTATAAAAAATGAGTTGGTTTACTAAATAATTTTTTACTGCGCATGCTTCAACGATATCAAAATTTCATTTATGTATCCATATATTCATTGATTAGTGTCAATGTAGAATACACAATACGGGATGTTACGACTACTTCTGGATAAAATCCCTCATTTTTTTGCTTCATTTTGGAAACAACGGATTTTGTCCTTTTTCTATAGACGATTACTTTCAGAATTTTCAAGGTATGATTTTGAGGCTTTTGCAAAAGTTGCTCTATACATTTAGCTAACATAATATGCAAATGAAATTTTGATATCTTTGACGCATGCGCAGTAAAAAATTATATAGTAAACCTACTCATTTTTCATACAATTTTTATTATTTTTTAATTTTGATTACAGGATACTGTGTGCAATGTTGTTTGTCAAATATTTTTTTTTATATTAAGAGCTCTGAAAATTATAATGGAAAAAACCATTATATGAATATCCCCTATAATGAAAAAATTTGGGACCATTTTTATAAAAACCTTAATTACTCTGCGCGTGTGCATGCTATTTGCATAAAAATGAACACAGTGCATTACAATAAGGCATTCAATCATAATCTAGAATTTGAGCGCTTTTGCTACATTAGTTTTGACAGGGTTATTCAAAAGATATTCATTCTTTTTTAATTTGTTGACGGTCCCCTATGGCGTTTCGGTAAAAACTCTTCACGGAGATGTATGACGTATACTATTATACTTATACACTAAGAGTTTCGAGATGATTCCTTATGTATTTTTCTAGATATTTAGTAAAATGTCTAAAATCGCAAGTGTCCCATAATCACTGGCAATATACTGTATATATAAATATACATGTTAATTTCCAGGATTAATAATGTAATTCATCACTAACTATAACTTTTTTCGTCAAACAGTATTGATGTTAGAGTGTCGTAAAATCTTTCATACACAAAGGTGGGGAGGGGATCTAGCATTTGTTTATTATTCCTTAGAAGCGGAGGAAAGGGTACAAAATAACTAAAAATTATGCTTACGTAACATTTGAACGTCTCGGTATGTGCACTACGTTCGTATGTATAGTTGTCACTCCTCAAAATTTAATGAGGGCTGAACAGGACTGCAATGCATATCTTCTTTGGTACAATACGTAAAAAAGTTTGTGATACACGCATTTCATATATAAAGTCCTTATTACATGATATTTATGAATACATTAGACTGTAATGCATTGGACACTATTAAATGATTTTATCATATAATATATATACATATATATATATACATCACTTGTTAAGTATGACCGACATTTTGAAGTTATAAATTTGCTTGCTTCGAAAGAATTGATATAAATAAATATGTTAAATAACACTACAGCAACATATTAATATCTATTAGAATAAATCTCTCATAATATTTATTACATGACAGAATGTATGGTAGTTTCTATCTCGAACCTAATATTTCAATGCTTCTTTATGCATCTAAGCTTTGCGTTCATAAATATATATTTCTTAATCCCCCAAAAACTAAAAAAGGTTAGACAGTACATCAAGGTATATATTCTTTATTTCATTATGTATCGAAAATTCTGATACACTTATTTCATATACAAAATTCTTACTACATGATATTTATGAATACGTAAGACTGTGTTGCATTGAACACTATTCAAAGATTCTATCATAAAAATATATATTTTTGTTCCTTGTTAAATATGACCTATATTTCGATATTACAAATATGATTCTTTGAATGAAATTTGATATAAATAAACCTGTCAAATAACATTGCAGCAATATATTGATGTCTATTACAATAAATCTTTCATAATATTTATTACATGACAGATTGCATGGTAGTTTTTATCTCGAATTTCTGCTCTTTGTATGACGTCTCTTTGAGGATAAAATTATCCATTATTCTCACGCCAAACGCATAAGCAAAACTATCCCTTATTTTATTCCGATAAATCACAGAACCCCATCTGTCTACTTAGCATGACCACCGGAACAACCCTATATGCTATCAGTTTCATTCCCCCTGTCTATTTACCGCCCTAGTTTTTTGCATTACACCGATTCAAAAGGCCACACATGGAACCAATGCGTTTTGAGGTTGCTGTAATAATGTGTCTTTAGTATAACAATTAGAAGAAAAACCTGCTCACAGAATAATTTATGATGCACTGAAAGAGCAATTTTTCTACACTGTATGTTATGTAAGCGATTTAGAAAAAAGTTTTTACATAAAGAATAATTTTTGCGGCATAAAATACGGATAATGACATGAAGAATTGCCGTATTTCATATTGAACACTCAAAATATTTTTTTTTATTATTCTTTATCTAATATTGCTATTTTTGGCAAGTAAAATTTAGTTCATCCTTTATAGTCATTCTAGTACATAATGTCCCTTTCAAATTTATAAAAGTTATTAGCATTTATTGATGAACAAATGATAACAATGATGAAGAAATTGTGAAGAAATGGTAGTAAGAGGAGATTTAAAAAGATCATTCTTGGTATTTATTATATCATAAAATATCAGCATTTTAAGAACAGATATTTAAAATTCGAGGAACAAATTATTTTTTATAATGAAGAGGTAAAAAAAAGCAAGAAATGATTTTTTGAGGTAATTTAAATAAATACTAAATTTTTATAATAGATGGTATGCATGGGAACGCCCTTATAATCCATAAAAATAATAATGATAATAATGATAATTCTAATAATATCAAAGGCTATAGAAATATTTTATCAAAATAAATAAATTAATCTATAAGAGAAATAAAAACTATATTAATTTAAAAAAAATAACTTAAATATTACTAAAATGTTTTCATAATTTATATATTATACACAAATGACGTTGTAGTAAAAAAATAAAAATTTATAAAATCGTAGTGTGGTAGACTATTTTTAAGAAGTTCAAAAGCACGTATAAGATCTATATCGATAGTAATTTAAGATCGTAAATCCAATAATAGTAAAATATCATTAGATTTGTTATCTGCCAAATGCCCATATAATGCAAAATAAATAAATAAATAAACAATGATTAAAATTAGAGAGTGGTAGAAATGTTTTAATAGTGTTAAAAAAGGACAATCTACTGCAAAACTAAAACATAATTCAAATAATTATAAAATGTTAGTACATTTGCTACAAATACACATGTCCATGTAATAAAAAAAAAAAAAAAAAAAAAAAAAAAAAAAAAAAAAAAAAAAAAACGACAAGATGATTACAATTAGAAGGTGATAAAAACCTTTTAAAGCAATAAATAGACTGTGAGAACGACATAAATCTATAAAAAATACCAATTGTATATCGACAAATATAATATTATGTTATGCTAAGCTATCACAATCTTTACAGAAGTAAAAGATAGAAAAGTTTCTTATTAACTTCCTAGAGTCTAGATGAAACACTAGATGTATATTACGATACTGGAAGTTTTCTGAACAATGTTGTTTTTAAGAAAATTGTTGTACTGATTTCAAAAATTAGTTTTATTCTATTATTTATTATTTATAATACCGAAGAAAATACGCCTAATCTTTCACTCTAATTGAATAAAACCAATAATTTTCCATAATTTCTAGATTTTTTTTTTTTTTTTTTTTTTTTTTTTTTTATCATTCTTGATGATTTCATTTAATGTAGTGATCATAATTTAAATATGCATTAGAAAAAATATATGTTTAAGAGCTGTAGAGTAAAAATATTAAAATTGATAGAGATGGAAGGTATATTATATTAATGCAAATGATCTCGATAAGTAAGATACTAAAAGTAACACAAGCGCATATTTTCTTTAAAAATGTAATCACTTTTTATTTTTTAAAAATAGGTTAATTTATGCCAAAATGGGCCTAAAGTGAAATAATCCACTAAAAGCTGTAAGAATTCATGTTATCTTAGGATAACTTAAAATGACATAAAAGATTAAACTATCCCTTAATGATTCCGCATATGCATCTTATCATTATGGAAGTTGAATTTGGTCATATTGATTTTATTTTCTTCAATCAGTATCTTTCTACTAATTTGTCATGTGAATAGCTTCCAGCCAGTCGGGTGCATTGTGAGTCGAATTCTTAGCTTTCAGCACGACTCATAACAGAAATTGGTTGGATGTTTTTGCTTTTTTGTTAAACTATACACCCCTGAAGAAGTAGTTTAATAGAAAAGCCTTCTACTGTCTTTTTATCCATTTATCTTTCTTTGTTTTTGTAATCTGCCTTCTATTTCACTTCAAACTTCAACTGTTTTCAATAATATGATTGTAAAAATACTGGTTTCATTGGTTTATTTAATGGTATTGTCTGAATAACTTTGGATGTATTTATAAAAGTATTTATATAATCACTTTTTATGATATTTAAGTAATAAAAAATAAATAAAAATGTCTTTGTATTATGTATGTTTAGAATATTAAAAGTGCTTGGCATTGTGGTATTTATCAAAATATTTATTCTTCTACATATTCACTTAAACCCAGTGGCGCAGTATTCGGCCACCAGAATTCGGTTCTAGGGACGGTTTTGAGTTTCTGATAAAGGTGATTTCCGGTTACTTGAATCACCGGTTAATAGAATCAGTAATAAGTATAATATTCATTGTATAATACTTAAGCTCAAAGAGCATCTGAGTGGCAGGAAATAATTTTTTTAGCATAATGCGTCTCAGAAAAGTTATTTAGTTTTAATTAAAAAAAAAAAATACTTAACTAATCCATGTAATATGCACTTTCATAATTTTAAGTAGAATTTTTGCCATTTAATTGAATCACTTTATTAAATAAAATCTGAATCAATAAAGCGGCGGATTCCGAAATGCACTAAAAGATTTAAATATTAAGTTTGGCTTTGATTCATATAAGCGGCAATTATAATGATCTTTCTTAACTTTTGGAGGGGTTTTAACCCAAAACCACCCCCTAGGCTGCGCCACAGCTTAAACCAGAAAGAAAGAAGCTTGTTATTATTAAGAAGCTTGTAAATATGTCAGTACTTTATATTATTAAAAAGAAATATTGAATTATAATGAATTGTAAATTTTAATAAAAATATGTGCATATATTTACAATCCTATTATCAGATGCATGATATTTGTTATTGAAAAAATTTCGAAAACACCGTAAGAGACTCCTATTTATGATTATATAGACAGCGGATTAATGCCATCAAATACCTTAAGGGAAAAAGAATTACAGAGACCATGAATCGCGAAAATTATTATTAAGAAACAATAGAAAGAAATATTTTAAGCAATTAAAACTACTCGATAAAATTTGTATTACCGTATATACTCGTGTATAACGAGTACTATAACGTAAAAGGGCAAAACTCCTAGGTGCGCGTTATACTCGGAATAATTTTTTTACTGCTGGATATAATCACACGATATACATTTGAATCAAGAAATGTATTCAAAGAAGACATAATCACTAAGAAAATCTTAATTTATTGAAGTATTGCTGAATGTTTATTTCACTCCTTCCAATTTTTAGGTGCGTTCGTAATTATGTAAAAACGTAGCACCTATTGTTGTCGCTCAGTCCATCCGTCTGTCTGTCCGTCTGTCTGTCCGTCTGTCTGTCTGTCTGTCCGTCTGTCTGTCCGCATATAACAACGCAAAAACTACCCAACCGAATCGTTTGAAATTTAAAATACATAATTATTACATAATTTTGTCGAGTCATTTCAAATTTTATGAAAATCGGATGGATAGATCAATTACAGGGACAATCAAAAGTATTCCATTACATTACGATCAATGGGGAAAAAGTTTCAAATGCATTTTAATCGTTTGAAATTTAAAATACATAGTTATTACATAATTTTGTCGAGTTTTTTTTAAGTTTTTTTTATAATCGGGTGCATTGATCAATTACAGGGACAATCAAAAATATTCAATTACATTATAGTCAATGGGGAAAATTTTTCAAATGTATTTTATACGTTTGAAATTTAAAATACATAGTTATTACATAATTTTGTCGAGTTATTTCAAATTTTTTGATAATCGGGTGCATAGATCAATTACAGGGGCAATCAAAAGTATTCCGTTACATTACGGTCAGTGGGGAAAAAAGTTTCAAATGAATTTTAATCGTTTGAAATTTAAAATACATAGTTATTACATAATTTTGTCGAGTTATTTCAAATTTTTTGATAATCGGGTGCATAGATCAATTACAGGGACAATCAAAAATATTCAATTACATTATAGTCAATGGGGAAAAAGTTTCAAATGTATGTTATACGTTTGAAATTTAAAATGCATAATTATTACATAATTTTGTCGAGTTATTTCAAATTTTATGAAAATCGAATGCATAGATCAATTACAGGGACAATCAAAAGTATTCCGTTACATTACGGCCAATGGGGAAAATGTTTCAAATGCATTTTAATGGTTTTGCACTCATTCGAACTTAATAAAATTTATATACAATATAAATTACATATTATAATATACATTTTACATAATTTGTGATGCAAAGAACATTTGTTATTGATTTACAAGGCCACACAAAAGTATTCCATTACATAATGGTATAGGGAGAACATTGTTTGATGAGCGTTTTAATTGTAATTCACTATTTACAATTTTATGAGATTAATATATGAGAGTAATATTTTTAAAACTTCGTTATCGTACGAACGCACCTCGTTTGCTACGCTTCACGTGCAATTTCCAACTTGTTTATACTTTAAGGGGTCAGGTACCCTTTTAAGAATCCAAAAATCGATTTTTAAAAAAATAGCTTATAATTAAATATGATTCTTTGGAAATATTTGAAAACAAATCGCATTCAAAAATTCGCATTAGAAGAAGAGTTATGTTTAAAAAACTTTGCGCTTTTCCTATACGATCAATGGGTGATTTAAATTTTAACGTCAATTTTCTCAAAACAGTGATTTTGATTATTGCGCGCACGATTTCTGGAAAACGGCTGCGTAGAATTTCACTAAATTTTCGCTGAATGTATTAAACGTATACAGGCACAAAATGACCTATTATTATGTTCCTCAAATTAGAAGTTTAGAATTCACGACTACTTTTGTGTAAAAAATATTTCGATATTTCAAATTTTTTAAATAATTTTTTTCTCTCGATCTATAATTTTTTTTTTTTCATCGTAGGTCATTTTGAAAACACATTATATCCCTACTCATAAAAAAAATCATAGTTTGTTTTAGCCATTCATTTGAAAAATCGTGCGCGCAAGGCATGCAAGAATTATAATTTCGTAAAAAATGTATTATCTTTAAAAATAATTTAAAAATCATTACATATGTGTATACTTTTTTTGACAACTTTTACTAATAACATAAATCCTTCTTAATATGTGTTTTCAATTTTATAGTTAAAAGTCAATTAGATACAGAGTAACTGCAATTCTTACAGAGGTAATTTTTTCACGTATTTTTTTTTAGTTCAAAGGGTACCTGACTCCTTAACGTTATATATAAACGTTAATTAGCAATTCTCACTGCCGTCGCTCACTCCTTCCCCTTGTCATTCACTTCCTGCCCGGAGTCTAAAAATGTATTTTCGCCTTGTTTTTGGCCTGATGTAATGTTTGTTGCGACTTTCTTTACTGAAATTCATTTAGTGATTCCTTAATTTGCTTATTAAATTTATGTAGCGCGTTATATAAGAGATTTTAAAAAATCGCCATTTTTTTCTTGTTAAGTACGGAGTGCGCGGTATACACGAGTGAATACGTTAAATTTGCATAACTAGCGAATGGTTTCAAGATTCTAATAAAGTAAAAAGTCTAAAATCAAATAACAGATTTATTAAAAAGCATAGCTTTAAAAATCAATATTAGATTAAAATAATTTAATTAAATGAAAAAAAAAGTTTAAAGCAATTTAAAAAATAATAATAAATTTAGAAGAAATAACCAGCATGGACTTCAGATATGCTGCTGCTTTCCTTGTTGAATACTTTAAATAAAATATTGTACACTTTTTATTACTTTTTGATTATTATTATTATTATTATTAATTATTATTATTATTATTATTATTATTATTATTATTATTATTATTACTTTGCAAATACCCAAACAGGAAATAAATAGAAAAGCAGAGCTTCGTATATAATCCTTAAAAAAGTATAGAAATTTAAACAAATATAATCACAATATAAATCCATCCTGACATCGCTCTAAATTAATGAACAAAATATTTTCAAAATATTTGCCTACACTATTCATATTTTGAAAGCAAACTCAGCTATTGTTATCTTTTACACCTTACTTATTATCATTTTATCGCCAACAGTTGGCGCGAACAAATAAAATTTTAGAATCTCCATTTGACACTGTAAAGTGCAACCACCTAATCCGTCACTCTCTCCCGATACCACTTGACTCTCTATACGGGAATAAAAATCCTACGCTTCTTTATGCCTCTCTTGTTCCCCTCAGCGGGTGAATCATACATACTCTGTCATGGGGGACTAGCGATAAAGGGACCGACCGCAAATTGAATTATGATCTCTAGTTAAACAAAATATAGATGGAAGGAAATTGATCTCTGTACTATAGATGAAGTAACGTAATGTTAAAGTATCATGTATGTATTTACTAGTATTTCCTGTTCCATTGACATAAGAAATGACAGAAAGAATCCTAGTTACTCTGTCATGAGGGACTAGTAATGAAGGGACCAACAGCAAATTGAATTAGGTTATCTATTTAAACAAAATATAGATTATAGGAAATTGATCTCTATACTATAAATGCAATAATGTAATGTTAAAGTATCATATATGTACTTACTAGTGTTTCCTGTTCCATTGACATAAGAAATGACAGAAAGAATCCTAGTTACTCGATCATGGGAGACTAGTAATAAAGGGACCAACCGCAAATTGAATTATGATATCTATTTAAACAAAATATAGATGGAAAGAAATTGATCTCTATACAATAGATGCAATAACGTAATGCATACGTAACGTTAAAGCGCCATAATTGTACTTACTAATCATACATACTCTGTCATGGGGGAATAAAGATAAAGGGACCCACCGCAAATTGAATTATGATATCTAGTTGAACAAAATATAGATGGAAGGAAATTGATCACTATATTATAAATGCAATAACGTATTGTGTACGTAATGTTAATGAATCATACATGTATTTATTAGTCGTCATCTGAGAAAAATATGTTTCAAACTGCGTTTTTGAAAAAAAATGACTAATCGATATAGAAATGTTCTGATTGCATCTATGAAGGCATTTCTGGATTAAAATAATGTCATAATATAATTGTAATGGTTTATGTGAATTATATATAACATTTTTTTTATGCAAAGTGCCTTCATCCATACAAAGAAGATTGAAAGTTAACTATCATATTATCTGGTTAAACGCCAATGTTCCCAAATGAGAACATAGCATTATTTGTAATGCAAAACACATATTTTCCAACAAAATAACGATGTCCTTATTTTTCCTATAAAATATAAGGTTGATTTGAATTTTTGAGAATAAAAATTATTTATATAATATGCATTTATTACATGTATAAGAAAATGTAAATTCATCAATTTGCATAATAAATATATTATTTTCTTTTATCGTTTTCTCTATATTACTTGCATTTGATGGTTAGGAATCTAAATGTTATTGGAATTTGAGAAAATACTCAAGAACAATGTACAATAGCAAATAGCGGAACATAATTTTCTATATTTGCATAGGTTGTCAATCAATAATCATGGTTCAAAATGCATACCCTGAAATGAAAACAGACAAAAAAAAAAAAAAATGCAGAAATATTTTTTTATCATTTTCTAAATTTGTATGCATAAATTAAAACATTTGAAACTGTAATATTGGAAAAACAAAATTATAATTACATTTCTATATTAATTCGGCGTGTAAACGGTTATTAATTAAAATTGAATTATTTTCTTCACATAAACAAAATAGATGAAAAGATACTGTTTTCAAATTATAAATGCAATAACTTTCAGTTGGGTAACATCCCCAGTAATTGGCACATTAAGAATTTGCCTTTAAACTTACTTCTGTTTTCATCACCAAGAAATAAAATATTTACTTGCAAATATTTTTAAATCAAAGAGTGCATATCTGTGCATCTATTTTGCCCACTAAAAGGAAAAATATTTGAAAAAGTATCTTTATAAAAATATATTTATAAAACGTTGCTGTAATCACCAGTAATTGGTAACTAGACTTTTACAAAATTAAAGTAATCCTCTTCAACTAAACAAACTTGTTGTCAATTAAAATTTAAAATATATTATATATCAGATAATAATAAATTGAAATGCATGTCGTTCTTAAGCCAGAGAAGAACATTTGCAAAAAAAAATGGCTAATTTGATACAAGGCATAATTGTTTCTCTTTCCTGTCATATAGTAGCATAAATCAAAGTTATAATCTTTAAAGTAAATGAACATATAACTGGTAAATGGTCTTGCATTTTTAAAAGACTGGATATAAATCTTAATTTAGGACATGTTTGTAGGATGTGCCAATCACTGGTGCATGCCAAATACTGGAGATGTTACCATATACCCGCATTGTTAAAGTGTAGTATACATACTAACTAGTGTTATCATGTCTGCTGTTATACAAAATGGTATAAGGACTTTAAAATCGCATCGTAAAAACACAATAAAGCCTATTAAAATGGAATTTGTTTATACCAGAATCCTGTCTTGAACGTAATGCATGCATGTCTCTTATGGAATAAAAACCTTAGAATTATACATAGAATAATTCCGGCTTAGTATGTTTTACTAATTTTACTTTTCTTTGTGTACAATAATTAATCTTGTACAGTAAAAATTGGGAAACTCAACCATTCAGAAACGAAATAAATTCCATTTAACTCTTGAGTTCGAAACATTCTTACATTCGTGGAAAAATATCATACACTGCGATGGGGGACGAGTAATATGGGGACCAACGGCAAATTGAAATGTAAACTAAATGTAAGCAAAATAAACTTGAGATATTTTATCTCCATAATATAAAAGTAACAACCTCATACATACGTATTCTTAAATTATCATATATGTACTAACAAGTATTAACAGATCCACTGTCTTAAAAAGTGGTATTAGGACTTCAAAATTGTGACATAAAAACAAAATTAAGCTATGTTAAAACTGATCATGTATATAATGGAATACTGATGACGAATTCATATCCCCTACGGAAGGAATATCATTCCTGCCTAAGATGGAAAATAATTTTAAACAGAATAATTTTTCCGATCGCTTAAAATTTCCATTTTGTATATTTCTACTGTACTAAACAAACAAGGGAATGAGCCTGATACAGTAAGAATTGTAAAATCAAAATTACAAAAAAAAAAAAAAAAAAAAAAAAAAAAAGGAATAATATTTTTTTAACTTATCAGGAAGAACACAGGAATAAATAAAAAACAATGATGAAATGTCTATTTTGCCATGACAAAGGAGTGATAAGAGGATCAACAGCAAATTAAATTATGATCGCTATGTAAACCAAATAGATAGAAAAAAGTTGACGTAATTAATGTAATAAATTAAATGATTAATGTAACAAAGTAATGTAATGTGATTAATGTTATGTTAATATGAATTAAGCAATATAATTAATGTAATTAAGTGATTAACGTAATAAATTAAGGGGTTCCGGGACACATTATAAATATTTTTTATTTATAGAATTTTTTATTTTTTATGATGATTAGACATATCATTAGTAAAAAAATCACATGATAAACTTATCATAATTTGTTTAATCAAATTTTTAATATAAAATTTATTAAAATAGAGGGTAAATTAAAATCATTATAACTTGAAGTATTGTACGTAGAATTTCAATTCATTTCCATATCAATAAATAGCAATATATAAGTTTTAATTTTGATTTTATTTTTAAATATAATAATTTATATAAAATTTAAAATATTTAATCAAAAAAAAATCATATTTTTAAAAGTAACTATTTTTTTTTTCAAAGTTGCAGAATCAAAAGGATTCATAAATCATTTGCTGAATCAAAATAATTGAAAAAGACATGTTCTAATTTTGAACCATTAACCTTAAACGGGTTTTCAGTTATAATAATTTAAATAGGAGAAATGGGGAAAAATTCACAAAAAAAAAAAAACGCATTTTCAAATGAAGTCGTTTCTATAACAACCATTTCTTGTTTGTTTGTTTGTTTATTGAACAACATACATCTGACTTGTGTGCTCGACATGAAGCCTGCTTATAAGCCATCGTCAATTTTACAGGGACGAGATAGCACACAAGGAAATATTACAACACAAGAGACGTACAACCAGGAGCTCCACACAAGGAGTGCGTGCAATGGGGCCAGTGGGATTCGAACCCACAACCTCACGATCAGCGGCGTGATGTCTTAACCACTCAGCCACGGAGGCCCCAACCATTGCTTGAAAGCTTGATTTTGAAAACAAAACAAACAAACAATAAATAATATTTCTTGTTCTAATTAAAGTAAAAATATGATTTAAACGTCATTTTGTGCAGAAAAAAATAATAATGAAGTAAAAAAAAAAATTCCAAAATTTGAAGATTTTGCTTTTTGGAGCCCCTTAATGCATCCATGTTATCATGTGAAAAGTATTTTGGAATTGTTCAGGAAAAATGTCCAAGAAGTGTTTATGATAGATTTATTTGTTATCCATCTATCTATTCGTGTTCTAACTCCATTCCTATTACAGTCGACTCTCGACAATTCGAACTCGTCGGGACCACAAGAAATGTTCGAATTATCCGAAGTTCGAATTATGGAAAGTATGAAATGAAAACATATTTAATATGGTACTATTACAAAGGAATTAATGCTATAGTTTTTTTTATTTTTTAATTTCTTTCGTCTGTTATCATTAAAATGTGACTTAATATTAAATTAGAATGTAGAAATACGTTAACTAATTGAAAGATTAGAAACAAGCACAATGGAAGAAAAAATTGAAGCGTCACTGATGGACATACGGGGTACTAAGAAAGTGAATATCAAATGCATGAAATTATATGTATACTCGTTCGGAACAATTCTCACAAAAATCAAAGAAAGAAAGTTATTCAAATGATCTAAAATCCATGAAAAAAAAAAAAAAAGAAAAATGAAAAATCGGAATTATCGTTAGTTCGAATTAAACGAAGTCAAGAGAAAATGAGTTCGAATTAATGAAAATTTTGAACGTTATTCTGCCATTGAAAATTTTCGGACTTCATGTTTAGTTCGAATCAAGCGGAGATTCGAATTATCCGATTTCAAATTAACGAGAGTCGACTGTATTTTGATTTCCACGAAACGCGCGATTACTGTAAAAGTTCAGTATTTAAAATGAAATATGTAGCATTTATTGTTCATTTTCCAGAGACACACATAATTCTTTTAAATTATGGTGAATGGGAAAAACATGCTATCCGGTAAATTTTACTGATGTTGCGGTATTTTAAATAGAATGAGATTAATAAGAATAATTGAAATGAACTATAACATGATTTTTCAGGAGTATAATATAAGTAGCATTTATGATTCGTTTACAGAGATGAACGAAAAGATTTCATTACATTATATTCTATAATCGTTGGTGTGCTTTTTAATTATATTATAATTCCTCCTAGGAAACGAAATAATTGAAGAGCATTGCATTTCTGTATAAATGATTGTCAGGATCTGATAGCACCTGTGCTAAAGAATGTAATGTCTACTCTTTCTCTATTTGAATATTTTGTATTGTATGGTTGTGTACAGAATTTCCAAGGTGACATTCCTTCTTTGTGGAAAGGGGAATTGCCAGATAATCCTTTACAGGTGGCGTGTTAGAGAAAGGAGATAGCTGAGAGGCATGCCCATCTGTCAGTGAAGTATGCGGATGATGAGCAGATTAGCAGCATGTCACTAGGCAAGAAAGGAGTGAGGGAAGGTGCCCAATGAGGAAGCTCCAGAGGGGGTTGGCATTTGTTTGACCCCATGAGTTGAGAGGGCAAAATTGTCTCAGATCAGTCATTCGGTACCTAGGTTTCGTACCTAGAGGCTGCTCTGTGTGGAAGAGCGTAAAGTGTGCGTTTTCTGGTGCGCAAAGGACAGACGTCCTGGTGTTGAGTGCTCTGGGCTAAGAAGTGCAGGCCCAGTATACTTGTGTTGGGAGACTCAAGGTTGAGCTCCAAAAAAGTGAATTTAACGTGTATTGAGTGTGAGGTGGAAAGTGTAATTGGAATAGTACACAACCAATCTTTACGGTATCTAATTTAATGTTGAACCGGATCACCTATATCCGAGTTGTAGTTGTATATATTTGTAAATAGCGTATTTTGTTTGTACATATATTCTTAATAAATTGATAATTCGGTTACTAGCGTAAGTCTTCATTTACACCAATCTCACAGTGGGTGACCGATATCACCTAGTAATATCGGTGGTGGCAGCTATATCTACCACGGACATTCTTCAAAGTTGTGTGGACTGAGAGGAACGTCCGACAAATTGTTGGCAGCGTCGGGATAGAATCGCCTGAAACCAGTGACCAGCGAGCCGTGTTGCAGTCTGTTAATGCCGGAGTATCCAGTGGAATTCTTGTGTAGTCGTGCCATATCGTCGAGTATGTGCTAAAGCATCGTGCCGGATCGTCGATTGTATGCTAAAGTGTCGTGCCGTATCGTCGAATGTGTGTAAAGTGTCGTGCCGTATCGTCGAGTATGTGATAAAGTATCGTGCCGGATCGTCGAGTGGGTGCTAAAGTGTCGTGCCGTATCGTCGAGTGTGGACTAAAGTGTTGTGCGTATCTTTATTAGAAAGAACTAAACTGAACTGTTGTGCCATATTACCGCTACATCGTGGAACTACCTGTGATTAGAAAAGTAATCCAGCAAAGAAAGTATAAGGTAAGGTGTTTTGATCATATCTTTCTGCTGACATCTCGAACCAAAATTTGTTGTTGTATAATTAATAGTAATTTAAGTAAATTGTCTATATCAATTATGTGTTTTGTCAATACTCCCTGCCTATAAAGTGTTAATAACCATATTGGCTATTGTTTTAAGGAAAGGTCATAATAATTTGAGCTAGTATTGATTGTCTATAATTTTTTTTTACTAATTGTGGTAATAGTAGTTGGAAGGAATAATTAAATTTACTTAAGTTTAAATTATTGTTAAAGTAATATTTAAATGAAGCAACATTTTCTTAAGTTTGAAGAGTGTATAATAACATTTGCTTAGAATTTTAATTGACAACCATAGTGGAAAAAAAAGGCTCAAAAGAGAGCCATAGTGAAAAAAAAGGCCCAAAAAAAAGCCATAGTGACAAAAAAGGCTCAAAAGAGAGCCATAGTGAGGAAAAATAAAAGTAAAGATTTTCAGTATACTTGTTTTAAGTGTAAGAACCAGTATTGAGTTCGGAAATATTTTAGCGAGGATAATTGTAGAAATTTATATATGCATGTTTCACAATTTTTCTTTATGTGGATTTTCTTGATTGACACCAATACTTCTATTCAATTTCAACGTATCAGTATTTTTATGTAAATTGTATGTTGTTATATAAGTGTATAAATTGAAATCTGTATTGCATAGTAATCAAATCGAATTACTATTTTACCTTTTGTTTTATTGGAAGTATATTGTGTGATATAAATGGTTGAGGAAAATTAGAGTATTAAGTAGGTTAATTAGAAATGAAATGTATTGATTATCTGAAGGGTATTAATTAGTATAATAAGTGGAGAAATATACGTACTAAGTTAGAAATTTAGGAAATATTAATTTGGTAGGTTTAACTATTCTTGTGGGGTGGTTATAACAATCGGTGAAGGTATGGCTTTCTTATTGAAACTAAAAAAGGTTGATCTTCAGGTGATAGCTGAAGAATTAGGTGTTGAATTCGCGGAAGATGATACCAGAAATTAGCTTAAGAAAAAGATAATGGACAGTGATGAGTATGACGAGGGGGTTATTAAGGAATTATCTGACGCTATTGTTGCAGAACGATTAGAACACGAAAAATTAGAACGCGAAAAGTTAGAAAAGCAGGCAAAATTAGAGCGTGAAGAAAAACAGGAAATGTTAGAACGCGAAAAATTAGAAAGAGAAGAAAGGGTTGAAAAATTAAGGATGGAACATGAATTAGAAATGGAGAGACTAAGGGTTCAAGGATCGACAAATAATTCTAATGTTTCTAGGGAATCTAATAATGAAAGTAATATAGAAAAATTGATCAAAAGCGTAAAAACTCTATCTATCAAAGTACCGGAAGGGACTGAGGGATGGAATTTATTTTTTAACAGCTTAGAAAGGGCATTCAAAACTAAAAATGTACCGGAAAACCAGCAGGCCGAAATTCTACTAAATATGTTAGGAGATAAGGCGGATAATTTGTTAATTTATACGACTACGGAACAAATGGAAAATTATGAGGAATTAAAGGAGTTAGTTCTAAGGGAACATGAGCCGACACCGAAGGCATGTTTGGGAAATTTTAAGAAGGCTAAGAGAAACCAGAACGAAACTCATGTATTATTTGTATCGCGTTTAATAGCGACACGGGAAAATTATTGTAAGATTAGAGGTGCTGACTCTTATGAAAAGGTCAACCAGTTAATAGTTACTGATAAATTAGTAAGTACGTTAGATGAGGATACCGCGTCATATATTGGGTTAACTCACCAAGGTAAATGGTTAGAAACTTCTAAAATTGCTAAAGAATGTGACAATTATTTTGACGCTAAACATAAGTCTTACGCCGTTACGTATAAAAGTTTTAAAGGTAAAGATAGGCACGTAAACAGTGAAAAAATGAGACCGAGGGAGGATAGCAAAGTTAGTGGTAATTGGAGGCAAAACGGGAGCAATGAGACTAATTCTCTTTCGGATAGGAAAATAGATTTTAAGAAGCCTAGTGATGCTTCAGCGCCTAAATGCTTTAAATGTGGTTTGAGGGGTCATTACCAACGTTTTTTTAATAAAGTGGGTAATGAGGGAAATAATAATGGTAATAAAGGGCGAGATCCGAAAGCGGGGGTGCATAAGATTGTGGTAAAAGAAAATAAAGAGTTATCTAATGGAGCTATTGTGGCGAGAATATCGGCAAAGGCCGAACAGAGAATTAACGTTATTGGTGAGAAATTAAATAAACTCAAGAAAATTGAAGTTAGTGTAAATGGGCAAAAAGCAAAGGGATTGGTTGATTCTGGAAGTGAAATTAGTGTTGTTCATAAAGATTTTGTACCGGAAGAGAAGTTAAAAGGAGCGGGTAGTATTTATTTACAAGGGTTATTCGGTGAAGCAGTTAAATCGCCGTTGGTTAAACTACCGTTAGCTATTCCGCAATTTGGACAAACTAATATAATTCATCAGGAAGTACTTTGCACAGTCACTGATAATATTAATGAGCAAGTAATTTTACATCCCGAAGTGATTAATGAGTTGTCAGGTGTCAACCGTGAGGAGCCATTACTAGAGGCCCAAGAATTAGAAAGTTCAGAAATTATTATTGATAATTCGGAAGTTATTGATAACTTGAATGAAAAGGAGGGTATGAATAACGATAGTTGTAATGTTTACGCAATAGAAGCGAGTTCGCAAAATGTAAAAAGTCAGAATCCAGAAAAAACGGAAGGGGAGAAAGGTAATAAAGCTATTGTTAGCAATTCAGATATGTTTAAGAAATCCCAATTAGATTGTAAAGAGTTAGAGAAAGCTTGGGAATTAGCTAAAATGGATAAAGGAGATTATTACATTGTAAATGGTTTATTGTATCATAAAGAGAAATTGTTAGGCGAAACTATAGCGCAATTAGTAGTACCCAAAGTAAGAAGGGAAGAAATCCTAAAATTAGCACATAGTTCGGTATTTGGAGGGCATCATGCAGCCAAGAAAACTTTACAGAGAATCAGGTATTCATTTTATTGGGAGGGGATGGCGAAAGAAACTAAACAATTTTGTGAGTCATGTTTAGAGTGCCAATTGACTAGAGGGGTTAAAGTAAATGATAGGGCTCCTATTTCCCCAGTGTCGCGTCCGGAACTTCCATTTCAGGTAGTTAATGTTGATTTAATTGGGCCTATTGATCCTAAAAGTTTCCAAGGGCATCAGTATATACTAACCTTAATTGATCAACATACCAGGTGGGCGGATGCGATCCCTTTAAAAAGTTTAACTGCTAAAACCGCGTGTGATGCATTACTTCAAATATTTATGAGGACAGGAATTCCGAATATAATTGCTTGTGATAATGGAACCAATTTCACCGCCGACTTAACGAAAGAATTTGAGAAAAGGTTAGGTGCTAGTCCAAGATTTTCGACCCCACAGTATCCCCAGTCTTACGGGCTTGTGGAACGATTTAATCAGACCCTTAAACGTATGTTACATCATACTATTAGAGAAGAAGGAAAGAAGTGGCATGAACAAATACCATTTGTATTATGAGCGTATAGGGAAGTCCCAAATTCTACGACGGGAATCGCACCTTTCCAATTATTATATGGTAGAGCGCCGGAGGGTCCTTTATCGATTCTCAAGTCATCCTGGGCAGGAGAAAATAAGGGGGCGCAGTTAGATACTACGCCGATCCATGAGTATTTGAATAAACTTAGGGGACGCTTAGAAAGAGCCGCAAATGAGGCAAAATTATCGTCCGAGGTGCAACAAAATAGAATGGCGTACCATTATAATTTAAGGTCAAAAGAAAAAACGTTTGAAGTAGGCGATAAAGTAACATTGTTAATCCCCGATTCAACTAATACATTATATTCTAGGTGGCAAGGGCCGGCAACCACAGTCGAAAAACGAAATAAGCATTCGTTTATAGTTGAGTTAGCCGACGGGAGCAGGAAGCATGTGCATCAAAATAAAATAAGAGAATTTATTGCTAAATGTAATATTGTTAATATTGTTTTCGAGGTTGATGAGGAATTTGGAGAAGTTGGGGAAATTCCTATTTTGAACCGGGATCAGGAAGTAGAACGAGATATAGAGAGATTCGAAATAAAAGGGTTATCTAACAATCAAGTTAAAGATATAAAGTCTATTTTTAGGGAGAATAAAGAGGTGTTTATGGGTCCTGTACGACCAGCGGATGTAGGAGAACACCGTATTGATCTTAAACCGGGGGTGGAAAGGAAAAAGCCAAAGTTATATAGTGTGCCGGTAGCTTATAAAGAGGAAGTAGATAGGCAGATTCAGGAGTTATTAGAGTTAAATCTAATCGAAGTGTCAAATGCTGAAATTAGTCATCCAACTGTTTGTGTGGCGAAAAAAGACGCAACTGTTAGGCTTTGTATAGACTATAGAGCTTTAAATTCGGTAACTCAGGTTCCAACCTTTCCGATGAAAGATTCTCAAGAAATCATGTATACCGCAGGGGCGGCTAAATATTTATCATCGATTGATTTATTGAGGGGTTATTGGCAGATTAAAATGGCTGAGGAATGTAAACATTTGACAGCTTTTACAACGCATAATGGAACTTATCAGTGGCGTACAATGCCTTTTGGATTATCAGGGGCGGCTGCCACGCTTCAGAAAGATATGAATGAGATTCTTCAAGGTCATCGGAGGTATGCGGAAGCATATATTGATGATGTCATCATTTTCTCCGACACCTGGGAAGAGCATTGTGAGCATGTTAGGGCTGTCATTGAAGAACTTAAAAATAGAAATTTTACGATTAGGCTGGATAAATGTAAATTTGGAGAGAAATTAACTAAGTTTTTAGGTCATGTAATTGGGGGTGGAACGCATGCACCTGATGAGGAAAAAATAGGAGCAATAAGGGATCTAAAGAGACCAAAAACTAAAAAGGAAGTTAGATCTGTTTTGGGATTAATGGGATTTTACCGATCTTATATTCCAAATTATGCCGAAATTGCTATACCTTTAACCGAATTGACAGAAGGGAAGGTTAAAAATACTGTACCATGGGATGAAAGGGCAGAAAAGGCGTTTAATACTCTTAAAGATGAGTTATGTAAGGTGACGAGTTTGGCTACACCTATCGTAGGCCGGGAATATCAGCTCCACGCAGATGCTTCCTACCTGGCAGTAGGATGTTGCCTTACTCAAAAAGATGAAAAGGGTCAGTTTAAACCAATAGCTTTTGCCAGTCCGAAATTGTCAGGGGCTCAGCGTGCTTGGCCGAGTATAGAGAAAGAGGCTTGGAGTGTTCTCTTTGGGTTGCGAAAGTTTGAAAAATGGACTTATGGATCTCAAATTGAGATCATTACGGATCATAATCCATTAAAATTTCTCACCGAAACAACCCCAAGATCACCCAAACTCACTAGATGGGCTCTTGCCTTGCAACGCTGGAACCTGATATTTCTCATCGTCCAGGAGCCCAACATTTAAATGCTGACGCAATATCCAGGCTACATAGAAAGAGCTGGGAAGAACAACCAGTTGTTAGCCCATCAGCATCCACGACCCAATAGTGGACAACCTTAAAGGGATGTCGTCACACATTTAATTTTTCTTTCTGTGTGTGTGTAAATATTTTTTGATTTTTTTTGTTTATAATATTGTATTAACATGTGTATTGTTTATGTAATAATAATATTAGTAAAGGTTCAGTAGAGATGTCAGTAGATAGTGTTCAGACACCTGAAAATACCTATGTAATAAGCATAATGAAGAAATCTGTAAAGAGACTATTGAACTCTTTTGCGATATTACTATATGTTTGGGGAAAATTAGCCCCTAAAAGGCATATTTTCCGCTAAGGTGTGGGGTGTCAGGATCTGATAGCACCTGTGCTAAAGAATGTAATGTCTACTCTTTCTCTATTTGAATATTTTGTATTGTATGGTTGTGTACAGAATTTCCAAGGTGACATTCCTTCTTTGTGGAAAGGGGAATTGCCAGATAATCCTTTACAGGTGGTGTGTTAGAGAAAGGAGATAGCTTAGAGGCATGCCCATCTGTCAGTGAAGTATGCGGATGATGAGCAGATTAGCAGCATGTCACTAAGCAAGAAAGGAGTGAGGGAAGGTGCCCAATGAGGAAGCTCCAGAGGGGGTTGGCATTTGTGTGACCCCATGAGTTGAGAGGGCAATTTTGTCTCAGATCAGTCATTCGGTACCTAGGTTTCGTACCTAGAGGTTGCTCTGTGTGGAAGAGCGTAAAGTGTGCGTTTTCTGGTGCGCAAAGGACAGACGTCCTGGTGTTGAGTGCTCTGGGCTAAGAAGTGCAGGCCCAGTATACTTGTGTTGGGAGACTCAAGGTTGAGCTCCAAAAAAGTGAATTTAACGTGTATTGAGTGTGAGGTGGAAAGTGTAATTGGAATAGTACACAACCAATCTTTACGGTATCTAATTTAATGTTGAACCGGATCACCTATATCCGAGTTGTAGTTGTATATATTTGTAAATAGCGTATTTTGTGTGTACATATATTCTTAATAAACTGATAATTCGGTTACTAGCGTAAGTCTTCATTTACACCAATCTCACAGTGGGTGACCGATATCACCTAGTAATATCGGTGGTGGCAGCTATATCTACCACGGACATTCTTCAAAGTTGTGTGGACTGAGAGGAACGTCCGACAATGATGAACTTTAAAATATCCGTCATTCATTTACAGAGACACACAGATTTGATTAAAGAAATGACTAAGCGATTATTGCTGGAAATGATTTTATAAATCTTTGAAGTTTTCAAAGCTTTTTTAAAATAATTTAAATTTAAAAGCAATAGGGAGTGATAATATAAGGTATGCATTTCATTCAGGACTAGACATCAGACTTTACACGCATCGGCTATGGCATTTTTTTTAATATTTCCTTTCCTTATATGTAAAACAGAATATTTTTAATAATATCCTCTTACCATTAAAAATTGTTTTATGGCCCCACCAGTGGTCAAGAGGTTCTGCCCTCGAAACTGGTAGACGGGAGGTGCTGGGTTTGAACGCAATAGCGCCTGTCGGCTTAATCATTCGGAGTTTCCCATGTTTATTTTAATTCTTGTATTTCCTTGCGTAATACGCGTTACGTTTCCTTAAAAAGAACCCCAAAAAAGACACTCGTCCTGGGGCCGATATCTTTCGTGCAGATAATTGCCCATCATAAACACAACCGAAAGAAATTGTTTCGTAACCTAAACCTAATGCATCTTTTTTTCTGTCTTGTTAAATTTAAAAATAAAAATCTGAGAAGTTTTACTTGTTTTCTATTGTTATAGTAAGGCATTTCCTCAAAGTCTGCCACATATTGCGCATTAATAGTCTGAAAAATATTTAAATTCCTTCAATGTAAGTAAATTACATATTGTTTCAATTTCAATAAATATCATCATAAGTAATAAATATAGTTACTATTATTTTCTAAATCTAAACTTACCCAACCCTCCTCACCCATTCACGCATCCCAAATAGAACACGGCAGAGTTAAATTATGCAATATAATTAGACAATTACATACAATCCCCAAGTATTTTACAGTTGATCTAAAAAAAATTTCTTGCGTTGTACATATTATTCTACTGAATTTAAAATTTCACATTCGTCTGCATTTAATCTTACGTAGTACTTAAGTTGTTTTCATACTTTACCTGCTACCAAGCATTACTTTAATTACACACGTTAAGCAGGGGCAGCATGTAATAAGAAATTTTTATTTCAATAAATCTACATTCCTAAACAAATAGAATATATAAGATCACGGTTTTACATAAAGGTTTTACATTAGGTGGGTCATTGAAAACATGAAATATATCTTTATTTTAACATTCTATTTACATAGCTTTTTTATTCTAACATAAACGTGGGTTAAATGATTTCTTTCCCTTAGAAAAAATTCTCAAATCTTGATCTATGGATTAATTATGCAAGGTTTTAACATCCTCTCCGGTTACAAATTAGGATTTGAAAAGAAGAATCGATAATGCGGAGTGGGGAGTAAAATATGCTTATAAAAAAAGATAGCAGAAAAATATTTCAGAGTTTATGTTTGGATATATTTTACGTGTTATAGCAGTATAAAAAATATTGTTTTGGAATAAGAAAACTAAATAAAAAATAATGATTCTGTGTTTCGTTTTTATACTGTATTGCAATTGGAAAAAAATAGGGAGAGTAAAAATACAGCATTAAAAAAGTATTTGCTTTTTTCCGAAATATAACCAATAAAATAGAATTTTAAAATATATGATTGAAAGTTATTTTATATCTAATCTGGAAGTACTGTCCTCGAATTTTAAAAACACTGCTTTTGATATTTGTTTGGCAATACATATGCGTTCTTTTATTCTCATTGTTAAATTATCATTTTAAAACATAACCGTCTTGTTTTAATGAAATGGAATAAATGTTTCAAAACAATATCTGGGGGAAAAAAGAAACAAGCAGATAAAATATTAAGAAGATACAAACATGTTATTAAAACACAAACTCCAAGTTACTTATCAAGTTACTTTTTATCAAGTTACTTTTTCTGTCTAAAACTTCACATGCAATTCATAAATATATTTCATTTCTACAACTATGCAAATACTTTCATTTTACACAAATACAGCTAAGAATCCACTTTCTTTGGTTTTAAATAAAATTGCACATCTACATTTAATTTCACCTTGTATCAATGTAATATTAATATTTTTCGTGCTAATAAGAATATTAATATTAAAAATTAAAAAAAAATATCTATACCTGTTTATCCCTGTTGTAAGTAGACATTTTGAACACTTGTATCATATTATTACAATAATAGCTCACAAAATATCTGTATTCGTTATATTGACATATAAATTTAACGTAAATGACATATTCGTTGTAGTTCGTTAAATATTCTCATAAGTCCTAACTATCGTAAGTCCTAAAGTATTTGATCTTTTAAACATAAAAATCACAGACTCACAAAAAATGATACTAAAGAGATATACAGTCGAGTCTCTATATAAAGAAACCCATCGTTCCAGTAAAAAATTCGTTATATAGAGAAATTCGATGTATAGAGAATGATGTTAAAAATTGTATTTAATGTGTAAATTTTGAATAAATATTATTTTTGATCTTTATAATTAAGAATTTGAATTGTTTAAAAGTAAATATTAACCTAACATTTTATTTCTTAATTATTTAAGTTGTTTCAAAAAAAAAAAAAAAAAAAAAAAAAAAAGAATAGACATTTATTTGAATGCTTAATGAAAATAAAATAAGGAAGACTTGCATTAATTTCAGACGAAGATATCTGTAATTTTTTGTTGTTTTGATTTTATAATAGTTATGCTCTCAAGAAAAAAAAAAAAAAAAAAAAAAAAAAAAAAAAAAAAAAGGCTTAAATTTTAGCATGGAATGAAAAAAAGCTCAAATTTGGTGTGTGGGAGATGGGATGAATCTTTGGACTTACAGAACAAGGAGAAAAGTAATATAAAAAAAAACTCAGCACTGAACGATAAATCAAAAATAAGTGATGGAAAATCGATTCCATATGATTTCGAAGCTTTTTTAAAACTGAATAAATTAGTACCAATTTATGAAAAAATTCGTTGTATGGAGATAGATATTTCGCTATATAGAGACTGTTTTTAATGTAATCATGCAAAAAGGGGACCGTTCCTACTAAAAATTCGTTATATAGGGAAGTTCGATGTATGGAATTTCGTTATATTGAGACTCGACTGTATTTTATTTCTTAAGTAATCAAACACATATAATGCAAAATAATATGCTGTTTTATTATTACTCTCAGAATATTTCTTAAGTTTAAAAGTGTATATTATTCCATTGAGGATGTAAATTCCCATCAATCTGTACTTATTATTACTGCCAAACGTTACCTAATTTAATTACAATACCTTTAATACTAAGAGTATATAAGACTATACAGGATGTCCACTCTCAACGGTGGCCAATGGCTAATTTCTAAACCGTTAGCCATAGACATATAGTTCCAATTGCAAAAATGCTGTAAAAAAGGTAAAGAATTGTTTTTTTAAGCGATTTTAGATCAAAAAATATTTTTATAAAAAAATTACGAAAATTAAATTTTTATAATGACCCCCGGTTCTATAAGTGATATTTAGTAAAAATTTCCCAACACTTTAACAAGCAATACAGAAAACATCCCATTCATCTAACACTAAAATTGACCGAGTTATGAAACTTTAAATTTGATGACTTAAACCACTTTTCTATAACTGAAAACGGATGAGTTCGACTAAGCTTTAAGGGAACGTACACTAAGTGCTTAAAGTTTTATAAAGGGCGTCGATTTCCAACGCTATCCAAGGGCTAATTCCTAAACCATTTGTCACAGACAAATAGTTCCAATTATAAAATTGTTTTAAATGAGTTTAAAAATATTTTTAAAGCGATTTAACTGCAGGTGCTGTCACTGTATAAATTTTACGATAGTGTTAGTTTTAATTAATTAACTTCTAGATTGGTTTTTAAAATAATTGAAGACAAGAATTTCAAAATTCTCTTAATGAGAAAATCAAATTTTGGGAAACAGCGAAAAACCTTTAAATGCGTCCATTAATTTTCATTATAAATTTGAAGATAGCAGTGTTACAATAGTGCAGATTTGTGTAGACTGATAGAGTAGCAAAAAGCGCTAAGGTGAGTTTTGAAATTCATATCCTCAATTGTATTTTCGCATAGGTTTTATTTATTTAAGACAATGAAGCTGATTCTTTTCGTGATTTTATTTTAAAAAGGTATGTAATATTGATAAGCTTTTATTTTATTCATAGTTTTCGTATGTAAATTTTCCTAGTTCAAAACTTACATTCAAATTTTAACTCATTTCTAAATATCCGATCGAGGTTCAATTCGCATACTTATTTATATCCAATGACAATGTAATGTTAATACAATTTTAGGTGCGTACTATTTATTTATTTATGGTACTACATCAAATTCCATTAGGTTAAGTAATCTAATAGAATTTTAAATATGTATCATTTTGTAACGATTTGAGACTGTTGTTTTTCATAATTTAATTTAACAAAATTTCTGTTATTTTTTACTTCTATTTTTGCACAAATTGTATATTTTGCTTTAATATGTAAACGTCAACATAAATGCTTAAACAGCATTGTAAAAATTATTTTACTCTCAATGTTTAAAGTTAAAATTTCTATGAGACGTTTATTTTTATTTCTAGTAAATTTGTGACTGGCCCCTATTTTTCAGCAAAAAAGATTCTTCCACTTTAAACAGATATAACTCGGTCAGTTTTAATCGCAGAAAAATGTGACTTTTTTGTCTTACTTTTTAGAGTAGTGGTAAAAATTTTCTAAATATCACTTATAGGACCGGGGGACCGTATAAAAATTTTATTTTCTTAATTTTTTAGTAAAACATTTTTTTGATCTAAATATCTCAAAACACAATTCTTTACCTTTTTTAAAGTTTTTTTGCAATTGGAACTATATGTCTATGACTAATGGTTTAGAAATTAGCCATTGGCCACCGTTGAGAGTGGACACCCTGTACATTAGCAATAAGAGAGATTAATATTAAATCTAAGAAAACTGCATCCCTAAATAAATGTAAAATCTAAGATCACTGCTTTATATAAAACATCAAGTAAGTTATTGAAAAAATAAAACAATTAACTTTATTTAAGCATTTCTAATTTCTTTATACTAGCATAATCTGTGGTTAAATGCCTTTTTCCCTCTGGAAAAATCTTCAAATCTTGATCTATGGATTAATTATGCAAGTTTTTTACATCCTTTCTCGTTACAAATTAGGATTTGGAGAGAAGAATAGATAGCGAGGAATGGGGAGTAAGAAATGTTAATAAAAAAGATGTACCAGAAAAATATTTCAGAGTCTATATTTAGAAATATTTCACTTGTTTATAGCAGAATAAAGAAATATTGTTTTTTCATAAGGAAACTAAATAAAAAAATAATGATTCTGTGTTTCTCTTTTATACAGTATTTCACATGAAAAAAAAGGAAGAGTAAAATTACAGTATTAAAAAGGTTTTTTCCTTTTTCCGCATTATAACCAATAAAGTAAAAGTTTAAAATGTATGATTCAAAGTTATTTCATAGCTAAACAGGAAATATTATAAGCTCAAAATAATATAATTAAAGAAAAATTGTGATATTTGTTTGGCATATACGTTCTTTTATTCTCATTGTTAAATTATTATTTTAAAACATAGCCGTCTTGTTTTAATGAAATAAAATAAATGCTTAAAAACTGTCTCTGGAGAAAAGATAAATAGGCAAATAAAAAATTTAGAAGAAACAAATATTTTATTTAAAAACAAACCTTTTATTTTTTCAAGTTATTTCTCTGTATAAAATTTCACATATAATTCAAAAATATATTTTATTTCTACAGCTATTGAAATACTTATATTTTACACAAATACAGCGAAACATCTACATTCTGTTGCATTAAACAAAATATCACATCTACATTTTATCACCCCTGGTACCATTGTAATAATAATATTTTTCGTGCTAATAAGGATATTAATAATAAAATTGAAGAATTACTTATAGTTGTTTATCCCTGTTTTACGTAGACATTTTTGAACGCTTGCAGCGTATAATCACATTAATAGCACACAAAATATGTATATTCGTTAGATTAAAGTAATTGACATATACGTTTGATTTCATTAACTATTATCATAAGTCCTAAAAGCCGTAAGTCCTAAAGTATTTGATTTTGTACACTGTCAAAAATCTGCAGCATTTTATCCAGTCATTTGACCTTTTTCTACAAAAAAGTAAAACAACCGTCTTTTTACGTTATTCTGAACATATTATTACCAATTTTATGGTCAGAATAGAGTTAAATTTCGGTTATGTTACTGGTTTTTCAGAAAACGGTGAAATGACTGTACAAAATGCTGCAAGATTTTTAACAGTGTATCCATAAAAGTAATTCCATTCTACACACACAGAAAAAAAAACATACTAAATGGTTATATTTTATTACGTAGACAATAATATATTATGTATAAATAAAAACTGTTTTATTACTGCTCTAAGAATATTTTTTTACGTTTCAAAAATTTATATTATTCTATTTTGGACGTAAATTCCCATCATTCTGCGCTTATTATTACATACAAACGATGTTGATTTCATATGTTATGTGCTGCAAAACATTACCTTCTTCAATTAACAGATATTTATCATTAAGATTATATAATGATTAATTTTAATTATAATAAACTGCATCCCTAAAAAAATATAAGATGACGGTTTTACATAAAAAATTAAGTGGGTTATTGAAAACAAGAAATATAGCGTTATTTAAGCTATACTATTTACATAACTATTTTGTCCTAACATAAATGGGGGTTAAATGCTTTCTCTCCCTTAGGAAAAATTCTCAAATCTTCATCTATGGATTAATTATGCAAGGTTTTTACATCCTCTCCCGTTATACCGGGTGTCCCAAAAATGACTGATGGATTTTAAAATTCAATAACTTGCAAACGGTGACAGCTATTAAAAAAATTTTTGCAGGAGGGCTATGTATGATGTCAGGAGTTTTTTTTACCGCAATTCTTGATTTTAGTTCGAATTTCAAACAACAGATGGCGCTGATGGCGGTTAGCGGCCAGTCGATGCCGAGACTTACTTCATTCAGCTTTGACGCAAAAGAAGGAGATTAAGGCTATGGAGTACGTCTCCTTCTACAGTACAGTCTTGCTCTCAGGTCCCGATTCTGGACTCATTCGATAGGATTTCAATGGAATGCGTTGTTGCCATGGAAATAACAGATTGTTCGATAGTGGAATACAGCGTTTAGAAGTGGGCATAAATTTCGCAAGCAGTATTTGAGTTTGCAGAAGATTTTCGTTTAGGAAGATTTATTTTCCCGGATTAAATTACTTTTTTATGGCATGATTTAAAGAATATTTTATGCATCATATTTTAAAACTAGATAAAGAGATTTTTTCAATTTGATGATTTTTCTTATAGTCTTAAGAAAATTTAGATCTGTTAAGAAAATTCGACAGTAGATTTTTATGAATGTTCAAAAAATAATCATGAAAACTGTTGATAATACATTATTGTGTAAAATAACTACTAAAAACAAATATTATAAGTTGCCTCGTTTAGCCATTTTTAATAGGATTAATCTATCGTTGCATTAAAATAGAAAAAAATAAAATAAATGTGAGTTAATTAAAATTTATTTTCTCGGATTAAATTACTTTGTATGGCATGATTTAAGGAATATTTTAGGCACCGTATTTTAAAGCTACACTATTAAAAATTTGAAACCTTTGCTGCATCGTCACTCCTCCACTTTTGTAGAAAGAGATTACTTCACTGTATTATTGAGCATTCTCATTGGTCAAAATAGAGATATTCTGTAATAGCAGTGGAGTGACGATGCAGCAAAAGTTTCCAACTTTTAGCAGTTGTAGGTGAAGTTATCTTCCTACAATCTTGCTCTTACACTATAAAAATCTGCTGCATTTTGTTGTATACACTGATAAAAATCTGCTGCATTTTGCTGCAACGAACTCCACCGTTTGTATATAATATCTCTATTCCAACCAATGAGAAAGCTCCATTTCACGGCCAAGTAACCGTTTTCTATACAAGAAGGGGAGTGCGTTGCAGCAAAATGCAGCAGATTTTTATCAGTGTATGCACACCGCTTGTATAGAAACGGTTACTTGATTGTATTATGAAGCATTGTTATTGGTCGGAAAAGAGATATTATATACAAGCGTATAAAGCAAAATGCAGCAGATTTTTAACACTGTGCACTGTAAAGAATTTTACCCTTTTGCTGCATCGTCACTCCCCCGCTTTTATAGAATATCTCTTTTTGACTTATGAGAATGCTCCATGATAGGCTGAAGTAATCGTTTTCTGTAAAAACGGTGGAGTGACGATGCAGGATAAAGGTCAAATTTTTTACAGTGTGGGGCCCGATTCTGAACTCATTCGATATGATTTCAATGGAATGTGTTGTTGTCATGGAATTAACAAATTCTTCCATAAAAAAACACAATATTCAAAATTGAGCATGTATATAACAATCTAAATCGATCTAAAATTTCTTAGAATATAATAAAAGTTATCAAATTAAAGAAATATCTTTATCTAGTTTTAAAATATGATGCATAACATATTATTTAAATCGTGCCATAAAAAGTAATTTAATACGGGAAAATAAAACTTCCTAAACGAAAATCTTCTGCAAACTCGAATACTGCTTGCGAAATTTATGCCCGCTTCTTAACGCTATGTTACACTATCGAACAATCTGTTATTTCCACACGGATAAAAATCTGCTTCATTTTGCTGCAACGCACTCCCCTTCTTGTATAGAAAATGGTTACCTGGCCGTGAAATGGATCTTTTTCATTGGTTCGAATAGAGATATTATATACAAGCGGAGGAGTGCTTCGCAGCAAAATGGAGCAGAATTTTTTCAGTGCATGGAAACAACGCATTCCATTGAAATCATATCGAATGAGTTCAGAATCGGGCCCCACAGTGTTAAAAATCTGCTGCATTTTGCTTCATACGCACTCCGCCACTTGTATATAATATCTCTTTTCCGACCAATAACAATGCTTCATAATACAATCAAGTAACCGTTTCTATACAAGCGAAGAGTGTATACAACAAAATGCAGCAGATTTTTACCGTGTAAGAGCAAGATATCTTCACCTACACTGTTAAAAATTGGAAACTTTTGCTGCATCGTCACTCCACTGCTATTATAGAATATCCCCTATTTTGACCAATGAGAATGCTCCATAATACAGTGAAGTAATCTCTTTCTATAAAAGTGGAGGAGTGACGATGCAGCAAAGGTTTCAAATTTTTAACAGTGTAGTTTTAAAATACGGTACCTAAAATATTCCTTAAATCATGCCATAAAAAGTAATTTAATCCGGAAAAATAAATTTTAATCAACTCACATTTATTTTATTTTATTTTTTTTAATGCAACGATAGACTAATCCTATTGAAAAGGACTAAACAAGGCAACTTATAATATTTGTTTTTGGTAGGTATTTTACACAACAATGTACTATCAACAGTTTTCATGATTATTTTTTGAACATTCATAAAAATGAATTTTCTTAAAAGATCTAAAATTTCTTAAGAATATAACAAAAATCATCAAATTGAAAAAATCTCTTTATCTAGTTTTAAAATATGATGCACTGATAAAAATCTGCTGCATTTTGCTGCAACGCACTCCCCTTCTTGTATAGAAAACGAACACTTGGCCGTGAAATGGAGCTTTCTCATTGGTTGGAATAGAGATATTATATACAAACGGTGGAGTGCGTTGCAGCAAAATGCAGCAGATTTTTATCAGTGTGCATAAAATATTCTTTAAATCGTTTTATAAAAAAGTACACTGATAAAAATCTGCTGCATTTTGCTGCAAAGCTCTCCACCGCTTGTATATAATATCTCTATTCCAACCAATGAGAAAGCTCCATTTCACGGCCAAGTAACCGTTTTCTATACAAGAAGGGGAGTGCGTTGCAGCAAAATGCAGCAGATTTTTATCAGTGTAATTTAATCCGGGAAAATAAAACTTCCTAAAAGAAAATCTTCTGCAAACTTCAATACTGCTTGCGAAATTTATACCCACTTCTGAACGCTGTATTCCACTATCGAACAATCTGTTATTTCCATGGCAACAACGCATTCCATTGAAATCATATCGAATGAGTCCAGAATCGGGGACTGAGAGCAAGACTGTACTGTAGAACGAGACGTACTCCATAGCCTTAATCTCCTTCTTTTGCGTCAAAGCTGAATGAAGTAAGTCTCGGCGTCGACTGGCCGCCAACCGCCATCAGCGCCATCTGTTGTTTGAAATTCGAACTAAAATCAAGAATTGCGGTAAAAAAAACTCCTGACATTATACATAACCCTCCTGCAAAATTTTTGTTAATAGCTGTCACCGTTTGCAAGTTATTGAATTTTAAAATCCATCAGTCATTTTTGGGACACCCGGTAAATTAGGATCTGGAGATAAGAATCGATAACTCGGAGTAGGGGGAGTAAAATATGTTGATAAAAAAGATAAAAGAAAAATGGTTTCGGAGTCTATATTTAGAAATATTTTAATTGTTTATAGCATTAAAAAAAAAAAAAAACATTGTTTAGGCATACGGAAACTCAACAAAAAAGTAACGATACTGTTTTTAGCTTTTGTACTGTATTTCATTTGAAAAAAAAATAGAGAGAATAAAATTACCGTAGTAAAAAAGTATTTTCCCTTTTTTTTTTCGTATTATAACTAAAAAAGTAGAACTTTAAAATATCAGATTCAAAGTTATTTTATAGCTACTCAAGAAGTACTATTCTGAAAAAATATAATTTTAAAAACACTGCTTGTGATATTTGTTTGGCAGTACATATATACGTACTTTTATGATCATTGTTAAATTATTTTTTTTAAATATAGCCGTCTTGTTTTAATAAAATGATATAAATGTTTAAAAACTATCATTTGAGGAAAATTTCGAATAAGGAAACTAATCAAAAAATAATGATTCTGTGTTTCGCTTTTATACTACATTTACCTCTATTTACTGTTTACCTCTATTTATACTGTATTTGCCTCTTTTTTTCCTCTTTTTGCATTATAACAAAAAAAGTAGAACTTTAAAGTATATGATTGAAAATTACGTTATAGCTAATTGGTAAATATTATTCTCGAAATTATATAATTTCAAAAACTCTGCCTGTGATATTTTTTGGAAATATACATACGTTGTTTTATTCCCATTGTTAAATTGATATTCGCTTTTATACTATATTTCACTTGGAAAATATAGGGAGAGTAAAATTATAACCTTGAAAAAGTATTTGCCTCTTTTTTTCACATTATAACCATAAAGTAGAAGTATAAAGTGTAAAGAAGTATAAAGAAGTTTAAAGTATATGATTGAAAGTTATGTTACGTTTAATTGGGAAATTTTATTCTCGAAATTATATAATTTTAAAAAATCTGCTGGTGATATTTGTTTGGAAATACACATACGTTCTTTTATTCTCATTGTTAAATTATTCTTTTAAAACATAGTCTTTATGGTGACAAAAAATAATAAAAGACACCTTTTGTGATTAGCCGTGTTTGCTGTTCTACTTTGTATAGTACACCAGGTCCATTTTTAAATTTTCTTCTGGAACAGAATGATATAGGCATTTTGATAAAGAAAATCATTTCTTAAACATCTTGATTAATTATCTTTATTTTTGCAGAATACGAGAATATGAGACATATAAACAACGTGAATGTAGCATACTAAAACAAACGTTCTCAAACATAATAAAGAAACATTTATCCTTTTCGACAACTCTGAATGTGCGGGTAAACCTGTTCAAGACAAATCGTAATCTCAATAAATATTTGCATTGCACAAAAGCCAAGAGAAAATGTCTTTGCATACAATAGATTCCCAGGCCGGACTCAAAAACGTACAGGTAAAAAGGACCGTTATATAGAAAGCAATGGAAACAATTCAAAATGAGTGTTGTCAAGAATAAAGCAGCTAACCCCTGTGGCGAAAAGCGGGCAACATTCAGTAACCCTAAAACAATGATCGGTTGCATCATCGGTAAAATTAAGTTCTTTATACACGACCAATGAGATGATAGGAAATAAATATAGCAGTTATTTAAAACAGAAAAAAAAAATATTTAATTCGTTTGATATTTAATCAACTGAAAAGCAAGAAAGAAATATCTAGAAATGAAATAATCTTTTAAAACTAATTTATTGCTATTTTTTTTCATATGCAATTTGGAGACGAACACTCAATAACATTACCTATTAAAAATGCCTTTCTTTTAATATTAAATTTTTAAAGAGGGGGCAACTAACATTTGAAATATTAATAGAAATATATATAATAAAATATGTGTTACATCACAGCCGTCTCGTTTTAATGAAATGAAATATATGTTTAATAACGATATTCAGAAGAAATCTAATCTATCTAAGAAATATTTTGCGTGTTTTTAGCTAAATAATAAAATATTATTATTATTTTCGGATAAGGAAACTAATTTAAAAATAATGATTCTGTGTTTCGCTTTTATACTATATTTCACTTGGGAAATATAGGGAGAGTAAAATTATAGCATTAACCTCTTCAGACCTGAGCATAAACTAACTCTACAAAGTTATATTTATTGTTTTTACATAATCAAAATGACAGCATAGATGACAGAAAGAGTCATTTTTATGAAATCAGTACTTTAGGGGACTAGTAATTTAGATTTATAAAGATGGATATAAAAGTACTAATCCCCTTAAAAAATCAGTTTAACTATCAGTAATATAAATTTACGCAATAACAAAATTAAGGTCTTTAAACAAATAAATGATCAACAAACCCTCAAAATTTTTTATTGTAAAGCATTTAAGTTAAATAATCATGAATATTTCTTACTTTCTTGGCCACAATGTCTTGAAGGTATTTTCGAAACTCGGATGTAAATAATATTTATTTTACAAGATAATATTCATCAGTGCTGGCATTTATTGGTTTTGTTTAAAGAAAAAAAAAACATTCAGCTGTATAGAAGTAAAGTAAAAATGCAAAAAATTTGAACAGTTTAGTTTCTATGAAGAAAAGAATGGAGGTACACATTTGTGTACCTAAAGTCTGAAGAGGTTAAAAAAGTATTTACCTCTTTTTTTCGCAATATAACTAATAAAGTAGAACTTTAAAGTATATGATTAAAAATTATGTTATAGCTAATTGGGAAATATTATTCTCGAAATTATATAATTTCAAAAACACTGCCTGTGATATTTGTTTGGGAAATACACATACGTTTTTTATTCTTATTGTTAAATTATTATTTTAAAACATAGCCTTCTAGTTTTAATGAAATGAAATAATTGTTTAATAACTATCTCTGGAAAAAGAGAGAAAAAAACAGATAAAAAATTTAGAAGATACAAACATGTTGTTGAAAACAAACCCCTCCTTTCTCAAGTTATTTTTCTGTATGAAACTTCACATAAAAATCATAAATAAATTTTATTTCTACCGCTATGCAAATACTTACATTTTACACAAATACAGCTAAAAATCTAAATTCTTCTGTGTTAAACAAAATTCCACGTCTACATTTAATCTCATCTGGTATCGATGTAATCTTAATATTTTTCATGCTAATAAGAATAATAATATTAAAAGTTTAATAATTAGTAATAACTGTTTATTCCTGTTGTAAATAGATATATTCGAGAGCTTGCAACATATGATCACATCAATATCACACAAAATATCTATATTTATTAAATTAGAGTAAATGACATATTCGTTTTATTTCAATCAATATTATCATAAGTCCTAATGTATTTGATTTTTAGGTGCGTTCGTAATTATGCAAAGACATATCACCTATTGTTGTCGCTCAGTCCGTCCGTCTGTCCGTCTGTCTGTCTGTCTCTCTGTCCGCATATAACAATGCAAAAACTACCCAACCGAATCATTTGAAATTTAAAATACATAATTATAACATAATTCTGTCGAGCCATTTCAAATTTTATGAAAGTCGGATGCATAGATCATTTACAGGGACAATCAAAAGTATTCCATTCCATTATGGTCAATGGGAAAAAAGTTTCAAATGCATTTTAATGATGTTACACTCATTCGAACATAACAGAATTGGCATGAATCTATGAAGTATATACTAAAATATGCATTATGTACAATCTGTGATGCAAAGAATTTTTAATATTAAATTACAGGGCCACACAATGTATTCCACTACATAATGCTATACTGGGAAACATTGTTTGAGGCGCATTTTAACTATATTCAACTATTTCACATTTTATGAATTAAGATGTACGTTGCTGAGGTGTAAAAAAAAATACTTCCTGCATATTTACAGAAACACAAAGATTTCGACTACTATACTATATCCGAAGTACGCTGTACTATATCAGCAAGATCTGAATATTTTTAAAACTTCGTGATCGTACGAACGCACCTCATTTGCTACGCTTCACGTGCAATTTCCAACTTGTTTTAACCGTAAAAGTAATTCCCTTTCACTCCCCCACACAGGAAAAAAACATACTAAGCGGTTACATTTTATTAAGTAAATAATAATATATTATGTATAAATATACACTGTTTTATTATTGGTGTAAGAATATTTCTTACGTTTCAAAAGTGTATATTATTTTATTGCGGACTTAAATTCTCATCATTTTGCACTAATTGTTACATACAAACGATGTTGATTTCATATTTTACGTGCTGCCAAGCATTGCCTTATTTAATTAACATACGTTTATCATAAAAATATATATAATGATTAATTTTAATTATAACAAACTACATCTCTAAAATAAAAAATAGAATAAATAAGATCGCGGTTTTCCATAAAACATTAAGTGGGTATTGAAAACATATTAAATATCTTTATTTAAACATTTCTATTTACATAACTCTTTTTTTAACATAAACGGAGGTTAAATGCTTTCTTTCTCCTAGGAAAAAGTTCTCAAATCTTGATCTATGGATTAATTATGCAAAAGGTTTTTCATCCTCCCCCGTTACAAATCAGGATTTGGAAAGAAGAATCGATAACTCGGGGTGGGGAGTAAAAAAAGTTGATATAAAAAAAGATACCAGAAAATATTCCAGAGTCTATATTTAGAAATATTTTACTTGTTTATAGCCGAATAAAAAAAACATTGTTTTATCATAAAGAAACTCAATAAAAAATAAGGATTGTGTGTTTCACCTCTATATTGTATTTCACTTAAAAAAAAAAAAAAAAAAAAAAAAAAAAAAAAAAAAAAAAAAAGGAGATTAAAATTACAGTATTAAAAAAGAATTCGCATTTTTCCATTATAATCATTACAATAGAAGTTTAAATATGGAACTGAAAGTTTTTAAAAAAAATATCTAAACAGGAAATATCATTCTCGAAATATTTTTTTTCCAAAAGACTGCTTGTGATTTTTGTCATACGTTCTTGTATGCTCATTTTTTAATAATGTTTTAAAGACACAGTCTTTTTGTTTTAATGAAATACAATTACTTTATAAAACTAAATCTTTTATTCGGAAAACTAGTACTAGAAATTTAAGAAAAAATTCAGATCTTGGGTGTCTTGGCATACAGATTTCGGATATAGTAAAGTATAATGAATCTTTTGTGTATCCCTGTACATACTATATATTTACTATTTTACAGGAAGTAACTTGAAGTAAAACCTAAGCAAAATATATAAATTTCATAAAAGGTGAAATAGTTTAATATAATTAACATCCCCCCCAAACAATGTTTCCCTATTTATTATTATGTAAAGGAATTCTTTTGTGTAGTCCTGGAAATTAATAACAAATAACCTTGCATAACATATTGTAGAGAACATATATTTTAGTATCTACTTCATAGATGGATATGAATTTTATTATGTTTGAAAGAGTGTAACACCATTAAAATTTCCTAGAAAATATATTTTTTTTCCTATGATTAAAATTTGAAATGACTCGACAAAATTATGCAAAAATTATGTATTTTAAATTTCAAACGATTGGATTTCGTGGTTTTCCTCTATTTGCGGACAAATGATGGAGGAACAGACGGACAGACTGTATTGACGACTATAGGTGACGACTATAGGTGCTACGTATTTACATAATTGCGAACATGCCTAAAAACGTAGATAAGAAACCTGAAATATACAGTCAGGACATTATAAAATATAACCTCTCGTTTTTTAAGTTATTTCTGTGTGTAAACCTTCACATAAAATTCATAAATTTCTTTTATTTTTACAGCGGCTCACATGCTTAAATTTCGCACGAATACATCCAAAAAGTACACATTCTTATGTTTCGAACAAAATTTGCATAAACATTTAATATTATCATCTACCGATGTAGTATTCATATTTTACAAGCTACTAAGGCATTATTAATATTAAAAGATAAGATTAGTCGTAGAAATATTCCATAATTATTTTTAATCCTAGTGAAAGTTATATAAACATACCTAAATGAATCATAATTTCATACTTATGAATAAAATTTAAACAAGGCGTAAAATTTAAAATTTTTTAATATTATTTGGAAACAAAGTTTAATCGATAAATTCGGTTACTAGCATTTTAGTTTTATTACTACTGAATTACCTATATCTAATACATATTACACTGAAAAAAAATCTGTTAAATTTACGGCAAAAACTGCTGGAAACATTACTGGCAACAATTTTTGCCATAAATTTAAAGGATTTTTTTTTTTTTTTTTTACACTTTTTTAAGATCGTTTAGACAGTTTAAATATGTTATTTTTCTTATGGGCTCTCACGATATTTAAATCTTTAAAATTTAAAATAAATTTTTTCTAGATGTTAAACGTCTATCTTTTACCATTCTATTTTATCTTATGATTTTATATCTTATCTCATTCGAACAAATGTTAAATATTTTAGAATTCTACCCGCTCAAATAACGTGCAAGATAATTCCAAATTTTTTAAGTTATTTTTCATAATTCGTGACAACTAAACTTTCCTCTTAGTCTATATAAACTGAACCTAAAATTTCCTTATATTGTTCGAAAAATATTTTCATTTAAATAAACTTTTCATTTTAGTCTGTATAAGCTGTAAATTTCCTTTCTGGTGATTTAAAAATTCTTTTCTTCAAAACAAATATTTTATTTGTCTGAACTTAAAATAAATAAATCATTTAGTCTTTTCTTCAACGTTCCTATTTTGTTTAAAAAAATCTTTTCTTCAAAACAAAAATTTCATTTTTGTCTGTATATGCTGAACCAAAATTTTCCTTTTTGTTGCTCCAAAAAATCTTTTCTTCGAAACTAAGCTTTCATTTAGTCTAATAAACTGAACCTAATTTTTTTTCTTGTTCTAAAAATTATTTTTCTCAAAACAAAAATTTCATTTTATTCTATAATTTAAAAAATAAATAAATTATTTACTCTTTTCTTCAGATTTCCTTTTTGTTAGTCTAAAAAATCTTTTCCTCAAAACAAAAATTTCATTTTAGTCTTTCACTTTTAAAATAAATAAATCATTTATTCTTTTCTTCAAAATTCCTTATATTTGTTTAAAATAATTCTTCAAAAGAAATATTTAATTTTAATTTATATAAATTGAACCTAAAATTTTCCGTTTGTTGGTTTAAAAATTCAGTTTTTCTAAACAAATATTTCATTTTAGACTGTAATTTTTAAAAATAAATAAACGATTTATTATTTTCTTCAAATTTCCTTTTTGTTGCTCTAAAAAATCCTTTCTTCAAAACAAGAATTTCCTTTTAGTCTGTATATTTTGAACAAAAATTTCCTTTTCGTCTGTGTATATTGAACAACAATTTCTTTTTAGTCTGTATATATTGAACAAAAATTTCATTTTTGTTGTTCCCAAAAATCTTTTCATCAAAACTAACTTTGCATTTTAGCCTGTATAAACTGAACCTAAAATTTCCTTTGTGTTGTTCTGAAAATTCTTTTATTCAAATAAATCTTTCATTTTAGTCTGTACCTTTTGAAATAAATAAACCATTTAGTTTTTTCTTCACAATTCCTTCTTTTTGTTTAAAAAAGATATTTTCTTCAAAACAAGTCTTTCATTTTAATCTGTATAAATTGGAGCTTTTTTTGTGTGTACTAAAAATTCTTTTCTTCAAAACTAATCTTTCATCAAACGTAATTTTAAAAATTAATAAATCATTTCCTCTTTTCTTCAAAATTTCATTTTGTTGTTCTAATCAATATCTTCTCCAAAACAAAAATTTACTTTAGTCTGCGTATACCAAACAAAAACTTTTCTTTTTGTTGTTCTGAAAATGTTATTCTTTAAATGAAATCTTTCATTTTTGCCTGTGCCTTTTAAAATAATTAAATCATTTGGAGCTTTTTTTTGGTGTTCTAAAAATTATTTTCTTCAAAACTAATCTTTCATCATCTGTAATTTAAAAAAAACATAAATCATTTCCTCTTTTCTACAAAATTTCTTTTTGTTGTTTTAAACATTATCTTCTCTGAAACAAAAAATTACTTTAGTCTGCATATACCAAACCAAAAATGTTCTTTTTGTTGTTCTGAAAAAAATTTTCTTCAAATGGAATCTTTCATTTTTGTCTATCATTTTTCATAAATCATTTAGTTTTTTTCTTCAAAATTACTTCTTTTTGTTTTAAAAAATCTTTTCTTCAAAACAAACCTTTCATTTTAATGTGTATAAATTGGAGCTAAAATTTTCTTTTTGTTATTCTACAAAAACTTTTTTCTTCACAACGAATCTTTCATTTTAGTCTGTAATATTAAAAACAAACAAATTATTTAATATTTTCTTCATATTTTCTTTTTGTTGTTCGAAAAAAAAAAAAAATTCTTCAAAACAAAAATTTCATTTTATTCAGTACATACTGAGCCAAAAATTTCCCTTTTGGTGTTCCAAAAAATATTTTCTGCAAAACTTAGTTTTCATTTTAGTCTGTATAAACTGAATTTAAAATTTATTTTTTATTTATTTTATTTATTGCCTAAGTGGGGCAGAATCATCAGACCTCAAATGTCCAGTGTAGACTCTATTAACCCCACCCGGAGTGCTCCCGAAACGCGACAATTCGTTAAAAAGTAGCATAATAATAATAATAATAATAATAATAATAATAATAATAATAATAATAATAAATAAATATAAATATAAATAAACAGATTTTATGTACAAAACAAGCTTTATCCGCCGGGGCATAAACTGCTCTCTCGCGACAAGGGGCGGACCAACAGAGTGGGTGAAATTATTGTAAGAAGTTGCGTAAGAACAGTAGGTTGGTGCACCATGTGATATTTGTTAGTTCTTTTCGAAATTAAAAAAAAATCCTATTTAATTTGCCTATAAGAAGAGGTTTTTATGAAATATTAGATAGACAGTTTTTGGGAAGGATGGAGGGACGTTTAATATGCCAGACTTCGGTAAACGTGCAGTGATAGTAGCTATGCCCAGGGGTGCCGATCTCGCCGCACTCGCATAAGTGACTGGCTGCTCGATGAAAACGTTTCAAATAATCTTTGAAAGGCCCGTGACCAGAGAGGAATGCTATAGTGGCCGGTGAGAGAAAATACATTTCTCTAGACCAGCGGTTCCCAAACTTTTGGGATCGCGGAGCCCTTTCTGGGAAGAGTTTCTGAGGCGGAGCCCCTAAACCTAACGATAACCTGTCGTTTACAAATTAATTTTTTATGCCTATGGAGTAGAGAAAAATCATTTTGGATAAAAATCCGAGCCAGTAATTTCCAACATTGGACCAGGGTTCTCTGTTTGGCCCTTTCCTGATACAAAAATTCTTAATTCATACTAGAAATTTAAAAAGTAAAACGTTCTATATAACTCTTTAACAATTTTATGTAATATTACTGTTATCGAACACAATAAAATAAAAATATTAAAGCATTCTTTTTGGTATTAAAATATCTATCTTGTATAATCGAGATATTTTCTTCAAATCCAGCAAAAATTATAGTTAAAAATTTGTAATTTCTGAAAGCTTTTAGTAACGAGGAAAACAAACTCATTTTTATCCGAGCAATATTCAAGCAATACTGTTAGGGGTTAATGACATCCAGCTTTTTTTTTGGGGGGGGGGATTTTTAGTATGAACTTGGAATTACAGATCAAAATGGTACCATGATTGCATTGTGCTTACGTAAAATGTTTAATGTTTATGGCGAAAATCACACACACAGTAAAAAAGGTAAGCTGTGCAGTTTTCGTTTGCAGAGAGATTCTTCTGTATTATTCCAATAGGCTGCTTGGGAAGAAAAAAAGAAAATACATAATTCTAATCGCCCATGAATAATTACGTAACCCCTTTTTAACTCTAGTCTCGCCTACCCATAATACAATGATGCGATAATTGATTATTTTTTCCTTCTTCTTTAAGTTTCTAGTTCTTCTAAACATGCAACGAAAATGAATCTCATCTCAATTTCTTTCTTTCTTTCTTTTTCTTTTTTTTTTTTTTTTTTTTTTGAACGAATTTAAAAAATACATTTAGAAGCAGGTCATCGTTTTTGTGTTTAAGTGAGTTGGGTAAAACCTATAAGCTATATTGTTAGGTGCAACATTGTTCGTTTATTCGGATATTTTATTTCAAGTAAATGGCTATGAATTATACTTTTGACAAAAATTCTTTCCGTCATTGTTTTTGCCTCTAAACAGACATGCAGTTAAAATCTACATATGTTAAACGAATTGCAATTTGTAGAAAAACTTTACTAACAAAATGGGATACATAGGTGGGATTAAATTTATATCAGAGCTGATACTCATTGACAAGCAGTCTAAGCAAGAATTGGGACTGCGATTTTTTTAAATTCTTAGTGTGGTAATAAATGTAAAGAACCAATATGTATCTTTTAAATTGCTACAGACTTATTTCTGGCTGGAAAATGTGGCTGATACCAATTCAAAGAATATCTTGACCCTTTCCGGCACACTGTGCCCGGTCTGGGATACTTAATCTTAATTCCAAAGTTGCAGACAGCACCAGTAATATTTTAGTAAAATTTTGCCTTTAGAATAAAAACTTAAATTCAGGATTTCAAAATATCTAAAAAATTCGCTTGTAAATTCCGGTGTCAGTCGATAATTTCTCATTTTGCGAACAGATTTTGCCCGTGCCGGAAAGGGTTAACCCTTTAACGGAAAAAGCATTTTCATTGCTAAGAGGTTAAAATAGATGGATGCCACCGGTAATTGTGAACAAATATATTTATAAATACAAAAAAAAGGTGATTTTTTTCACATACATGGATTATTTAAAATTAAAATTCCAGTGTCGTTGTTGCATATCGGAATTAAAATTTTGTGGTTTCGTAGAGAAACCAAAGAACGTATAAGTACGTTTGAACCTTGTGACTAAGCAAAAAAAAAAATTAGGTATTAACATATAAATAGGCAAAGCTCCAAAGTACAAAACTGCTCTCCCTTTGGTTCGGCAAGAACTGGCGAGCCTAGAGCGTACGGCGGCGATACAAATGACTACGTCATCGAGTTACGGGATGAAATCATGATGTAGGACAAGATTATTAGGTGTAAATTAAGGAATGACTGGTCTGTCTCGACATTTCTTGGTACAATATGAGTAACAGCGGGCGCCAACTCGCCATTTTGGCGTCACTATCACGTCATTGAGTTACGGGATGAAATTGATGCCAAATTAAAGCTAAAATAAAGAATTTTGATAATATGTTGGTCTGCCTGCGCATATCCTGGTACAAACCCTCGGCAGACTGAAATTTATAACAAAAAATGACGTTACAATGTAAAATTCAATATGACTACGTCTCGAGTTACGGGATGATAGCATGATGTAGGACAAGATTGTTAGGTGTAGATTAAGGAATGACTGGTCTGCCTCGTCATTTCTTGGTACGATATGAGTAATAGCAGGCGCCAACTCGCCATTTTGGCGTCACTTTCACGTCATCGAGTTACGGCATGAAATTGGTGCCAAATTAAAGCTAAAATAAGGTATTTTAAGAATATGTCGGTCTGCCTGCTCATATCCTGGTACAAACCCTCGGCAGACTGAAATTTATAACAAAAAATGACGTTATAATGTAAAATTCAAAATGGCGAGTTGGCGCCCGCTGTTACTCATATCATGCCAAGAAATGACGAGGCAGACCAGTCATTCTTTAATCTACAACGAATAATCTTGTCCTACATCATGCTATCATCCCGTAACTCGATGACGTAGTCATATTGAAATATGAGTAACAGCGGGCGCCAACTCGCCATTTTGGCGTCACTATCACGTCATTGAGTTACGGGATGAAATTGATGCCAAATTAAAGCTAAAATAAAGAATTTTAAGAATATGTCGGTCTGCCTGCTCATATCCTGGTACAAACCCTCGGCAGACTGAAATTTATAACAAAAAATGACGTTATAATGTAAAATTCAAAATGGCGAGTTGGCGCCCGCTGTTACTCATATCATGCCAAGAAATGACGAGGCAGACCAGTCATTCTTTAATCTACAACGAATAATCTTGTCCTACATCATGCTATCATCCCGTAACTCGATGACGTAGTCATATTGAAATATGAGTAACAGCGGGCGCCAACTCGCCATTTTGGCGTCACTATCACGTCATTGAGTTACGGGATGAAATTGATGCCAAATTAAAGCTAAAATAAAGAATTTTAATAATATGTTGGTCTGCCTGCGCATATCCTGGTACAAACCCTCGGCAGACTGAAATTTATAACAAAAAATGACGTTACAATGTAAAATTCAATATGACTACGTCTCGAGTTACGGGATGATAGCATGATGTAGGACAAGATTGTTAGGTGTAGATTAAGGAATGACTGGTCTGCCTCGTCATTTCTTGGTACGATATGAGTAATAGCAGGCGCCAACTCGCCATTTTGGCGTCACTTTCACGTCATCGAGTTACGGCATGAAATTGGTGCCAAATTAAAGCTAAAATAAGGTATTTTAAGAATATGTCGGTCTGCATTTACATTATAACGTTAATGCATTTTATATTATAACGTTACATTACACTATAACGTTACAATTTTTTACATTATAACGTTATTTTTTGTTATAAATTTCAGTCTGCCGAGGGTTTGTACCAGGATATGAGCAGGCAGACCGACATATTCTTAAAATACTTTATTTTAGCTTTAATTTGGCACCAATTTCATTCCGTAACTCGATGACGTGAAAGTGACGCCAAAATGGCGAGTTGGCGCCCGCTGTTACTCATATCGTACCAAGAAATGACGAGGCAGACCAGTCATTCCTTAATCTACACCTAACAATCTTGTGCTACATCATGATTTCATCCCTTAACTCGATGACGTAAGTCATATTGAATTTTACATTATAACGTCATTTTTTGTTACAAATTTCGGTCTGCCGAGGGTTTGTACCATGATATGCGCAGGCAGACCGACATATTCTTAAAATACTTTATTTTAGCTTTACTTTGGCACCAATTTCATTCCGGAACTCGATGACGTGAAAGTGACGCCAAAACGGCGAGTTGGCGCCCGCTGTTACTCATATCGTACCAAGAAATAACGAGGCAGAACAGTCATTCTTTAATCTACAACGAATAATCTTGTCCTAAATCATGATTTCATCCTTTAACTCGATGACGTAAGTCATACTGAATTATACATTATAACGTCATTTTTTGTTATAAATTTCAGTCTGCCTAGGGTTTGTACCATGATATGCGCAGGCAGACCGACATATTCTTAAAATACTTTATTTTAGCTTTACTTTGGCACCAATTTCATTCCGGAACTCGATGACGTGAAAGTGACGTCAAAATGGCGAGTTGGCGCCCGATGTTACTCATATCGTTCCAAGAAATGACGAGGCAGACCAGTCATTCCTTAATCTACACCTAATAATCTTGTCCTACATTTTGATTTCATCCCGTAACTCGATGACGTAGTCATCCGTGTCGCCGCCGCCCGGTCTATCTGTTTCGATGCATTTTGTGCATTCAATTCAGAATACTATTTCTTGTAGCTTATTTTAAATCAAATTTTTAAAACACATTAAATTCAGAAACATAAAATAAAGCAATTCTAACCAAAAATATTCTACAGAAAATAAATAAATATATCATACAAATAGTTTTTGAAGTGTATTATTTTATTTTTCAACTCAGAGATATATTTATTTTTGACAATCTCACACACACACACACAAATCCCACATAATTTTGAAAATCTTTCACTTGCAATATGCTAATTTCTTTCATGTTTTGTTTTTTTTCTGGAACGCCGCGGAGCAGCTGGAAAGCTCAGGTGGAGCCCCAAGGGCTCCGCGGAGCACACTTTGGGAACCTCGGCTCTAAACCCTACAGGTATGAGATTGTAAGTGTGTCTACCTTTGGTAGAAACATCCCAATAATCTTGCCACTCTGGTATGGTTTTTAGATCCTACTTTCTGCGAATGTGGGTGGGAGAAAGAGGGAGAGTAAAACCTATCGATGTTTTTGCTGTTGCTTCTTTCGCTAACTTGTCAGCCTATTCAATGCCAATGTGGGCCGACACGTGGCGCAGAGCGAATTTGCGAACGAGAGAGAGCAACTTAATTTTTAAGTCGAGAACTCAAGTGTTCTTAGTTCTATGCGCGAAGATTGCCTGTAGGCCTGAAAGACTACCACTGTACAGCCTGGCGAAGAAGTTGGTTGGGAAGACATGTAGTCTAAAGCCCACAGAATTGCAAGAAGTTCTGATTGGAATACATAGTTATCATCCCCGATTCTACAGGCCCATTGATGGATTACCTCATCATTCCGCATGATGCAAAATGCTGAGGCCACGCCCGATTCCGTGCGGGATCCATCAGTCTAAACGATTGGGACTTTTGAGGGCATAAATGTATGTTTAGAGGTTTTGACCTGCAGCTGTGATGTTTCCTTTACAGATGCAGGAACCAGCTGCTAACTTTCCTTTGTATGTCTGTTTGTGGAAAGTGAACGTATTGTGTTTGTTTGTAATCAAGGTAGAGCATTCCTTTTTTATATATTCATAATTTAGTGTGAGTTTTATGGTAGGGATACCTGTAAGAACTGCACATCTGTGGGGATTGTTTTATACCCCCTCGCCATACGTAGGAGGAAATCCTTCGTAGCGATGGAAGTTTGTTCTTCACTCTATTAGTAAAGGGTACCTTCGCAGATTCCCACGCAGTAGAAGATAATCCGTTCCACAGTTGTCTGGTACCATATTTTTAGCATGTTGGGCTTAATGCCCTAAGATTTCGTTGTTAATTTACAGCTATTATTGTGAAGTGTTTCTAAGCGTAATTTTATTGCTTTAATATGTTCCATCCAGTTCCGATGTTTGTCTATTGTAATTCCAAGTAATTTCATGTGTTTCACGTGCTTCACGCTGCGTACATTAATTCGCATTACGGGGTTGCATTTTAGATTTATGGGTCTTTCGAATGTGAGTGCTTGAGATTTTCCTGGTGAGAGCTGGAGATGAAGGTTGGTTAGCAGCTGAAGGAAAAAGGGAATGCTTCAAGTGCCGCAATTTCAAGATCTAGGCGCCGGCAACCAGTGAAAATAAATCTGAAATCATCGGCAAAGGCAAATAGCAAGAAGCCTAATTTATGGAATTCTTTTAAAACTACATTTGCTATGAACAACCAAAGTATTGGTCCAAGTCAGGACCCTTGGGACAGCCTTTTTCTAGTTGGTACACTGTTGTGCCAGTGCCAAATAATAATTAAAATGCTTCCGATAGAGAGATATGGTCGATGGTTCCAGCTATATTTCCCCTAGCAGTTAATTGCAATCAGCTGGAGTAAGATGTCCCGCCACTACACGTTATCAAATGCACCTTTGATGTCGACGGTGACTAGACAGGTGTCGAGTCCAGAGTTTTGACTGATGGCAACAGAGGACATTATGTCAAATTTGTTGTTCTAAAAATTATTTTCTTCAAAACAAATATTTCATGTTAGTCTGTAAAAACGTAACCTCAGATATCGTTTTTGTTGTTCGGCCCACTACTGGCCGAGGTTCCGCCCTCGAAACTGGTAGACGGGATAGTTGAGTTCGAGCCCATCGGCCTAATCGTTCATAGTTTTCTGTGAATTAGAACTTTGAATTTCCTTGTTTAAATAAGAATTAGGATACCTTAGAAAGATCTCCATGGAGTGCACATTACCTTGTCTGTATGTATAATCGGCCGTCATAAAACACAACCAATTATTATTTTTGTTGTTCAAAAAAAATTTTTTTATGTGATTATGCTGTTGAAATTGTATTTGTTAAATACAACTTTGTGTTAGAAATACTAAAATGCTTTAAATATATATTTATTTATAACTCGACTCAAAGATAAAATAAATAAATAAATAAAAATTATGTACCAGCAGGCAGTCTTCGACCGCTAAATTTGTTTTGTTTTAGAATGCCATTAAATTTTCACCGAAGAAAACTTAAATTTTAGCAGTGAGAGATTAGCATTTGGATCCTAATCATTCGTAGCTTTCCGTTTATTAGAACTTTGAATTCCCTTGTTTAAATACGAATTAAGTTACCTTAGAAAAATCTCCATGTAAGGCACATTACCTTGTGTTGATAATCGGCCGTCATAAAACAGAGCCAATTAATATTTTTGTTGTTCAAAAAATCTTTTTTAGGCGATTATGCCGTTGAAATTGTATTTGTTAAATACAACTTTTGTTAGAAATACTAAAATGCTTTAAATATGTATTTATTTATTTATTTCATGTTGAGAAAACAATTCTTAAATGAAAAGATATTGAATTAAAATCATTAAAATTAACACAAAAATTATCACTTTTCTGTTACAGTTGCATGCATCCTTTCAGTTATGCAGCTTAGAATGTTTAGATGAGGTTTAATAACATGAAAAACCTAATATTTCGGATAATGAGACCTGATCGTATAGTGCTACCTTCCTAAAAATGTTTCCGGAATGTTCCCGGAAGGACATTCGTAGCTGCCCTCATTTATTATCATTCAAATTTTAAGACCTACCCAACACCAACAGACATTCACAAACACAAATACAGACATATACTTTCTTATTAATACTAGAGAACTCTCTTATTAATATAGAATATATTTTACTTTTTTAAATACATTAATAACATTGCTTCATTTTTCTTCAGTAATAATTTTAGAATAGTAATAGGTGACACACTATTTAATATGTAATTTAAGGAATTTTTTCTTTTAAAGAATGTTAGATAAATTAAAATGCTATTTTCTATTGCAATATTTATAACGGAATGTAGGAAATGAATTAATTTCAACTATCTCATCTATATGTCTCAATTAACTTTCTTCTTTAGTAATTGGATGAATACTTTAAAAGCAACACAGATTATTTCAATGAATAAAATACTCATATGCATTACGAAAATTATAATTGAAGCAGGTTTGTATCATAGCGGTAAGTTGAATTTGACGATATTAGTTAAATCTGGTAAGAGAAAAATTCGTCGTCTGAAAGCAAAATTCGTCATAGTATTTCAAAATTAAAATTAACACATTAAATATAAAATATAAATGGTATTTTAGAAGTGTCTAATTTTTTTCTAATCGTTTGTACTTAGTAACAGATAAATATCATTCGTGCAAAATGATCAGAATTTATAATAAAAACGAATTCTGTATATGACTTAAATATCAGAAAAAAACTCTTTATTTAAAGTAAGAAATTTTAAAGCGGAAATAATGTTTCAACAATGTTTTTCAAAAATTCATTCGTTACATTATACTCAGTTTGGTACATTAATGAAACTTGGTATGACAAAAATTTGTCGTCTAAAAATAAAAGTCATCATAGTATTCTAAAAAAAAATTAACATGTTAAACATAAAAAACATCTATACACATGACATACTAGAAGTGTTTAAATATTTTCATAATCGTTTGTATTTTTCGACAAACAAATATCGTTTATTCAAAATGATGAGAATTTATTTTTTTAAATATATTGTATATATGAGCTTAAATATCAGAAAAAAAAAACACTTTATTTAAAGTAAAAAAAATAAAGGCGGAAATAATGTTGCAACAATGCCTTTCAAAAACTCATTCGTTACATAATATACATTTCGGTACGATTTTCAAGAAATAATATAAACAATGCTGGAAATAAAACGACGAAAGCAACAGTTCAAATACATGGACTAATTTAACAAACGTAAAATTTATGAGGCAACATCTTTACGATGACATACGTTTGAAAAATTCATTGTCAAATATATTTCGTTTTCTTGTCACTTCAAACGCTTTCTAATCTTTGAAAAAGATTAAGACACGAAATCGACTTACAGTGACGAATGAACAAATTGGATTGTTGAGGCAGATGATTTATTTTGTCTGCAAAATGTAACGACGGAAATGGAAGTGAATTATACTTTAGAATGATTATGTTATTGTAAGGTTTTGCGGAAATGTATGACTTAAATATTAATATTTTGAAACAGGAAAGTTTTTCGTAAGAATATTAAAGATTGATTTTCTTGACAAAATATTTTGAAATGATATGTAATATTATTATATTATGTGTGATTTAATGAACTAAGCAAGTGTTCTGCACTAAATCGATAATCTGATAAAAACCGTTCCGACTGCCTTCTAGATCAAGTCGGAACAATGCTAATATACAAGGTGATCTAAAACTCAGGACGAATTTAAGAAATGTATAATTCGAAAACGAATAAAGAAAAAAAGATATGGTTTGCACCAAACGGATGAAAAAGAAACCTGGTTTTTGTGTGGCAACGAAAAAAAAAAACAGTTCTCTTGGCGACCAACAGATGACATTCTCAGATCTCTGATGTAGGGTTATGATAATCAACAAACGATGTAGAGACAAACGAAAGAGCAACTGCAGCAAGGAATGATAGTCGAAGCTTGTATGCATTCAAATGCTCCATAGTTGAGAAAGCCCTCTAGTTAAATTGTATTATAAGAATTAATTCGGATTGTGCCGTTGCGACATTGCGAGCATATTGCTACGTGAAGGGTACACGAGATAGGAAAAAAACAATAACGTCTTCTTCGTTGAACAAAATGATGAAGAAGTTAGAGTCTACAGATTCTTTGACGTCACGTCATAGAAGTAGGCATCCCACAACAGTCACTGCTGTTGCAGACGATACAATCCATATCGGCGGTTGCTGCACATTGAGAGTGCAGTGCTAGATAAATTTCGAGACAGACAGGAGTGTCGTACGCAAGTGTCTGGAGAGCACTGCGAATAACTTTGCAATGATGTCCCTACAAGCTGCAATATAACCAAGAACTGAAATCTTCTGACTCCGACTCTTCCGAGATTTTACAAATTTTGTATTCAATAAGATAGAAGAGCAGCACGACTGGCTTCACACTGTGCTTTGGAGAGATGAAGCGCATTTCACACTCACTGGCACTGTTAATACTCACAACTGTCGCGTATGGGCCACAGAAAATCCACATGCTTTAGTTGAGGTAGCCTTGCAGCAGCCTAAAGTGACATTCTAGTGTGGCTTCACTGCTGTTTTCATAATTGATTTTTTTTTTTTTTGAAAGAAGTCACACAGAGGGGTTGCAAAACAGTTTCTATTATTATTCAGCGATATGTAGCACTTTTACAGAATAACATTATACCTGAACTGTAAGCACGACAAGCCCTCCAATCAGTCACCTTTGTGCAAGACGGAGCACCACCTCATATTGCTCTGCCTGAGCAATGTCTGCTACGCACAAAATTTGACGATGATCGAATTATTAGTCGCCATTGATATGTCTTTCCATTTGTCCACGCCGTAAATATACTCGGATTGTCATGCAATTGGCAAACCTTATATGGGGTCTTATAGGCATGTTTGGCATTGCAGGTGAAGTTCTGGGATTAATAGCGAATTTACAGGGCCACCCAATAGAATTCCATTACATTATGATCCGGAAAATTGTTTGCAGAATATCTTAATGATATTATGCTATTGCAAACCTATTAAAATTGATTTTAAAAAAACTGAATTTCCCTACGATTATATTAAAACAGGATATTCATATCATTTTAAATAAATTTACAGGATCACACAAAATAAATCGGTTGCAATACTGTCTTTGAGAAATAATTGCTGTATCTGGTTTTCAGTTTCGGCATGGGCCTTTAAATTTAATTTTTTTAGGTGCATTCATGTTTATATAAATACGTAGTATCTACAATCGCCGTCTGATATGTCCATCTGTTCGTATATCTGCTCGCATACTGCAGCAGAAATAATACGTAACATAATCTTTAATATATATTTGTTGCAGAATTTCGTTAAGGCATTTAAAGTTTTAGTAAAATCGGATATATAAGTGAAATACAGTGACAGTAAAAAGGTTTCCGTTACACTGGGGCAAAAAGAACAAAATAGTTCAACTGCTTATTAATAGGGATGTGTTCATAGTTGAGAGTACTAAGAATTAAAGTAATTTAACATCGTTTTAAATATTTTATCAATTGATACATAGCGTAATTTTGCGCTTACTTTTTTAAAGAGGAATTTCGCATTATGTTCTATTTTACCTGCTGAGATTTATATAATATCTTTATGCATCTGAATAAATATCCCAAATTAAAATATATATTCTGCTATAATATATATATTCTATATAAAAAAAATGCTACATTTTTTCTGCAGTGGACGCTAGTAAATTTCCGATTTTGAATCCTAATTTTTCAACGTATCGAACAAATTGTTTACACAGTAATAGAGTATAAAATCATAGCTTTGTTAAAAATAAAATATAATATTAAAAAATACAATTTTAAATAAAAAGCATTATGTATTAATGAAATATCAAAGAATTTGCGAAAAAAATATCTTTTGTTGAAGACAATCCAAAAAAAAAAAAAAAAAAAAAAAAAAAAAAAAAAAATTGCTAATGGAATTTTGAATGTTACTCAATTCTAGTCGTCAGATTTCTTTCATTCATGCATTTTAAGCTTGATTTTAAACTTTTAAAACTATGTTACTTACTAACTAGTGTAAATATGTTGCTTCGTACACGATTTATAGTTAATTAGCAACATAAAATAATTTTGTACGTATTCAAAATGTTAAAAAGAAAAAATATATACTTAATAAGTGATTGATCATTTCAATATAATGTTCATATTTCATAACTAAAAATATTCTTGTTCATTGTATATATATTTCAAAATTCCAAAAGACATAAGAAATTTACAATTTTACATTAAAAAAAAATAATTTTCTAATTATGTGTTTAAATGCTGTGAATAAAATGAAGACCAGAATACACGATCTTCCAGCTTCAATCATCAAGGGCTTTGGTCAAAAATTTGGAGGTTCAAATTGAATTTGTTGGAATTCGATTACTCGGTATCAATGATTTGTTGATCTAAAGGCTCAGGAAAATTCAGTCAATCCAGGAAAAGAGGAGAAACCTAAAAAGGAAGATGTAGTTTTATATTTGGACACTTATGATTTTTCGAAGTAATAGAAAGTATAAATAAAAAGGAAGAAAAAAAAGTAATTTATCAAATTGGTACGACTACACTGTTAAAAATTTTGTGCTAATTTGAACCAAGATTTGGTGCTCGCAGCTATTACCAGCTGCCACCATAGGATGGTTCAATCGAAGCTCCAAATCTTAAAACGAGTTTACACCATATTATTTGAAAAAATGGTACTATGGTTCAACCGAAGTTCCAAATCTTGGAACAAGATTTCACCATCTTATGGTGGCAGCTACTAAGCACCAAATTTCGGTTCAAAGTAGCACAAAATTTTTAACAGTGTATTTGGAAAATGAGATTTTCAAAGACTAAAATTTGAAAGACTTATAAATAAGTTCTATATTTAAATTAATAATAATAATAAACATCATTTTTTAGATGATCATAACGAGTCATATACTACGTACGCCATGCATTAAACACTAATATTCCCACACCAATGATAAAAAAAAGTATTTTGTGGATAGACAACTTTAACTGTTTAAAATGTGTATTTTTATTGGATGGAGTTTTTCAGACGGACTTCTGAACGCCTCATATTACGTACGACATGGATTAAACATTAGTATTCCTGGACCCATCGCAAATAACTTTTAAATGAAATTTCATTTTTTACAATTTTCTCAACTGCAAATTTTTAAACTTTTAAGCATTGCACATTTTAAATTTTTACATCATTGCGTAAAGAAAAAAAATGCACTTTTTAATGAAATTTGTTTGAAATCTTTATCACAATTTGTTTTGAAATTATTAATTTTTTTAAGTTTTTGTCATTGTGACAAAAGAAGTATTCCATTTTTGGACATTAAACGTAAATCAATGAGAAAACGAATAAAATAAAATAAGTTGCGGAATTTAAACAATAATAAAAATCAGACATATACTTCAGATTTCCCAATTATCTACCGAGAACAACAACTATTTTCCAAATAGTTAAAAAAGGTTAGATTTCTGTATAACAGGAGATTTCATATTCTAAATTAGATAATATTCTCACGTATGTCTTTTAAAGTAATTGATTCTGATCACGTTTTCTTGCACGCAATCGACTGTATTAAAAAATAATAAAATAAATTGAAATATTTGCGTTTAAAGTAAAGTGTCTTCAGTCATGTAACCCAACGTTGGACACAATTTTTCTTTCAGATCTCAATTTGGTAATACATATTTTTTTAACAAATCTGACAATTAATGGCATATTTAGACATTTTTATTTGAAAACAGAAGCAATGATTATGTAAATGGGGTTGCGCAAGTTTATCGCACCTGTTTTGTGTAATATTTCATGCAAGTATTAATTACGAAAACAAAATACCGATTCTTATTGTGACTGTTATTTAGTGATGTACACTTTTAGTCACTAATACAGGCTGTTTCATCATATCTGAACTCGGTTTGATGGTAATTTCGAGAAAAATAACAATATTTAAAGAGAAATCTAATGATATGTTATCACATCATGAAGAGTTCTTGAAAAACAATATATTTATCCTACACCAAAACATGGAGCCTCAAGTGTATACTTCTGGGGCATATAAGGGAAAATTCCACCACTAATTTTTGAATAGTTTTCACGTTTTTAACATAGATGGACATTTCTGTTGAAAGTTTCATTACAATAAACTGTTAAAAATTTTGTCCTAGTTTGAACCAAATTTTGGTGCTCAATAGCTTTTATCGTAAGATGGTGAAATCTAATACCAACATTTGGAGCTCTAGTTAAAGCTTAATTTCAATTGTTAGAACGAGATTACAATATAAAATCCAAATGTCGGTATTAAATTTCACCATTTTATGGTGACATGTACGCAAGAAATTTTGGTTCAAAGTAGGATAAAAATTTTAATAGTGTACAAACAGTTTTTTGAAAATTGTAACCTTTTTTTTTTTTTTTTTTTTTTTTTTTTTACAATTTTCTTAACAATATTTGCGGTTATTCATCACTGAATGTATAGTTTGCAGCCCCAAGGTCTGTGTCCGTTTTTCATCCTCTTGATGCTTATTATCATCCTTCTATCATAGAAAAAACTCTTTATACTCTGTATATATTTATTTAAATGAACATAATACATTTTTTAGAATTTTATTTAAAAACAATATTCTATTTGTATGAAAATGTTCTGAATAAATGAATTCTAAAATATATCTCTTCTTTCAACAATGATCTTCGGTATCTTTATGATCTTCGGTAAATTTGGACATTCAATTATAATTTGTTGTTATTCGATTACATAGCATCACAGATCTGATGATATAAATATTCCTGCAACTCAGTGACTTTATAGAAAGAGAAGAAAAATTAAATTGGAGAAGTTTTGACTTATATTTGGATATTTTGGAAGCCATAGAACATAAGTAAAAAAATATAATTTAGTATAACAATAAATTTCTTTGATAATATTTTAAAGTAACTAAACTAGTTAATATTCACTCGATTTTTATGGCAGCTGTTTCTGATTATGATTATCTTTCTTACTCCGCAAATTTAACTGGATTTGAAAAATAAATACAACAAGATATGACTTTAAATATATTTATTTCAAATAAAGGACCTTAAGAAGCTGTAATAGAACCCTTTATTGGACGAAATTTATCTATCAGGTGCCAATTTGGTAAACTTTTTATCATAAAGAGCTGACAATAAATGGTATATTTAGACTACGTATATAAAGAATATTTACCTAAAAGCAGAATTAATGATTTTATAAATGGAATTTATCAAGTTGTTAGTATGTTTTGGGCAATATTTAACGTAATTATTCTTTAACAAAATAAATAAGTTTTCGTTTTACTTAGAATGCGACAAAATACTTAATACTCCAGCATAAGTAAGGTACTCTGGGGTAATAACGCCATGTTAAGGTTCTACCAATTTTCACGGCTCAGTTTTAGTTTGAACTTTTTTAAACAAATATATGATTTGATACAGCAACTCATTGACTATCTATATAAAAAATAATTTAACAGATATGTATTCGTAAAATGTAATGCCGTGATTTCTTGACCAATGCTATTTGGCGTTATTACCCACCTATATGGGTAATAACGCCATGCAAACAAAACTGTGAAATAAGACGGAATAATTGCATGTAGATTGCCCAATTCTAAAAATACAAACTCAGCAAACTTAGAAATTGACAAATTGCATTCTAAGCTATTGAAAATGTTTAATTTTTTGTGAAAGTGTAAGAAAAATAAAGGTGGTGTGTGTGTGGGGGGGGGGGAGGATGAGGCAAAAGAATATCAGACCGTGAGCTTCTTTTTGCTTAAAAAGGACCGCTTAAATAGAATTATTAGAAACAGTGCACAGTTTTAACTGTGTTTATTTGAATAAGGATATAGCTCGTAATTTAGGATGTAGCTCGGCCACTGCAGGGAATCAACCGGGGTATTAATGCCAAGGATTGGCGTTATTACCCCGTTATAGTTATTGCGCTGTACATTTTAAATTACAAATTATCTCGAGAAGATCCGAAATCTTCAACAACATTTTGAAAGTCCATGAAATGTACTACAAATTTATGTAATTAACAAAGTATTTCCGGATAAAAAAATAGTCTTCACATCACAAAACGTATCTCGCAAAATTTAGATCAAGCGTTAATTTTAATTGCTTGTAAAAACAATAAGACTTAAAAATGAAACAAATTAACTTGAAGTTGTTTTTTGCGATTTATATGACTCAAAACCCTTTTGCGCAGAGCACATGGGTGTCATTTACCAGATTTATTTTTATTTCATAATTATGCAAAATATTAGCACTTGGCGTTATTACCCCGCCTGGCGTTATTACACCAGACCACCTTATTTTTATTTTATCTTAGTTTAATCTTTGTACTTTATAACTGTAAATAATCTAATCTCATTTAGTTTTAATATACTTATATATTCCAATCATAACACATTTTTGAAATATTTTCTATTTATATTGAAAAGTTGTAAATAAATATAAGTCCAAGATATAAAAATATCTTTTCTTCCAACAAAAGCTTTTACATGTGGTAGGAGTTAGAGATTCAAACTGAATTTGTTGTTATTCGATTGCTTAGTATCAATAATTTTTTTATCTGAATATTCGAGTATATATTAGAAGAAGAAAAGAACATAAAAAATAATATGGGCTTATTGGATGCTTTTTTTGTATAGACATTATTTTAAATAAACATACAATTCTAATGCACTAAAGAATAATTAAAAAATCATTAGATATTTTAATAAGTTTATTTAGGAATATTTACTTTTATTTATAAGTTGTTTGACACGTTTTCCAAAATTGTGTAGCTTTTTGAATTTGTTGTTATTCGAATACAAATGATTTATTTAGCTAGAAGTTCGAGAAAACTGAAGTATTTCATAGGTAAAAAGGGAAAATTAAAATAAAAATGTGGGCTTATATTTTGACATTTTTAATTTTTGAAATAATAGATCATCACTACAAAATGTTTAGCTTCCTAAATAATGGTTATTTCTGAAATTTAAACCAAAAAAATATGCCCACGTGATGTTTTGGAATTCATTAATTTAATATAATTATATATTTCAAAGAACTTAATATATTTTGGAATAAAAAAATGAAATAAATTTCTACATTTATTGAATATTTGTGACTTATAAGAAGATCAAGATATAAGAATATCTCTTGTATCATCAAGTCCTTTGATCTTTGAAGAACAAGCAGGTTCAAATTTAATTTATTGTTATTCGATTGTTTAGTATCGATTGGATTACTTAGTCAATTATTTGTTGATCTAAAAGTTAAAAAAAAACTTAGATATTTCAGAGAAAGAAAAGAACATTTAAAATAATGTGGACTTATATTTTTACATATTTCATTATCGAATAATTAATCAGAAATAAAAAATGTTTAGCTTCCAAAATATTTCCACGTGGTACTTTGGAGTTTTTTTTAAACGTGATTATATATTCCAACAAACATAATGTATTATTAAGAAAGTAAGAAATTGCACGTTAAGCGTAGCAAATGAACGTCGTTCGTACTTCAATGAATATAAAAAATATTCAGATCTTACTGTTATAGTATACAGTAATGCGATTACACCGCGCACCAAACAATGTCTTATTACATAATTATGTGATAGGATAATTTTTTGAGGCCATTGAAATCAGTAACAAATATTCTTTGCACCACAGATTGTACAGAATGTGTATTCTGGTATATACTTCATTGATGCATATAAATTTTATTATGTTCGAAAGAGTGAAAAACCATTAAAATTAACTTGAAACGTTTTCCCCACTGACCGTAATTCATCGGAATCCTTTTGGTTGTCCCTGTAATTGAACCATGCACCCGATTTTCGTAAAATTCCAAATGGCACGATAAAATTATCTAATAATTATGTATATTTTAAATTTCAAACCATTCAGTTGGTTAGTTTCTGAGTTGTTATATACGGACGGACAGACGGACGGATTGAACGACAATTATAGGTGCTACGTATTTACATAATTACGAACGCACCTAAAAGTATAAAAAATATTCCATTTGTATTGAACTTTTGTGACATATTTAAAGTCCAAAATTTAAGAATATCTCTTTTTCCATCGAGTGCTTTGATCTTGGAAGAACATGGGGGTCCAAAATTCAATTTGTTATTATTCCATTACTTAGTAGCGATGATTTGTTGATCTAAAGGCTCAAGAAAACGCAACCACATCAGGGAAAGAGAGGGGAAAAAAGGAAAGAATATGGGATTATATTTTAACATTTATGATTTTTGGAAGTAATAGATTATCAATAAAAAATATTTATCTTCCTATATAATGTTTTTTTTTTTTTTTTTTTAATCTGAACCAAAAAGTATGCCAATGAAGTGTCTTGGAGTTACATTTTTCATATATTTATATATTCCAATAAACTTAAAGCACAAAAAATGTATTAAATAATTGTGAATTATAAAAGTTTCAAAGTATAATAATATCTCTTCTTTCATAAAATGTTTTGTCTAGTAAGAACGTGGAAGTTCAAATTCAATTTGTTGTTATTCGATTATTTAGTATCGATGATTTTTTATCTAAAGACTCAAGAAAACACGGTCATTTTCAGTAAAAGACACTAAAAATAAAAAGAAACGAATTTGAGATTATAGTTTGACATTTATGGTTTTTGAAAGTAATAGATCACCAATAAAAATATTTACCTTCTTATATATATATACTTTTAATTTGATTCAAAAATATACCAATGCAGTATTTTCGAATTTCATTTATCATATGTTTATATATTCCAATAAACTTAATGAAAAAAAATCATTTTTTCAAATAATTTTTTTATTTGTATTGAATTGTTGTGAATTATAAAAGTTCCAAAGTAGAATAATATTTCTTCTTTCATAAAATGCTTTGGTCTAGAAAGAACGTGGAAGTTCAAATTCAATTTGTTGTTATTCTGTTACTTAGTATCGATGATTTGTTGGTCTAAAGGCTCAAGAAAACTCAGAAATTTCAGGGAAAGAGACGGAAAATGAAAAGGAAAGAATATGGGACATTTATTTTGACATTTATGATTTTTAATTTAATAGATCACCAATAAAAAATATTTACCTTCGTGAATATTTTTTAAAAATATGAATAAAAAATTATGCCATTGTAGTATTTTGGAATTTAAATTTTCATATATTTATATATGCCAATAAATTTAATGAAAAAATAAACATTTTTTCAAATAAATTTCTAATTGAATTGAATATTTGTGAATTATAAAAGTTCAAAAATATTTTAATATCTCTTCTTTCATAAAATGCTTTGGTCTAGAATGAACGTGGAAGTTCAAATTCATTTATTTTTTTTTGTTGTTAGTATCGGTGATTTGCTGATCTAAATGCTCGAGAAAACACGGTCACATCAGTGAAAGGGACGGAAAATAAAACGGAAGGAATATAGGATTATATTTTGACATTTATGATTTTTGGAAGTAATAGATCACCAATAAAAAATATTTACCTTCATATATATTGTTTTTTTTCTTCTTTTTTAACTCAACCAAAAATATGCCAATGCAATATTTTGGAATTTCATTTTTAATATATTTATATATTCCAACAAACTTAATGCAATAAATAAATAAATAAATAAATAAATAAAAATAAAAATAAAAAAACGGCATTTTTTTCAAATAAATTTCTATTTGTATTGAACTTTTGTGAATTATGAAAGTTCCAAAATATAATAATATCTCTTCTTTCATAAAATGCTTTGGTCTAAGAACGTGGAAGTTCAAATTCAATTTGTTGTTATTCGATTACTTAGTATCGATGATTTGTTGATCTAAAAACTTGAGAAGCCTCTGCCATATCAGTGAAAGGGACAGAAAATAAAAAGGAAAGATTGTGTGCTCATATTTTGGCACTTATGATTATTGGAAGGAATAGATAATCAATAAAAAATAATTAGCTTCAAATATATTGTTTTTTCGTTTCTATCTCAACCAAAAATAAGCCGATATAGTATTTTTGAATTTCATTTTTTTTTCAATTTTGAAAAAAAAATATTTTTTTAAATAATGTTCGATTTGTAATGAATTGCTGCGACATATAAGAAGCCCAAAATATAAGAATATATCTTCTTTCATCAAGTACTTTGATCTTTAAAGAACTTGGAGGTTCAAATTCAATTTGTTGTTATCCGACTACTTATTATCAATGATTTGTTGATCTAAAAGCTCGAGAAAACTGAGTCACTTCAGGGTAAGAGGTGAAAAATAAAATAGGTATGAATGTCGGCTTATACTTTGACATTTATTATTTTTCGAAGTCACAGAACGTAAATAAAAGAAAAAACTTTATCTTTCTATATAATGTTTTTTTTTTTTTTTTTTTTTTTTTTTTTTTTAATTCTATAACCAGGGAATACGCCCACGTAAAATCTACCACAGTAGCAGTTTTTCCGGATATCACTTGAAACTTGTATATATTAAATGGAGAATCTTATTTAGATGCCATGTAATTCTCCGTAGGACGCAATGTATCCGACAAATTTCACTTTTGGTAACTTTTTTAATTTTATGAAACTATATGTGTTGTATAATATACTAATAAAGTTACACGTTTATAGTTAAAAGGAAGAATAAATATGATATAAATGGTGCTGGATTAGGAAAATATTAAGACTTTTGTGCTACTATATCATAAGATGAAAAAAAAATAAACGGTATGTATAATCTGAGAAGTATGTTGTAACACAAGAATGTCTAGTAAAGATAGCTTTAAGAAGTAAATCTATTGTAAAAGAATATATAAAACTATCAAGTTACAATTTTAATGAAATATTTTTCTAAATAAACCTGCAGTCTGCAGGTAACTGCAGACAAAAAAATACAATTTAATAAAATATTATTGGCAATTAATTTATTCATTTAGGAATATTTCCTTTTATTTATAAATTGCTGAATATGTTTGCAAAAATGGTGTAGTTTATTGGATTTGTTGTTTTTTGATTACTTAGTATCAATGATTAATTGATCTAAAAGTTCGAGGAAACTTAAATATTTCAGAGACAAAAAAGAACCTTAAACAAGTGGGTAAGTTAAATTAACAAACGTAAAACAGTTTTTGTGCATTATTTTGAAATATCTTCGCCAATCGCGCCTACCAGAACAGAATATTGAATTCATCCCCTAAATGGTAAACATGGTAACAGATCATGAATTAAAAAAATATATATTTAGCTTCCTATATAATGGCTATTTTTTAAATCTAAACCAAAAAATATTTCCAAGCGGTATTTTAGATTTTCATTTTTAATATCATGGAAGACGATACTATTCCGAGTGGGACGATGACGGGAGCCTTAAGGCCAAAATTTTATATACACGAACAAAATATATAATTAATATATTGAAATAAATTTCTATTTTTGTATGAATTGTTGTGTAATAAAATAAGTCCAAATATAAGGATGTATCTTCTTTCATAAAGTGCTTTGATCTTGGAAGAACGTGGAGGTTCAAATTCAATTTGTTGTTATTTGATTACTTAGTATCGATGATTTGTTGATCTAAAGACTCGAGAAAACTCGGTCCCTTCAGGGAAAGAGACGGAAAATAAAAGGGAAAGAATATCGGATTATATTTTGACATTTGTGATTTTTGTATACCATAGAACGTAAATAATAATAATAATAAACTTTAGCTTTCTATATAATGTTTTTTTTTTATATTCTAAACCAGACAATATGCCCAAGTAAATTTTTAGTATTTCTAACACTAACAGTTATTTTTGATTATATAGATGACTCGATTTGAAAAGTAAATAATTTGAGATATCGTTCGAAATTTGTATATATTAAAAAAAAACGGATCTCATAAAGATGTCATGCAATTCTCCGTAGGACGCAATGTATCCGACAAATTTCACTTTTGGTGAACATTTAAATTTGATGAAACTAGATGTGTTATTTATAGACTAATAAAACAATACGTTTATAGTTAAAAGCAGGAATAAAAATTATATAAATGATGTTAGGCTGGGAAATTACTACGACTTTTGTGGTACGATATCTCAAAATAAAAAAGAAAAAGAAATGATACCTATCATCTGAGAAGTATGTTGCAATAGTAGAATGCCTAGTTTAAAAAAATCCGCTTTTGAAAAGGCCAGCCCAAACACCCGAGATTAATCCAATAGAAAATCTATGGAAATAAATTGGCAAACATGAGCGGAACTATAAATATTCCAACTCAGCCGAAAGTTCGAAGCAGTTGCAAAGAAGTGTGAAAAAAAAACTTACCATAGAGGATCGTCAACTGTTGATTGTATCAATGTCGCATTTGTGCGCCGAAGTACTTATTACTAAAACTATGATGATAAAATACTCTTTGTAAATGATGTTGATCACAGTTATTTTCAATTAAAATACCATTTGCCTTTTAAAACTTGCGAAGGTGGCCGGAAAATTTTGATCACATGCGTTTTTCTTTGCATTTAATTTTGCCAGTTAAATTTATTGATATTTATATGTTATTCCATAAATAAGTTCTTAACTACTATGTAAATACAATGTATAAGTATCACTTTGAGATTCCTCTTCATACGAGTACACTTACAAATTAACTAAAAAAATTTTGCTAGCCGGAAACTTTTGACCGTTACTGCATAAATTACTCGATTTGAAAACTAATTACGGTACGATATCAATTGAAATTTGTAAATAAGGATTTTATGAAGATGCCCTGTAATACTCCATATGACGGTATGTATCTTACAGATGTGACGTTTGGAAGAAAAAAAATAAAATTGATGAGACTATTTGTGTTGTATTTACACAAATAATGTTATAGGAAGACCGGGTCAAGATGAATATGTTAACATTTTTTTCTGGGTGTATTAAATTATTTTTAAGTATGATAAAATTAATTTTGCATGAGCTGTTAGAGTATTCATTTGTGCTATTAAATATATTACCATTTAATTTTTCAAATAAAATAAAATAAAAGATAATTTTATTTTCTCATAACATTAACAAATCTTCATCTTGCTCCAGTACTTAGGCAAAATTGGGGTTGAACACATTAAACACAAGAAAAAGTTTGAACACATTTTAGCTTTTGCATAATTTACATGGCACAAAACTTACAAAGTATCCAGTTAAGCATAATTTATTGTATTGTTATGTTGAAGTGTTTCGTTTTGCAGCTAAATATAGTCACAGTTAAAAATGTCGTTTTCATAATTGGAACATTCCTTATGCCACCACTCTTGGCATTCACAGCACTGGATCCATTCTTCTGTTGGTGAGGCACAATATTCCTCGTTGGTCTCAAACACTTATTTTGAATTTTTTTAAGGGTATGGGGGAGATTTTGACCCCTACGTCCAACCTCGTTGAACAATACCCCCTCGTACCGATCGGACGCTTGGAAGCGGAGATACGGACCCCGACAGAGTTTTTCTGCCGAAAGACTTGGAGAGAGCCTTAAGTTCTACGCACATAGCACTAACTTCTTGCGCTATCTTTGATCTTTCGTGTCGGCGCTTTTGTTCTTTCAGTGCACTGAATCCGAACTTCAAGAGAGAAATTCAACACGAACTCAGTTGACAGCTTTACGACTGTAGATGTAGGGAGATAAAAGTTCCCTTTCTTTGTAAATTTGGGACGGTCAGCCCTCAAAAGTCATTTAAAGAGATTTTACCCTTGTTTCGTTTGGTCAACTACGATTGATTGATTGCTCCTTTAGTGTAATAAAAACTAGTGCTGTTCGCTCCGAGCCAGTGCTGTTCGCTCCGAGCCTAAGGTTACGGATTCAGTGCACTGAAAGAACAAAAGAGCCGACACGAAAGTTAGCGGTGGCAAAACGTTTTCCTCCTTCCATCTCGAACTTTCCTCGGTCTTATGCGCCCTTAGCCCCAGAAGACATAGAAGCACTAGGTCGCGCAGACAAACACAGATTAAAAAGCGTTTACAGGATTTAAATAGAGTGGACAACAAAGTTTATTAAATTCCGAAACAGATGGCAAAAGGATTAGCTCATCATCTTGCCCTGGGCTGCCTGTTTAAAAATATTCGTTTTCATTGCCATGAAAAAAAGCAATTAATTGACATTTATTCATGGTAATAGGTAAGTATTTAAACTAAGTTACTCATAAATATGAAAGAGAAATGATGTATTTTACCTGTATCAGTAGCAGAGCTTGTTTTCACATTCATAAAAGTTGTAACGTTGCAGCGGAAAATAATCAAAGATTCACAACTAACGCAAAAATGGCGATTTCAGCGTCTCTATACTCTCTGTTGTTTAACGAACGGCCGATAGGAGATCCAGTAGTGTCCGGTTGATATTTCCATCTAGTAAAAAACGGAAAATTTCAGAAATCCGTGATCTTAAGCGTAAATATTACATACAATGTAAAAAAAAAATGTAAAATTCCTAAACTTTCTCTTGTTAACAGGGATTCCAAGAACTTTTTTATGTAACGCAAACAGCAAAAATTCGAGTAATTGAACACGTTACGTGATGTTTTCCTGTTACCATTGCATGAAAAGTTCTAGGAATCGCAGTTTTCTAGAAAAAAATTTGGTAACTTTAACTTTTTTCAGGGTAATTAATAAAAAATAATTTCATTTAAAATTATTAATTTGTGGATTACTTTATAACCTGTAAAATGTACTTTTTAATTCTGAAAGATAAAATATGTTGCATAAATACTAAACGAAGTATGGTAATTTATAAAATATGTAGATGGTTCAAATTACAAATTGCACTTTAAAAGAAATTTTTCCTTTCTACCTGTTTTTTTTTTTTTTTTTTTTTTTTTTTGAACTAAAAAAAGCAATAAAAACACCCTTTAATAAAGAAATGTTGATCTCTAATAAACTTTAGTATTCAAATCAATTTTAGTGTTTATTTGGTTAGTATCCGTGACTTATAGATCTAAAGATTATAAGAGTAAATTCAATCACCTCTGATAACGAAGGAAAATCGAAATGTAATAAGTGGCGCACATTTTGTCATAGAAGGTTTTTAATTGTAAAAAGACATGGAATCAAGCAGAATTTTACAATTTTGTTTTGCATGCAAATTTAAACATCTAACTTCTTCCTTATACGAAGAATATTTCGCGTGTTCCCCTTTATATCAGATGCTTTTATATGTGTACGAAATAAATCTCTCATGTTTGCCGCTGCCTCAAAATAATGCATTTAGTGAATGTGAAAAACAAATACGTATATTATGCGTGAAATTTGTCTGTAACACTGTAAAAAAATCTGTAATCCTCTAGATGCAAAGTTGCCGAAATCAGTATGCTTACTAACATTTTATCTGCACACTGTACAAGAAAATATGTAAATCTAAAAAACTATTTTTTGTAAGGTTACAGAAATCTGTAACTTTACAACGAGTCTACTAAAATTATAGTTTCCTTAATAAAATTTTACCTGTAGCCTGGGTTGCAGTTAAAATTTCTTCGAATTCCAGTTTCCTTAAAAATTTTTAGTAAACTTACAGATTTTTTTCATTTCTAGTGCAAATCTGTATCTGTTACATGATTTTTGCTCTTGACGTTACATAAAAAAGTTCTAGGATTCCCAGTTTCCTCGAAAACTTTTAGTAACTTTACATATATATATATATATTTTTTTTACAGTGAATATAATATTTAATAGATAATTATTAAAAAAAACCTCAATTCAAATTTTTGACATTTGTGCTTTGGGGGAAATAATGAATAGCTTTTAAAAATAACTGAACTTAAAATTACTAATTTGCGTAGTATTTTATAACATGTAAAATGTACTTCTTACTTCTGAAAAGAATTTTTTTTTTTTTGCATAACCACTTGAAGATGTATGGTTAATTTCAAAGTATTTATATGATGCAGCGTACAAATTGCATTTTAAAAGAAATTTTGTGTTTTCACCTTTTTTGAATAAAAAACACCCTCTTATTGAAAACATCTTGCTATCTGATGAACTTCAGGATTCAAATCGAATTTAGTGTTATTCGATTACCCAGTATCAGTGATTTATAGATCTAAAGACTCTAAGAGCAAATTTAATCACTTCCATGGCGAAGAAAACTCGAAAAGGCAGTAACTCATATTGATCTCATATGGTGCAATGCACAAATTGCATCTTAAAAGAAATTTTTCCTTTCAAACCATTTGCCTTGAAATTTTGCCTTTCAATCTACTTGCCTTAATTTTTTTCCTTTTAAACCAACCTTGAAAGCATCTTAATCTCTGATGAACTTCAGTATTCAAATCAAATTTAGTGTGATCATCACACTGTAAGAAAAAAAAAATCTGCAAAGGCACTAAACTTTTTCTAGGAAACTGGGATTCTAAGAACTTTTCCTGTAACGGTAACAGCAAAAATTCAAGTTTCTGGATCGATTATATGAATTTTTCCTGTTACCGGTACATGAAAAGTTCTTGGAATCCCAGTTTCCTAGAAAATGTTTAGTACCTTCACAGATTTTTTTTACAGTGCAGTTACTTATAGATCATTATCAGACTCATTATCAGTGACTTATAGATCTAGAGATCTAGAGAGATCTAGAAGTCACTGATCTAGAAGTCTCAATTACATAGATCTGAGAGCAAATTCAGTCACTTCCGATTGCAAAAAAAAAAAAAAAAAAAAAAAAAACTTAAACGGTAAATAAGTGGCTCACATTTTGATATAGAAGGTTTTTAATAGCAAAGAATGTGAAATCAAGCAGAATTTTACAGTTTTATTATGCATGCATATTGAAACATCTAAATTTTGGCTTATACGAAAGACATTTCTCGAGTTCTCCTTTATATTATATACTTTTATATGTAGATCAATTTCTTATGCTTGTGTCTGCAAATAATGCATTTAATGAATGAGAAAAACGAAAACATTTTACAAAAGAAAATAGCCTGCAAAATATTATGTAGTAATTAATCATTTCGTAATTAATCACTTAGTAATTAATCAACTTAAAATGACTTAACTGTGGAATGTTTTATAACCTATAAAATGTACTCTTTGCGTCTTAAAATAAATATGTTGCATAAACATTAGAAGAGATGGTTAATTTAAAAGAATTTATATGGTACAATGTACAAATTGCATTTAAAAAGAAATTTTGCCTCTCTACCTATTCGCTGTTTTTTCAAATAAAAAACAATAAAAAACACCTCTTAATGAAAATACCTTGATCTCTGGCGAACTTCAGCATTCAAATCGAATTTAGTGTTATTCGATTACTCAGTATCAGTGATTTATAGATCTAAAGACTCTGAGAGGAAATTCAATCACTTCCGATTACGAAGGAAAATCGAAAGGGAAATAAGTGGCTTACATTTTGACATAGGCATTTTTTAATAGTGACGTAAAACAAAATTTCACAATTTTGTTTGGCATGTATATTTCAAAATTGAAATTCTCCCTCATACGAAGGACATTTTGCATCTTTTCCTGTATGTACTATACTTTTCTATATTGTTAAATCTGTCATGTTTGTAGCTGTCTCAAAATAATGCACTTTATGAATCTGAAAAAAACACATATTAAGCATGAAAATTATCTGCAAAATATGATTTAAAAATTAATTATTTAAAAAATAACTCTCAATTAAAATTTTTTATATTTGTGTCTAGAAGGAAATAATATATAGCTAATAAAAATAAGTTAATTTAAAATTACTAATCTTTGGAATGTTTTATTACCTTTAAAATATACTTTTTAAGTCTGAAAAAGAATTTTGTTTCATAAACATAAAAAAAAGATATAGTTAATTTAAAAGGTGAAGTACAAATGGTGAAGTACAAATTGCATTAAAAAAATTTTGCCTATCTGTCTATTTGCTTTTTTAAATAAAAAAAAACAATAAAAAACACTTTTTAATGAAAACATCTTGATCTCTGATGAAATTCAGTATTCATACTGAATTTAGTGTTATTTGATTACTCAGTATCAGTGATTTATAGATCTAAAGACCTGAAAGCAAATTCAATCACTTCCGATTGCGAAGGAAAATCGAATGGGAAATAAGAGGCTCAGATTTTTGAGCATAAATTATTTAATGGTAAAAAGACGTGAAATCAAACAGAATTTAGAATTTTGTTTTGCATACATATTCAAACATCTAAATTCTCCCTTATACCAAAGAAATTCCTCGTGTACATCTTTATGTCAGATACTTTTATATGTAGTTAAGGGATCTTTGAAGTAATTTTTACTTGGTAGTGTAATTTGAAAACATGCCACATTTAATTTTTTCCCCATTCCTTATAAAATATAAATGCATAAAATTTTTAAGATAGAATATTTAATATATCTTTTATTTAAAAGAATTTTTAAAAAATCTACATTGATTTTTTTTATTATTTTTCAATGCTTAATTTCGATAAAATAATTAAAATTGTTTTTTGACTTGCATCCACTGCGCGCAGGACTGTATCAAAATTATTGGATAAAAATCCCTCAAAATGTAACAAGTTGGAAATTGCACGTGAACGTAGCAAATGAGGTGCGTTCGTACGATAACGAAGTTTTAAAAATATTAAGATCTTGCTGATATAGTAGAGCGTACTTCGGATACAGTATAGTAGTCGAAATCTTTGTGTTTCTGTAAATATGCAGAAAGTAAATTTAATTAGACCTCAGAAACGTATATCTTATTCATAAAATGTGAAATAGTTGAATATAATTAAAACACGCCCCAAACAATGTTTCCCCGTATACCATTATGTAGTGGAATACTTTTGTGTGGCCCTGGAATTTAATAATAAAAATTCTTTGCATCACAGATTGTACAGAATGCATATTTTAGTATATATTTCATAGATTCATGCCAATTATATTATGTTCGAATTAGAGTAACATCATAAAAATGCATTTGAATATTTTTTCCCATTGACCGTAATGTAATGGAATACCTTTGATTGTCCCTGTAAATGATCTATGCATCCGACTTTCATAACATTTGAAATGACTCGATAAAATTACGTAATAATTATATGTTTTAAATTTCAAACGATTAAAATGCATTTGAAATTGTTTACCCCATTGACCCTAATGTAACGGAATCCTTTTGATTATCCCTGTAATTGATCTATGCATCCGATTTTCATAACATTTGAAATGACTCGACAAAATTACGCAATAATTATATGTTTTAAATTTCAAACGATTAAAATGCATTTGAAACTTTTTTCCCCATTGACCGTAATGTAACGGAATCCTTTTGATTGTCCCTGTAATTGATCTATCCATCCGATTTTCATAAAATTTGAAATGACTCGACAAAATTATGTTATAATTATATATTTTAAATTTCAAACGATTCGGTTGAGTAGTTTTTGCGTTGTTATATGCGGACAGACAGACAGATGGACAGACAGACAGACAGACAGACGGACAGACAGACGGACAGACAGACAGACAGACGGACAGGCGGACGGACTGAGCGAAAACAATAGGTGCTACGAATTTACATAATTACGAACGCACCTAATAACGGTGAAAAACTAATATATTGAATGCCTTTGAATGCAACTTATTTATTCGTTTAGTTGAAATTTATATTTAAAAAAAAAATCTTGAAATAAAATCAGTTTTTTTGAAAAAGTGCTAATTTTTAATAATCAATGCCGTTATAATACAAAATTTGAAGCATAAAATATTCTTGAACCTAAAATGAAAATATTTACCATATTTTGTGTAAACAACTTTTTTAGTCTTTGTGGAATGTTACGCGTAGTCGATGAAAGTCAAGGAACAATTAAAAAATTTTTGTAATCAAAATTAAACAAAAAAATAAAATTTTAAAATAAAATATTAAAAAAAAGATTTTAAATAAGACCGATATTAAGTTGTCTAAATTAAAAATGTTATCCATGTATGTTTCATAGGGATAAATTGCAACACCAGGAAAAAAAATAATACTCCTCGGGCTTCCGAAATCTCTCATGTTTCTAGCTATCTCAAAATAATACATTTAATGAATGTGTAAAAAAAAAACAACACATATTACGCAAGAAAATTGCCTATAAATATATTATTTAGTAATATTGAAACATAAAAATTTTTAATCCGATTTTCTTTTTAACATGCCATTTCCTAAATCAAGATTTTCGTTTTGATAATTCAATTCACTGCCTGAAGTATATAAACAAGTAAAAAAAAAATAAGCGTTAAGCATAGATTATGAAGCACTTTTCAACGCTTCTTGAAATCTTTAACAAAACTTCGTTATTTAGGTAAATAAGGGTATAAATCCAAATATAGCCAAATATGTATTCCAGTACTATTGAACAGCCCTGTATTTGATCTGACAGCTAATATACATACAATATAATGGGAAAATTTAGTTTAGCAAAAAAATGCCTATTAGTTTGAAATTTCTCTTTCAGCAATTTATACTAATAGATAGAAACATACTTGAATACTTTGTTCAGCCTTGTAGTTTGCCTGGTACCTTTATTATACATCAGTGTTAAGCTAAAATTTATTTTAAAACACTCTTAAAACAACTGAAATCACTTTCTGATAAATTATCGTTCATAGGCTCCATGTACCCAATTCTTTGCTTGGCCCTGTATATCATTTTATTTAAATTCTGCAAACATTTCTTAGTAAATTTAATGCAGTTCTGTGTAAAAATGCATAATTTATTTAAGAATCACCTTTTTATTCATTTATGCTCATAATTAGTAACGTTGGCGAGCTCTTTTGGGTAGCCCTGTATATTAACCATAGCTTTTATACACACCATATAATATGCATAAATTTAGTGAAATTTATACTCGCTTATCATACTTAAAATGCACTTTATCCATCCATCAGCCGTCATCGGACACATATACAGTACTTCGGAAAGAATGTACTACTTGAAATCTTTTGTATGTCCCTATAAATGCTATGTACTTTATATTAGGGAAGGCAGTATCGTATAATTTATACTAATCCTCATTGACATACATGTGACATTTTAGAGTTAGGAGCCAGAATCATCATCGCCAGGGTCCCCGTTCTTTGCACAGAAGTCATGGCCAGCGAGGGAAAAAATAAAAATAAATAAATGTAGAATATCCAATAAATCACTCATTGGTGGCTGTAAGTTTATTTATTCAACTGTAGTCATTATAAAGGGAAAAACTCCTTTTTGCAAACGATCTTTTACCGAAATGTCCAAAAAATATTCCATCATTTACTTCAATCAGCCGTACTCATCGACGAAAGAACTCCAGAATCTCTCCCCTTCTCATCTCGAGACTTCCACCTTTAAAACTAAAAAGAAAATTCTAGAACTTTCTGTAATCTCAAACCATCATCCTTTTATGTAAACAGAATTCTTGTCCAGATACGAGGCTATTTTACACAGACGATAAATTTATTTAAAAAAAGATATTATTTAACCAATTTATAATCGACTCATAATTTCTTGGGCAGACGATTTTCATAAATGATTAATTTTAAGAGAAAAAGAAAAGAAATGAATTTATTAATGCACACATCAAAGGTTGACAGCGGAAAAATAAATAAATAGATAAAATAAAATAATGATATTTTTTGAAAGGTATGGTTTTGGAATAAATTTAATAAGATTTTCTTAAAAAGGGTTGATAAAAACATAGAAGAAATCAGTTTTATTTGGAATATTAAGAAATAAAGTTTTAATTAAGAATATTTTTAATTTAGAGCCATCTTTTTAAATTTACGCATAATGGAATAATGTTTTTTAAGGCAAATTAAGAATTTATATCGTTTGTATACAGATTAACAGATTAGATCTAGAAATAAGATTTTAATTTAATAATTTGAAGTAAGTACGGAACATTATTATAAGAAAATTAAGATAGTATAAAGCTTAGTTTTGGCGAAAAAATTTTAAATTTGTAATATTAATCCCCCCTCCCCGAAAATTTGTATGAAATTGATAGTTAGATAAAACTACAAGTTCAGACAACAGAAATATAATAATTTAGAAAAGTCGAATTTTGGAATAAAACTGTCAAACCCAGGAAGCCAAGAGATGGAAGAAAAGCAAATTAACGCAATATAAAAAATATTAGCGATTAAAATAAAATAGTTAAGAGGAAATTAATCTGAATTAAATTTAGGTAGGAGCATTTCCCTGAAAGAGATACAATACTGTTACAATATCACTTACTATTTGTAAGTGCATAGGAGATAATACATACAATAACAGTAAATAAGTTATAAATATAAATAAGCAAGATATAAAAAATATAATAAAAACAATAACAATTCGTTCTCATGGAAAGTTTAAATAATTATAACTTAATGCATAGGTTATTTTAAATAAAGTTCCTCAAATGAAAAAAGTCTTTCCATTGTGTATAAAAGTCTTTTCCAGTGTTCACTGAATACAGTCTCTTTAATTAAAGATCTCCAAATCTAGTTTAATCTTTGTTTTTTATGTTATGTTGGATCCAACATCTTTTAACAATCAATCAAATTTTTCTTTCAATAATGTATCAATTTTTTAATAATAAATAGCATCACTCTCAATATCAATAATAAATAACATAGAAAAATTTAAATAATAACAATAACAACAATAATAAGTGATAGTATAATAAGACTCCATATCCTAATATTTCTCAATAAGAGTATAATTAATACTAAACTTCATTATAGAAATCATAATGATAATAATAGTAAAACAAGAGTATAATCAAAAGAAAATATCACAGTTTGTTTATTATTGATAGGGAAAATATTGGTTGAGGATAAAAATAATTACATAGCAACTAAATAATTTTCTTATCTTCTAATAGCATAAGAAAGTATTTTTTGCTAGCCGAAAGTATAAATAAAAAAAAAATCATAATAATTCCAAAATCCAAATTAAATTAAATCTAACTATTTAGAAAATGGACTCTCAACCAGTATTTCCTTACAATAATTCCTCTCTGATACTCTTTTACAAAATTGTCAAATTTGGTTATAAGTTTTCAATGCCAAATGTAGAATAATGTTTTATCTACACATGGTTTATAAACTTTAATAATAAAATACAAATAGGAATAAAAGGTGTCATTCTTAATTGAGAAATGGAAATAAAAAAAGTCCTTCCGGCAATGCCGGGAGGAAGAGGTAGCTTTCATATACTTATATATATATTTATTTATTTTAAGGTAAGTTACATTGTTCAAAAATACTAAGCTCAAATTAGTGGAAATAATCTTAAAAAATTAGTGATTTTATAAGATTGAATACTAGTTTTTGTCAAGACTGATTATTAATAGGAATTTTTAGAAATTAGTCATCTTTTATTCAACCTGGTTTTATTTTAAGCGATTTAGAGAGTCACCAAATTCCACGATATCATAAAGTGTATGCCATTTTAAAGCAACATTGTGGATCGTTCAGATCAGACCGTTTCAAAAAAAAAAAAAAAAAATGTCAGCAATAAGCAAAATTCAAAGTGCTATAACTCAATCATTTTTTAAGATATAGACAAAATAAAAAGTGTTCTGGAATCGTTGTTTTAAGTTCTAACACGTAAAAGAAAAATATTTTTCAACTTTTAATTTTTTCGCATTTAATTTTAAATTTTAAATTTTTAAAAAAATTTAAAATGGCCACCATTTTGAAACAAAATGGTGGATGATGCTGGCCAACGAACTCGGTCGAGACATTTGTATGTACTATGTACATACTAAGTTTCATTGCAATCGGTTCATAAATACGCGTGTTATCACGTGACAAAAATCACATCGTTTCAAAATGTCAGCCATAAGAAAAATTCAAAGTGCTATAACTCAATCATTTTTTAAGATATAGACAAAATAAAAAGTGTTCTGGAATCTTTGTTTTAAGTTCTAACACGTAAAAGAAAAATATTTTTCAACTTTTAATTTTTTTGCATTTAATTTTAAATTTTAAATTTTAAAAAAAATTTAAAATGGCCGCCATTTTGAAACAAAATGGCGGATGATGCTGGCCAACGAACTCGGTCGAGACATTTGTATGTACTATGTACATACCAAGTTTCATTCAAATCGGTTCATAAATACGTTAGTTATCGCATGACAAAAATCAGATATATATATATATATATATATGGTTATATATATATATATATATATATATGTCAACATCTGGGCGGAGGGTGGTTTTGGGGTCTGGGGGTCATGATCGGTGAAAATATACCAAAATTTTCCGGAAGTGCTTTCCTCCGGACGGCTGCAATAGGTAGCTTTTTACTTTTTGTAATGAAAGCTACCTAATAGTGTGCTTTTTTGAAAAACTTTTAATATCTGTAGTTTTCACAATCACTGAAAATAACATATTATGTTATAAGTTTGAGTAGAATCATCAGATTTTATAACTGTTATAACATAAATATCTGCTGAATAAGTAGAATAATACTAATGTCAATAAATGAGTAAATATAGTTAGGCTTAAATACACTTAAAATTAATTTATCAACATCAATTTGAAAGCCTTTACAATCAAAGTGCACACCTTATGCCTGCATAAGGAGCCCAATTTAATCCCAAAAACTCCCAAAAACAAGTAATATTCTTGTTGCTCACCAAGAACATACCTTCTAATTTTGAAAATTATGGTGATAAAATATTTAAAGAATAAGAATTAAAATTTAATCTACTGTCTTGACTTTAGTTTGATCTAGTGATTGTGATTGTATTTGAGGTTTTGTTTGTTTTTTGGGTTGCTCATGAAACAGTTTAAAATCTTCTGGTGAAAAATAGGGTCTTAATTTAAAAACATGCACAATAACGGAATTCTGTCCTGTCTCATAATTAAATTTATCTATTTCATAAGTTACATCAGAAAGTTTATTTATAATTTTGTATGGTCCAGAGAAAGTAGGTTCTAATTTTCGAGTGTTAGGGTATTTAAATTCTTCATAAATTACAGAGTCTTGTATTTTTAATGGGCATTCGACAAAATTTCGATCATAGAGCCTTTTACTTTTAAGGTGAAATTCCTGAGTTCGCGCTTTCGCAATTTTGAGGGCTTTGTCTACTGGTGGATAATAGTTTTGTTTTAAAGGAGATTCATAAGGCAATTGACCATAAAATAAATAGGCAGGTGGGAACTTGTTGATAGAATGGGGCGTATTGTTGTATTCTTCGATGACTTGGTTTAATAATCTAGTCCAAGGTATTTTAGAAGAAGTGGAATTAACTTTACATTTAAGCCTGGTAACTATAGTCTGATTAACTCGCTCTACTTTTCCATTGGTCTGAGGATGATGTGCGGATTTAAAACGCTGTTGAACATGATGATTTCTAAGGAATTTCTTAAATCTTGGAGATCTGAAAGATTTATGCCTGTCACTAAGTATTTTTTGAGGTGCTTTGATATTGAAAATTTGTTTTAAACAGTTAGTGTATGTTTCAGTGGTAACATTTTTGGAGGGAAAAGCCCAAACAAATCTAGTTGCATGATCTATTATTATGTGTAAGAATTTTTTTGTTGAGTTGTAATAGTTAAATCCACCAACAGTATCAATAGAAAGACATTCAAAAGGTTGATCTGTTGCTGGCATAGCTTGTAATAAGCCGAATCTTTTCTGTTTTGGTTTTTTATTTTTCTGACAGGTGTCGCAATGTTTAACAAATTCTGTAATGTCTATTGTCATATTAGGCCAATAATAGTTGGGAGATATTAAATTAAGCATTTTTTGAATCCCTAAATGTCCAAAATTATCATGAGCAATATGGAGTATTTTTTTTCTTAATGGCATTGGTACAACAATTTTTTTGAATCCCTTTTTCTGAACTATAATAATTCCATTCTCTTTTTTATATTTTTTGTCACAAACATTGTCTTTGACTTGCATCTCTATAATTTCTTTCCTATCTAGCAATAAACTAATATGTTGATTAAAATGACAAACAGGATTTCGTGACAACATGTCTGCTTCGACATTTGTTGAACCCTTTTCATATTTTATCTCATAATCAAACATACTAAGTTTGAGCGACCATCTAAAAAGCCTACCTCTTAAGTTTTTAACACTCTTTAACCATACTAGAGATGCGTGGTCCGTATGAATTGTAAACTTGACACCATGAAAGTAATGATAGAATTTGTCAAGAGTATCTATAATAGCTAAACATTATAATTCAGTTATGAAATAATTTTGCTCATATCTCTTCAAAATTCTAGAATGATAAGCAATATGATGTAAGAAATTATCTTTATCAGGTTGTTTTAGAACGGCACCTACTGCTATCTGAGAGGCATCTACAAACATATGTAAAGGTAATTTAGGATCATAAATTTTGAGGATGGGTTTTGCAATTAAATAATTTTTTAATTTTTCAAAAGACTCCTGGCACTCTGAGTTCCATTCCCATATTGTGTCTTTTTTAAGTAATCGATTTAGAGGATATCTAATTTCAGCATATTTATTTATGAATTTATGGTAAACATTAATGGAACCTAGAAATCGTTGTAACTCTTTCACATTGGAAGGAGGTTTTAAATTTTTGATGGTTTCAATATTGGCATTTGCTGGTGTTATAGTTCCATTAGTGATTTCATAACCTAAGAAATTGATTTTATTTTGGCCTAATTTACATTTAGAAAGTTTAAGTTTAATGTTTTCTTGTTTGCAAATGTCAAAAATTTGAGCTAAATGGTTTAAATGTTCTTGTAAAGAGGAAGAGAAAATTATAATATCATCAAAATAGTGGCACGCAAAGTCGATTTTATATTTATTAAGGATCCTTCGAATGGTTCTATTGAATATGGGAGGGCCCGTTTTTATGCCAAAAGGGAGCACGAGCCACTCAAAAAGTCCAAAATTGGTTGTAAATGCTAATTTTTCTGTATCGGATGGATGTATTGGTATGTGCCAGTAGCCAGAGGCTAAATCCAAAGTTGAAAAATACTGAGCACTACTCAATTTATCTAAAATTCCATCGATACGGGGCAAGGGTTCTGCATCGTTTTTAATTATTGCGTTTAATTTTCTATAGTCTATACATAATCGCGTTTTTTTACTTTCCTCTCTTTTCATAACTAGTGTAACAGGGGCAGAATAGGGGCTATTACTTTACTTTATCAGTCCGGCTGCTAACAATGATTGAATTTGGTTTTTTATTTCTATTTCTTCTAGGGGAGATGTTCGGTAGGGCCTCAAAGATATAGGTAGGTCAGATTTTAATATAACGCGTTGTGGTTCAAAATTTTAGCCTACCCACATCATATTTATGCTTTGCAAAAATATCACTATAAATATGAACTAATTCCCTTAAATTTACATCTTGAATTAAATTTATTTCCCCAGTTAAATCTGAATCCGAATTATCGCGAAAATTTTGAAGAGTCATGGAACCTCTAAATTTCGTGATCATATTCAACACAGTCTTCATTTTTCATAATATTTCCAGAAGTAGATTGTAACTCTATATCATGATTACTTACATTCAGTGTTTCATTATCATAATTATCTATTGCTACAGTATTACCAGTATTTACTTTCATATTTTTTTTTTATATTCTGAGGTTACAATTTCATTAGATTGATCCCTGTTTTGTTGTACTTGGTCCATATTTACTGTATTGAAATGAAGGGATCTCTCATTATGTATGGATATACTGTTAGTTATAATTTTCCTTCCCTGCCTTACAATACAATTTTTACATTCTATGGTTAATTTAAATTTAGAACATTCTTTTAACCCCAAAATAGCATAATCCAAATTTGTATTGCATACTAAAAAATTAACATATTTTTTAATTTTACCCACTTTTAGAAGAACACTACATTTTTTATTTATATGTAAAAATCCTTTTGCCTGACCAATGGTAACTGAGGGTATAGTCTCAATTTTAGCATTAAGTTTTTTAACAAATTTAAGTGGCAATATTGCAATAGTTGAGCCAGTATCTACAACACATGGTAAATTATAATTATTTGTATATCCATACACAATTAATTGCCAAACATTCTGAAAATTATTTTGTGAGATATTTGGAAGAGTATCAGAGGATGGTACCTGATTCCTAAAAATACATTCTCTTTCCCAATGAAAAGCATTACTCACACCCCTATTTGTGCATATCCTACAAGGTCTTGAAGGGTATGAATTTTGAATATAGCTATTTTGACAAACTCTAGGTCCTTGAAACTGAGATTGTCTTTGGGGAATCCAATTCCTAGGTGTATTATTGGGCCTAACTGGCTGAATCCAGGGCCTAGTTGATTGAAAAGGTTGAAAATTTTGTCTAGCTGATGGTTGATTTATTACTTGGTTTGAAACTAGTGGGGTGGAAACTTCCACGAATTGTTTGACAACCCGGTACCATTCTGTGGTACTACTAGGAGGATTTATAATAATATTGTTTTTGAATTCTGGTTTTAAACCATCAGTTAAACCTTGTAATAGTATATTTTCACTAAGATGTAATTTCCTACCAATTTCCACTTTTTTACGAAAATAAGTTTCTAAATTGTCTAAATTATCTAATTTCAGATTTGAAAAATCAGAAAAACTCGGGAAGTCCAATTCAATGAGTCTTTCTATCAAAATTTTCTTAATTTGTTCATAATCCGTACAATTTAAGCAGTCATTGATATAAATTTTTTGCGCTTCACCTTTCAAATATTGCGCAATAGAATTAAATTTCCATTCTAGATTTTTCTGTTCCCTATCACATGTTTTATCAAAATAAGTTAACCAAGACAAAATGTTCATTCCAGAACTCGGGTCAAACGGTACGAACTTAGGATCTTCCATAATTTTTTTATTCTTACTCATTAGAATAAATGAAGCACTTATATTTTCTTTATTAAATCCTAATCGTAAAATCATTCGCAATAAATTTCAAAGTTAATGATTTCTATCAATTACATATTTTTTCAAAATTACTATATTTAGCTGCTAACTTTAACCAGAAATTTTATCTAATAAAACAGAAATTGTAAATATCATAGATATACCTTAAATTGGGATCAACTTTTAATTCTATTATTTTATAGATCATAAACAGATTCAAAAATTTTAATTATAGGTAATTTCTTACTTAAAATCACAAAATTTACTGAAAAAATTAATCATATTTATCAGTCAAAATTCTAGCAACAGCCTTGCACAGTTCCATATTTCTTACTGAATATAAATAAATTATAAGAATCCGGGAACCAAAGCTCACTGTAACCAGAAATTCTAACAAATAAAATGAAAAACATAAATGTTAACTTAATTTTCAGCTCAAATGTCTAGTTGTAGGAACATTATCATGAAAATACTGCATTCTGAGAATAGTTCTTGATAACAAACAAATATCAATAAAATAGAAAATGTACTTTTTTAAAAAATAACTTTAGCTTCTAAATTCTTTTATACTTCATAATTATTACAAACTTGCCTTTAATCGTGCATAAAAATATCATAATTGTCTTAATAATTAACAGTAATTGTCTAAGAATATCATACTCTTCAATTTAATCCTTAAGAACAAAAATGTTTAAATCTCCAACACATAATAATGATAATAATAATACTCATAAATAGGCAAGTAAATAAAATTCACAGACAAATAATCAAATAAATAAACCTGACAAACAGAGAATAATTAATTTAAATAAATACATAAAAAGTATACAAATAATAATATTCAAAACACTACGAAAAAAAAAATTCTCACCGAAATCCTATGGGTCTCAACTATCTCGAAAAAATATTTTTCTATTCACCAATTAACAAGAAATGGTCTTGTAATTATTATTATTTTTTTCTTCTTTTTCATCATAAGAGGACTACTTTTTATCGACCAAAGCACTTTACAGGAACAATTCCTCTGTTTTTGTCACTCCAGAAATCATGAGACTATGGCAGTTTTTGTTTAAGAACACATCCAATAATGACGGGCAAATTATTCAGCGATCCACAGTTTTTATTATCACTTCGTTCCATAGCCAGTTTCTTTAAAAACGTAAAAAGGCAGCACAGGCATAAAACATCCTGTCGACTCTAGAAAAGGCTGTGACATTTTAAAGTTAGGAGCCAGAATCATCATCGCCAGGGTCCCCGTTCTTTGCACAGAAGTCATGGCCAGCGAGGGAAAAAATAAAAATAAATAAATGTAGAATATCCAATAAATCACTCATTGGTGGCTGTAAGTTTATTTATTCAACTGTAGTCATTATAAAGGGAAAAACTCCTTTTTGCAAACAATCTTTTACCGAAATGTCCAAAAAATATTCCATCATTTACTTCAATCAGCCGTACTCATCGACGAAAGAACTCCAGAATCTCTCCCCTTCTCATCTCGAGACTTCCACCTTTAAAACTAAAAAGAAAATTCTAGAACTTTCTGTAATCTCAAACCATCATCCTTTTATGTAAACAGAATTCTTGTCCAGATACGAGGCTATTTTACACAGACGATAAATTTATTTAAAAAAAGATATTATTTAACCAATTTATAATCGACTCAATTTCTTGGGCAGACGATTTTCATAAATGATTAATTTTAAGAGAAAAAGAAAAGAAATGAATTTATTAATGCACACATCAAAGGTTGACAGCGGAAAAATAAATAAATAGATAAAATAAAATAATGATATTTTTTGAAAGGTATGGTTTTGGAATAAATTTAATAAGATTTTCTTAAAAAGGGTTGATAAAAACATAGAAGAAATCAGTTTTATTTGGAATATTAAGAAATAAAGTTTTAATTAAGAATATTTTTAATTTAGAGCCATCTTTTTAAATTTACGCATACTGGAATAATGTTTTTTAAGGCAAATTAAGAATTTATATCGTCTGCATACAGATTAACAGATTAGATCTAGAAATAAGATTTTAATTTAATAATTTGAAGTAAGTACGGAACATTATTATAAGAAAATTAAGATAGTATAAAGCTTAGTTTTGGCGAAAACATTTTAAATTTGTAATATACATAAATTTTATTATACATGAAACAGTTTGATATACTTAAAATATGTCACACACAATTCCTCCTTTTACTTTTACACTAGTTTACGAAATTAATCTTTTTGTCTGTTGCCGCGAATTCTGCGGTTGATAATGTTCAATTATGACTTGTTTTTGTCAAATCTAATGAGAAGTTTTTTTGAGAAGCTCGAATTACATTGTTTTTTATTTTTATCTTTTAAGCATATCGATAGCAGGTGTATTTTACTGTGTTAAGATTAGTTTTTGCGCCATGAGTAGTTCAAGGAGGCGTTGCTTAAACAATTCAGATTATGTTTGCTACATATGCGGAGAATATGTGTTTAACAATTGTAGAAAAGCTATATCAGAGTTTGTGAAAAATACATATTTTGAGTATTTTAGGATGCTCTTGGATAAAAATGAGAAGTCTTGGGCTCCCAATTGTGTTTGTAAATCGTGTGTGGAATATTTAAGATTATGGAAAAATGGTAAAAGAAGTGCCTTTAAATTTGAAACACCGACTTTTTGGCGAGAACCACGAAATCATCTCGAACACTGTTATTTTTGTAGCGTGAACGTAAACGGTTTAAACACTAAAAATCGAGCTAAATGGCAGTACCCAAGTACTAGTTGTGTTCAACGTCCAGAGTAGCGTTTACCTGACTCTTCAGAGCCTAAAAGTATATCTGAACCATTAGAACAAAACATTGAAGGACCAAGCTCATCACAAAATGATGCTGATTTTTAAGGTATGTCGAATGAGCCAAAATGCTTTTCCTAAAATGAGTTAGAAGGTCTTGTAAAAGATTTAAATCTTTCTAAACAAGCTTAAGTATTGTTAGTATCAAGACTAAAAGAAAAAAAAATCGCTTTCCTCATATACTAAAATAGGTTTTTATCATGAAAGAGATACATAATTGCGGCGTTAAATCTAAAAATTATATTGAACTTGTAGAAGACCTTCTGTTACAATTTAAAAATATGGGGTGCAATATGAGCATAAAACTCCACTTCCTCCATAGTCACCTGGACATGTTTCCGGAAAACTTAGGAGATATGAGCGAAGAGCACGGAGAGCGTATGCATCAGGGTTTCTGGGATACAAATATGATGTCTGACTATTGTTGGTCTCTTATACGTCATTATCCAAAGTCTACACATCGGAGAAGAGCTTTAAAACGAAGTTTTTTAGAACTCAACGATTAATTATTTTTTAGTGAAATAATTTCTTAGTAAAAGCATGTTTTTCTTCTGTTTAATACCTACATAGCTGAAACTAAGAAACTAGAGCTGATTAAAATATTCTAATTATATTTTTGAAAATAGCATATCATATGTAGTCAGCAACAACTAAAATTTTTTCGGCAACAGATGTACTGTAACTAGTGATGTGTAATGGAATTCTTTTGTGTGGCCCTGTAAATGAATAATAGCTACATCTTCACCTCATATTTTATAGAATGCATATTTTAATGCACCTCGTAAAACCATATAAATTTTAATATGTTTGACAGGGTATAACATCTTTAAAATTCCTTTGAAACAATTTTTCCCCATAGGCCGTAATGTAATAAGAAACTTTTGACTCTCCCTGTAGATAAACTAATAATGGTAGAAATTTCATTTTCAATAGGGTTCTTGCTAAGATAAACGTCAATAACGTCCTAAAATTTCATGGCAATCCGAGTATATTTACGTGAGTTAGAGCGCGGCCAGACGGACAGACGGACAGACAAACCGAATTCATAATTACTTTTCTACTTTATTGGAAAGTGCTAAAAAGGGTTGCAAAACAACCCTTCATATTTTGAATAGTTGCATTCTGTATAGAAACCATGTATAAAAAATCAATTTTCATTTTGTTTTTCAGAAATAGTTCTATACTTAAAAAAAACATGAAAAAAAATACAAATTATGATTTAGGAAATATTTAATAATTTAAATTTCACACTTTTTCAAATGTTAGAAATTACTCATTTCCACAGCATTACTCTATTAGTATTTCATTTTAAGTTATTTTTACGTTGCAACATATAAATAAAATCCCAAAAAGCATTTTGATCCCCTACTCCTCCCCCCCCCCCAAAAAAAAAACACAAAAAAAAAAACAATGTAAAATTTACTTTCATGTGAAAAAATACTCTTTATCCCTAGAAAACTTTAATCGAATCAAATCGATTCAAATCAAATTTATTGTTATTTTTTTACTCAGTATTTGTGATTTGTTGATTAAAAGAATCTAAGAGCAAATTCATTCACTTTGAAAAGTGAAGAGAACTAGATAGTAAGTTTTTCACATTTGGCCTTAGATGATTTTTAGGATTCTTTACATAAAAATTAAAATACGAACCATTATAAGATTCCTCCTGTGTATGCCAGCCTAATACAGCCATTTTACTCGTAAACTGTGAAGCGTAGAGATTTCACATAAATGGTAAAGATATTGACATCTATATTTACAATAATTTAAACAATCACAAATAGTAAAAAATTTGAGGGGATAATTATGTAACTCGAAAAAGAAAATTCTCTGTATATTGTGTGAAAGATTTCATAACGCTCAACGCCAAAATACCTTTTGATTTTTTTTACTTTAAATTTTAGGTAATATATTATAAGTTAATGTCGAAAATGAAGTGCAAAAATGTATTTCCCCTCATATATTTCTGAATATACTAAAATTAAAATTATGAAAAAATTAGAGATGTTAGATGCTACTTTGAATCTTCAGAAAGTATATAGTGATGTTTTATAGTGTATTATAGTGAAAATGTATAGTGATGAAAGTTTATAGTGATAGTTTTGGAGAAAAATGCATTTTTCTGTTACACTCCAATTTCGATTTTTGGGCATTCAGAAAACATGTTGAGGAGCGGTGAAGATACATATCGTAGCCAAAGTATAAAAACATTGTTGATAAGGATTTTTGAAACACAATATCAGTAATTTCATGTGATATTAAGCGTTAAAGACAAAAATGGTTTAGAAATAAGTAATGATATGAGAGGCGAACTCTATCATTGTCATTTCAATCCTACGTAATAACTTTTAATGAAATATTTGTGAAATGCTGTGATTCGAAACCTTTTAGTAGCTACATCCCCCCCCCCTTCTCGAAGCATCTATAAAATCTGAGTACCCAATCCCTCTTCCTAACCATTTCCAAACACATATTTTATAACATGCATCTCTTATTATTTAAATATTCAAATTTCATGACGAATTTCTAAAACAGATTTAACAAAACTACTCAAATCACATTTTTTAACCTATCAAAGAGACAAATCTGATATAAATGTGTTTTTATTGAAATTCTATAGATGAAATAAAACTATAAGCTTTCTTCATTATAGAAAAAAAGTTGTTTTGTTTCTTTACCCACTAAAAATAATCTGTAGAAAATCGATAGGTAATTTCCCCAAAAATTTGCAGAAAATCTGTAGGTATTTGGCTCATTCTGCAGTTATTTTAAAGATTATCTTAGAAAATTCTGCAAATATTTTTAAGGTAAGACTATATTTATAAGGTAAAATTTCTTACACTGTCAGAAAAATTCTTCAATATACACTAAGTTATCCTCATTTTTTCACAAATAATTTCCGTACTCCCAGAAAACGTATTTATCTGTGAATTCATTCCGAGCGTCGAAAAATGAGGGAGAGATTCTGTTTATTTCTAGCACGCATTCGTATTGGGTCTGTTAGTAATAAATTCGAATTTGTTTTTAAAATGAAAAACAAAATATTCTATAGATTATAATGTCTAATTTAGTTTTAAAAAAACAAAAATGTTTTCGAATTTAAAAATAAATAACAATTACTTTCTTTATTCATTCAAAAATTCTCACAATTTGTTATTTAAAGTTCGATAAGTTGTATAAAGTTGAATATACTAAGTAATTTAAATAATAAATGCGAAATATAATATTTCGCATTTAAAATATACTTTAAGTGAACACATTTAAAAGATATTTTAATTAAAAAATACAATGAAAAAAAATTTATATTATTAAAAAAAATCTTATCGAATAAAAATATAATACCCATACTTTTCCTTTAGCAATCTACGTAATATATTTAAAATTTACATTTTTATAGTATATTAATACTAAACGTAAAAAAATTCCCAGCCACAGTTTCATTAAAGATGAAATCTTTCCCAAATTAACTTCAAAATTAAAAGCTTTGTAACGAAAAACGCCAATCACACCCATATAAAATGAAGGGTTCTACTTTAAAACACTTCATGAGCGTACAACGGTGGCGCTGAGGTAGCGCGTTTGTCTGCCAATGCTGGAGTTCGAAACTCAGCCGTGCCGGATTGATCTTTTCAAGATTTTTTTTTCAAATGACGGATATTTTACCTCTTTTGACGGAGAAAAAAATAAACGGATAATCGTCAATATATAGACAATTTCTGGCAGCAGTGCTGCCAGTACTTTTTCTGTAAAAAGACGGAAGTTTTTTTGAGAGTGTACATTTTTAAAGAAAGTGGAGATTTCTTCAGATAATCTTAAGATTTTTTTTAGTGTGGTTCCGTTTTATCCCGCTGTTAAACAAAAGTGTCACATGGTCTGTATCTTTATCACGGGAAAATGCTTGAAAATACTCATTTTTTGCATTAAAATAGAAATGATTACACACTTTATAATTTATTTTAATAACTTCTTAAGAGTTTATTAAAAAGCTATGGAAATTGTTCTCATTTTTATCAATTTTAAAAGGGCATTATTCCGAAACAAAACATGTTCTTCTGGTTTTACTTTACCATTATAGTTAATTGACCGTCATGTATTATTTAATATCAAAATTTAAAATATATATGTGATAAATTTATTCACTGTATGGGAGGCCTGCATTTAGATGTTTACCTGTTGATATTGAAACATGGTTATGTTCAACATAAGTCAGTATTTGATGTAACTGTAAGGTGTTTTACATGTGAAAGTTTCTTCATGTGACACACGGTAGATCCAATAGAAATACATGCTCATTCATTAAATAATTGAAAAAATATTCTAAAATACATTACTAACCAAAGAAACAAATTAATAAAAAAAAGAAAAAAAAAAGGATCTGTCAAAAAAAAAAAAAACAAAAAACTTTAAAATATTTTCCCATAATGATTCTCCTTTTAATTATATTTTAAATTTCCATTAAAAACAATACAAAACAAAAAAGACCAAAACGTATCTGTAAACTGTTGTTTTTTCCATACATTCTTTTTATTTTTAGTTTAAACGATAACTTTAAATAAATTGCAGTGAATGGTGAGTTACAAATTTCAAATTGTTTTCCTAAAATACCAAAATGTCCCACAGTGCGTAGTATGCACCACGCTGGGTACCACTAGTTCAATAGGCGCTAATGTCCAGAAATTGTACACTGTTAAAACTAATGGTGACACATTGCACCTTTTAAGGGTGAAAGGCTTGTCTCACTGGTGACACCCCTAAAGGAGCCAGAATAGCACCTTTAATCATGGTGAAAAGGTGGCACCATTAATCCAGAGTGCCCAATGATAAAAAATTAAAAAATATACTAACGGACTTTCGACCCTCGATGTATTCGATCACAGAATGCCTGATTATAAGCTCAGCGTCCTATCCACTCGGCCATCAAGCTCACCTTCAAAGTCTCCCTGAAATGTTCATATGTCCTGAAATTCAAAGGTTGCTTTATATAAAAAAGCTCGCCAAAAGTTAGCCATCCGAAGTTCTAAACAAAATTGGGATAGCGTATAGCGGTTGATAGTCATCGTAGGAAAAAATTGCTGTGGTGATCCACCAGTGGCAGCGAGTTGAAGTGCAAGAATACACGTTACAAAGCATGTGCAAATGACTAAAGGTGAAAATCTTCCAACGGTATGCATTGCGCGGCACCCTAATTAGCATGAAGCACCCAATGGCACCCCAAACACATTTTCAAGCCCGCTAGTGCCAAGTGATTTAACCTTGTCACCCCTTGGCGTCAAATGCAACCGGTTCGTCACCTTTATTTTTAACATTGTATTAAAGCAATAAAACTCAAATTGTTAAAAATAGACAAATTTAAGTAGAAATAATAACATAAATATTTTGGGTTTCGCAACTAGTTTGCATTGAGTGACTATAATACGCTTCCCGTGCATTTAAAGTTTAATTAAATACGTTCGTAAAAACATGGCACTTAGAAACGTGCCGAAGCAAGTTCAACAACATTAGACCTCCTTACCGAGCGTGCTTAGCACAATCCTAATTTTTAACTCTGTAAAAGGTTTTTGTTTTAGCCACACTGTAAGAAAAAAAGATTATTACTACGCTGAATTAGCTTTTTGACATAGGAAATGAAGTTTAAATTTGATCTACTTTTAATGTCAGCACCGAATTGAGTTTAAAAAAAAAACAGATTAGGATAAAATTTTAAAAAAGTCTATACAGAATAGCAATAGTTGATGTTATTTAAACTTTATATCTCTGAACGATTATTGTGTCCTACACTGTAAAAAAAATCTGTAAATGTACTAAACATTTTCTAGGAAACTGGGATTCCAAGAACTTCTCATGTAACGATAACAGGAAAAATCCATGTAACCGATTCTAAAACTTGAGTTTTTGTTGTTATCGTTACAGGAAAAGTTCTTGGAATCCCAGTTTCCGAGATAAAGTGTAGTACCTTTACATATTTTTTTTTTTTTTACAGTGTACTTATTCATACTTTTCTAGAATATTATAAAGCAATTCCCAACGCTACAATTTACAGTTTTTTTTTTTTACAAAGTCTTATTATTCTTTTAGTGGTGTTTCTTTTTTAATACCGCTAATATTTCATTAATTTATTGCACGATACCCTCTTATCCTCTACCATCGAAGGCCTGAGGATGAAGGCGTGATATCATAACTAATGAAACGAATTGTCACTAGCGTTTGAAAACACAACGAAAAACTTTGAATAGCAATTTCCCTTTATTTTCTTTGGGGACTATCTATTATCTTATAAAGCAATAATAACCATTTAAATTTACTTGTGAGAATTTGGTATCCCCTAAATAAAAATTCAGCCAGATGCGGAAATGAAATGAAATTGGCATTGAAATATTTTCTGGTATTAATTCCAATACTATCAATAACTCCGTCCATTACACTGTAAAAACCTGCAGCACAGATTCCAAACAATATGCGTAAAAAAAAAAAAAAAAAAAAAAAAAATGGAAATTATTTTTATACTAACGGACTTTGACATTACAATAACATGTGGCTCTTGGCCGTTTATGTGAGAAAAGTGAGATATTCCTAAAATTTAATGGATAATTTACGGCAAAATACCGTCAATTTACAATTTTTTTACAGTAAACTGATGTTGTCACGGCTCCTGTCCACAGGCCTTATGTTTCCATGTCAGCGTAGAGCACGAGCAATACTTGCACATGACCGTTTTATTTTATAATAAAAATATATGAAAGAAAACAGTCACAATTTATTTTTGTAACCATAGTTAAATTATAAATTCACTTTTACAGACGTACATTTTATGAGGTCTCCTGTAAGTTAAATGCTTTCGTATACTGTAAAAAAATTGTAAAATTACTAAAAGCTTTCTAGGGATTTAGGATTCCTAGAAATTGTTATGTAATGGCAACAGCAAAAATTCATGTAACATAAACAGATTCACATCGAAAAGGTTACAAAGAATTTTTTAGGAAACTAGGATTCCTAAAATGTTTTATTTACTACAACCCAGGTTACAGATATAATTTCAGTAAGATAACTGTAATTTTAGTAGTTTTCCTTTGTAAACCCTAGTAGCAAACCAATATTGGTCCAACGTTGCGCCAATATTTCATTTCTTGGAAATATTGTCAATAAAACGCCAATATTGGTTAAATATCATTGGAAAAATTTCCAATCAATTTCCAATATTGTACAAATATTAGCGTTACATCGGAAATATTTCCAATGAATTCCCAATATTGTACAAACATTGACATAACATTAGAAATATTTCCAATGAAATCTTAATATTTAACCAACATTAGCTTTTTATTAGCAATATTACAAATGAAGACCCCAATAGTGATATAATATTATCTGCAAATATTGTCTAAAAAAGGGCAAAATGTAAACACCCCAATATTGGAGCAATATTTCATGCCAATATTGCTCAAATGTGCCAATAGTGCTCCAATACGTAGCCAATATTGTCCCAATATTGTTTGGCTACTGGGGAAGTTACAGATATCTGTAGGTTACAAAAATTATTGTAGATTTGCATTTTTTCTGTACATTACACAGATAAAATGTTAGTAAGCATACACATTTTGGCAACTTTACATTTGTAAGATTACAGTTTTTTTGTTTGGAAAATGTTATCTAATTTCTTCTTTTCCGAATGCCATTTGTTAAGTAAAGATAAGCGTTTTAATAAGCCTGTTAGTTTTAATAACTAACTTTAAATATGAAAAAAATAAAAGTAAAAATCCAGCATATTTTGAATTATCTAATTGCGTAGAGAAAGCCTTTATAAAACAAATGAATTGCTATTTTAGGTTTCGTAGTTTACATAAGTAATTTTATAACTATTAACACATTAAAAATAATTAAATTTATCATTAATAAATTGCCAAATAGTTATTTGTGTAAATTTCGTACTTTTTCAATTCTGAATATTTTCTTTCGTTGCACAATACATATTTAAGAAGATATCTGTTTCATTTTAATCAAATTCTTTGCTACAAAACACAAATTAGATATAATTTATTAAAGATGTTTTTTACCTTTTATATGTTTCTTCCGAATAATAAAAAAAAAGGTAAAGAAGAACAAAACAATAAAAATATGACCCTCGTGAAAGATCCTTGATCTCTAGGGAACTTCAGGGCTCCAATCGAATTTACTGTTATTCGATTACTCAGAATCAGTGATTTGTTGATCTAAAAGCTCTGAAAGTAAATTCAATCAGTTTGGAAAGCGATGAAAAGTGGGTAGTGAAGTAAGTGGCAAACATTAGATTTTTAATAGTAAAAAGACATGAAATCAAACTGAAATTCACAGTTTATTTTTGCATGCATATTTAAAACTCTAAATTCACTTTTATACGTACGCACATTTCGAGAAATTTCTTTTAAATGAAATGCTTTTATACGCAGTATAAAAAGGTAAATTAATAAATAAGAATAAAAATCTGTAGTACAACAGACGTACAGTGACTCGGAAATCTGTATGCTTAGTAGAAATTTATCTCTACACTGCAAAAAAAAAAAAAAAAAAAAAAAAAAAAGTGTGCGAACAAAACTAGTTTTTGTAAAGATACAGATATTTGTACCTTTACAAGAGAATTTACTAAAACTGCAATAATATTATAAAAACTTTATATGCATCGTGGTTGCATTTTCATAAAAACTTCTAGGTATTTCATTTTTCTAAAAGAAATTTTATAGTGTTACATATATTTTGATTTATAGTGTTAGTGTCTGTCTGTGACATGATTTTTCGTTCTTGTTGTTGCATTTGCGCAAAAAAAGTTCTTGAAATCCCAGTGTCCTAGAAAAATTTTAATGAATTTGCATATATATCTATATATACCGTATTTACTCGTGTATAAGGCGCATTTTTTTTCCAAAAAATTAGGACAAAATTCCTAGGTGCGCCTTATACACGAAATAATTTTTTCTGTTGGATGCAGTCGAACGATATACATATGAAACAAGAAATTAATTAAAGAAGATATTAAAACTCGGAAAGTGTTACTTAATTGAAGTATTACTGCATATTTATTTCATTTCTTGCAGTTGTTTATACAATAGAACTAATGGCATTATCTAAACGCTAATTAGCAATTCTCTTTACCGTCACTCATTCAGGAAGATTCAAAAGGATTCCGTTACATTACGGTGAATGGGGAAAAAAGTTTCAAATGCATTTTAATCGTTTGAAATTTAAAACGTATAATTATTACATAATTTTTTCGAGTCATTTCAAATGTTATGAAAATCGAATGCATAGATCAATTACAGGGACAATCAAAGTATTCCGTTACATTACGATCGATGGGGAAAAAAGTTTCAAATGCATTTTAATGGTGTTACACACATTTGAACATAACAGAATTGACAAGAATCTATGAAATATGTACCAAAATATACATTCTGTACAATCTCTGATGCAAAAAATATTTATTACTAAATTACAGGGCCACACAAATGTATTTCACTAAATAATGTTATACGGGGAAACATTGTTTGGGGCATGTTTTAATTATATTAAACTACTTCACATTTTATGAATAAGACATACGTTAATGAAGTATAATAAATATTACTCCCTGCATATTTACAGGAACACAAAGATTTCGACCACTATACTGTATCCAAAGTACGCTCTTCTATATCAGCAAGATCTGAATATTTTAAAACTTCGTTATCGTGCGAACGCACCTCATTTTCTACGCTTCACGTGCAAATTCCAACTTGTTTTTATTACTGAAATTCATTTGGTAATTCTCCAAGAGTGTATAAAATTTATGGTGCACGTTATATAAGAGATTTTAAGAAATCGCCGTTTTTACTTGTAAAGTAGTGGTCCGCCTTATACACGCGTGCGCCCTATACACGAGTAAATACGGTATATAATTTACAGTGAACGTATTTTTAACTCTAATCTTTTTAGCTGTCAATACAATACCTATTAAAAGTGTAAAATAATAAAAACGTCTTTAGACACGAGTCTCCATAAAATATCATTACCTAGTGCTACCAAGATTCGAAAACTTGTTTACTCAAGATTTAAATTTTGGTACATCACTTCACTACTGTTATGCTATTAAGTAAAAAGTTGAAAAAAAAAGAAATCGTGCGAATTTTGAATTGTTTAGCTGTACATAAAAATATTTTATAAAAACGACAAATACCACGTTTTGCTTTAGTACTTTATGGAAATAATTTGATACTTATTATAAGAAAAAAATGTTTAAAAATATTCATTAATGTAATTTTTGTACTTTTTTCATTTCTGAAAAATCTTTCACTTAGCTGTTTTATGGTGTAACCCATAAAATAAATTTACAAAAGAATACGTTACCTTCTGCATGTTTCTTCAAAATAAAAAATAAATAAAATTCGACCCTCGTAATAGACTCTTGATCTCTATAGAAATTCAATGCTCAAATCGAATTTACTCTTATTCGATTACTCAGTATATCAGTGATTTGTTGATCTAATGAATCTTAATGCAAATTCAATCACTTTCGAAAGTGAACTGGATAGGGAAATAAGGTCTCACATGTAGACTGAAAAGATTTAAATACTACCTCTGACAATAAAGTTCGGTGAATAGTACTGTAACATTAATTTAGATGAAATTTTAACAAAAGTTACCGTACCATCCTTCAAAATAGTCATCTCCCATAACTATGCACCGCTCAGATCTGCTATACATGTTTTGGGAAATTCGCAAGAAGTCTTCTATTGGGATGGAGTTTAAAAGCTTCGTCACATTTCGTTGGATGTCAGCAATATGGTCAGATCCCTTTCAAAAGGAGTTTGAGTCGTGAAAATAGGAAGAAATCTGGAAGATTGAGATGGTGGATGTTCAATCTGCACAACCCCTCATGAATTTATTTCGGTGTCTTGCAAAGCTCAAAACCAAATTTTAAACTGAACTTTTGTTTGTTAATTTTCCTGTTCTCAGTTATGAACCAACACATTGAACAAACACTTAGTAAAGCATGTATTACACAGAACATAAACGGCGCTCAACTGAACAACAATGGGGGAAAGATGGTCAACACTAGCCTCTATGCAGGTGCAGAGTTTTGTTTCCGCAATGTTGCCAGATCGGTCGTTCTGAATTCCTTCACCGAACTTTATTGTCAGAGATAGTAGTAAAAAGATGATAAATGAAACATTAATTCACAATTTCTTTTTTGTTTGCATATTTAAACCTCTAAACTCACCTTTATTCGGATGCACACTTCACGGGATTTTTTTAAAATAAAATAATTTTATACACTGTATAAAGCAATGCATAAACTACAGATGTAAAGGTACGGAAATTAACAAATGGAAACCTACAGATATTTGTTCCTTTACAGAAAAATTTACTAATATCATAGCAACATTACTAAAATTTCATGTGTAACCTAGTTGCAGATTAAAAAATAAAATAAAATAAATAAATAAATATTATAAGAATTTCTAGACATATTAGTTTCTTAAAAATATTCTTAGTGACTTTCATATTTCTTTAATTTGCAGTGCAAAATGTGTATTTGTTGCATGAAACATACTTGCTGCAGTCACAGACAAAGTTCTAGGAGTCCCAGTTTCTTAAAAAGAAATGTAGTAATTATACAGATTTTTTTCTTTACAATATACGTATATTCATCTGTAATGTATTTAGTTGTTAATATAATAGTTATTTAAAGTGTGAAATAGTAAAAAAGTATACATGAAAAGTATCTATAACCTATCATTTAGCAATACCAAGACATGAAAATATGATATAAGATCTTCTTTTTGAAGTGCAATTTTTTCAAGTCAAAATTTACGTTTTGAAAAATCAATTCAGTGCTGTTATTCTGACAAAAAAAGTAGAAAATAATCTGCATGTTTTATAATGTTTAATTGTGTATAAAAGTCATTTATGAAAATTTCAATTACTATTTTATTCGTTGGTGCTTTACGAAAGTAATTTAACTTTAGTAAGAATATCTATATTATAAAGGCCAAACGTATCTGTGCCTAACGCATACGTGATTTTGCTCATGGCAACACTTTCAAATTTTAAATGAATTTCGGTATTGCAATTTTTGCTACTAAAATTTTTTAAACTTCTTAATGTCGCATATTTTCAATTTTTACACCATTGTGTAGGGGGAAAATATACTTTTAAATGAATTTTGTTTGAAATCTATATCTTAATATGTTTTTGAAATATCATTTTTTTGTAGCTTTCAATACCTCTTTTCTAATCGTGGCAACAGGAGTACTCCATTTCTATTTAAAACAAAGAAAAAAGGGAAAAAATTGAGTGCTGTATGTGTATGTTGCCATTTTCTCATTATAAGAGAAAAAATAGAAATTTAAATATCTTCTGTGATAAAACCCGGTGAATTTTAACTTCACTTACAAAATTTGATTTACACGTAAAAAAATAACAACTGTTTAATATCTATTTCAGCTTTGAGACTTCAAGTTTTGAATCAAAATTATCAAATTAAAATGCCATTTTTTTTTAAAAACGTGAATACAGATGTGAAATGCATTTTTATAAATTTTGATATGGTGAAAATGATGCCGGGTTTAGATTTCACGGGAAAAAAATTCTATGATTGAGTCAAAGTTGAATAAATTTTGCTTTTTATCATTTTGGAATACTAGCATAAGAACCTTAACTGATAACTTTATCATGATAACATATCTTTATTATTTTTTACTGCTTACATATACGATTAAAGTTTAATTTTAACAATTTCTACAACTGCGTTTTATAGAAATAGTATTTTGTTAATTTGACGATAAATATCGTTTGTTTAAGAGTTAGGCGTACCAATATAAAATGCATTTTTTATTATAACTAATTTTGTAGGTTTATTACAAATTAATGAAACAGTTCCTTTTTAAACATTTTCTTTCGTCGAAACTCTACGGGTTCGACCTCGTAAAAATAATTGCCAAAGTTCAACATAATCATTAATGCAAATTCTGTTCTTTTTTATTTCTGAAAAATCATTCAGTTGCATAATGTAAAAAGTTATCTGGTTCGTTTTAAGCTTTCTTTCGTGCAACAAACAAACAAACAAAAAAAAATACAAAAGAAATTTTGACCTGCTACATGTTTCTTCCGAATAAAAAAAAAAAAAAAAAAAAAAAAAAAAAAAAAAAAAAAAAATCGATCCTTATGAAATATTCTTGATCTCTAGGGTAACTTCGGGGCTCAAATCGAATTTACTATTATTCGATTACTCCGTATCAGTGATTTGTTGATCTAAAGGATCTGAAAGCGAATTTAAACAATTTGGAAGGTGAAGAAAACTGGTAAAAGACTTAACTGGCTCATATTTGGATACAGAAAAAATTTAAATTAAAAGTACATGGAATTAAATTGTAAATTCCCAATTATTTTTTTCCAATCATTTATAAATTATACAAATATTTCATAGTATAAAATGTAGAACAATATGTAAAGTTATTAAACTGTTTCAAGAAAACTCACATTCCTTGAACTTTTTATGCGGTACAACAAAAGTCATGTAACAGAATCTGTTATTACTAAATGTTATTATAAACGTCTATGTGATCAAAGGATTTTATCGTTAAATAACAAAAAAATTATTCAACATGTATTTTTTTAATCAGTAATTACATAAACCGGTAATATTAAATCAGACATTGTAAATGTAATACTATTATATAAGTTTTAATCATTAATAAACTGTAATCTGTAATCACTTGAAAAGGGTATGTATTTAATTAGTTGTTTATCGTTTCAGAATCTATAAAATATTGAATGATTTTTAGTTCAATGCGCTTTATTTAAAAAAAATAGAGAATACACTTTCATTGGATGTGTATATATTTTATTTCAAAATTGTATCTCATACAATTTTTTCGCTTCTTTGGGTAGAATCGCACCTGCGTATGTCTGTCCGTTTGTTACAGCTATTTTATTCGTAAACTATGGAATGTGTTTTGGATCGCATCGCAAATGTATAAATGTTTTTTTCATAAGGAGTTTCGAAAATAAAAGTTTTGGCAATTTTCAGATATTTTAACTCTCAAAGACACGGGCGGTTTTTGGAATACACAATGATACAACGGTGTATGTCTGCCGCAGCTATTTGTGTAATTCAATCCTTAGTAGTAGCAGTATAAAAGTAAGAAACGTCAATTTTTGAGAAACAGACTAATTTAATTAGAATTAATCTCATATTTATGGAATTCGCGAGTAGTTTCCATCAAATGGCTTTCAAAATGCACCTCCTGTGTTAAAGAATTATTAAAAACTTCTATCTGTAAAAATATGGCACAAAAAAAGTGCCGTTGAATTTCTGTGACCTTCTTTCCAAGCGCTTGGCACAATCCCAAGTTTAAACCTTGAACAAGGATTTCGCTTTATGTCCAGGTTAAAAAAGAACATCATTACCCCGTTGAATTTGAGATTCTGAAAAGCCAAATGCTGTTTCAATATGCACTACTTTTATTGTGAGTCCTGATTTAAGTTCATCATAAACAGATCACGATACGATTAAAAATGAGTTATACAGAACAGCAACGTTACAAGTTTCTTAAATTTCATATGTTTTTAAACTTTCTTAATATATTCATTCACATTTTCTATTATATGGAGTTCTATTAAACCCTACGTTTTATTGATTTTTAATGTATATATTTTTTCTTTTAGGAAGGAATCTTTGAATAATACAGTTACTAGTTACTATATTTATTGTACATCGTCCTCCGTTCTTGAGTTATACTCGTACATTGCCATTTATTTCTTATATGATAGCTTTAAAATAATAGAATGCGAACAAAGTAATTCCATTAAAAAATTATTTTAAAATAAACACGAATGGTTTCATTTTGGATTTCTACTTGAATTGATTTATGCTTAATTTCAACTTAATATTCGTTTTTGTCCTTAGTAATCTTTATTTTTTTAGATTAAGTCATTTAGCATCTAAAAACATCTTGTGAGATTTCTAGTAAATATTTCTTCTCATTCTAAAAAAGCTTTTGCATATCTTTATCATAGATTTACTGAAATAATTTCGTTATTTTACAAAGGTTTATGCATTTTTTTTACAGAAGACAGCAAAGAAAATCGAAGTGATTATAAAGTACGAAGAAACGTAAAGTGGTGAATATGTTTCTCATGTATGTTGCCTATGACAGACAACATCAATCAACGTTACAAGTTGATGTTGTATGATTTCAACGAAAAATTTTAAATTTAAAATAAATACTACCATGTCTTCTGGCATACAAAGCGCAAAAGAAGAGAAAAATTTCTTCCTAAAATATTCGTGCACAGTTATAAGAAAATTGTAAAATTGAAATAATTAAAAAAATGTGTAAAATATACATGTAAAATAAAATGTTATGTGGATCATTTTCCTATATAAAGTATAGTTGATAAAAGCAGCTTAAAATTAATAAATTTTAAGTATTCTTAAAATTAATAAATCTATAAGCCAGTTACATTGAATCAGAAATGATAATCAGTAATAGTAGAGCAGAAGTGCAAATATATTATTACTTATAGAGAGTATATATTTAAAAGATTATGTATGTGTATTTTTGAGAAATTTGTGATTTTTTGTTTCATTTTTTCCTTCTAGTTGCATTTTTTTTTGTTCCTTTCTCTCTTTTTTTTCTTTTTTTCCTTTTCTTTTTCCATTATATGATACGTAGTTTTAATATTATGGACTGCAAACTTTTGTGACATCTGTGATTTTTTTTTTTCTTTTTTCCCCTCTTGTTGCACAAACAGTTTTATGCATTATTTTCCCCTTTCTCTGTCTTTTTTCTTTTTTTCCTTTATTTCTTTTTTTCGTTATATGTTTGTTTTAATATTATGGACTGCAAACAATGTAATTCTATTAGAAATAAATATTTTATTTAAAATAAAAGCGCGTGGTTTCATTTTAGAGTATCTATTTAAAATTCCTATGCTATTTTTCTACTGAATATTCATTTTTCAATCACAGTAATCCCTTATTTTTTACAGAAAGTTATTTATTTTTTACAGCAAGTTATTTATCATCTGGAACAATTTCATGAGGTTTCCAGTAAGTCTTTCTTCTCACTCAATTTTTTTTCATACCTTTATCAATGTTGTACTTAAGGGTGGGGCATAAAGCTCTCCTTATTTTAAGAGGCCAATAATGATGTATAGAACATTGAAAACAAATATTCTATGTTTACATTAAAAAAGAATAATGTTTGCCATTTATTAATTTTTACAATCTGTTTTATCAATTTTTGATACAATCAATTACAGAATACAATACTTACAATCAATTTTTGCTACTAATTTCGAGGTTTTGTTGTACGTAAAATGATATCGTCTAAATGTTTTCCTTCGATCTCAATACACTTGTGAAGTGTATCCCGGAAATTCAGATTGAGAAAATCAGAATTTTTTCCACCATTGCTGAAAAAATTACCACAATTTCAAATTGAATAGCATCCTTCAATTTAGACTTCAGCTAAACTTTAGACTTCAGCTAACCCCACAGGAAGAAGTTACAAGCTGCTGCATGTGACGATATCATATTTCGTGCAACAAAACCTCAAAATTAATAGCAAAAATTGTTACAGATTGTAAAAATTAATAAATGGCAAACACTATTCCTTTCGAATGTACACATAAAATATTTGTTTTCAATGTGCAATATAGTTTTATTGGCCTTTTAAAGTGGGGAGATCTTTATCCCCCACCCTGTACAACAATTTCATTATTTTACAAATATGAAATGCTATTTTTTATACCATTTTGTTACAGAAAAAAAAATCAGAGTGATTATAATTAATGAAGAAAAGTGAAGATGGTAATGTATTACATTTGTAAATTGCTTATAGCAGACTTCATTAATCATCGTTTGAAGTTAATGCACTAAGATTTCTATCAAAAGTTTTCGTAAAAAAAAAAAAAGAGAGAGAGAGAGAGAGAGAGACATTCTATCATGTTTTTCGGCATATGAAGTGCTAAAGATGAAAGAAAGTTCCTCATGATTTAGAAGTGTACAGTGTAAGAAATGTGTAAATTTGAAATTAAAAAAGTATATAAAATATACGCATAATAAGTGAAATTAATTAATAGTACAACAGAATTGTAAACGTATTATTGCTTGTAAAGAGTATGTATATAATTGATTATGTATGTGCATTTTTGTGACATCTGTTTTTTTTTTTTTTTTTGTATGTTTTCCATTTAGTTGCACAAACAGTTTTATGCATTATTTTTCCCTTTCTCTCTCTTTTTTTCTTTTTTTTTCCTTTCTTTCTTTTTTTCGTTATAAGGTACCCTGGGGTAATAACGCCACGTTAAGGTTCTACCAATTTTCACGGCTTAGTTTTAGATTGTATTTTTCAAACAAATGTAGGATCTGATACAGCAACTCACTGACTATCTATATAAAATAAAATAATTTAACAGATATGTATTCATAAAATGTAATGGCGTTTTTTCTTGACCAGTGCTATTTGGCGTTATTACCCACCTATATGGGTAATAACGCCATGCAAACAAAACTATGAAATAAGATGGAATAATTGCATGTAGATAGCCCAATTCTAAAAATACAAACTCTACAAATTTAGAAATTGACAAATTGCATTCTAAACTATTGAAAATGTTCAATTTTTTGTGAAAGTGTAAGAAAAATAAAGGTGTGGTGTGGGAGGTGGGGGTGAGGCAAAAGAATATCAGACCGTGAGCTTCTTTTTGCTTAAAAAGGACCGCTTAAATAGAAATATGAGAAACATTGGACAGTTTTAACTGTGTTTATTTGAATCAGTATTTAGGATGTTACTCGGACACTGTAAGGAATCACTGTAGGTATTAAAGTCAAGGATTGGCGTTATTACCCCGGTATAGTTATTGCGCAGTACATTTTCAATTACAAATTATCTCGAGAAGATATCCAAAATCTTCAACAACATTTTAAAAGTACATGAAATGCACTACAAATTTATGTAATTAACAGAGTATTTCCCGATAAAAAGATAGTCTTCACATCACAAAACGTATCTCGCAAATTTTAGATCAAGCGTTAATTTTAGTTGTTTGTAAAAACAATAAGACCTAAAAATGAAACAAATTAACTTGAAGCTGTTTTTTGCGATTTATATGACTCAAAACCCTTCTGCGCAAAGCACATGGGTATCATTTACCTGATTATTTCATAATTATGCAAAATATAAGCACTTGGCGTTATTACCCCGCTTGGCGTTATTACCCCAGGGTACCTTATAATAGTTTTAATATTATGGTCCACAAACAATGTAATTCTGCTAGAAATAAATATTTTATTTTAAAATAAAAGCGCGTGGTTTCATTTTAGAGTATCTATTTAAATTTTTTATGTTACTTTGCTACTGAAAATTTCTTTTTCATTCACAGCAGTCTCTTATTTTTTTCAGCAAATCATTTACCATCTGAAACAATTTCATGAGGTTTCCAGTAAGTCTTATTTCTCACTCAATTTTTTTTTTCATACCCTTATGAAAGTTGTACTACAGGGTGGGGGGAAAATATCTTCCCCTTTATGAAAGTTGAACTATAATAATTTCTGACAATTTGAAACGAAAATTTACAAAGAGATTTAAAGAGCACGAAAGAGATACTGCATAGTCAAAACTATGTACAGCCCTCGCAAGGTTGTATTTTTCAACCGAAGGTAGCAAAATTAAATTTGATAAAGCTAAAATTATAACTCTAAGCATAAATCGATATCTCAAAATTTTTTAGAGTCCATTTCGATCACTAAGCTCGGGCCACGAGCTTGTAACGATCATTTATCATATACAATTCATAAAATCTGGCATAATATGTAACAATTAATTAAAAAGCAGGTTTATACACTCTCAACTTAACTCTGACTTTGTACCGGGTGTCCCAAAAAGGACTGATAGATTTTTAAATTCAATAACTTGCAAACGGTGACAGCTATTAAAAAAAAATTGCAGGAGTTTTAAGTATAATATCAGGAGTTTTTTCCCCCGTAATTTCTTATTTTAGTTCGAATTTCAAACAATAGGTGGCACTGACGGCGATTGAAGGCCAGGTGATCAGTGCTGAGTAAAGCATCGACCTGGCCTTCAGTCGCCGTCAGCGCCACCTATTGTTTGAAATTCGAAATAAATTAAAAAATTACGGTAAAAAAACTCCTGACATTACACATAACCCTCCTGCAAAATTTTTTTAAATAGCTGTCACCGTTTTCAATTTATTGAATTTTAAAATCCATCAGTCATATTTGGGAAACCCGGTACGGATGTGTTTACATTTTGAAACTTTAAATTGCTTTTAACATCTTTCTATTGTAACCTGACAACGTTCACGGAAGCGAATGAAACGTTGACGAATTTTTAAGTGTATTTTAAATATATTCTTTTTATAAGTGTACCATTTAGTAATCTTTATTTATTTTAGTATATATTTTTAGTTTAACAATTTCATTATTTTACAAATATGAGACGTTATTTTGCACAATTTTGTAGCGGAAAAAAATCAGAGTGATTATAATTAATGAAGAAAAGTCAAGATGGTAAAATATTTCACCTGTTATATATAACAGACTTCATTAATCATCGTTTCGAGTTGATGCACTAAGATTTCAATCGTAAATTTTAATTTAAGAAAAAAAAAATGAAAAAAAAAAACACTCAATCATGTTATTCGGCATATGAAGTGCTAAAGAAGAAAGAAAGTTCTTTTTGCTTTTTAAGTTGTACAGTATAGGAAAAGTGTAAATTTGAATGAATATTAAAGTATTCAAAATATACACGTAATAAGTGAAATATTATGGGATCATGTGATTGTGTTGTTAGTAAAAAGGGTATTCTATTGTTGATAAAATAAAACCAGTAACTATTAAAATTAATGAACATGTAAACCTGTAATATGGAATAAGACATGATAATCAATAATAGAGCAGCAAAAGTTGAAATATGCAATTACATAAAATAGCTTATATTTAAATAATTATTTAAGCTTAACTTCGTGACATTTATAAAATATTTAGTACTTTTTTTTTCCTTTTAACAAATAGAGAAAGCATTTCCATTTACAATTTCTATTTTTGCTAGGACGAGATTTGTTTTAACGAGTCGCGTAATTTTTTATGAAATGTTTCTGTTTCTGCTTCTTTCCTTTTAACAAATAGAGAAAGCATTTCCATTTACAATTTATGTTTTTGCTAGGACGAGATTTGTTTTTACGAGTCTCGTATTTTTTTTATGAAATGTTTTTCTTTCTGTTTCTTTCTTTTTATTTACATTATTATTAAATGAAAGTTTTAAAATAATCGACTGCAAACAATGTAATACCATTAGAAATAAATATTTTACTTTAAAAATTAAAAAAAAAAAATTGAATTTATTTTAACATATCTATTTAATTTTTTTAGTTACATTATTGTTGAATATTCATCTTCGCTCTTTTTTATTACACCAAGCCATTTATCCTCTGAAACAATTTCATGAGGCTTCTAGAAAATGTTTCTTTTTACATTAAGAAAATTTTTTGCATATCTTTATCATAGATGTACTATAACACTTTCGTTATTTTATACAGATGATATGTAATTATTTTCTGAAAATATAAAAGAAAATGGAAATGATTAATGAAGAAAAATTATGGTGTTGAATGTGTTATGATAGATTTCACCAGTCATCCTTTCAATATGATGCACTAAGATTTTAACCAAAAATTTTAGTTTTTAAAGAAATACTACCCTGTCTTCAGGCAAGAAAAGGTCAAAAGAAGAAAGAAATATCTTCATAATCTATAGGTGCACGTTGTAAGAGTAAAATTGAAAGAATAAAAAACATATATTTATAAAATAAAGACATAAGAAATAATCTTTTATGGGATCATATGATTGAAATGTATCGTTGACAAAAAAAAAAAAAAAAAAAAAAAAAAAAGTTCAACTAATATTAGAAACTAGTTATTAGAATTAATAAATATGTACATCAGTTAGTTTGAATGAGAAATAATAATAAGTAATACACTACCAGGCCATTGATGATCGTCCACTTAAGATTTTAGACATTTTTGTTAAATATCTAAAAAAATACATGAGGAATTATTCTCAAACTCTCAGTGTATAAACATAATAGTACAAGGCATATATTTGGTTTTTTACCGAAACTTTATAGTGGACCGCCAACAAATTAAAAAAGAATGAATATCTTTTGGGTAACCCTGTCAAAACTAATGTAGCAAAAGTACTCAAACTGTTGATTGTGATTAAGTGGCTTATTGTAATAAACTGTATTCCTTTTTAAGTCGCTAGCATGTGTACTCGTAGAGAAATTAAAGTTTTTATAAAAACAGTCTAAAATTTTTCCAAGATTTTTGCTTATAATTTGCAGAGTTCTTAATATAAAATAATATCCTTTTCTGAAAATGTGACAAACAAAAATGCACATAATACCATGTAATCAGAGTTAAAAAAATAATAAAATTTTTATGAAAAATGAGTAGGTTTACTAAGTAATTTTTCACTGCGCATGCGTCAATGATATCAAAATTTCATTTGCATATTATGTTAGCTAAATGTATCGAGCAACTTTTGTGAAAGGTTCAAAATCATAGATTGAAAATTCTGAAAATAATCGTCAATAGAATAAGTTGAAAATCCGTTGTTCCCAAAATGAAGCAGAAAAATGAGGGGTCTTATCCAAATATAGCAGTACGTTCCGTATTGTGTATTATATATTGACACTAATCAATGAATATATGGATACAATCCCTCTTGTTTTTGCTTCATTTTGGGAATAACGGATTTTCAATTTATTCTATTGACGATTATTTTCACAATTTCCAAGCTATGATTTTGCGACTTTCACAAAAGTTGCTCTATACATTTAGCTAACATAATATGCAAAAGATATTTTGATATCGTTGAAGCATGCGCAGTTTAAAATTATTTAGTAAACCAACCTATTATTCATACAATTGTTATTATTTTTTAATTCTGATAACAGGATGTTATGTGCAATGTTGTTTGTCACATTTTCGGAAAAGAATATAATTTTATATTAAGAACTCTGCAAATTATAAGCAAAAATCTTGGAAAAATTTGGTACTGTTTTTATAAAAACCTTAATTTCTCTACGAATATACATGCTAACGACATAAAAATGAACACAGTTTATTACAATAAGCCACTTAATCACAGTCTACAGTTTAAGCATTTTTGCTGCATTAGTTTTGACAGGGTTATCCAAAAGATATTCATTATATTTTAATTTGTTGACGGTCCTCTACAAAGTTTCGGGAAAAATTCTTCACGGAAATATGTGACCTGTACTATTATGTTTATACACTGAGAGTTTCAGGATAATTCCTCATGTATTTTTCTAGATATTTAACAAAATGTCTAAAATTGCAACTGGACGATCATCAATGGCCAGGTATTGTATTATAGCATAAGTTTAAATTTTTAATGATAATCAATAAAAGTACAGCATAAGATTAAATATCTAAGTGCTTAAAACGAGTAGGGGGAACTGGGGCGCATTGATACATGGGGACCTTGATACACCACTCTACTGCTCACAGGGTCATTACAGGAAGTTTCACAACAGCTTCAAAAGGTGATGCTAGCGCACTGAGCAACATACAGAAAATCTTGGAATGATTCAGTAGTTTGATGAAATGGGACGGGTGATTTATTGTTTTTGTAGGTCAAAAGTAAATTTGAGTTGTACAATTGAAATGGTATTATGTAACTGTTCCAGAATTTTCAACCAATAAGAATACTCTCCCTGGCAAGTAGAGCAACTCTTTATTAGTTCCTCATTCTTTATTGTTAGATAAATTGCGAAGTGTTGTATTTGAGACTCATTTTATTCAAAATGGCTGTATGGGGCACATTGATACAGTCTATGTCGGGGCACATTGATACAGCCTAAATCCCTTAATAGTTCATTATTTCATTACTTTTATTATTTTTTTACCATACATTCCTTAATTCAAGCATTTTTTGCCATAAATTTCTAATATTAGTATTTATTGAAGTGAAATAACTCTAATTCCTTTATATACGAACATTTTGTAGTATTATTGAAAACAGAAGACGTAGGAACTTTCCCAACATCTACTGCTAGTAGAACTAACTAAAGAAAATGACGGTAGCCTGGAAATTTTCAAATTTATATCGATCTCTACAGAAAAAAGTATTTTCGACATAAGAAATGTTAAGTAAGAGAAACAAGCTGCAGAACAGTACATGATAATTATGTTATAAACAGACTTTTTAATAAAATTATCCTTTATTTTCTGTTTATAAACCGATTTTAAACAGAAAACCTGGTAATTTTTTATCTTTTCTAAGAAAGAAGATAATGCTGGGGTTTAAGTACCAGAAATGACAAAGTTACCATAGCCAACAATCAGACAAGGAACAGCTAGAACATCAGGTCATTATGCATTTCATTTTAATTGCTTTAAGACTGCTAACAAATAAATTGTGGGTGATTTGAATTTCTATAAATAAACATAAAATGGTTTGTTAACTATTTTTCTAATAAAAAATATGCATTGGTGTTATTTTATCTCCATTTTTCTCAGACGTATCAAAGGGGTATCAATCTGCCACGGGGATGGGGCACATTGATACAAATGTCTTTTTTGATTTTTTTAATTACATGCAAAATTAATGTATAAAACAACGATTGTGCATTTTTATATTACACTACACAGGTTTTGCTGACACCACATGGAAAAAAACTTGAAATTTCTGCTTTTTAGACACCGAAAAAAGTCTGAGAAAAAAGCTGTATCAATGTGTCCCAGTTCCCCTTATATATTTAAATAATTATTTAAGTTTAAGTTTGTGGCACTTGTACATCATTTAGTGTACTTTCTTAAAACAAATAGAGAATCCATTTTCATTTACATATTCTGTAATTGCTGGAAGAAGAATTGTTTTCACGAGTTCAGTAAATATTTTTGTGTAATTTCTTTTTTCCTCTGTACGTTTTCTTTCTTCCTTTTTCTTAAATTATTTTGATGTTAAATGACAGTTTAAAAATAACAATGTAAATCCATTGGAAATAAATAATATATTTTAAAATAAAAACATGTGGTTTTATTTTAGCATTTTTATTTAAATTTTTGTATGTTACATTTCTATTGAATATTAATTTTCGTTCAAAGCAGTCTCTTACTTTTTTACATTAAGTCATTTATCATCCGAAATAGTTTCATGAGATTTCTAGTAAATGTTTTTTCTCAATCTAGAAAAGTGTTTGCATATCTTAATCAAAGGTGTGCTGTTAAAATTTTCTTACTACACAAAGATTTAGTGTTACTATTTTCTGCAACTCTGTTATAGAAAATATCAAAGAAAATCGATGTTAATATAATTAAAGAAGAGAAATAAAGTGGTAAATATGTGTCCCCTGTATGTTGCTCATGAACGCTATCATCAGACTAATTTTACAATACAGCTCATATTCAAAATATTAGAATAATTACCTTTTTTTAGAAATTGAAAATATGGTTTGGTTATTTAATGTCTTTTAATGAAAATATGCAAACGATATTTTTATTAAGAACTTATTGGTGATTAAACTTACTTATTATCTTAAATTTAATATCATTTTTGAAAAGATTAATTGCAAAAAAAATTATTTTGAAAAGTCAAAATATTAGAATATTTATTCAAGTGGTTCAAAATATTAGAATATTTCACATCAATTCTCCTTTAATTATTACCAATTCTTAACTGGTGGCATCATTGATTAAATTCAGACTATTTTATTTAAAATCAGTATTCTTTTTTGCAGTTTGTTTCTTTTTCGTTTTAAAATGGGCCGTGTGAGTGATATTCCTGGATCTACTAAACTTCGTATGGTTGATTTGTATCGGCACGGTAAAAATCAATGTTTTATAGCGAATTATTTACATTGTTCGCAATCGAGCGTTATTAAAATACTAACACAATATTCAAAAATTGGAAAATTTCAAAATAATCGCTGAAATGGTGGCCGAAAACCAAAAACATCTGCTAGAGATGACAGGAAACTGAAGCGTATAGTTAAGAAAAACCGTTTTAAAAGTGTGCGATTCTTGCACCGAAAATGGAAAGAAGAAGGAGTTGAAGTTTCTACATCGACAACATTAAGACGTCTCCATAAATTTAAATTTGAATCTCGTGTACCGAAAACAAAACCTCTCATGACTGCAAGACAAAAGCGTATAAGATTGAATTGGTGTAAATCAAGACGTTTATGGAGCAATGAAGATTGGAAAAATATATTATTTGGTGATGAAAGTATGTTTTGTGTTTCATATGGTAATCAAGGTATTCGAGTTTGGAGAATGAAGCAAGAAGCATTTGATAAAGAATGCCTTAAACGTTCCGTAAAATTTGCTGCTAGTGTCATGGTTTGGGGTTGTATGAGTGCAGAAGGACCTGGAAAGTTATGCATCGTCTACGAAAAGGTTAACTCTCTGATATATCAAGAAATTTTAGAATATTACATGATTCCATCATCAGAAGATTTATTTGAAGATGATTTCATCTTTCAACAAGATTTAGCGTCCCCGCATACCTCGGTGTCAACTAAGAATTGGTTCCGCCAACGCAACATTAAGGTACTTCCTTGGCCACCAAATTCACCAGATCTTAATCCCATCGAAAACTTATGGTGTATAATGAAGAAAAAACTTCAAGAAAATCCTCCTTCAAGTAAAACTGAGTTAGTGGCACGTATAAAGTCTATTTGGGCTAATATTGATAGAAATGTTTGTAAACACCTTGTATATAGTATGCAAGATCGATTGTACACTGTTATGAAAGCTAAAGGGGATGCTACAAAATATTAACTACCATTTACTTCATATTCATAAGGTAATATTGTTGCGTAAAATAAAATATTCTAATATTTTGAACCAATCTAAATTTTATTCTAATATTCTGGTGTGTTTAAGGAAGCTGTATACCTAATTTATTGTGCTGTATTTTATATTTTATAAATGTTAAAATCTTATCTAAAGATTCCAGATTTAATTTATAAGAAATTTAATTGCATTTACTTAGTATAAAAAATAAATAAATGACAAATAATTTTTTCTTATTACTTTTTCTTAATTATTCTAATATTTTGAATATGAGCTGTAGAACATTTTAATAAAACAATTTTATATTTAAAAGTAATATTACCTTATCTTCTAGCTTATAATACACGAAAGATAAAAAAAAATTCCTCATAATTTACTTATGCAAGTTAGCAAAGTTCAAAGGTGAAAGCATAAAAAATATAAAATGTACATAATAATAAATTAACCCTTAAACGGTAACGTGTTTTTCGGCACCTTTAAACGGTAATCATGGGTCACTCGTGCTTAGCGCTGTAAAAAGTGGTTTAAAGTGCTTTAAAAATTCTAAAAAAATTCATGATATTACATCAACTACCCCTGAGCAAGAATCAGTCACAATATTCCTGATTTATTAATTTGTTTAAACAATATGTTTAAATAAACAAATAAAAATGTGAAAAATGCAATTTTTTTTTTTTTTTAATCATAACTTTGGATAGAATTGACATTTTTTGCTGTTTCAAACGGGAAATTGGAGATCAAGAATGGTACTTTCACAAAAAAATAAAAATAGCCGGTATAAATTTTAAAAAATGCTTAAGTTTTGAGCATAAAAATGACGTTTTTTTAACTTATAAATAGGTACAATTTACAATGAAATAGAAATTTTATTAATTTTTAATCAATTTTATTTATGAAAATGATGTTAATTATCAAACTTTATTTAATTAAACAAAAAATATAATAATGAAAAATTACAGCAACACTGATATCATCATTTATAAACAATCGAAACAGATTTGATGTATGTGTTCCTCGCACACAGGTCTGTGACACTTGCTGCAGCAAATAAAGGTTTTTTGTCCTTCTTTGTGTCACAAAATGCACATTTATGAATTTTTTATGTAAAAACATCAATTCTTAACCAAACAAATTTTTTCTTACCTTACACTTTTCGTCAACGTAAATGGTGACCCTGGGTCACTCGTGCCTTTTCGAAATTTTGACTGGCTCTTACGTCGGCTGTGAACACACTAAAACATCGGCGTTTCGGCAGCTAATAGCCTACAAGTGTACTATTTTTTTCAGGGTAGTTTAGTCCCGCTCCCCACTCTCTCATCTAAGCTAGCAAGGAAAGAAAATTTGACCGAGGCACTAGTGACCCATGGTTACCGCTTAAGGGTTAAATATTATGTCATCAAGTTCTTGTAATGTATCGTTCATCTTAAAAAATCTTATTAAATAATTAAATGATAAAACCAATAATTATGTAAACCAGTAATATTAAAATAGGCTACATAATCAGAAATGCAAAAAAAAAATAAAGATGCATTTAAAAAGTATATATTTAAATATTTATTTATGTTTAACTTTGTGACATATGTATAACTTTCAGTGCGCTGTAAATCAAGTCGAGAATACAATGTATTTTACTGTTTCTTCTAGTTGAGTAAACATTTCTATGTTGATGTTCTCTTTCTTTCTCTCTCTCTTTCTCTTTCCTTTTGCATTTTTTTTCTTGTTATATTAGTTGAAATAATTTGATGAAAGAAATTTATAAACATGTACTGGACAAATGCATCATAAAATTTAACTACTAAGAATGTATTTATTAAAAATACAAAACATTCCTCAATGATGCACAAAACAAGAACTTTAATATGAACTTGCACAATCAAAATAAAATAAAATATCAAAGTTTCGCACCGTCTTTAAGAAAATATGATATTGAAATGACTAGAAGTTTGCTTCCTGATCGAGAGATAATATAAGTCCTTGTTTTGTGCACCATTGAGCAATGTTTTGTATATTTAATAAATACATTTTTAGTAGAAAGAAATTTAGTTTTATAACAAGTACAAATTATATTTTAAAATAAGCACACTTTTTTTCCTATTTTTATTTACATTGTTCTATGCTAGATATATACTGAATAAATATTTTCTTTCATAGTAGTCCCTCACTTTTACATCATGTTATTTATTATCTGAAACGGTTTTATAAGATTTGTAATAAATTTTTCTTCTCATTGTGTGAAATGTTTTGGATGACTTTATCAAAGATGTGCTGTTACAATTTTGTTATTTCTCAAAGACGAAGTTTCAGTATTTTCGGCACCGTCATAGCAGAAAATATTAAAGAAAATCGAATTGATCTAGACACTCTGTTGTGTCAGACATGTTCATCTGACATACTTGTTTGTTATATTGCACGAACCATTTTTAGCATTTTTCGTAATATTTAATGTGGGAAATACATCAAAGTGGCGAACTGCTTCTACTGTATGTTTCTTTTGACAAACATGATCCATATAAAATGGGTAGATTAATAGGAGAAAATATCTGATTAATGGGAGAAAATATCTGAGATAAAAATTAGATTAATCGAATAAATGTATTACATCAATGGTTCCTTACAAGGTTTCCTGAATATACCATACTCTACAAACCAAACCGAGAAGATGGAAATAATAAAAAGAGATAAAGAAGAAGTAACATTTCATTTTCCGTAAAAACATATTACGAAAAAAATAAACAAATATTTCACAAAATATATAATATGAACTTAAAAAAAAATAAAATTTATATCTATTCACAAAAAAATCATTTGCCTATTTTGAAAAAAAAATGTTTTACTACATGATAATTTTTTTTTTCATAACTTGAGATATTGAGAGCTAACAAAAAACTGCACATTTATTTTTCCATTTTGAAATTTTTCAAATATCTAGGAAAGTGAATAATATCTTCTGAATATAAATATTATATTAAGGTGAAATAGTTATAAATTTTACATTTTCTATGGAATACTCATCAAATTTCAAGAGAATTCTCAAATTAAATTTTTTTAACAAATCGTATATATATATATATCCGATTATAGAATACACTGTTAATACTTAGAATAATCTCGAAGGACTAACAAGTGACAAACCTCGCTGGAAAGGATCTCAGAACACATTAAATTAATCTCATGTCGAGACTTTTTGAATGCATCGTTCCCTACAAATGAAAGCGAAGAGATAGAAGTATAACAAATATGAATTATTTTTTATGCCTCATAAAAGAAAAATCGCGAGTAACAGTTATTTATCTCATTCTTTTCTAAATTCCGATAATTTGTTTCATAAAATGAGATTTTTATTAATTCATAAGGAAGTTTTAAAATATATTTCCTTTACAGAGAATTTTTCTTTTTCAAATTTATTACCTTTATATAAAGTTTTAAAAAAACCAATTATGTACTCATGCATAATTTTAAAGAAATAGTTGTAAGTTTATATTTTCACTCGCATACTTATCAAATTTCAAGATAAAACTCAAAATTCATAGCCAATATTTTCTGTATTCTTTAGTATATTCTTATTTAGTATAAGGTATGACACTTAGAATGTCATGAAAAAGTTGTCCTTAAAAGAAGAAACGGGTAAATTAACTTCTTGAAAAATATCTCAGATAAGATATTTCACTAATCTAATATATATATATATATATATTTCAATGGTTCATATATTGTAATACGATTAATGGTTTTATTTTCAGTGGCGGTCAAAAGTTTCCGGCCAGTTAGTTTCTTCGATTTATTTACCAAAAGGTTTCAGCAAAGAAGAGGCACAATTGCTTCAAAAGTTAGGAATATGTGAATTACCACTGACCACTTGATCATTTTGAATGGATACTGAAGATGCTTCATGCAAAGGGATAAAATTCAAAATTCGCGTGTGCAGAAGTTTCCGGCCACTTATCATTCTTTAGTTTTTTTTCTATCGGTAAACTGTTTTTTGGTTGTGTTTATGTATGAATCAACGTGTATAGCATATTCTGAATTCAAAATTGAAAAGCTCAACAATTATTGTTCATAAATGAATGATTAGTTTGTCGCTAAAAGGCCAATCATCTTGAGATATTGCGGCAAAGTTATCGATCGGTTAAATCGACCGTAAACGATATTTACAAAATATATAAAGATGGCCGTGGCCTTCAGGACTATAAGAGGTCCGGGAGATCCCGGAAATAAACTATTACTGTGAACAGAATTATCAGGAGAAAAACAATTGATAATCCGCAAATAAATTCCGCTGGAATATACTGCGATTTACGGAATAAAAATATTGCTGAAATAAGTCCGTATACCGTATCAACATGCTGAAGTGATGCATAACTTTATGGAAGTGTCGGTGTTAAAAAATACAAAGTTAAAAAAATACAAACGTACCCGACTGGCGTTTTCCAAAAAACACAAAGTCTGGCAAAGTGAAAACTGGAAAAAAGTTCTGTTTTTCCATCAATCGAATTCGAAACAGTTTTGGAAGTGATAGCAGACACAATGCCCGATGACCTAACAACAAAAGATATGATTCGACCTATGTTATTCCTACAATGAAGCATGGCGGAGGATACGTTATGCCGTGGGGAGTATTTTCTTCAAAAAGTGTCGGTCCGTTATTTGAAATCCACAGAAAGGTGAATGATACAATGTATAAGGATATCTTGCAAGACTATTTTCTGACTTATTAGAGAAAAAAAATTGGTGGCAACTATTTTTCTTAACATGATAACGACATAAATAATGTTTGCAAACCTCGATAAGCAATGGTTTTCGCACAAAAATTTCGTTTTTGAAATGATCAGTTCAAGTGCCCAACATGAATCCAATGGAAATTCTTTGAAAAGAAGTTGACAAAAGTTTGCGGAACTATAAATATTCCAACTCAGCCGAAATTTCGCCAAAATTGCAAGAATTGTGGGAAGAACGTACCATAGACGATATTTAACCGTTGATTGTATGAATGTCAAAATGCTGCGCCACAGTACTTATTACTAAAGCTAATAAAATAGCAATACGATAAAATACTAATTGTAAATGTTGTTGATCACTGTAATTTTCTATTACAATACCACTTTTTTACAAACTTGTGAAGGTGACCGGAAAGTTTTGAGAATATACGCTTTCCTTTATACTTAATTTCGTCAGTTAAATTTATTGATATTTACATGTTCTTCTATAAGTAAGTTCCTAACTATTATGTCAATAAAATGTATAAATATCACTTTGAGATTCCTCTTCATATGGGTATGTTTACAAATTAAATGAAAAAGTTTTTGCTGGTCGGAAACTTTTGATGAGTAAATGAAAAAAAAAAATGATAAAAATGACAATTATTTATTTCCCAAAATTTTTTTGTAAATGAAAGTAACTTCGGTCATTTAATGTTTCACTTATTTAATTATTAAAGATTAGAATATTTACTTTTTAAGGTAAAGATTTCATTAGTTCATAATTTGTGATTTAGTATGTTAAAATACTCATTTTATACATTTCTTTTTTCATTTTCGCATAAAACAAAAAATTGTTCACGATTCTGAATAATATCAATGAAACATTAGTATAATTTATACATTTTTTGAATGCTTATAAAATCTGAAGGAAAAACTTGTACTAAGAACAAAACTTTTTAGTATATATTCTCCTATAGAACATGCTATGACACTTAGAAATTCTCCCAGATTATGTCCCCCGGAAAGCAAACTGGTAAATAACCTACCTCAAAAATCTCCCAGGCAAATATCAGATTACTATAATACATAATACATATGTTCCCCGTGGAAAGTTTTTGAAAGATGTGATAATCTGCGAATTAAACAGAGGAGATAGAAATATAATAAAATAGACGAATTATGATCTCCTTGCAAAGCGAACAAGGATAAAAACCCTTTTCAAACCACATATTATAAATATTAGATTAATGGCGAATAAAACCCTAGTAGCAAACCAATATTGCTCCAAGGTTGTGCCTATATTTCATTAATTTTAAATATTGCCAATAAAACGTAAATATTGGAATGTTTACATTTTGTCCTTATTTAGTCAATATTTGCAGCCAATATTATGCCAATATTGGGGTTTCATTGGAAATATTGCCAATAAAACGCCAATATTGTACAAATGTTGGCGTTAAATGGGAAATATTTCCAATGAACTCCCAATATTAAAACAATATTGGCGTTTTATAAGCAATATTTTCTATGAAACTCCAATATTGGCATAATATTGGCTGCAAATATTGGCTAAATAACTGCAAAATGTAAACACCCCAATATTGGAGCAATATTTCATGCCAATATTGCGCCAATGTGCCAATATTGCTCCAAGATGTAGCCAATATTGGTCCAATATTGTTTGGCTACAGGGGACGCATTTTTTCATTTATTCAAAATGTAGGATAGAAAGGATTTAATTTTAGTCTTTACGCGTATATTTCCTTTTTCAAATTCAGTTGTTTGTTGACAGGCATAAGATTACAAAATACGCACTGTTCAGTACAATTCTTCTGAAATATTGACACATTTTATACAATCCTTTAAATACTCCTCAAATTTCAAAACCCAAACATTTCTTTTATACGTTATTTAGAACCTGAAGTGACAATAAAAATAACTTTAAAATTATTTTCCTTGGAAAACAAAAAAGGGTAATTAAATCCCTTTCAAAATATCTCGGATAATCATTAGATTAATTTAATGCATATCTATCATCCTGACAAGCTATTTTCAAGTTATTATACTCTGCAAATCATATCAATGCGAAAAAAATTCATATAAAATAATATATAAAGATGAAATAATATTTCATTCCCTGCTAAAACTTTTACGATAAAAAGGTATTTTTTTCGTTACATTATCTTTAAAAATTTTTATAATTTTCCTTATAAGACCATTTTTTTTTCATTATCTTATATAACCAGGGTCATAGATTATTAAATTTTTGTATTGATGCTAAATTTATCCTTTTTTAAACACAGCTTTTTTTAGGGAAACATAGCATAATAAATTATGCACTATTCTGCATAATAATAGAAATAAATTTATGCATGTTATATATTAATTCTAATATTCTTCAATTCGAAGAAAAACTTGTATCTGTTTGTGGTTTTATGTGTATGACACTTCTTATGTCACTTGAAGTATGTTCCCCGGAGATCGGACATATAAATAAACCGCTTTCAAAATATCTGAGATAAACATTAAGATTAATATAATGCATATATCACATCCTGGTAAGTTTTCTAAAGATATTATTATTCACAAATCAGATCTAGGAGATGAAGTAATAAAAAAATTATAACATAAATATTAAGTTGTATTTCATTTCAAACTGAAACTTTTTACATGCATGTGAATTTTTTTAGTTATTTATTTTTGGAAAATCAGAAAAGCAGATTTCTAAGATGAAACAATCATTAATGAATATTTCACGATGTAGATGTTATAATATATTCTTTTATATTTATTTTCTCATTTTAAATTTTAATCAATTTTATAAAACGTAAAGTATATAATAAATGCATAAAAATGATAATAATACGGAAATATATTTGTGAATTTTATACAACCAATCGAATACAAATCAAATTTATAGAAATAACTCAAATTAAATAATAACATTTTTATGCATATATTCTTTTATAGAATCTGCTATGCCACTTGCGACGATGTACGGATTATGCCCCTGGAGAACAAATAAGTAAATAAACTCCCCCCCAAAATCCTAAGGTAAACATAAGATTAATATAACATATATATCACGTCTTCGGAAGTTTTCTGGGAGTATTATACCGAACAATCAAAATGAGGAGATAGAAATATTACAGTATAGGAGATAAATAAGAAGCAATATTTCATTTTTTGCTAGAATTTTTTTATAAAAATTTTAAAAACTTTTTCTTTTATACAACTTGTAAAAATGGTAGTATGAAAATAATAAACTTAAATCATATTATTGTATTTTATATATCGGAATACATAATGTATGTTACTTTTACATTATTATAGAAACATTTAAAATATATTTGAGCACATTCTAAATTCTCTCGAAATATTCATTTTTTTAAAACTCAAATTCCTACATTTTAAAGTAGAAAAAAAAATTTCTTGCTCAATTATTTAGATAATTAGGTATGTATTTTTTTATAGTGTGAAAAAATAATCTTTATTATTAATAACTGTTTGTCATTAAAACTTTAAAATATTCTAAGTTCATTTAAAAAATGTTTATATTTTTGTTGAATAATTTAAGTTAATGTCATTTGACAATTAAAAACTATCATTATTCGATATGTTTTTTTTTTTTTCTGAATTTGCATTTGTCAATCATAACATAAAAATCCTATACAATGTTTTATACATATAATTCACGAAAATTTGGATATATGCATTTAAACATGAAAAATTATGAAAAAGTTTAAGGTTAACCATAAATTGAGTTTAAGGTTCAATTTTTAACAGTTCAGAACTGATAGTAAAAGACATTTTTTATATATCTAATATGCTCTTCATATACACAAAATTTGTTTTATTCTCTAAATTTATCTGTCTAATATTTTATTATTAAAAAAATTTTTAAATGCTTTTTTTTAAATTTTTGATGCTCTAATCCTCTTACCGCATTGTCTTTGTAAAATACTACGTGCTTGTATTAATTTTTTTTCTCTTAATCGGATTTTTTTAGTAGATTTACATTGCTATAGAAATATTTAAAATCATTTTGACACAATGCTCTGAATTTTCATGGATTTTTTTTTTAAATTCCCACCTTAAAATTAAATTAAATCTCCATATAATAAAAATTAAATTTCGTACTCAATTATTTAGATGAGCAGGTGCCCTTTTCTTACAGCGTAAAAAAAAATCTGCTAATAAATGTTTGTTAATAAAATTTTATAATTATTCTAAGCTTATTTTAAAGAATATTTAATTTTATGTTGAATAATTTAAACTAATGCCACTTGACAATTAAGAACTATCATTATTCCATATGTTTTGCTGAATTTGCATTGACAATGATATGTAACTATATGATCAACATTTGTAGATAATTAGTAAGCCCTGGGAAATACTTAAAGGCTTAATGGAATTTGACGTTGGTCGCTAGAAATTAGAATAGGAAATCTCAGTGGAAACGTATTAAGCATAAGTGATAATCACCTTAGTTTAAACAGTATGGAAACATTAATGTTAATAAAGGTTTGATGAATTTATTTGATCATTTATTAATAAGCTGTTTAATAAGTCATGTAAGTGTAGTGAAAATGTTAACACGTTATTTAATATTATATAGATCCTTTAATGATAAAGGGAAGAGATTAACTAATTTTTATATTAAACTATTTTTATTTTTATTTGCAAAAATACAATTTTATTTTTAAATACAATATCTTATAATAAATATGAGAAAAGATGTTTTTGGTTGTACACCTACTACTTTTATACTTAATATTTATTTATTTTACTTAATTTTATATTAAACTAGTTTGTTTAATTTATAAAAATACAAATTTATTTATAAATACAATAACTTTTAATAAATATGAGCAAACGATGTTTTTGGTTATAAAAGACTATATATTAAGAAATCAAGATGATTTAGAACACTATGTTAATTTTATATTAGATAGTTTTAACCTCTTGCCACAAAATTCATGTGAGAGGTTGCGATAAACTTAGAATTTTATTTATTTTTGTAAGATTTTTGAAATTTCATCATTTTTGCGATGCTCACTTGTGTGTATTCTTATGCATATATACACTGAAAATGAACTACTACTATGAAAAACGCAGTTTTAATAATAATAATAATAATAATAATAATAATAATAATAATAATAATAATAATAATAATAATAATAATAATAATAATAATAATAATAATAATAATAATAATAATAATAATAATAATAATAATAACAGTTTATCAAACTACAATAACCATTTAAAAAAAAAGAAAAAAAAAACAGGTCTATTACAATTAATCGGTGCAACATTAGATTGCTTCCTTTTTTGTGGTCATCGCATATTTCGTAATCGATCGGCTCAATAATCAGACCTTTTTTGGATCACTTTTTAGGATGATCTTTCCTACGACGGCATTCTTTGGATTCGGTTTTTATCATATCTCATAATTTGAGCCTCATAATTTCTTTTTTCTTTATTAAAAACGACAGTCGATTTCCTATGAAAATAAAAATTTATCTAAAAATCAACGATTTTTTTTAAAAAACAAATAAAATGCGCACATCCAAAACATACCTAAAGCAACATGTTTTAACGTTTCCCATTGAGTTAATAAAAATCAATAAAATCCTCATTTGTATAGTAATCAAAACGTGGCTTACGGCAATTTGTCAAGGACTGTGGAGTCGGTAGGAAAAATGGCCGACCCCAACTCCGGAAATTTTAACGACTCCGTCTCCGATTCAGACTCCGACTCTAGACTAGTTAATATATTAGTGTTGCCATTGTTTAAAATTGTGGGGGAACGAAAAATAAGGTGAAAATTTCCCCGTTTCAGTATTAATTTAGACATAAGGAAATTTTATGTGTAGTTATTTCTTATTTGCTTCACATTATTAATTTCGCTCTATACTTACGTTTTAAATTTATTCAGAAAATTCTCTAAATAAATAAAAAACATACAACTGTACAATTCTAAATATTATGTACATGTAATATACTGTGCTTAGAACATTGATACATTATTTCAAGCCAGTAAGCAATAAATCAATTAACATTCTCAGTATTTGTTTTCTTTTCCATCTCAACAATATATTATTATTGTTCATTTCTTAAAATGACAGATTTTGGAACTCCAGCTTATCTCTCAAGCAATTTCCCCTCTGACCAATAATCCTTTCCAGTAAACTAAGGAAAAGTAATTAAGTTTAAGTAATTAATCAAAAAGACTTTTCTGGTTTTGAAATTATCATGTTGAACATCCAGATATCGTCTTATTATGGAAACAAAGCTTTGCATTTTATTAGAAAGAAATATTTTAGCGAGTGATGTTTGTTTCAAGAATTGTTTACTAAGGAAGTATATTATAATAAAATGTTCTTACCGAAATTATACTGTAAGAATTGTGCGAAATATGTAGTATAAATACAGGATTAATTTTGAGCATAATTATATGAAATTTTAAAATATATGAAAAGCACATGATAAGGTGAACAAATTACAGTTTTCTCGTTCGTTATAACCTGAAATGAAAGATATTTGCTTTTTATGAAAAATAATATTTTATGAAGATTTCAGAATATATTATTATTAAGCTACAGTATAAAAAAATAATTAAAAAATATTGATAAATGTGTCTTTATATATATTTTAAATAATTTACTTAGATTTAATTGAAAAATAATGATATATTTCTTTAATTTCTAAATAATTGTTTTAAAAATTTCGTAAATTGTATTTATTGTAGGATCTACGTTAAATATTTTCTTTTAAAAGGCATAAATATGTAAAAATGTACAACATTAGATTGCTTCCTTTTTTGCGATTATCTCACATTTCGTTATCAATCGGCTCATAATCAGATTTTTTTCTTCAAAGGACAACATTTCATACGACGACTTTTTTTTTGGATTAGGTTTTTATCATACCTCATAATCTGTGTTCCATAATTTTTTTCTTCTTTGGTAACAACGACATTTCGATTTCCTTTGCAAATAAAAATTCATATAAATGTAAAAAAAAATAAAAAAAAATATTATAAAATGCGGACATCCGAAACATACCTAAAGCAAGATATTTGAATGTTTCCCATTCAGTTAATAAAAATCAGCAAAATCCTAATTTTTGTAATATTCAAAACGTGTCTTACGGCAATAAGACAAGAACTGTGGAGGAAAAATGGCCGACTCCAACTCCCACACCAACTCCCGAAATATTAACGATTTAATCTCAGACTCTTGTATGGTTAATATATTAGAGTTTTTTTATTTGAAATTGTAGGGGAACAACAAATAAGGTGAAAATTTCCCCGTTTCACTATTAATTCATACATAAGGAAATTTTATATGCAGTTACTTCTTATTTGCTTCACATTATTTGCTTCAATTTCGCGCTATCGTACGCTTTAAATTTATTCAGAAAATTCGTCAATTGAGAATAATAAGGTTCTATCTGTGTTTTTGAAAAAAACTCAATTATCGATATGAAAAGCTTGTATCTACGAAGGCATTATTGCATCACAGTGATATTATATATACTTTACACATGACCTTACAATTATACTATAATATTATTTAAATCCAGAAATGCCTTCATAGATACAAATAGAGCATTTTTATATCGATAAGTCATTTTTTTCAGAAACACTGATAGACCCTTGTTATTCTCTGGTGACGAATTCTCTAAATAAAAGAAAACATACCACTGTACATTTATAAATCTTATTTACATGTAATATACTGTGCTTAGAACATTGATACATATTTTCACGCCAGTAAGCAATAAATGAATGAACATTCTAGGTATTTGTTTTATTTTCCGTCTCAACAATATATTATTATTGTTGATTTCTTAAAATGACAGATTTTGGAACTCCAGCTTATCTCTGAGGCAATTTCTCCTCTGACCAATAATCCTTTCCAGTAAACTAAGGAAAAGTAATTAGATTTAAGTAATTAATCAAAAAGACTTTTCTGGATTTGAAATATCATGTTGAACATCCAGATATTGCCTTATTATGGAAACAAGGCTATGTTATGTAATTAGAAATAATTATTTTTGCGAGCGATGTTTGTTTCAAGAATTGTTTTCCAAGAAAGGCATATTATAATAAAATGTTTCTACCGAAATTATACTGTAAGATATGTGCGAAATATGTAGTATAAATTCAGGATTAATTTAGAGCCTAATTATATAAAATACAAGACTATATTAAAAACACATGATAAGGTGCACAAATTACAGTTTTCTCGAACCTTATAACATAAAATGAACGATATTTGTTTTTTAAGAAAAATAATATTTTATGAAGATTCCACAGTATATTATTATTGATATGCTACAGTATAAATAAAATATTTTGAAAATATTGATAAATGCGTCTTAGTGTTTAAAAAATAATTCACTTACATTAAATTGAAAAATAGTGATATATTTCTTTAATTTCCAAATAATTGTTTTAAAATGTTTCATGTATTCTCAGTCTTTGATAGCCAGTGACCTAAGAACAATAACAACAGCATTTGCATCCCTACTGAAACGGCCATGGAATGGTTGAAAATGTTGTAGGTATTTTAATGTATTATAAATATATATGAGGACTTGAGAAGCCAAGGGGTATAAGTGACAAAATTGAAAAAAATAAACTAAATACACAGACGACCTAAAAATATGTCTTTTTAATTTCAGGTAAAGAAATATAAGTGAGTTTCTTATTATTTGCTGAGTTATAGAGGCAAACCACTTTTTTCGAAAAACAAACAATATTGATTAATTATGCATTTAAAGAAAATTGTACTTCATTTTTTAACAGTTATTCAAATAAGAGTTCAAAGACCAGAACGCAACAAGCAGAAATTTCCTATTTCATCCCACTTAATTGTTATTGATGTTCCAATTTAACATCCATTATCTTTAAAGTCAATTTACTCCAAATCGAAATTTTGTCACTTGTACCCCTTGGCTTCTGGGGTCCTCATATATTATAAGTTTTCACCCGAAAATAATATTAGTACATTTATTTGAGCTTTATATGAATTTTAATTTTGTAATTTTGAACTAAAATTTGAATTTTCAATTATTGAAATAACAAATTTTGAAATTAAAAAAGGGGCCAAATTGTCCCCCTGATTATTGTGCCTCAACGCCTCACTTGCGCCTTTATTCTACCAGGTGTTTATAAAGTCCCGGACCCATTTTCATGTTTAATAACTCATAAAATAATGAAGATATAAACAAATTTATGGCACTTATTGATGGAATAACTCATAAAATAATGAAGATATAAACAAATTTATGGCATTTTTTGATGGAATAACTCATATATTTTCCTTTTCAAGTTTGAATATCTTTACATCTGAAAATATCGTCTGCGCGTGTGGTTAATTTCAGAAATATTCAGAATATTCAGAAATATTCAGAAATTTTCAGAAATGTGGAAAATTTCATTTTCCAGTCTAAATATCTGTACTTTTCTAAATATCGTTTGCTTATTAATTGCATTTTTCTCTCTTTTTTGGCAACTATTGCAATGTTATGTTTACTTTTGATGTGTTTGTTCTATGTTACTTTTGTATGTGATGTTTTATTCGAGCGGATATTAAGGAGAATGCATACACCACTAGAGTATGGCGTGAAATCGTCTATCGACTTGCTATTCTCCGTTCGACGAAGGTGACACATGTGGAAGTTCATTGACAAAGGTCATGAAACTTTTTGAGTCTCTCTGACCATTTATGTTATTAATTTTAATCTATCTTTATTATTTTATAAAATATTAAACATCAAAATGGGTCTGGGACTTTATAAACACCCTGTATATTCCTATACAATAAATGATTGTTATATTGTTCTTTGGGACCCTTAAAGTTTGTATCACGAATTTAGAATTACCCCGTATATCTTTCATTAAAACTTGGATGTATCCTTTGAAACATGAAAAATTACGAAGAAGTCCATCATGAAAAAAAGCTAGTTTCAGTTTCTGGCAGTGGAGAATTGATAGTGAAAGACTGCATATGGGTGATTCTACGATAAGAGGTAATTTGTACGGCAATCCGTTTAAAACAGATTTTTTATTCTATATACTGCTATTTTTTGCAACGAACCGCGTCATCTTAATATACTTTATTAAATAACATCACGATTGAATGTCTAATTAAAAAGCATTTTTCTGAAATTTCTTACAAAGTATAAAAAAATCTCTACCCTGGCATGTCCCCTTGCTGGTTTCAATTTAACTTTCAAACAATACATGTATTTTTTCCATCAGATGCTTAACTAAAGTATGTTTAATTGGAATTTAAGTAATTATGCTTACGTATTATAAAATAAAAAATAAAATAATTTTGTTAATTTCAAATTTTTTAAATTAACTTTTGTCCCGCTTTTTTGTGTATCTATCTTGTCAAATTTCGTTCCGCTGAAACAAATATAAATTCAAAAATGGATAGATTGGAAGGATAGCTTAAAGGACATCTATCGGCTTGAAGTTGGCAATACTAAACGCGCAAGCCATTTAAGCGTCCCATTTTTAGTTGTTGCAACGCGACTGTGCGGTCTAGTGGTTTCGCAAGGTTGATGGTGTATCTCCCCTGGTAAGTCATAAAACTTATAATATTCATTTAATTCAATTGCATTTACGGAACTAATTAAAAAATACAGTAAAAATTAAAGTTAAAAATACAATTAACCCAAAAACTAATTCAGTCAGTTAAAAAATTTGAATTTATCATGAAAATGTGTCTCTCTTGTCGTATTTTCTCTGTCAAGATAACTGTTAGGGGAGAGAGTCGCGGACCAGAAAAAAGTTATAAAATATGCATAAAGGGACTTGCCTTTATATGAAAAGGTAAATAAACGGGACAAAAATCATAATTTAAGATTTTTGATAAAACTCAAACTTTTCTTTTTGGCCTTATCCTCTATGTATTTGAAACCTCTTATAGTAGAATCACCCATATCTCTAATATAAGTTTCATATACACATGCGAAATTTTCTTCGTTTCCCGTATAAAACTTTCCAAAATTTTATTATTAACAAGAAATTAAAATGTTCTTTTATGAAAATTTAGACAATCGTTTTGGCCCTTACCGCATTGCCTTTGCAGAATATCACATGCTTATATTAAAGTAATTGTGTTTTATTTATCGGAATATATCTTGATTTTACATCTTTGAAGAAATTTTTTTAAAACAATTTCACACAACACTGTGAATTTTCTTGAAATTTTCGTTTTTCTTTCTTTTTTTACTTCTATTCCTACATCCTATAATAGAAATTAAATTCCGCGCTCAATTATTTAATATAATAAGGTGTCCATTTTTTACAACGTAATAAAATAATCTTTATTATTAATAACTGTTTGCTATTTATACTTTTAAAATATTCTAAGTTTATTTTAAAGTATGTTTAATTTTATGTTGAATAATTCAAATTAATATCACTTGACAATTAAGAACTATCATTATTCGACATAAATTTGTATTTGTCGATCATAACATAAAAACTCTACACAATGTTTCATACACATGTTTCACGAAAATTTCGATGTATATCGATTTTCATAATTTGTGATTTATAGATGACAAATTATGAAAAAGCTTATCATGAGGTAAATTGAGTTTAAGGTTCAGTTTTTCGCATTGCAGATCTGATAGTAAAAGACATTTTTTATATTTTCTAATATACGCATCATATACACACACAAAATTTGTTTTACTCCCTGTATTAAAGTGTCTAATATTTTATTATTAAGAAAAAATATTAAATACATTGTTATTAGTTTTTTTACACTCAAAATTAATCACCGCATTGTCTTTGTAAAATACTACGTGCTTGTATTTAAAAAAAATTGTATTTTTTTTAATTGGAATATATATTAGCTTTACATTGTTATCGAAATATTCAAAATCATTTTGACACAACACTCTGAATTATCTTGGAATTTTCGATCTTTTTTTTTCAAACTTAAATTCCCACTTTAAATTAAATATCCATATAATAGAAATTAAATTTCGTACTCATTTATTCAGTTAATCAGGTACCCATTTTTTACAGCGCTTTTTTGCTAATAAATGGTTGTTATTAAAATTTTATAAATGTTCTAAGTTTATTTTAAAGTATATTTAATTTTCTGTTGAATAATTTATATTAATGTCACTTGACAATTAAGAACTATCATTATTCCATATGTTTTGCTGAATTTGCATTGACAATGATATGTAACAATATGATCAACATTTGCAGATAATTAGTAAGCCCTGGGAAATACTTAAAGGCTTAATGGATTTTGACGTTGGTCGTTAGAAATTAGAATAGGAAATCTCAGTGGAAACGTATTAAGCATAAGTGATAATCACCTTAGTTTAAACAGTATGGAAACATTAATGTTAATAAAGGTTTGATGAATTTATTTGATCATTTATTAATAAGCTATTTAATAAGGCATGTAAGTGTAAGGAAAATGTTGACAAATTGTTTAACATTATAGATCCTTCAATGATAAAGGGAAGATATTAACTCATTTTTATGTTAAACTAATTTTTTAATTTATAAAAATAACGCTGTTTTGTGCAATAAATAATAATAATAATATTTTAATAAATTACAACAAACATAAAAAAAAACGGTTTATTATAATTAATCGATGCAAGATTAGATTGCTTCCTTTTTGTGGTCATCGCACATTTCGTAATCGATCGACTCAATAATTTTGTTTTCTTTAAAGGACCATCTTTCATACAACGACTTTCTTTGGATTCGGTTTTTATCATATTGCATTATTTGCGTCTCATAATTTCTTTCTTTTTCATTAACAATGACATTTCGATTTCCTATGTAAATAAAAAATCATCTAAAAACAATCATTAAAAAAATGCTGACATCCAAAACATGTCAAAAGCAAGATGTTTGAATGTTTCCCATTGAGTTAATAAAAATCAGTAAAATCCTCATTTATATAATAATCAAAACGTGGATTATGGCAATAAACAAGGTCTGTGGAGTTTGTAGAAAGAATGGCCGACTCCAACTCCCGAAATTTTGTCGACTCCGTCTTCGACTCTGATTCCAACTCTATTCTAGTTAATATATTAGTGTTTTTATTGTTTAAGATTATGCGGGAACGACAAATAAGGTGAAAATTTCTCCGTTTCAGTATTAATTCAGGCATAAGTAAATTTTATATGCAGTTATTTGTTATTTGCTTAACATTATTTATTTCGCTCTATCCGTACGTAGAAATTTATTCAGAAAATTTTCTAAATAAATTAAAACATGCTACTTTACCATTCTAAATATTATTTACACATAACACACTGTGCTTAGAACATTGATACATAATTTCACGCCAGTAAGCAATAAATCAATGAACATTCTCGGTATTTGTTTTCTTTTCCATCTCAACAATATATTACTATTGTTCATTTCTTAAAATGACAGAGTTTGGAACTTCAACTTATCTGTGAGGCAATTTCCCCATCTGACCAATAATCCTTTCCAGTAAACTAAGGAAAAGCAATTAAGTTTAAGTAATTAATCAAAAAGACTTTTCTGGTTTTGAAATTATCATGTTGAACATCCAGATATTGTCTTATTATGGAAACAAGCCTTTGTTTGTTATTAGAAAGAAATATTTTCGCGAGAGATGTTTGTTTCAAGAATTGTTTTCCAAGAAAGTATATTATAATAAAATATTCTTACCGAATTCATACTGTAAGATTTGTGCGAAATATGTATTATAAATGCAGGATTAATTTAGAGCATAATTATATGAACTACAAAAATATATTAAAAACACATGGCAATGTTCACAAAGTACAGGTTTTTCGTTCGTTATAACCTTCTTTTTTTATGAAAAATAATATTTTATGAAGATTCTACAATATTATTATTATTTTTCAGTATAAATAAAACAATTTTAAAATATTGATGAACATATTTCTTCACTTTTTTATGTTAATCTATTTAAATTTAATTAAAACATAAAAATGTATTTCTTTAATTTACAGATAATTGTTTTAAAATTTCTGTGAAATTTTCTCCATTTCAGTATTAATTCAGACATGAGAAATTTTTTATACAATTAATTCTTTTTTTTTTTTTGCTTCACAATATTAATTTCGCTCTATCCGTACGTTTAAATTTTATTCAGAAAATTCTCTAAATAAATGAAAACATACTACTCTACAATTCCAAATATTATTTACATGTAATATATTGTGCTTAGAACTTTGTTAAATAATTTCACGCCAGTAAGCAATAAATCAATGAACATCTTCGGTATTTCTTTTCTTTTCCATCTCAACAATATATTATTATTTTTCATTTCTTAAAATGACAGATTTTGGAACTTCAATTTATCTCTGTGGCAATTTCCCTCTGACCAATAATCCTTTCCAGTAAACTAAGGAAAAGTAATTAAGTTTAAGTAATTAATCAAAAATACTTTTCTGGTTTTGAAAATATTATGTTGAACATCCAGATATTGTCTTATTATGGAAACAAGGCTTTGTATGTTATTAGAAAGAAATATTTTATTATTTGAAATGCTCACTTATGTGTATTCTTCTGTATATACATTTAAAATGAATTATCACTATGAATGTTATAAGATAGATATATAAGTTTGAAAAACGCAGTTATGTTTAATAATAATAATAATAATAATAATATTCATAATAATAACTATACAAATTACAAAAAGCATTAAAAAAAAAGATTTATAACATTTAATCGATGCAACATAAGATTGCTTCCTTTTTTGTGATCATCGCACATTTCGTAATCGATCGGCTCAAAAATCATATTTTTTTTTCTCTTTAAAGGACGACCTTTCATACAACGACTTTTGTTTGGATTCGGTTTTTGTCATATTTCATAATTTGGTCTCACAGTTTCTTTCTTCTTTAGTAACAACGACATTTCGATTCCATATGCAAATAAAAACTCCTCTAAATATAAAGAGTTAAAAGAAAAATAAATAAAATGCGGGCATGCAAAACTTGCCCAAAGCAAAAGGTTTGAATGTTTCCCATTGAGCTAATCAAAAACAGCAAAATCCTCATTTTTATAATGATCGAAACGTGGCTTACGGCAATAAGTCAAGGACTATGGAGTCGGTAAGAAAAATGTCCGACTCCAACTCCAACACCAACTCCGGAAATTTTGATGACTCTGACTCCGACTAAGGCAAGTTAATGTATTAGTGTTGTTATTGTTTAAAGTTGTAGGGAAGCGACAAATAAGTTGAAAATTTCCCCGTTTCAGTATTATCGGACACAAGGAAATTTTATATGCAGTTATTTCTTATTTGCTTTACATTATTAATTTCGCTCTGTCCGTACGTTTTAAATTTATTCAAAAAATTCGCTAAATAAAGAAAAACATACTACTGTAGGATTCTAAATATTAATTACATGTAATATACTGGGCTTAGAACATTGATACATAATTTCACGCCAGTAAACAATAAATCAATGAATATTCTCGGTATTTGTTTTCGTTTCCATCTCAACAATATATTATTATTGTTCATTTCTTAAAATGACAGATTTTCGAACTTCAGCTTATCTGTGAGGCAATTTCCCCTCTGACCAATTTTCCTTTCCAGTAAAGTAAGGAAAAGCAATTAAGTTTAAGTAATTAATCAAAAAGACTTTTCTGGTTTTGAAATTATCATGTTGCACATCCAGATATTGTCTTATTATGGAAACAAGGTTTTGTATGTTATTAGAAGGAAGTATTGTAGCGAGCGATGTTTCTTTCAAGAATTGTTTTCCAAGAAAATATATTATATTAAAATTATCTTAAAGAAATTATTCTGTAAGAATTGTGCAAACATGCAGTATAAAAGCAGGATTTATTTAAAGCATAATTATATGAAATACAAAAATATATTAAAAGCACATGATAAGGTAAACAAATTACAGTTTTCTCGTTCGTTATAACTTGAAAAGAACGATGTCTGGTTTCTATGAAAAGTAATATTTTATGGAGATTCTAAAATATATTATTATTGTGTTACAGTATAAATAAAATAATTACAAAAACTATTGATAAGTGTGACGTCATATTTTTAAATAATTTATTTAAATTTAATTGAAAAATAATGATATATTTATTTAATTTCTAAATAATTGTTTTAAATATTTAATAAAAATTTTCGTAAATTGTATTCATTGTAGGATCTACAATAAGTATTTTATTTAACCCTCTAGATACCAAAACCCCTTCGAGATATTTTGAGTCATTTTAATTCGTATATCCTAATTCCCACCAAAAATTTAAAATAGCAAAATTTGCTTTACTTAATAACTGACATTCATTAATTAAATAAACCGAAATTAGCCATTCAATTTTTCTTGTGTAAAGTAAGATTTTCTGAACTTTTATTATTATTATTATTATTACAATACAATAAGTATACAATAAGTTTTAATAAATATGTGCAGACAATGTTTTCGGTGGTAAACAACTATATAGTAAGAAAGCAATATGATTTAGAAAACTACGTTAATTTTATATTACATAGTATTAACATCTTGCCACAAAACCCAGGTGAGAGATTATGATAAACTTAGAAATGTATTTATTTATTAAGATTTTTTGAAATTTCATCATTTTTGCAATGCTCAATTATGTGTATTCTTATGTCTATATAATGAAAATGAATTATCACTATGAAAGTTATACTATTAATAGATAAGTTTGAGAAAAAGCCTTTTTGTTTAATAATAATACTAATAATAAAATAATAATTTAATAAATTACAACATCCATTTGAAAAAAAAAAGTATATTGCAAATAATCAGTGCAACATCATAATGCTTCCTTTTCTGTGATCAACGCACATTTCGTAATCGATAGGCTCAATTATCTGATTTTTTATTCTTTAAGGGACTATCTTTCATACGACAACTTTCTTTGTATTCAGTTTTTATCATATGTCATAATTTGCGTCCCATAATTTCTTTCTTCTTTATTAACAACGACTTTTCGATTTCCTATTCAAATAAAAATTCCTCGAAATATAAACAATTAAAATAAATAAATAAATAAAATGCTGACATCCAAAAAATGTATAAAGCAAGATGTTTGAATGTTTCCCATTCAGTTAATAAAAATCAGAAAAATCTTCATTTTTATAATGATTAAAACGTGGCTCACGGCAATAAGATAAGGACTGTGGAGTCGGTGGGGAAAATGGCCTACTCTAACTCCGAAAACTTTAACGACTCCGTCTCCGACTCTGACTCCGAGTCAGGTCTGGTTAATATATAAGTGTTGTTATTGTTTAAAATTGTAAGGGAATGACAAGTAAGGTGAAACTTTCCCCGTTTCAGTATTAATTCAGACACAAGGAAATTTTAATGGAGTTATTTCTTATTTGCTTCACATTATTAATTTCGCGCTATCCGTACGTTTTATATTCATTCAGAAAATTCTCTAAATAAATGAAAGCATACTTCCGTACATTTCTAAATATTATTTACATGCAATATATGGTGCTTAGAACATTGTTACATAATTTCAAGCCAATAAGCAATAAAACAATGAACATTCCCGGTGTTTGTTTTTTTTTCTTCCCGATTCAGTATTAATCAGTACCTTTTAAAGTTATTCAGAAAATTCTCTAAATAAATAAAAGCATACTACTGTACAATTCTAAATATTATTTACATGTAATATACTGTGCTTAGAACATTGATACATATTTTCACGCCAGTAAACAATAAATCAATGAATATTCTCGGTATTTGTTTTCGTTTCCATCTCAACAATATATTATTATTGTTCATTTCTTAAAATGATATATTTTAGAACTTCAGTTTATGTGTGAGGCAATTTCCCTCTGACCAATAATCCTTTCCAGTAAACTAAGGAAAAGTAATTAAGTTTAAGTAATTAATCAAAAAGACTTTTCTGGTTTTGAAATTATCATGTTGAACATCCAGATATTGTCTTATTATGGAAACAAGGCTTTGTATGTTATTAGAAAGAAATATTTTAGCGAGCGATGTTTGTTTCAAGAATTGTTTACCAAGAAAGTATATTATAATAAAATGTTCTTACCAAAATTATACTGTAAGAATTGTGCGAAATATGTAGTGTAAATGCAGTATAATTATATGAAATACAAAAATATATTAAAAGCACATGTTAAGGTGCACAGATTGCAGCTTACTCGTTCGTTATAATCTGAAATGAACGATATTTGTTTTTTATAAAAAATAATATTTTATAAAGAATCCACAATATATTATTAATGTGCTACAGTATAAATAAAATAACTAAAAAATATTGATAAATATGTCTTTACATTTTTATATATTATTTATATTTAATTGAAAAATAATGATATGTTTCTTTAATTTCTAAATAATTGTTTTAAAATTTTCATACACTGTAGTATCTACATTAGCGATTTTCTTTTTAAAGGCATAAATCCGTAAAAATAGAAATTACATTAAAAATCAAATTTTAAATATTTTGTAAGAATCACGCTTAATTTATAATAATTATGTTTTTCAAAAAAAAGATTTTTTTTATCACAAGTTTAAAAATATACATATGTGAAAAAAATACATACGAAAATTGCAGTCAGCACAGTTAAATTCTTATTAAATGTTATATAATACAAATTCTTTTGAGATATTCCAATAAAGAAAAGTGGCATTTTCAGGTTTGTTGGACTGGTATATGTACAAAATAAAGCTCTTTCTGCTACACTATATAAATATATTTTCATCGTTTTTTAAACAATAATTAATATATATATCTTATAAAACAAATATATCAGTAAGGTGACAAATTCTGTCTATTACAAATATTTATTTCATAATTAAAATATGAATGTCACTGAAAATGCATGTCATTTTCTTGGGCGGCATTTTAGTTTTTTTCCATATATTAATATGATGCTGCATAGTAATTCTTATTTCTGACATTATTCATGTAATAAGTAGCAAAATCACAGCTACCAGCAAATTCTTTCATATATATATTTTTTTTAAATTATCTGATTAAACGCTTCTCTTTTATGTCCGTGCGTCGTGCGGGCAACGCGTTTTCCAAGTCATGATTTGCGCGTACCAGGTACGGGCATCCACACTCCAATCATAATTTATTATTCTCACCAGTAAAATTTTATTGCAACTTTTGCACTCACTGACAAGCCCGTCTATAGACGTTCCCTAAGCTCTAGGTTTCACTGCCATGATTAAAATGATATAACTCAGTTGATTTAATGGATTTTCAATACATTGTGCAATGATTAACACACTCAAGGATAACATTCCTATTCGTAAATAAGATTTTTCTATAATTTTAAAAGAACCATATTTTTTTTTTTTTTTTTTTTTTTTTTTTTTTTTTTTTTTTAATTAAAACAATATGCTGAGAAAACAACATTACAATTTTGCCCTTTTGCAAGACTGTCAGAAGGTTAATCTGAGCATTTATCTGATTCAGTTTGGAAAAAAAAAATAAAAGAAAATGAAGATAAATGATTTACAATTCTGGAAAAGACATAAAAAATAGACATTATTTGAAAGTTTTTTTTTTTCAAGAATATTGATCATTTAAGTGGTTAACATCCTCAGTCCTGACACAAATGTTTCAAAGGACCCTAAAAACCTGTTTAAAACTACTATTAAGCATCTTTAAACATGCATCATCCTATATATCAATACTTATGATATGCACGCTTTAAATAAAAATGTTTAGAATTAATTTTAACACTTCTAGAAGCATTTAAATTTATTTAAATGGTTTTCTATAGTGTCTCCTACAGGCGAGATCAGAAATGAGGAGGATGCAGTAAAAAGGATTTGTAAAAATTAAGTAGACTTTTATTACGTAAATATCCAGGCCTTCATAAATTTACAAATAAAACTAATCGTTACATGGAATTTGAGCTACTATGATGAAAACCTGCTCCTTTAACCAAAATTAAAATGTTAAACCTTAAAAAAGCAAGAATGTAAAAAAAAAAATTAATGAAATGACAATTAATTTTACTGTTTTGAAGAAATACTTAAAATCAATTTGACACGACACTCTGAATTTTCTTGGAATTTTCGATTTTTTTTTTACTTAAATTCCTACACCCTGTAATAGAAATAGAATTTCGTACTCACTTATTTACATAATCATGTGACCATTTTTTACAACGTAAAAAAAATCTTTATAGTAAATTATAATTATTTTATTATAAATATTGTTATTTAGACTTTTAAAATATTCTAAACTCCTTTTAAAGAATGTTAAATTTTATGTTTAATAATTTAGATTAATGTGACTAGACAATTAAGAGCTATCATTTATCGATATGTTTTGCTGAATTTGTATTTGTCGATTATAACGTAAAATACCCTATACAATGTTTTATTCTATATTTCACGACGATTTGGATATATACATTTAAACATGACACATTTAAAAAAAGTTCATCATGACTTAAATTGAGTTTAAGGTTCTGTTTTTGGCAGTGCAGAACTGATAGTAAAAGTGATTTTTTATATATTCTACTATAGGCATCATATACACATACAAAATTTGTTTTATTACCTATATTAAACTGTCTAATATTTTATTATTAAGAAATATTTTAAATGGACTTTTTTTAAATGTTTGACGTTCAAATCCCCTTACTGAATAATATTTGAAAAATTCTGCGTGTTTGTGTTACAAAAATTGTATTTTTTTTATCGGAATATATATTAGCTTTACATTATTATAGAAATATTCAAAATCCTTTTGACACAACGCTCTGAATTTTCATAGAAATTTCAATTTTTTAACTTAAAATACCGCTTTCAAAATAAATTAAAACTCCATATAATATTAATTAACTTTTGTACTCAATTATTTAATTAATCAGGTACCCCTTTTTTACATCATAAAAAAAATTATCTGCTAATAAATGTTTTTTATTAAAATTTTATAAATGTTCTCATTTTATTTTAAAGAATATTTAATTTTATGTTGAATAATTTATATTAATGTCACTTGACAATTAAGAACTATCATTATTCCATATGTTTTCCCGAATTTGCATTGACAATGATATGTAACTATATGATCAACATTTGCAGATAATTAGTAAGCCCTGGGAAATACTTAAATGCTTAATGGATTTTGATGTTGGTCGCTAGAAATTAGAATAGGAAATCTCAGTGGAAATGTATTAAGCATAAGTGATAATCACTTTAGTTTAAACAGTATGGAAACATTAATGTTAATAAAGGTTTGATGAATTTATTTGATAATTTATTAATAAGCGATTTAATAAGGCATGTAAGTGTAGGGAAAATGTTAACAAATTATTTAACATTATATACATCCCTCAATGATAAAGGGAAGAGATTAGCTTATTTTTATATTAAACTATTTCATTTTAATTTATAAAAATACAAATTTATTTATAACTGCAATAACTTTTAATAAATATGAGCAAACGATGTTTTTGGTTATAAACCACTATATATTAAGAAAGCAAGATGATTTAGAACACTATATTAATTTTATATTAGATAGATTTAACCTCTTGCCACAAAACGCATGTGAGATGTTGCTACAAACTTAGAATTTTATTTATTTATGTAAGATTTTTAAAATTTCATCATTTTTGCGATGCTTAATTATATGTATTCTTATACATATATACACTGAAAATGAACTACCATTATGAATGTTATAAGACTGATATATAAGTATGAATTTTTTTTTAAATAATAATAATAATAGTTTATCAAACTACAATAACCATTTTTAAAAAAGAAAGAAAAAAGAAACAGGTCTATTACAATTAATCGGTGCAACTTTAGATTGCTTCCTTTTTTGTGGTCATCGCACATATCGTAATTGATCGGCCCAAAAATCATACTTTTTTTCTTTAAAGGACGACCTTTCATAAAACGACTTTTTTTTTTTGGATTCGCTTTTTGTCATATTTCATAATTTGGTCTCATAGTTTCTTTCTTCTTTAGTAACAACGACATTTCGATTCCATATGCAAACAAAAATTCCTCTAAATATAAACAGTTAAAAGAAAAATAAATAAAATGCGGACATGCAAAACATGCCCAAAGCAAAAGGTTTGAATGTTTCCCAATGAGCTAATAAAAACCAGCAAAATCCTCATTTTTATAATGATCGAAACGTGGCTTACGGCAATAAGTCAAGGACTATGGAGTCGGTAATAAAAATGTCCGACTCCAACTCCGACACCAACTCCGGAAATTTTAACGACTCCGTCTCCGACTCTGGTCTAGTTAATGCATTAATGTTGTTATTGTTTAAAATTGTGGGGAAACGGCAAACAAGTTGAAAATTTCCCCGTTTCAGTATTATCGGACATAAGGAAATTTTATATGCAGTTATTTCTTATTTGCTTCACGTTATTAATTTCGCTCTATCCGTATGTTTTAAATTTATTCAGAGAATTCACTAAATAAACAAAAACATACTACTGTAGGATTCTAAATATTATTCACATGTAATATACTGTGCTTAGAACATTGATACATAATTTCACGCCAGTAAGCAATAAATCAATAAACATTCTCGGTATTTGCTTTATTTTCCATCTCAACAATATATTATTATTGTTCATTTCTTAAAATGACAGATTTTGGAACTTCAGCTTATCTCTGCGGCAATTTGCCCTCTGATTAATAATCCTTTCTAGTAAACTAAGGAAAAGTAATTAAGTTTAAGTAATTAATCAAAAAGACATTTCTGGTTTTGAAATTATCATGTTGAACATCCAGATATTGTCTTATTATGGAAACAAGGCTTTGTATCTTATTAGAAAGTAATATTTTCGCAAGAGATGTTTGTTACAATAATTGTTTTCCATGAAAGTATATTATAATAAAATATTTTTAACAAAATTATACTGTAAGATTTGTGCGAAATATGTAGTATAAATGCAAGGTTAATTTAGAGCATAATTATATAAACTACAAAAATATATTAAAAACACATGCTAAGGTTCAGAAAGTACACTTTTTTCGTTCGTTATAATCTTCTTTTTTTTATGAAAAATAATATTTTATGAAGATTCCACAATATTGTTATTATGTTTAAGTATAAATAAAACAATTGCAAAATATTGATGAACATTTCTTCTCTTTTTTATATTAATCTATTTAAATTTAATTAAAAAATAAAAATGTATTTCTTTAGTTTTCAGATAATTATTTTAAAATTTCTGTGAAATTTTCTCTATTTCAGTATTAATTCAGACATGAGAAATTTTTTATACAAATAATTCTTTTTTTGCTTCACAATATTAATTTTGCTCTATCCATAAATTTTAAATATAATCAGCAAATTCTCTAAATAAATGAAAACATAATGTTGTACCATTCTAAATATTATTTACATGTAATATACTGTGCTTTGAATGTTGATACATAATTTCACGCCAGTAAGCAATGAATCAATGAACAGTCTCGGTATTTGTTTTCTTTTCGGTCTCAACAATTTATTATTATTGTTCCTTTCTTAAAATGACAGGTTTTGGAACTTCAGCTTATCTGTAAGGCATTTTCCCCTCTGACCAGAAATCATTTCCAGTAAACTAAGGAAAACCAATTAAGTTTAAGTAATTAATCAAAAAGGCTTTTCTGGTTTTGAAATTATCATGTTGAACATCCAGATATTGTCTTATTATGAAAACAAGGCTTTGTACGTTATTAGCAAGAAAAATTTTCGCGAGAGATGTTTGTTTCAAGAATTGTTTTCTATTAAAGTATATTATATTAAAATATTCTTACCGAAATTATACTGTAAGATTTGTGCGAAATATGTAGTATAAATGCAGGATTATTTTAGAGCATAATTATATGAACTACAAAAATATATTAAAAACATATGGTAAGGTTCACAAAGTACAGTTTTTTTCGTTCGTTATAATCTCCTTTTTTATGAAAAATAATATTTTATGAAGATTCCACAATATTATTATTATGTTTCAGTAGAAATAAAACAATTGCAAAATATTGATGAACATTTCTTCATTTTTTTATATTAATCTATTTAAATTTAATTAAAAAATAAAAATGTATTTTTTAATTTCCAGATACTTGTTTTAAAATTTCTGTGAAATTTTCTCTATTTCAGTATTAATTGAGACATGAGAAATTTTTTATAGAATTAATTCTTTTTTTGCTTCACAATAATAATTTCGCTCTATCAATAGGTTTAAATTTTATTCAGAAAATTCTCTAAATAAATGAAAACATACTACTGTACAATTCTAAATATTATTTACATGTAATATACTATGCTTAGAACTTTGATAAATAATTTCACGCCAGTAAGCAATAAATCAATGAACATCTTCGGTATTTGTTTTCTTTTCCATCTCAACAATATATTTATTATTGTTCATTTCTTAAAATGACAGATTTTGGATCTTCAGCTTATCTGTGAGACAATTTCCCCTCTGACCAATAATCCTTTCCAGTAAACTAAGAAAAAGCAATTACGTTTAAGTAATTAATCAAAAAGACTTTTCTGGTTTTGAAATTATCATGTTCAACATCCAGATATTGTCTTATTATGGAAACAAGGCTTTGTATGTTATTAGAAAGAAATATTTTAGCGAGCGATGTTTGTTTCAAGAATTGTTTACCAAAAAGGTATATTATAATAAATTGTTCTTACAGAAATTATACTGTAAGAATTGTGCGAAATATCTAGTATAAATGCTGAATTAATTTAGAGCATAATTGAGCATAAATGTATGAATTGCAAAAATATATTAAAAGCACGTGATAAGGTGAACAAGTTACAGTTTTCTCGATCGTTATAACCTGAAATGAACTATATTTGTTTTTTATGAAAAATAATATTTTATGAAGATTCCACAATATATTATTCAGATGCTACAGTATAAATAAAATAATCATAAAATATTAATAAATGCATCTTCACATTTTTTTTAAATAATTTACTTAAATTTAGTTGAAAAATATTGATATATTTATTTAATTTCTAGATAGTTGTTTTAAAATTTCTGTGAAATTTTCTCCATTTCAGTATTAATTCAGACATGAGAAATTTTTTATACAATTAATCCTTTTTTTGCTTCACAATATTAATTTCGCTTTATCCGTACGCTTAATTTTATTCAGAAAATTCTTTAATTAAATGAAAACATACTACTGTACAATAATTGTAAATATTATTTACATGTAATATACTATGCTTAGAACATTGATAAATAATTTCACGCCAGTAAGCAATAAATCAATGAACAGTCTCGGTATTTGTTTTCTTTTCGGTCTCAACAATATCTTATTATCGTTCATTTCTAAAAATGATAGGTTTTGGAACTTCAGCTTATCTGTGAGGCAATTTCCTCTCTGACCAATAATCCTTTCTAGTAAACTAAGGAAAAGTAATTAAGTTTAAGTATTTAATAAAAAAGACTTTTCTGGTTTTGAAATTGTCATGTTGAACATCCAGATATTGTCTTATTATGGATACTGTAAGATATGTGCGAAATATGTAGGATAAATGCAGAATTAATTTAGAGCATAATTCCATGAAATACAAAAATATATTCAAAGCACATGATAAGTTGAACAAATTACAGTTACATGTAAAGCACATGTTAAGTTCTCTCGTTCGTTATAACCTGAAATGAACAATGTTTGTTTTTTATGAAAAAAAAATATTTTATGAAGATTCCAAAATATATTATTAATATGCTACAGAATAAATAAAATAATTACAAAATATTGATAAATGTGTCCTCATATTTTAAAAATAATTTACTTAAAATTAATTGGAAAATAATGATATATTTCTTTAATTTCGAAATAATTGTTTTAAATTTTTCATATTTTTTTTTCTTTGTAGGCCCTACGTTAAGCATTTTCTTTGAAAAGTCATAAATATGTAAAGATACAAATTACATTCAAAATCAAATTTTAGATAATTTGTAAAAATTACGCTTTTTTTATAGTATTTCCAATATACGGATTTTATTAAATTGCAGTCCGCACAATTAAGTTCCTATTAAATGTTATATAATGCGATTTCTTTTGACATATTCTAAATAAAAAATACCCTTAGAAGTATTTTTAACATACTTTACATTAATAATAACATAAATAAAGCAATTAAAAGGCTTAAAATTTCAGATTCATAGCCTTTGTTAGTCTGTGAGCTAAAATATAATAATAACAGCATTTGAATCACTACTGAAAGGGCCATAGAATGGTTGAAAAAGTTGTAGCTATTTTGTTGCAATATAAAAATACATATATTGTAAGTTTTCACCTGAAAATAATTTTAGTAAATTTATTTGAGCTTTATATGAATTTTAGTTACGTAATTTTGCACTAAAATTTTAATTTTCAATTATTGAAATGAGATATTTTGAAATTTAAAAAAGGTCCAAATTGCCCCCCTTGTGTTTGTACCTCAACGCCACACTTGCGCCTTTATTGTATATTCCTATACAATAAATGGCATTGTTCTTTCCAACCCTTAAATTTTTTATCATAAATTTAGAATGAGCCGGTATATCTTTCATTAAAACTTGGATACATACATTTAAACATGACAAATTACGAAAAAGTCCATAATGAAATAAATTAAATTTCAGTTTCAGTATCAGGCAGTAGAAAATTGACAGTGAAAGACTGTATACCTACTAGTATACGTTTCATAGACATATGCGAACTTTCCTTTGTTTCCAGTATAAAAATTTCTAATATTTTTATTTCATTTTTTATTTTTTATTTATTTTTTTTTTTTTTACTATAAAAAAAATTAAAATGTTCTTTTATGAAATTTTTTATAATCGGACCCCCTTAACGCATTGCCTTCGTAGAATATCACGTGCTCGTATTAAAATAATTGTATTTTATTTATCGGAATATATATTTATGCTTTCTTTAGGAAATATTTATAATCAATTTGACACAGCGCTCCGAATTTTCTTGGAATTTTCGATTTTTTTTAACTTAAATTCCTACATCTTATAATATAATAATTATTTATCATTTAGACCTTTTAAAATATTCTAAATTCATTTAAAATAATATTTATTTCTTATGTTGAATAATTTAATGCCATTTGACAATTAAGAACAATCCTTATTCGACATGTTTTGCTGAGTTTGCATTCGCCTATCATAACATAAAAACTCTATACAATGTTTTATACATATATTTCACAAAAATTTGGATATATACATTTAAACATGGCATATTATGAAAAAGTTCATTATGATATAAATTGAGTTTAAAGTTCAGTTTTTGGCATTGCAGAACTGATAGCAAAATACTTTTTTTTTCTAATATACACACTTCATATACTCATATGAAATTTGTTTTATTACCAAAATTAAACTGACTAATATTTTATTATTAAGAAAAATTTTAAATGAACATTTTTATATTTTTGACGCTCAAATCCGCTTATTGCATTGTTTTTTAATATACTACGATCTTGTATTAAAAAAAAATTATAATTTTTTTTTATCGGAATTTTATATTAGCTTTACACATATTGCTATAGATATATTCGAAATCATTTTGACATAATGCTCTGAATTTACGTGGAATTTTCGATCCTTTTTTAATTTTCACCTTAAATTAAATTAAAACTCCATGTAACAGAATTTAAAGTATTTTTTAGTTAAAATATTATTTAGTATTAAAATTCTTTAGTTAATCAGGTACCCCCTTTTTACAGGGTAAAAAAAAAATATCTGCTAATAAATGTTTGCTATTAAAATTTTATAAATGTTCTAAGTTTATTTTAAAGTATATTTAATTTTCTATTGAATAATTTATATTAATGTCACTTGACAATTAAGAACTATCATTATTGGATATGTTTTGCTGAATTTGCATTGACAATGATATGTAACAATATGATCAACATTTTCTGATAATTAGTAAGCCCTGGGAAATACTTAAAGGCTTAATGGAATTTGACGTTGGTCAATAGAAATTAGAATAGGAAATCTCAGTGGAAACGTATTAAGCATAAGTGATAATCACCTTAGTTTGAACAGTATGGAAACATCAATGTTAATAAAGGTTTGATGAATTTATTTGATAATTTATTAAACTATTTAATAAGGTATGTAAGTATAGGGAAAATGTTAACAAATTATTTAACATTACATAGATACTTCCGTGATAAAGGGAAGATATTAACTAATTTTTATATTAAACTATTTTTTTTTACTTATAAAAATACAAATCTATTTATAAATACAATTTACTAATTATAAATATGAGCAAACGGTGTTTTTAGTTGTAAACCACTAAATAATAAGAAAGCAAGATTACTTAGAACGCTATGTTAAAATTATATTACATAGTTTTAACCTCTTGCCACAAAACGCATGTGAGAGACTGCGATAAACTTTGAAATATATTTATTTATGCAAGATTTTTGAAATTTAATCATTTTTGAAATGCTCACTTATGTGTATTCTTATGTATATACATTTAAAATGAATTATCACTATGAATGTTATAAGATAGATATATACGTTTGAAAAACGCATTTTTTAATAATAATAATAATAATAATATTCATAATAATAATTAAACAAATTACAAAAAGCATTAAAAAAACAGGTTTATAATATTTAATCGATGCAACATAAGATTGCTTCCTTTTTTGTGATTATCGCACATTTCGTAATCGACCGGCTCAAAAATGATATTTTTTTCTTTAAAGGACTACCTTTCATACAAAGATTTTTGATGGATTCGGTTTTTGTCATATTTCATAATTCGGTCTCATAGTTTCTTTCTTCTTTAGTAACAACGACCTTCCGATTTCATATTCCAAATTCCTCTAAATATAAACAGTTAAAAGAAAAATAAATAAAATGCGGACATGCAAAACATGCCCAAAGCAATGGTTTGAATGTTTCCCATTGAGCTAATAAAAAAAAAGCAAAATCCTCATCTTTATAATGATCGAAACAAGGCTTACGGCAATAAGTCAAGGACTATGGAGTCGGTAATAAAAATATCCGACTTCAACTCCGACACCAACTCCGGAAATTTCAACGACTCCCTCTCCGACTCTGTCTTCGACTCTGTCTTCGACTCTGCTCTAGTTAATGTATTAATCTTGTTATTGTTTAAAATTGTGGGGAAACGGCAAACAAGTTGAAAATTTCCCCGTTTCAGTATTATCGGACATAAGGAAATTTTATATGCAGTTATTTCTTATTTGCTTCACATTATTAATTTCGCTCTATCCGTATGATTTAAATTTATTCAGAGAATTCACTAAATAAACAAAAACATACTACTGTAGGATTCTAAATATTATTCACATGTAATATACTGTGCTTAGAACATTGATACATAATTTCACACCAGTAAGCAATAAATCAATAAACATTCTCGGTATTTGCTTTATTTTCCATCTCAACAATATATTATTATTGTTCATTTCTTAAAATGACAGATTTTCGAACTTCAGCTTATCTGTGAGGCAATTTCCCTCTGACTAATAATCCTTTCCAGTAAACTAAGGAAAAGCAATTAAGTTTAAGTAATTAATCAAAAGTCTTTTCTGGTTTTGAAATTATCATGTTGAACATCCAGATATTGTCTTATTATGGAAAAAAGGATTTGTATGTTATTAGAAAGAAATATTTTCGCTAGAGATGTTTGTTTCAAGAATTGTTTTCCATGAAAGTACATTATAATAAAATATTCTTACCGAAATTATACTGTAAGATTTGTGCGAAATATGTAGCATAAATGCAGGATTAATTTAGAGCATAATTATACGAATTACAAAAACATATTAAAAACACATGGTAAGTTTCACAAAGTACAGTTTTTTCGTTCGTTATAACCTTCTTTTTTATGAAAAATAATATTTTATGAAGATTCCACAATATTATTATTATGTTTCAGTATAAATAAAACAATTGCAAAATACTGATGAACATTTCTTCACTTTTTTTATATTAATCTATTTAAATTTAATTAAAAAATATAAATGTATTTCTTTAGTTTTCAGATAATTATTTTAAAATTTCTGTGAAATTTTCTCTATTTAAGTATTAATTCAGACATGAGAAATTTTTTATACAAATAATCCTTTTTTTGCTTCACAATATTAATTTCGCTCTATCCATAAATTTTAAATATAATCAGCAAATTCTCTAAATAAATGAAAACATAATGTTGTACCATTCTAAATATTATTTACATGTAATATACTGTGCTTTGAATGTTGATACATAATTTCACGCCAGTAAGCAATAAATCAATGAACAGTCTCGGTATTTGTTTTCTTTTCGGTCTCAACAATTTATTATTATTGTTCATTTCTTAAAATGACAGGTTTTGGAACTTCAGCTTATCTGTAAGGCATTTTCCCCTCTGACCAGAAATCATTTCCAGTAAACTAAGGAAAACCAATTAAGTTTAAGTAATTAATCAAAAAGACTTTTCTGGTTTTGAAATTATCATGTTGAACATCCAGATATTGTCTTATTATGAAAACAAGGCTTTGTACGTTATTAGCAAGAAAAAGTTTCGCGAGAGATGTTTGTTTCAAGAATTGTTTTCTATTAAAGTATATTATATTAAAATATTCTTACCGAAATTATACTGTAAGAATTGTGCGAAATATGTTGTATAAGTGCAGGATTATTTTATAGCATAATTATATGAACTACAAAAGTATAGTAAAAACACTTGGTAAGGTTCACAAAGTACAGTTTTTTCGTTCGTTATAACCTTCTTGAAGATTACACAATATTATTATTATATTTCAGTATAAATAAAACAATTGCAAAATATTGATGAACATTTCTTCACTTTTTTATATTAATCTATTTAAATTTAATTAAAACATAAAAATGTATTTCTTTAATTTTCAGATAATTGTTTTAAAATTTCTGTGAAATTTCTTCTATTTTAGTATTAATTCTGACATGATAAATTTTTTGTACAATTCTTTTTTTGCTTCACAATATTAATTTCGCTCTACCCGTACGTTTTAAATTTATTCAGAAAATTCTCTAAATAAATAAGAAACATACTAGTGTACAATTCTAAATATTATGTACATGTAATATACTGTGCTTAGAACATTGATACACTATTTCACGCCAGTAAGCAATAAATCAATGAACATTCTCGGTATTTGCTTTCGTTTCCATCTCAACAGTATATTATTATTGTTCATTTCTTAAAATGACAGATTTTGGATCTTCAGTTTATCTCTGAGGCAATTTCTCCTCTAACCAATAATCCTTTCCAATAAACTAAGGAAAAGTGATTAAGTTTAAGTAATTAATCAAAAAGACTTTTCTGGTTTTGAAATTATCGTGTTGAACATCCAGATATTGTCTTATTATAGAAACAAGGCTTTGTATGTTATTAGAAAGAAATATTTTTGCAAGCGATGTTTGTTTCAAGAATTGTTTTCCAAGAAGGTATATTATAATAAAATGTTCTTACAGAAATTATGCTGTAAGAATTGTGCGAAATATGTAGTATAAATGCTGGATTAATTTAGAGCATAATTGTATGAAATAAAAAAATATATTAAAAGCACGTGATAAGGTGAACAAGTTACAGTTTTCTCAATCGTTATAACCTGAAATGAACGATGTTTTTTATAAAAAATAATATTTTATAAAGATTCCACAATATATTATTAATATGCTACAGTATAAATAAAATAATTATAAAATATGAATAAATGCGTCTTCACATTTTTTTAATAATTTAATTAAATTTAATTGAAAAATATTGATATATTTCTTTAATTTCCAGATAATTGTTTTAAAATTTCTGTGAAAATTTCCCCATTTTAATATTACTTCAGACATGAGGAAATTTTGTATACTTTTAATTTTTTGTACAATATTAATTTCGCTCTATCCAAATATTTTAAATTTATTCAGCAAATTCTCTAAATAGATGAAAACATAATGTTGTACAATTCTGAAAATTATTTACATGTAATATACTGTGTTTAGGACATTGATACATAATTTCACGGCAGTAAGCAATATAACAATGAACAGTCTCAGTACTTGTTTTCTTTTCGGTCTCAACAATATATTATAATTGTGCATTTCTTAAAATGACAGGTTTCGGAACTGCAGCTTATCTGTATGGCAATTTCCCTCTGACCAATAATCCTTTCCAGTAAACTAAGGAAAAGTAATTAAGTTTAAGTAATCAATCAAAAAGACTTTTCTGGTTTTGAAATTACCATGTTGAACATCCAGATATTGTCTTATTATGGATACTATAAGATATGTGCGAAATATGCAGGGTAAATGCAGAATTAATTTTGAGCATAATTCCATAAAATACAAAAATATATTAAAAGCACATGATAAGGTGAACAAATTACAGTTTTCTCTTTCGTTATAACCTGAAATGAGCGATATATATATATATATATATATATATATATATATATATATATATATATATATATATATATATATATATATATATATATATATATATATATATATATATATATATATTATGAAAAATAATATTTTATGAAGATTACAGAATATATTATTATTATGCTACACTATAAACAATATAATTAAAAAATATTGATAAATGTGTCTTCATATTTTATTAAATTATTCATTTGCATTTAGTTTTAAAATAATGATATATTTCTGTAATTTCTAAATAATTGTTTTAAAATTTCCATAAATTGTATTCATTGTGCAGTGTTAAAAATTTGCAGCATTCTGTCCAGTCATTTGACCGTTTAAAAAAAAAAAAAAAAAAAAAAAAAAAAAACGGTTACGTAACCATAATTTAATGCTATTCTGACCATTATTGGATATTTTAGGGTCGAAATGTAGTTAAATTATGGTTATGTAACCCTTCTTTTTAAAAAAACGGTCAAATGCCTGGACAGAATGCTGTAAATTTTTAACAGTGCAGGATTTCTTATTTGCTTCTCACTATTAATTTCGCGCTATTCGCTCGTTTTAAATTTATTCAGAAAATTCTCGAAATAAATGAAAACATACTACATTAAAAAAACACTATTTACATGTAATATACTGTGCTTAGAACATTGATACATAATTTCACGCCAGTAATCAATAAATCAATGGTCATTCTCGGTATTTGTTTTCTTTTCCATATCAACAATATATTATTATTGTTCATTTCTTAAAATGACAGATTTTGGAACTTCAGCTTATCTCTGCGGCAATTTCCCTCTGACCAATAATCCTTTCAAGTAAACTAAGGAAAAATAATTAAGTTTAAGTAATTAATCAAAAAGACTTTTCTGGTTTTGAAATTATCATGTTGAACATCCATACATTGTCTTATTATGGAAAAACGGCTTTGTATGATATTAGAAAGAACTATTTTAGCGAGCGATGTTTGTTTCAAGAATTGTTTTCCAAGAAAATATATTATATTAAAATTATCTTAAAGAAATTATTCTGTAAGAATTGTGCGAAATATGCAGTATAAATGCAGGATTAATTTAGAGCATAATTATATGAAATACAAAAATATATTAAAAGCACGTGATAAGTTGAACAAATTACAGTTTTCCCGTTCGTTATAACTTGAAAAGAACGATGTCTGGTTTTTATGAAAAGTAATATTTTATGGAGATTCTAAAATATATTATTATTGTGTTACAGTATAAATAAAATAATTATAAAAAATATTGATAAGTGTGATGTCATATTTTTTTAAATAACTTATTAAATTTAATTGAAAAATAATGATACATTTAATTAATTTCTAAATAACTGTTTTAAATATTTAATAAAAATTTTCATAAATTGTATTCATTGTAGGATCTACATTAAGTATTTTATTTAACCCGCTAGATACCAAAACCCCTTCGAGATCTTTTGAGTCATTTTAATTCGTATATCCTAATTCCCACCAAAAAATTAAAATAGCAAAATTTGCTTCACTTAATTACAGACATTCCGTAATTAAATTAACCGAAATTACCCATTGAATTTTTCTTGTGTAAAGTCAGATTTTCTAAACTTTTTATTATTATTATTATTACAATACAATAAGTATATAAAAAGTTTAATGTGCAATGTTTTTGGTGGTAAACCACTAAATAGTAAGAAAGCAATATGATTTAGAAAACTACGTTAATTTTATATTACATAGTTTTAACATCTTGCCACAAAACTCAGGTGAGAGATTATGATAAACTTAGAAATGTATTTATTTATTAAGATTTTTGAAATTTCATCATTTTCGCAATGCTCAATTATGTGTATTCTTATGTCTATATAATGAAAATGAATTATCACTATGAAAGTTATTCTATTAATAGATAAGTTTGAGAAAAATCCTTTTTGTTTAATAATAATACAAATAATAAAATAATAATTTAATAAATTACAACAACCATTTGAAATTTTTTTTTTTTTTTTTTTTTTTTTTTTTAAGGGACGATCTTTCATACAACTTTATTTGTATTCAGTTTTTATCATATGTCATAATTTGCGTCCCATAATTTCTTTCTTCTTTATTAACAACGACTTTTCGATTTATTATTCAAATAAAAATTCCTCTGAATATAAACAATTTAAATAAATAAATAAATAAAATGCGGACATCCAAAAAATGTATAAAGCAAGATGTTTGAATGTTTCCCATTCAGTTAATAAAAATTAGAAAAATCCTCATTTTTTAATGATCAAAACGTGGATAAACTGTTAAAAAAAAAAAAAAAAAAAAAAAAAAAAATTCTGTGAAGGTACTAAACATTCTCTAGGACACTGGAATTTTTCATTTAACGATAACAAGAAAATTTCATGTAATCGATTCTGTAACTTGAATTTTTGCTGTTACCGTTACAGGAAAAGTTCTTGGAATCCCAGTTTCCTATAAAAGGTTTAGTACCTTTGCAGATTTTTTTTTTACAGTGTACGGCAATAAGATAAGGACTGTGGAGTCGGTGGGAAAATGGCCGACTCTAACTCCAGAAACTTTAACGACTCCGTCTCCGACTCTGACTCCGAGTCTGGTCTGGTTAATGTATTAGTGTTGTTATTGTTTAAAATTGTAGGGGAATGACAAATAAGGTGAAACTTTCCTCGTTTCAGTATTAATTCAAACACAAGGAAATTTTAAATGGAGTTATTTCTTATTTACTTCACATTATTAATTTCGCGCTATCCGTACGTTTTATATTTATTCAGAAAATTCTCTAAATAAATGAAAGCATACTTCTGTACAATTCTAAATATTATTTTTATGCAATATATGGTGCTTAGAACATTGTTACATAATTTCAAGCCAATAAGCAATAAATGAATGAACATTCCCGGTATTTGTTTTTTTCTCCCCGTTTCAGTATTAATCAGTACATTTTAAATTTATTCAGAAAATTCTCTAAATAAATAAAAACATACTACTGTACGATTCTAAATATTATTTACATGTAATATACTGTGCTTAAAACATTGATACATATTTTCACGCCAGTAAGCAATAAATCAATGAACATCTTCGGTATTTGTTTTCTTTTCCATCTCAACAATATATTATTATTGTTCATTTCTTATAATGAAAGATTTTGAAAGTTAAGCTTATCTCTGAAGCAATTTCCCCTCAGACCAATAATCTTTTCCAGTAAACTTAGGAAATGTAATTAAGTTTAAGTAATTTATCAAAAAGACTTTTCTGGTATTGAAATTATCATGTTGAACATCCAGATATTGTCTTATTATGGAAACAAGGCTATGTTATGTTATTAGAAAGAAATACTTTTGCGAGCGATGTTTGTTCACGAATTGTTTTCCAAGAAGGTATATTATAATAAAATGTTCTTACCGAAATTATACTGTAAGAATTGTGCGAAATATGTAGTATAAATACAGGAATAATTTTGAGCATAATTACATGAAATTAAAAAATATATTAAAAGCACGTGATAAGGTGAACAAATGACAGTTTTCTCGATCGTTATAACCTGAAATGAAAAATATTTGATTTTATGAAAAATAATATTTTATGAAGATTTCACAATATATTATTATTAAGCTACAGTATAAAAAAATAATTAAAAAATATTGATAAATGTGTCTTTATATATATTTTAAATAATTTACTTAGATTTAATTGAAAAATGATATATTTCTTTAATTTCTAAATAAGTGTTTTAAAAATTTCATTAATTGTATTTATTGTAGGATCTACGTTAAATATTTTCTTTTAAAAGGCATAAATATGTAAAAATGTAGAACATTAGATTGCTTCCTTTTTTGCGATCATCGCACATTTCGTAATCAATCGGCTCATAATCAGATTTTTTTTCTTCAAAGGACAACCTTTCATACGACGACTTTTTTTTGGATTAGGTTTTTATCGTACCTCATAATCTGTGTTCCATAATTTTTTTCTTCTTTGGTAACAACGACATTTCGATTTCCTTTGCAAATAAAAATTCATATAAATGTAAAAAATATTATAAAATGCGGACATCCGAAATATACCCAAAGCAAGATATTTGAATGTTTCCCATTCAGTTAATAAAAATCAGCAAAATCCTAATTTTTATAATGTTCAAAACGTGTCTTACGGCAATAAGACAAGAACTGTGGAGGAAAAATGGCCGACTCCAACTACGACACCAACTCCCGAAATTTTAACGATTTAATCTCAGACTCTTGTATGGTTAATATATTAGAGTTTTTTTATTTGAAATTGTAGGGGAACAACAAATAAGGTGAAAATTTCCCCGTTTCACTATTAATTCATACATAAGGAAATTTTATATGCAGTTACTTCTTATTTGCTTCACATTATTTGCTTCAATTTCGCGCTATCGTACGCTTTAAATTTATTCAGAAAATTCGTCAATTGAGAATAATAAGGTTCTGTCTGTGTTTTTGAAAAAAACTCAATTATCGATATGGAAAGCTTGTATCTACGAAGGCATTATTGCATCACAGTGATATTATATATACTTTACACATGACCTTACAATTATACTATAATATTATTTAAATCCAGAAATGCCTTCATAGATACAAATAGAGCATTTCTATATCGATAAGTCATTTTTTTTTCAAAAACACTGATTGACCCTTGTTATTCTCTGGTGACGAATTCTCTAACTAAATGAAAACATACCACTGGACATTTCTAAATCTTATTTACATGTAATATGCTGTGCTTCGAATATTGATACATAATTTCACGCCAGTAAGCAATAAATCAATGAACATTCTCGGTATTTGTTTTATTTTCCGTCTCAACAATATATTATTATTGTTCATTTCTTAAAATGACAGATTTTGGAACTTCAGCTTATCTGTGAGGCAATTTCCCCTCTGACCAATAATCATTTCCAGTAAACTAAGGAAAAGTAATTAAGTTTAAGTAATTAATCAAAAATACTTTTCTGGTTTTGAAATTATCATGTTGAACATCCAGATATTGTCTTATTATGGAAACAAGGCTTTGTTATGTTATTAAAAAGAAATATTTTTGCGAGCGAAGTTTGTTTCAAGAATTGTTTTCCAAGAAAGGCATATTATAATAAAATGTTCTTACCGAAATTACACTGTGAGATATGTGCGAAATATGTAGTATAAATTCAGGATTAATTTAGAGCATAATTATATGAAATACAAGAATATATTAAAAACACATGATAAGGTGCACAAATTACAGTTTTCTCGAACCTTATAACATAAAATGAACGATATTTGTATTTTAAGAAACATAATATTTTATGAAGATTCCACAGTATATTATTATTGATATGCTACAGTATAAATAAAATAATTTCAAAATATTGATAAATGCCTCTTAATATTTAAAAAGTAATTCACTTACATTAAATTGAAAAATAGTGATATATTTCTTTAATTTCCAAATAATTGTTTTGAAATTTTTCATGTATTCTCAGTCTTTGATAGCCAGTGACCTAAGAACAATAACAACAGCATTTGAATCCCTACTGAAAAGGCCATAGAATGGTTGAAAATGTTGTAGGTATTTTAATGTATTATAAATATATATATTATAAGCTTTCACCCAAAAATAATATTAGAACATTTTTTTGAGCTTTATATGAATTTTAATTTTGTAATTTTGCACTAAAATTTGAATTTTCAATTATTGAAATGAGAAATTTTGAAATTAAAAAAGGGGCCAAATTGTCTCCCTGATTTTTGTGCCTCAACGCCTCACTTGCGCCTTTATTATACAAGGTAAAGTTTATAAAGTCCCGGACCCATTTTAATAACTCATAAAATAATGAAGATATAAGCAAATTTATGGCATTTATTGATGGAATAACTCATATATTTTCCTTTTCAAGTTTGAATATCTTTACTTCTGTAAAGATTGCGCGTGGTTAATTTCAGATGATTTCATTTTCCAGTCTAATTTTCTGTACTTTTCTAAATATCGTTTGCTTATTAATTGCATTTTTCTCTCTTATTTTTGGCAATTATTGCAATGTTATGTTTACTTTTTATGTGTTTGTTCTATGCTACTTTTTTATGTGATGTTTTATTCGAACGGATATTAAGGAGAATGCATATAACACAAGAGTATGGCGTGAAATCGTCTATTTACTTGATATTCTCCGTTCGACGAAGGGGACACATGTGGAAGTTTATTGACAAAAGTCATGAAACTTTTTGAGTCTATCTAACCATTTATGTTATTAATTTTAATCTATCTTTATTATTTTATGAACTATTAAACATCAAAATGGGTCTGGGATTTTATAAACACCCTGTATATTCCTATACAATAAATGATTGTTATATTGTTCTTTGGGACCCTTAAAGTTTGTATCACGAATTTAGAATTACCCCGTATACCTTTCATTAAAACTTGGATATATCCTTTGAAGCATGAAAAATTACGAAAAAGTCCATCATGAAAAAAAGTTAGTTTCACTTTCTGGCAGTGGAGAATTGGTAGTGAAAGACTGTATATGGGTGATTCTACGATAAGAGGTAATTTGTACGGCAATCCGTTTAAAACAGATTTTTTATTCTATACGTTCCTATTTTTTGCAATGAATCGCATCATCTTAATATATTTTATTAAATAACATCACGATTGAATGCCTAATTAAAACACATTTTTCTGAAATTTCTTACAAAGTATAAAAAAGTCTCTACCCTGGCATGTCCCCTTGTTGGTTTCAATTTAACTTTCAAACAATACATGTATTTTTTCCCTCAGATGCTTAACTAAAGTATGTTTAATAGGAATTTAAGTAATTATACTTACGTATTATAAAATAAAAAATAAAATAATTTTGTTAATTTCAAGTTTCTAAAATTAACTTTTGTCCCGCTTTTTTGTGTATCTATCCTGTCAAATTTCATTCCGCTGAAACAAATATAAATTCAAAAATGGATAGATTAGAAGTATAGCTTAAGGACATCTATCGGCTTGAAGTTAGCAATACTAAACACGCAAGCCATTTAATCGTCCCATTTTTAGTTGTTGCGACGCGACCGTGCGGTCTAGTGGTTTCGCAAGGTGATCGTGTATCTCCCCTGGTAAGTCACAAAACTTATAATATTCATTTAATTCAATTGCATTTACTGCCCTAATTAAAAAGAACAGTAAAAATTAAAGTTAAATATACAATTAACCCAAAAACTAATTCAGTCAGTTAAAAAATTTGAATTTATCATGAAAATGTCTCTCCCCTGTCGTATTTTCCCTGTCAAGATAACTGTTAGGGGAGAGGGTCGCGGATAAAAAAAAAGTTATAAAATATGTATAAAGTGACTTGCCCTTATATGAAAAGGTAAATAAACGAGACAAAAATCATAATTTAAGGTTTTTGATAAAACACAAACTTTTCTTTTTGGCCGTATCCTCTATGTATTTGAAACCTCTTATCGTAGAATCACTCATATCTCTAATATACGTTTCATATACGCATGCGAAATTTGCTTCGTTTCCCGTATAAAACTTTCCAGAATTTTATTATTAAGAAGAAATTAAAATGTTCTTTTATGAAAATTTAGACAATAGTTTTGGTCCTTACGGCATTGCCTTTGCAGAATATTACATGCTTATATTAAAGTAATTGTGTTTTATTTATCGGAATATATGTTGATTTTACTTCTTTGAAGAAATTTTTTAAACAATTTGACACAACACTGTGAGTTTTCTTGGAATTTTCGATTTTTTTTTTATTTCTATTCCTACATCCTATAATAGAAATTAAATTCCGCACTCAATTATTTAATATAATCATGTGTCCATTTTTTTACAGCGTAATAAAATAATCTTTATTATGAATAACTGTTTGCTATTTATACTTTTAAAATATTTAAGTTTATTTTAAAGTATGTTTAATTTTATATTGGATAATTCAAATTAATATCACTTGACAATTAAGAACTATAATTATTCGATATAAATTTGTATTTGCGATCATAACATAAAATTTCTACACAATGTTTTATACACATATTTCGATGTATATCGATTTTCAAAATTTGTGATTTATACATGACAAATTATAGAAAGTTTATCATGAGGTAAACTGAGTTTAAGGTTAAGTTTTTGGCAGTGCAGATCTGATAGTAAAAGACATTTTTTATATATTCTAATATACGCATCATATACACATACAAAATTTGTTTTACTCCCTGTGTTAAACTGTCTAATATTTCATTATTAAGAAAAAATATTAAATGCATTAGTATTAGTTTTTTTTACGCTCAAAATCTCTTACCGCATTGTCTTTGTAAAATACTACGTGCTTGTATTTAAAAAAAAAAAAAAAAATATTGGAATAAATAGGGTGATTATAATTAAAGTCCGACTTTCAAAACGCTCTAAAAAGCGAACCCGTTAGAATGGCGTCAAAATTTAACAGCGTATTATTGAAGAAGGGGGAAAGAACATGAACCAAAAAAAATTCCAAATTTTAGCGCAGATGGCGCTATAAGCGTCAGAATTTCGACTACAAAGGACAAATCGTAAAACAACGGCTAAGGCGTAAGTTACACGATATAAACCAACTGTATTGTTCAGTGTGCATGACTGTACGCGTGTGATACTGTTAGTTATGTAAGCCCGTCTACCACATCGGATGGGAAAAATCGGTTTTTAATTTTCCTGAGGCCAAAAACCGCATAAAAAGCATCCATCCAATCGGTCTTTAAGTTCGGCGAGACTGGCGCAAAACATGTTCAATATGCTGTCCGCCGTTGGGGCAACAAGATTAAATAGGGAAACAGCATGTTCCACAACTGATCGAAGTGTATCCGGGATCAAGTTCAGAATGTGTTGCGCAATGCGTGTCTTTAATTCAGCTACGTTGGCAATCGGAGTACTGAACACAATATCTTTCAGATAACCCCACAGCCAGAAATCACACGGATTAAGATCAGATGATCGGGCCGGCCAGGCTGTAGGGAAATGACGACTGATAATTCTAGCATTTCCGAAATGCCGCCTCAACAACTGCTTCACTCGATTTGCAATGTGTGGAGGAGCGCCATCTAGCATAAAAATGATACTATCCAGACATTCACGCTGTTGCAGAGCTGGAATGACGTCATTACGCAAAAGAGTCTCATAGCGCTGACCATTGACGGTAACGGTAAAATGGCCTAAAGCACTCGTCTCCTCTAAAAAATACGGCCCTATGATAAATGATGCCGTAAATCCGCACCACACAGTGACCTTTGCAGGATGAAGTGGTACTGGGTTCGTTGCGAGTGGATTTTCTGTTGCCCATATTCGGCAATTCTGTATATTGACATATCCCGTCAGGTGGAAATGGCCTTCGTCTGTCGACAGAATTTTCCACGGCCAATCATTGTCCACTTCCATGCGAGCGAGAAATTCCAAAGCAAAACACTCTCTTGCTGGCTGGTCAGAAGAGAACAACTCCTGCACATGGAAATTTTATACGGATAGCATTGCAGGATGTTTCGTAGAATGTTATGTACCGTGCTCACAGGCCTGTTCAATGTTCGGGCAATTCTCCGTGCACTTCATGGTTGCTCACCACCGCTAGACTCTTCCTGAACTGCTGTGGCCACTTCTTCAACTACCGCCGAATCACATCTTTTCCTTCCTCTACCAGACTGCACATCAAACTAACTGTATTTTCGAATTTTTGCATCATTTTCACCAGATCTCTGACAGTCATCGGTCCAGCGCCTTTTTTCTTATCCTTGAGAGTCCTGAACTTCTGCAGAGCCACTGGTGCAGAACCACCGTTCTTGTAATAAAGCTTTACAAGCAGAGCACGATCCTTCATAGAGACACTCATGACCAACGTCTGAGAAGCGAAATGAGGAAACGCCGTTTACCCAACGCTTTTATAACACCTGAAATTGCCGTACGCATGCCAGGTATTTTAATTTACATATACTGACGCTTACAGTGCTATTTGTCACAAAAATTTGGAACTTTTATTTTGGTTCATGTTCTTTCCCCTTTCTTCAATAATACGCTGTTAAATTTTGACGCCATTCTAACGAGTGGTTCGCTTTTTAGAGCGTTTTGAAACTCGGACTTTAATTATAATCATCCTGTATGTTAGCTTTACATTCTTATCGAAATATTCAAAATCATTTTGACACAACAACGCTCTGAATTTTCTTGGAATTTTCGATCTTTTTTTCAAACTTAAATTCCTACTTTAAAATTAAATTAAATATCCATGTAATAGAAATTAAATTTCGTACTGAATTATTCAGTTAATCAGGTACCATTTTTTACAGCGCAAAAAAAAGTTTTTGCTAATAATTGTTTTTTATTAAAATTTTACAAATGCTCTAAGTTTATTTTAAGGTATATTTAATTTTCTGTTGAATAATTTATATTAATGTCACTTGACAATTAAGAACTATCATTATTCCATATGTTTTGTTGAATTTGCATTGACAATGATATGTAACAATATGATCAACATTTGCAGATAATTAGTAAGCCCTGGGAAATACTTAAAGGCTTAATGGATTTGACGTTGGTCGCGAGAAATTAGTATAGGAAATCTCAGTGGAAACGTATTAAGCATAAGTGATAATCACCTTAGTTTAAACAGTATGGAAACATTAATGTTAATAAAGGTTTGATAAATTTATTTGATAATTTATTAATAATCTATATAATAAGTCATGTAAGTGTAGGGAAAATATTAACAAATTAACATTATATAGATCCTTCAATGATAAAGGGAAGAGATAAACTAATTTTTATATCAAACTAATTATTTTTAATTTGCAAAAATACAATTTTATTTTTAAATACAATATCTTATAATAAATACGAGAAAAGATGTTTTTGGTTGTTAACCACTAAATAGTAAGAAAGCAAGATGATTTAGAATTCTATGTTAATTTTAAATTACATAGTTTTAACCTCTTGCAACAAAACTCATGTGAGAGATTGCGATAAGCTTCAAAATTTATTTATTTGTGTAAGATATTTGAAATTTCATCATTTTTGCAATACTCACTTATGTGTATTCTTATGTATATACAATGAAAATGAATTATCACTGAATTATGTTATACGATTAATATATAAGTTTGAAAAACGCAGATTTGTTTAATAATAATAAAAATAATGTAAATAACAATAATAGTAATATAAAAAAATAAAATAATAATAATTTAATAAATTACAACAATCATTTGAAAAATAAATAAAAAAAATTTGGTTTATTACAATTAATCGGTGCGAATTAGATTGCTTCCTTTTTTGCGATTATCGCGCGTTTCGTAATCTATTGACTCAATAATCACTTTTTTTTTCTTTAGAGGACGATCTCTCATACGACGACTTTCTTTGGATTCGGTTTTTATCATATCTCATAATTTGCGTCTCATAATTTCTTTCTTCTTTATTAACAATGACATTTCGATTTCCTATGCAGAAAAAAATTCATCTAAATGTAAGCAATTAAAAAAATAAATAAAATGCGGACATCCAAAATATGCCCAAAGCAAGCTGTTTGAATGTTTCCCTTTGAGTTAATAAAAATCAGCAAAATCATCATTTTTTTAATGATCAAAACGTGGTTTACGGTAATAAGACAAGGATTATAGAGTCGGTTGGAAAAATGGCCGACTCCAACTCCGACACCAATTCCGAAAATTTTAACGACTCCGTATCCGACTCTGCTCTGGTTAATATATTAGTGTTGTTATAGTTTAAAATTCTGGGGGAACGACTAATAAAGAGAAAATTTCCCCGTTTCAGTATTAATTCAGACATAAGGAAATTTTATATGCAGTTATTTCTTATTTGCTTAGCATTATTAATTTCGCTCTATACGTACGTTTTAAATTTATTCAGAAAATTCTCTTAATAAATGAAAAAAATAATACTGCACAGTTCTAAATAGTATTTACATGTAATATACTGTGCTTAAAACATTGATACATAATTTAACGCCAATAAGCAAAAAATCAATGATCATTCTCGGTATTTGTTTTCTTTTCCATCTCAACAATATATTATTGTTGTTCATTTCTTAAAATGACAGACTTTGGAACTTCAGCTTATATGTGAGGCAATTTCCCCTCTGACCAATAATCCTTTCCAGTAAACCAAGGAAAAGTAATTAAGTTTAAGTAATTAATCAAAAAGACTTTTCTGGTTTTGAAATTATCATGTTGAACATACAGATATTGTCTTATTATGAAAACAAGGCTTTGTACGTTATTAGAAAGAAATATTTTCGCGAGAGATGTTTGTTTCAAGAATTTTTTTTCCATGAAAGTATATTATAATAAAATATTCTTACCGAAATTATAATGTAAGATTTTTGCGAAATATGTGGTATAAATGCAGGATTAATTTGGAGCATAATTATATGAACTACAAAAATATATTAAAAACACATGGTAAGGTTCACAAAGTACAGTTTTTTCGTTCGTTATAACCTTCTTTTTTATGAAAAATAATATTTTATAAAGATTCCACAATATTATTATTATGTGTCAGTATAAATAAAACAATTGCAAAACATTGATGAACACTTCTTCAATTTTTATATTAATCTATTTAAATTTAACTAAAACATAAAAATGTATTTCTTTAATTTCCAGATAATTGTTTTAAAATTTCTGTGAAATTTTCACTATTTCAGTATTAGTTCAGACACGGTAAATTTTTTATACAATTAATACTTTTTTTGCTTCACAATATTAATTTCGCTATATCCGTACGTTTAAATTTTATTCAGAAAATTCTCTAAATAAATGAAAACATACTACTGTACAATTATAAGTATTATTTACATGTAATATACTATGCTTAGAACTTTGATAAATAATTTCACGCCAGTAAGCAATAAATTAATGATCATCTTCGGTATTTGTTTTCTTTTCCATCTCAACAATATAATATTATTGTTCATTTCTTAAAATGAAAGATTTTGGAGCTTCAACTTATCTCTGCGGCAATTTCCCTCTGACCAATAATCCTTTCTAGTAAACTAAGGAAAAGTAATTAAGTTTAAGTAATTAATCAAAAAGACATTTCTGGTTTTGAAATTATCATGTTGAACATTCAGATATTGTCTTATTATGGAAACAAGGCTTTGTATGTCATTACAAAGAAATATTTTAGCGAGCGATGTTTGTTTCACGGATTATTTACCAAGAAAGTATTCTATAATAAACTGTTCTTACCGGAATTATAATGTAAAGAATTGTGCGAAATATGTAGTACAAATGCAGAATTAATTTACAGCATAATTATATGAAATACAAAAATATATTTAAAGCACATGGTAAGGTGAACAAATTACAGTTTTCCCTTTTGTTATAACCTGAAATGAACGTTTTTTATGATATTTTATGAAGATTCTACAATATATTGTTATGCTACAGTATAAAAATGGTTACAAAATATTGATAAATGTGTCATTATATTTTTTAAACAATTTACATAAATTTAATTAAAAAATAATGATATATTTCTTACATTTCGAAATAGTTGTTATAAACTTTTCATAAATTGTATTCATAGTAGGATATACGTTAATTATTTTCTTTTAAAAGTCATAAATATGTAAAGATACAAATTACATTCCAAATCAATTTTAAATAATTTGTAAGAATTACGCTTGTTTTATAGTAGTTCTGTTTTACGGAAAAAAGTTTATTATTATTATTATCATTATTATTATTATTATTATGATCATCACAAATTAAAAAATATCTAAAGGTGAATATTAAAAAATGCAAAAATTTCAGTACGCACAATTAAGTTTTAATAAATTTTATATAATACAATTTTTTTTGACATACTCTAATAAACAAATACACTAAGAAGTATTTTCAAGAGACAATACATTTACAGCAACATAAGTAAAGCAATTAAAAGACTTACAATTTCACAATTTGATTTTCCTTGCATGTTGTACAAGGTATATATGTACAAAGTACAGGGCCTTCTGCTATACTGTATAAATATATTTTCACATTTTTCTTTATTAATAATTAATAATTATATCTCATAAAAGAAATATATAAAGAAGGTAACAGTTCTGTATTTTACAAATATTTTTTTCGTAACTAAAATATGAATTTCACTGAAAATAAATAGAATTTTCTTTGCTTGTATTTTAGTTCTTTATCATGTATTAATTTGTCGCTGCACAATTATTCTTCTTATCTTTGACATAGTTCACGTCAGAGGTAGTAAAATCACAGTTATAAGCAAGATCTTTTAGATATTTCCATGAAAATAATGAGATAAATGTCTTTGTAAAAATTTATTAGACTTGTTTCAATAAATTAACAAATAAAACTGAATATTACATATTACATTTTGAATAAATGGAGTTTTAAATTTATTTCTTTAATTGCAAATGCGCATTTCTTTTACCGTACAATATGTCAGTTTATTCTGATAGGGAAAGATAAAGTAACTATATTAGATTAATTTTAAACACGATTCGTGTTTAAAATTAATCTAATGTAATTTCGTATGCAGCGATTTTCTGCAGTTCCATATACTGACCTTTTGATTTATTCTGTTGAACTGATCCAGAGTATCAGACCAAATAAAAGTGATCGTTGAGGTTAATTGGGTGAAATAGTCCTCCAGTGTTCGTGTCCGGGATAGCTCAGTTGGTAGAGCATTGGCGGCTTCTGCCAATACATGCCTGGTTCGAATCCTGGCCCGAACTTTTTTCACCCAATATTGAAAAATGGAATAAATTACTTCTGTTAAAGTAACTATAGTTGGTACTTAAAATATTTTTAACTCTTGATTGCTCTGTGTGCCACATCTGCCACATACCTGAAAAAACTATGATTCACATTATGTGCCATGTGTTTGTACATTATGATCGTCGTAACTTATCAAGAGCTGTCCTAAAAATAGAATAATACTTATTTTGTCCATGTGAGATGGAAGCATTTTACCTGAAAATAGAATTTTTTATTTGGAAACAACAAAAATTTCAATCACGCTATTAAAGACCCTGTCCCTGAGCCGAGGAAACGCTCGCGAGCTTCAGTTATTTCATTTTATTTCCTTAATACACTACACAACTCTTTAAATTAATATTTTTAAACTTTCAGTGAAATATTAAAAGCAAATTTTGCCTTAACGCTCCCATACTCGCCCGAGAAAACGCTATTCTTATGGGAAAGCATTTTTCCAGTAACTTTTCCGCATTTTGACGTTTTTAAGTAATTTTTTTGCATTGGATAGCTGAGGCGCATGGCGACATCGCTTCTTTTTTTGCTTTTTCGATTTTGGTTATAGATATTTTTTATAAAGTTAGGTTCACTTTCAAAACCGGTTTTGAAAGCGAAAGAGCTTTTTAAAAAAAAATGTCTACAACCAAAATCGAAAAAGTAAAAAAAGAGCGATGTCGCCATGCGACTCAGCTATCCAATGCAAAAAAATAAAATAAAATAAAATAAAATAAAATAAAATATCAAAATGCTTCCCCATAGGAATAGCATTCGCTCGCGAGCGTTTTCTCGGGAGAGGACAGGAGCCTTAAAGCAAAATTTGCTTTTATTATTTTCACTGAAAGTTTTAAAATATTATTATAAACAGTTTTGTAGTGTATTAATGAAATAAAATGAATTAATTGAAGCCCACACAGTTGTAAAATATAGCAATACAGTAATTTAAAATCCTAATTGTGTATATGAAGTACATGCTGTAAAATATTTAATTTTAGCTCAAATTTTGAAACTTAATTTTTCCCCCATTAGTAGACGATATATAGATTTCAAATAATTTATTTTATAAAATTAGAAGAAAATCAATCGTATAGTCAAGGGTTAAATCAAACTTTTGTTCTCATATGGTGATAAAAACTGAGAAACTGGAGATTATTGTTATATAATGTTCTAAAATGTAATTTTCTTAAGAGTTACAGAGTAAATTTCACTCATTTTTCCATTGGCATACTATTTTCGAATTGGATGAGATCTTGTAATGATCATAACTTTTTCAAAAATCAATTTTGAGCAAATGTAGATTTGAAAAATTATAGTCTGTAGATTGTATTATTCCAAAATTTTAAGTCGATCTCATAGTAAAAATTAATTTTTTGAACACACTAAAGCGAAAGCTCCTCTTTTCTCCATTGTATTACGACAATAATCCGCACGCCAGCTACTTCTCTCTTTACGCTCATGTAAGAAAGCATACTTGTATAAGGGTAAAATACGTATATAACAACTTCTTTTTATGTGTGGAAGATTCATTTTATTTAATTTCAAATCTTTAACTACAAAAAAAGTTTTACACGATTTCGATGAAGCTTTTAAAAACAGTAGTTAGAATATTTATTTTCTCCCTAGATGAAGGAATTTAATTTCTGTTCAAATTTTATAATTTTGTGCACGCTGGAATACATAAAGTTTAAATAAAAAAAAATTTCCCGGTCAAACTGTTGCCAAATAATATAGAATGACTTTCAACTAATTTCCTTCGTTTACCGACTTTTTAATTATTTTTAGACAAAAATTTCAAGAATGAACTTTAACCCATTAACGCCCGAATTATTTTCTTCGCTAAAATTTAAATTTTGTATTTCCCACCAATTTTAAAAGCAAATTAACTTTTATCTAAATTTATCAAGGATTCTGTCTCGTGAAATAAGGTATAAATTTTTCTTCCTCTTTACTGGTGGGAAAACCGCTTTCTTGCTGTTTTTGTAACCATCCTCAAACGAGGACGCTGGGCGTTAATGGGTTAAAATTGATGTATCTAAGAAGGTGCTATATTTCTGCTTCTATCTATTATATACTTTCTGAGAAAAAAAAGTTTAACTCTGATCTTGATGTAACTCATTAAATGAAAGATATTTGAAATTCAAAATTTTCAAATTAGAAATATTTTCGTTTAGATATAATTCTGCTCAGCACAACTCTGCTTTCACATGGTCAACTGATAATGATTACATTATTTAGATCAGAAAGAAACAAATACACAATGATGAGATTATTATTTCCCTTATACAACATACTTCAAGCTGACATATCAAGCAATTAAACGTCAATCATATAGACTTGCTATGTGTGAACAGATATTACCTGAATTTACATTTTTGTAACGTGTTTATACAAATCCTGTAAATTGTTACTTAATATTCATATCAATCATATCTATTTTCTCATTACATTACGTCTATAATAAATTTGAATCATTTCATCTATAATTATCCTGACATTCATTAATTATTCAACGATTCATTTGTTAATAGGCTGGTTACGGCTCATTGAACAAATTGAAATGAATATGATAATGATTATTTCATTCTTGCAATTTAAGCATTATATTGATTATGTTTATACAGATGTATATATAAATGCGTAATAGTGCACTTTACAATTAGGTATGCGCGTATGTATATAATTCGTTTGAAACAGGATTAAAAAGATGGTTACGCAATTTTGTAAAGAAATTTGAAATTGGGATTTTTTTAAATGAACATAACCATTTCATTTTTTAAATTATGTTTTAGATGGGATCTGTTTTTAGATGTTGAACTGTTAATGATTATATTTTTAATATCAGGAAGAAACAAACACACATAATGCAAAGAAAATTTGCTTTAACACTATTTTACAGGCAATATAATGTCAATCATAGATTTGCTACATGTAATATTACCTCAATTTAAATTTTTGTTACATGTTTATACATTTCTTTCAAGTTGTCAATTAATATTCATATAACACATATCTATGTTTTCATTACATTACGCGTATCAGAAATTTGAATCATTTCATCTATAGTTATCCTGAAACTCATTACTTATTCAACGATTCATGTGTTAATAGGCTGGTTCCGACTCAATGAACAAATTGAAATGAAGCTAGTAACGGATATTTCATTTTTGTATTTTAAGTTATTAGATTTATTGTTATGTTTATACATATTTGTATACATATGCGTACTAGTACACATGAAAATTAAGAAAATGTATATGTATATATTTTGTTGTAATAGAATTAAGATAAATAGTTATGAAACTTTAAAAAAAAATGTTCTTTTTTATTTTTTTTTAATAAACATAACCATTTTATTTTCTTTTTATTTTTTGCAGAATTGTCATTAGTTCCAATCAAAAATTAAGCTACTACTAAAAACACTAAATAAGTATTGAAATTCCATTATTAATTCTCTAGACTAACATGTATCTGTATTATTCTTTGACATGCATTATTAAAAATTTTCAGCGATATATCTTGTCATTCTACCGTTTTTATAGAATGCTGTTACATAAATGTAATTTAATTCTATTCAGACCATATCATGGACAGTTATGTGACCAATATAGCGTTAAATTATGATTAAATAACTTATATGTCCTCACTTATAAAGCTGTAACATTTATATAAAAAACAGTCAAATCGATAGAGAAATGTGTATCACTAAATACTTTCAACTGTGTTTACCCCTTGAAAATATAATATAATACAGTGTAAAACACGCATTTTCAAAATCAGAAAAGTAATCAAATTCACATCTGTCCTATATGCGCTTTTTTAAAATGAAAGTTTTAAAACTAAATATTATAATTTAAATTCTTATATTAATGAACTGTGGAAGAAGACATGATTATTTAAATGATTGACAGTACAATACCCAACGGCTTTTCTTGAAAAGTACTGATCCTGACAGTACATGTCCACTTTTTAGGACAGAACATGTCCTCACTTTGCATTTTCCTATTTTTGCATGTTAGCTGCTGTACGTTTTAATTATCTTTATTGTATTTTCACACTATATAATTTTAAATGATTTCCTTCTAAAGAAAGCGGTCTTTGTAATTTAGTGAATATACTTAAACCCTTAAGCATCAGTTTCTTTTTAGGGATAGCATACAGAATACCAGATATATTAAATTTCGTCAAAAAGTAATGCATGTCATTAAATTTTATTTCATGTGAATTGATTAAATGCATGTCATGTAAGTACATAAACAGAAATAAAGTTCGAAATAAACAACTGTTGCATGTGTAAATTTCGTGTTTTTTTTTATTATTATTTATAGTTATATTACATGCAACTGACTGCTCAGCGATATTTTATACCCAAAATGTCATTAAAAACTTAATTATTTGTAATATTGGCAATGTTAATAATTGCTGGATGTTTTGAGATTTCATAAAATCTTTAAACTCATATAATAATACCTGAACTACAATAAAATTAAGAGTTTTGTGAACAAATATATTAGTATATAGTGATGTGAAATATTAAGCACGGGGATGTAGAAAACATTAAATTAAATAGTACCACAACTTCAGTAATATTTCATGTTTTGAATAACAAATATTAATTTACAGCAATAAACAATTATCACACGCATAAAACTCGTAAGTTTTCAAATTACTTCCACGTTAAACACCTGTCTAGTAAAAGAAGAAAATTTTGAAGTTATTTTCTCTGGAATAATTTAAAAAAAACTAAAAATAGCAACAACAAAACAACAACATGGTTTAGAAAAAATAATCTTGACAGTGTTAATCATTAAGGGATGTTTTAAAACTTCATTAAATCTGTAAATTTAATTTAGTTTGAAAAATATTTCAAATATATTAAAATTTAAGTTTTGCGAACAAAATATATGAGTTTAGAGCACTGAGAAATAACCAGCAGAGGAATGTAGAATATAAAAAAATTAAGCCATGCATTTTTATCTAATAATATCTCAAGTGCAGTGAAACCTACAAATTTGTGAACAAATGTATCAGTTTACAGAACTGAGAAAAGTAAAGCACAGGAATGTAGAACATAAAAAATTAAGACGTGCACTTTTATCTTATAAAGACCATTTTAATGATATCTCAACTGCAGTGAAACCTACAAATTTGTGAACAAATATATCAGTTTAGAGCACTGAGAAATGTAGAACAAAATAAATTAAGCCATGCACTAGCAATCTTCTCCCGCTACGCTGGTCGGTTTCTCTAAAGGTATTTTGAATCAAACGAAATATCTTCAGTAAAGATTTTAAAAAAGCTTAATATTTGATTGCTATTTACAATTGTTGTCTTATTCATATAACCTTACATTATGCTATTTAAAGTCGATGCTGACGATATAATGGACAGAATACCTCTAAAATGTCGGAAGTATCTATGTTTATCTTGAATTTTCCACTTCTACCTAAACCTGTTGCTGTGATATGGCAAAATATCCTGAACATGCGATTATTCCATTAAACCCGATTAAGTGGGACTTTTTAGAACAGATAAAATGCATACTAAAATTTATTTTTATTAGATAAGGCAACATCGAGTCTTTAAAACTGCTGTTAAGGTATGGCGGAATGGCCTAAATTTTCGCACCTAATTCTTTTGAACGGGAGGAATTTCTAAAATAGCTGGAATAAATGTATAATAACTTTTAATGGGTTTGTTATCTTGGATTTCACGCTTATACCTTAAACTACTGGTAGGATACAGCTACTGATGGGCAATTCTCGAAAATTTACCAATCCAAAAAAAATTGCCATCATAAAAAACACAATCGATACAGTCATAGATTATTTCCGAAAACCTACAATCATGATGTCCTACAATCGATCATTAAAATAATTGTTTTTACATACTTATAAATGATTTAGTAAATACATGGTAATTAATAAGAATGGAATTAAAAAACAGCACACCGAACAAAGACTAAAAAGGAGCTACAATAATCGAAAAGTCATGTTCCAGTATCCCCTGGTTCCAAAAAGTTGAAAAGGTGCGAGCAAGTATAAAAAGGTAAGGCGGTTTAAGTATAATTTTTTTTCGAATATTAGCAGCAAAGTGGCAAAAAAAAAAAAAAAAAAAAAAAAAAAAAAAAAAAAAAGAATTAAAATTACAAATGCTTGTAAAAACAGAAACTAAATGGATAATAAATGGGATAAGCCTTTTTTCTGCGTCATTGAGATCAGTTCGATAATTTTGCCATTAGTATTATCCATTTTCATACAATAATTTTGCGTTATTATCATAAATTGGAGTAAATTGGGTGGAAGGTCATGGGAAGTGCATAACTTGAATAAGCGGTCACGGGGATTTCAAGCAATGTATTACATGAGGGTTGTCGGATACACTTAGAAAAGTGCTCCCGGATCGACAAAGTGGGAGGGAGAGTCGCTGGAGATGTATAAATTAAAATAATGGTTAGAAAGCTTTCCAATGATATATCACATGAGAGATGTCGGAATTTTTTTTTTAAATGTTTCCCCTACGCCAATTTTCATATATTATCAATATTATTTATTAGAGGGTACCTTAAAAAATTAGATTTGTAATGATAAAACGTTACATTTTCAAAGAAGTACAAAAACTTCCACATCGGGGGAGGAGGATAGGAAATATGGAGGTGCAGGAGGAAATGATTATAATATGAAAGAAAGTTCCAATGGCTTTCCAATGTTGTGTCCAAAAAGTTTGGAATTTTTCGTCATCCATTTTAGCCCACTCGGAAGTGGAAATTTTAAAATCGCTAAAATATATATTTAATTATTTTTTAACAGATATTTTTTCTGCCGTTTCACACTTCCATTGAAAACGATTGATGGGATATGCCAAATGTTCTAAATTGTTCTACCCTCCTTTTTACCCCCTCAGGGGGGGCAATTTCTAAATTCGCTTAAGTACGTGTTTTGTTATTTTTTTAGTAGATTTATTTTCTAGACTTTCACGCTGTTAACTTAAACGGCTGCTGAGATGTAGGAAGATATTTCATATTTTTTATCCTTGCTATTTTTACGGCGTGAAATTTTCAAAAATCTCATCATAGTGTACGCTTACACCATAAGAAGTATATTTTCCCCATTTTTCTTGTTTCTACGTGCAGCAGTTGGGCTGTGCGCTTATTATCAACCAGTCAGGAAAAACTATTTTGTATATGTATACATTGTAAAAGAAATTCTGTAAAGGTACTAAACTTTTTCTAGGAAACTGGGATTCCAAGAGCTTTTCCTGTAACGGTAACAACAGAAATTCAAGTTTCAGAATCAGTTACATAGATTTTTTCTGTTATCGTTACATGGAAAGTTCTTGGAATCCCAGTTTCCTAGAAAATGTTTAGTGCCTTTACAGAATTTTTTTTACAGTGTAGATGACCATTTAAATAAAATCTCAACTGCATTGAAACTTACAGTTTTGCGAACAAATATGTGAGTTTACAGCACTGAGAAGTGAAAAGCACAGAAATGTAGGACACAAAAAAGGCATGCACATTTATTGTATAAAAACCATAATCCCCCCCAATACATATATATATATATAACAATGCTTAGAACATAGCAGTCATCTTAAAATGAGGATGTGCATATATATGTCCTGGTATTCTTAAAGACGATTTCATGGGGTACGCAGGTGCGAATAAATATATACGGTATTATACACTGTAAAAAAAAAAAAATTAAAAAAATCTATAATGTTATTAATTTTTTTTTGTGAACTTGTATTCCAAGAACTTTTTATATAAAGATAACAGTACATTTTCATGTAAACGAGAAGGGTTGCATCAGTTTTTGCTGCTACCGTTACATAAAATTTTCTTGGAATACATGTCTACTAGAAAAATCTTAGTAACTTTACAGATTTTTTTTTTTACTGTGTAGCACATAGGAAGGGTAAGAATTCAATCGAATGCATTATAACTCCTTACAGTCATAGGTTCCGTTCTGCAATAATACATAAACTCAGTTACTTCGCTGAGCAGCCAGCACTTTGCCGTCATTATTGCAGAACGTGAAATGGAACATACAGACAGTGGAATAAATTTAAATAAGTGTTTCTTCGTTAAACAACAAGGTATAACTTCAGCTTTTATATTTTATTAGCAACATAACATCTAACAATAGCTTATGTATTTTATTATCAACAGTTCCTGCCATTCATTTTAAAGCTCAGGTCTTGATGCTATTAATCATAATTGGTGTTAGAAGAAATTTACAAATTCGTCATAAGAAATCTACCAGATAGCATGTAGGATGTTAGGAAGTAGAAGATGGAACAATTTATGAGTCTTCATTGAGTGCAGTTGCTTTTTGTGCTGATTTCGCAATAACATAAATCATGACTCGCGCGTGTCTGGCCATTGAGGAACAATTACGATAAGTGCGAATTTCCAATAACAGCAATTCTTCAAATAGTTCTGCCAAAAGACACTTAAGGACTTTAGGAGTCAAAAATATTCCAGCGCACGAAAGATCGCTGAATAAAATAAGTAAAAATTTTGAAATAGCTCTTTTAAAAACATTCGAATTCAAAATAAATAACAGAAACTAGTTAAGAGTGATGACACGATTTAAGAATAAATTAAAAGTTTTACATTTAAGTAAATTGAGTTCGATCATAATTAATTTAAAGAGAAATTAATAAGATTAATGATAGATACTTTTAAAGAATAGGAAATTAGTGAATATACCGGTAAATTATTATAATAAAAGGAAATAAAAGGAAATAAAAAGTTATATCGAGAAGGAAAATTTATTAATATAACCTATATATATAAATTATTAGTTCCTAGATTAGATTATATGCCTGAATATATCGTAGTTAAAGAGAAGCTGGTGATTTTTAGGTTTAAAAAGTAATGAAATGCATTTCTTAAATTATATACTAAGATTAGGTATAATTTGCATACATACCTATTCGTGTTTAATATGCATTCTTTACACAGATTAAAACAACATGGAAGAAATTAGGATTTTCTGAGCATAACAAAGGGGAATGAGAATTAATTCCCAACTTATATACAATTCTTAAGATTTATACAAGCGTGAATTTTTTCATTATGTGTTGTTTTCTCCAAAAAGTAGAGAGAGTTTCTGCATGCGGATATAACACTATGTAATTGGATTGCTTTTACTTAAATAAAACAAACTCAAACATTTTCCTCTACACAAGAACAAAACCTTTGATGAAACATAGAAATTCATTAGCTCCACTTTATTTTTATTGTTATGGCCGTTTCTTTAATTAATTTCTCCCCTTAGATTGTGGTTTTATTTGCTTTAATTAATGAAGTTCTTCGAATGAATATATTATTTATAAGACGCAAGTTTTATTATTATTGTTTGAAGTATATGCATTTGATAACTTTCTGCAATTTTTATAATTAATATTTGATATGAAAAAGCATTTTCAAAGAGGGTTTTCATATAAATTTACTTTTTATTCTTTTATTAATAAATAAAAGAAATTTAAAAGCACACTTAAAAAAATTAAAATTACTACAGTACATAGAGTAATTTCATTTTATTTGGTTTTTGGTATATAAGTGTATTTAAAATTAACTTCTATTTTTTAAACCCAATTTTAATCAATGTCCAAACAAAGGCAAATTTAAAATATTTATCACTGAAAATTAGATGTACATATTATAAATGTATAGTATTTTCATTTAAATTGAGAAGAGCGAGACTTTTACTACATAATTATAGTAATATATATGTATAAATATATACGTGCGGGTATTTCAAAGCTTTAATTTTAGTTGAATATTTTTTAATGTTATCTCTCACCACTTTTCCGAAACAAAAATATTTTATGTATGCTTTGGAGTATATGCAGGGTGTCCCAGAAGTAATGAAACAAAATTTAAGGGGAGGCAAGGGATATCACAAAGATTCGGAATTGCATAGCATTGGATTTTTTTATTTATCCATGATCGGAAACGTCTTCCTGGCGCGGTAGTGACGACACAAAACACAAGAAAGAAAGGACACGAACAGGGAGAGAAAACATATTTATTATTCTTAGGGCTGTAAAAATTCTAAGGCAATGCTTGTAAGTGCTGTGGAACGTGTTACACGCATCGTGGCACCTGTTGGGGAAATTCAGGACATTCTTGGTGTTTTCGAGATCATTAGGTCATTCATGCGCTTCTAGATGCGCTCCGTGTATCACGGTCTGGGATCGGTCCGGGAGTCCGGAACACCTGTTTTGATAGCGATCTTTGTCTTTTTGCTGTTTTTTTGCTGTATTAAGCATAATAAACATGTTTTCTCCCCTTAATCGTGTCCGGTCTTTCTTGTGTTTTGTGTCGTCCCTACCGTGCCTGAAAAATGTTTCCGACCATGGGTTGCTATATAAAACTGAATCCTTGTGATGTCCCCTACCCCCCTACCTTAAAATGTTTCCCAATATTTCTGGGCCACCCGACATATATGTAATGTATTTATTATTTATTTAGTATAGAGTTTTGCTATTTCCAGAATATTTATAAATAAATATTTATTTTTTAAACTCCAATTAATTAATCAGTGTATGATTGTAAATCAATTTGAAATCGCATTCATTAGAATTATAAGAATTTCTAAATTTCGAAAAACAATCTCATAAAGCAGAGGTTCCTAAAGTGTGCTCCGCGGAGCCCTTGGGGCTCCGCCTGAACTTTCCAGGGGCTCCGCGGCGTTCCAGGATAATAAACAAAACATGAAAAAACATTAGCATACGGGGCAAAATTAATTTTACTCCAACTTTCAATGACATATCTGTGGGAATCTGAATTCTCCATTTATACAAATATCAAAAGAAAATGCAGTAACCCGTTAAATGCAGACCCAGACATTCGCTTACAGTTGTCGAAAATTACACCAGATATTAAAAAAAAAAACTGTGCAAAACAGTTCAAGCACATTTTTCACATTAAACTATTTTATTGTTCGTCAAACTTTATAAAAAAAAAAAAAAAAAAAAAAAAAAAAAAAAAAAAAAACGTTATTGGTATTTAACATTTGTATACATTACATATTGTATTATTTTTATTTTCGGAATTTTAATTTCCTTAAACTGTTTATTCATTTTTATTAAATTTTATTTATTTAAATCTTCTATTCTAGCTTTAAAATTGTATTTAATTTTTAAAACAATGTCTGTAGCTTAAAACGTCTTTTATAAAAGATCTTGTATCATTTAATTAAAATCCCTCACTAGCTTCACTTGCATGTAATGTGTGTATATATTTATTTTTATTTTTATATATTTACTTCTTTAATCTGTTTATTTATTTGTATTAATTTTTAATTATATAAAAAAATGTATACTGTTTTTCATAGTAAAATAATATTTACTATTATTTTCAACACAATCTAACTGATTGGTAAAGTAATCATACGAATTGAATAATTTCCAACTGAGCGAAAAATGGAAATTATTCAATTCGTATGATTACTTTACCAATCAGTTAGATTGTGTTGAAAATAATAGTATATCTACGTACCCATCGTCATATAGAAGTCCATTACCTGCGGTCTATTCTGTTGAACTGTCTAAATGACAGCCCATATGCTATGACCAATAAGGTTATCTGAGCGAAAAATCCCAGCTGGCTGTCGCCCCGGTAGCTTAACAGGTAAAGCATTGGCCTTGTAAGCCAAGTATCTGGGTTCGACTCCCGGCATGGACAATTTTTCGCTCACTTGGAAATTATTCAATTCGCATGATTATTTTACCAATCAGTTAGATTGTGTTGAAAATAATAGTATATCTACGTACCCATCGTCATATGGAGTTCCATTACCTGCGGTCTATTCTGTTGAACTCTCTAAATGACAGACCAGATGCTATGACCAATAAGGCTATCTGAGCGAAAAATCCCAGCCGGCTGTCGCCCCGGTAGCTTAACAAGTAAAGCATTGGCCTTGTAAGCCAAGTATCTGGGTTCGAATACCGGCCTGGGCAATTTTTCGCCCAGTTGGAAATTATTCAATTTGTAAAATAATATTTGTCGCTAAAAACATATTTTTATTGCTTCTTCTATCATTTACAGCCCCTCATTAGATTCTCATAACATTTGTGTACATTTGTATACATATATTTCTTTTTTTATATATTTATAAATATAAATTCTTTAATCTGTTTATGTTATTTGTCTATTTTCTATACTGTTTTTGATTGTACAGCATCGTTTTTCCCACTTTTTGTATCTTCTATCATTTAATAAACCCCTCATTAAATTCATTTAGTAGTTACATACGTTTTGTATATCTTTCTTTTTGTAAATTTAATTTCTTTAATCTGTTTATTTTATTTTTATAATTTCTTAGTTTTTTCTTTAAATTTTCTATGCTGTTTTACATAATTGTACTTAATTTTATAAGTAATTTACATTGATGAAAACGCACTTTTTTAGCATCTTCTATCACTTTACACCCCTGTTTAAAATTTTCTTTTAATTGTTTTCTGCCACATTTTCCAATAAGAAATAATTCTGTATCAATTTAAAAATATATTGTTTACATTTATCATCACATTAGATATTAAAATTTTTTCTCAGCTCCACCCCTTGCTTTAACTTTTTGTCAATGAGTACCCGCCATAATATAAATTTAAACCCATATATGTATCCCATTGGTTAGTAAAGTTTTTCTACTAGCTTCAGTTCGTTTAACATGTGTAGTTTTTAATTGCATAGCTATTTTGGGGCAAAACAATGACGAAAGAAACTTTCTTTCAAAACTATAATTAATAACCAAATACTTTAAATAAGATGTTCAAAAAAGTTAACATCTTCTCAATGAGAGTCTTTTACGAAATTTTTAATGCTTTGTCACTGGTTTTTAAAAACAGAAATTTGTGCCGCATTAAATCGAAAAAAAATGCTCCGATTAAATGATGCAAATTTTAAAGTAAGGTTTTATTGGTGGGGATAAACAAGGATTCTTAAGCTCTTTGCGGCACGTGTACGTATCGTTCGTCCCCAAGGGGTTAACAATGCTGCATTTAACAATACAGCTTATAGATTTTGCCGCGCCCTTTTAAACACTAAAACGGTGACCTTCTTCTAAATTCATTTTTTAAAGCTGGTTAAAAAAAAGAAGCTAAGAGGCGATTCATTTTCATTGCATGTTTAGAAGTACGAAAAAATATTCCATGATTCGCCTGATTCTATTACGGGTAGGCGGGACTAGCGAAAACATGTTACAAAATTGCTCATGGATGACGGAAATATGCATTTTCTTCTTTTTTTGCGAGTAGCCTACTGGAATTATACAGAAGTATCGCTCTGCAAACGAAAACTGTACAACTTACCTTTATTTCTGCGTGCGTGGTTTTCGCAGGGGCGTGCGAAGAGAAAACTGCTCCCGGGGCAAAGTTTCAATTTGGCGCCCCCTCCACTCCACCTTTTCTTGTAACAGGCCAAAAATGATGTTGGCAGTATAAATTTGGCGCCCCCTAAAATTCCGCGCCCGGGACGGCCGAGGCCATCGCCCTTCTTTTCGCACGGTGCTGGGCTATAAATAATAATAGATTTAAGTAAGCCCCTATGCAATGGATAATTTAAACATGGTTACCATTTTGATCTTTAATTCCGAGTTCCTTCTGAAAATCCCCAAAAAATATTACTTTTTTTTAATGCATGTTATTAACTTCAAAACAGTACTACTCGCTCTGGTAAAAAAAGCGTTTGTTTTCCTCTTTGCTAAAATATTTCAGAAATCACAATTTTTTAACTATATTTTTTGTTGAAATATCAAGATTACACAAGGTAGATATTTTAATACAAAAAAATGAGTGTTTTAATCCTTATTTTTATTTTATTGTATCCGATAATAGTAATATTAAATAAAACTTCTAAAGGGTTATATAATAGAAAATTTAATTTTAAAATTTCTAGCCTGAATTCAGTATATCTGTATCAGGTAAGGGCCAAACTAAAAATCTTAGTCCAATGTTAAAAATTACTGGCTCGGATTTTTATCTAACAGATTTTACTCTGCTCCATAGGCATAAAAAACATTAATTTATAAACCACAAAGTATCGTTGGGTTCAGGGGCTCCGCCTCAGAAATTCTTCCCAAAAAGGGCTCCGCGAGTTCAAAAGTTTGGGAACCGCTGTCATAAAGCATTATATTCTAGTGTGTACGGATTTTTTAGAATCATAAACACTTTCGACTACACTAAGCTTTAACTTTTTTATCCACATGAAATACTCGGAGAAAAGTATAGTTATAAACTTTTGCGGGAGAACACTACTTTGAAAATGATTAGTATATTAGAAAAACAGATTGTTTCATTTATAATCAATTGCAAAAAATGTATAAAAATAAATGTTAAGTTTAAAATTATTTAACCTTTCATAGATTTCTTTTAATTATTACGTACACAATCATTATTTTATTTATTCTATTTCCGATAATAATGCGAGAAATAAACTCTGAAATTTTAACGCATACTTACATTTAAAAAATAAACTTTTCTACCAAAAATTGAACCGACTTCAAAAACTACTGCAAAGTGAAAAATAATTTTTTTTACATAACAGTATTGAGAAATTAAATTAAGAGCGTAGTATTTACCATGCGTATTATTATATTTATGTACATTAATTTGATTTTTTGAACTCGGTGCCAGCCGAGCCAAGTTCCAAAATTAAAATTAATTATCCAATGTAAATCGTAAACGAATAAAGTTAATTTTTTTAACTAAATATTAAATAATAAAAAATCTCTTAGATACTTGGATGCCTGTCTATTGGAAAAATATATGTAACTTGACTTGGCTGGCACCGACTTCAAAAAATCAAATTAATTGTCTGAGCGTAGCGAAGTCTTATACTCAGAGTACGTAACGATATTAAAAGTCAAAAAAATTCTTTCGTCAAGCAAATCTCAAAAAGTACTTGTCGGATTTCGATTCTGTTTGTACCAGAAGGTACCTATGAAGGTAATCTGGTGAATGCACCTACTTTTAAAAATTAATTCCAAATAGTTTAAAAGTTATATTAAAAAACTGATTAAAAAGAACAATTTATTTGCATACGTCACAGAAATTTGGTGTGCGTGATTTTTACCGGCTGGATATTTTCGTAAATATCTGAATCAATACATGGAGTAAATAGTAATCATTTAAGCACTCAGAAATATTGAATGCAATAAAACATTTTAAAATGTAATCATGCAGGAAAATAAAACTGTTATTTTTTTATATTAAAAAATTTCATAAAAACTTTGATTTTCAGATTTTGTGATAATCTCTTAATAGCATTTTTTGATCGTTAAAAGAATGTTTTATATATTTCGCGTGTGAAAATTAGAAACAATTATGTTTTTAAATAAAAAAGTTTCTTTTATGACATCATTTTCTCTTTATATTTATTTTTATTGCATGTTTTCTTTTAACTTATATTTTGTTTGTGTGTGTGGAAGTCAATTCTGGTCACTAATTTTTCGGCACGGATAGCACAAGCGCATCAGATTTGGCGCAATTTTTTTCAAAGCCCATTTGGCGAAAACTCCGTTTTCAAATAACGCTTACATACACATCTTTAAATTATTTTCTATTTTTAAAAAGAACTTTCAGTAAATAAAATAATAATAATAATTAATAACTATAAAAAGAAATATTTTATATAATTTAAAAAAGGAAATGAAAATAGATAAACATTTTATAAGTAAATAAACAAATAATAAATAAATAAAGCCGGGTTACCATCTCAGGTAAAATAATGCCATTTTGACGCCAATTATGTACCCTGGTGCACATGTGACATCTTTTGCCATTTTTCATCCATTTCCTGTTGGCATACAACTTTGAAATTTGGAATATGTATGCATACCTGGGAGAAATACTGGAATTAGACATTGATCTTTTTTTAATTCGATCCAAAAGGGGCAACGGGGGCTTTTTTTTAAAAGATTTATACAATTTATACTGCATAAAGGAGCCACTTACCTATTTTTATATACAAGAAGAAGTAAGTGGTATGTAAAAACAATTATAGTATACATAAATAAAATACTTGAGATAATATACTAGAGATATAAGCACCGGGTTTGGCGAGATTTTTTATGCCAATTAGGCGAAAACATCTTTTTTATTACCAGATACATATAGCATGTTATAATAACACGTTATTTATTTATTTCAAAATAAAAAGAAAAGAATAAACGAAACATTTTCTGTTATATATAAAAAAAATAACATTCAATAAATGATAATCAATAAATGGCAATATTTTAAGAACAAACAATTTATTTTAACATTTATATGATAACCAGCATGCTAGGCAACTGAACGCCATTTTGGCACAAGTCAGGTACCTCGGTATGTATAGGGCATATACATATGTGCCATATTTATTTGTAAAACTGAGTATGAACGTTTACCAATGTGTTTTCATAGTGGCTTATATCTTTTTGCAACATAGCACACCTTTCGAAGCCAAAACTGCACAAAAGAAAAAAAAATCAATATTTGCATTTTTTTTTAAATGTAATGCACATTAAATCATAGGCTCGTAATCAGTAGGCTCGATAATCGGACCTCGTGTTTTTGCTTTAAAAGACGATATTTCATACGACGTCTTTTTTGGATTCATCGTTCTTCCATATTTGAATAGTATGCGTCTACTCGTTTTGTAACTTTTTTTTGTAACTTTCAAAACCATAAATTTCACATTTCAATACATTGCTCACGGAGAGATGATACTTTTTTTATTATATTCTTAAAGTAGAAAGAAAAATTATAATAGAATGTAACAAATAATTGTAGTAATAGTAATAATTGTACTGATTTTAAAGAAAATAATTCTAAAATTTGTATAAAAATTTTAAAAAATGTATATATTTTTAAATATTAGCATTTTATTTAGACTGTTCTGTAAGATTTATTTAGACACCACATTGAAGATTATATTTAGATAGTACTCAGTTCAAGAGTAATCCAATTTAGAATTTCAAAAATTTTCATTTTATCTTATTTTGAATTTTTAAACGTTTCAAAGCATATTGGAAGTAATTAAGATAAGTAAGGCGAATTAAAAAAAATATTAAATAATTAGAAAAATACTTGACGTTATTATCTACACGTTAGGATTCGTATATTCGAGCCTTCTAAAAATCCATTAGAGTTAATAAGGGGACTGTTTACACCAAAATTATTCAAAACATTAATTTTTCCTTTTAAACATAAAATGAAAGCTTTTTTAATTGTGATTATTTTGACACCTCATTTTTATCCGTAGGGTAATTATGTTGTGAGATATTGTAAATTTTCATAATAATACGTTTAGAACAATTACACATGCAAATTAAAACTTTAAATGGCTTTTCTCCATGCTCTATTTCCTTTATCTGCATATTTCAAATAAAAAAATGCTTACAATTGAATTTTATGTAAAAAAAAAAAAATTAAAACATATCAGTGTTTTGGAATTAAATTTAGAGTCGGATTATCTCTTCCATTAGTTGTGAACAATCATATCTTTAAAGTTAGTGGTTAAACAATCCATATTCTCTTTAAATTCCTGTTGATTTTTTTTTTTTTTTACTTTTAAAAATAATCAAGTTTGCAGTTATTTTGAAACATTGAAATGGAGTGAGTTCACCATTTCAACCAGATTATTAAAAATAAACGAAATTGTTGAAAAAGTTAACTGCCCACCTCAGAAAAAAAAAAAAATTCTTACAAGTGATTTTTTTTCTAATAAAAAATAAAACAAATCAGTGTTTTAGAATTAATTTTAGAATCGAGTTAACTCTTCAATTTGTTGTGTATACTTTTAAAAAAATCTGTAATCCTACAGATGTAAAGTTGCCGAAATCTGTATGGTTGCTAACACTTTATCTGTACACTGTATAAAAAAAATGTAAATCTACAAAACTAATTTTTGTAAAGTTACAGAAATCTGTACTTTACCAACGATTCTATTAAAATTACAAGTATCTTACTAAAATTCTATCTGTAACCTGGGTTGCAGTTACAGAAAAAAATATTGGAGTCTGTTTTCTAAAAAATTCTTAGTAACCTGACAGTTTTTTTTCTATGAATTTTTGCTGTTCTCGTTACATAAAAAGTTTTAGAAATTCCAGTTTCCCAGAAGTCTTTTAGTAACTTTGCTTTTTTTTTTTTTAGTGTACAATTATATATTTAAGGTTAGAGGTTAAAAGTTCGCACTTTCTTTAAATTGCTGCTTATTTTTTTTTTTTATCTTTTTGAAAAAATAATCAAATATGCATGTTTTTTATGTAAATTTTAAAATCATTGAAATGAAGTAAATTCATTAGTTGAACCAGATTTTTTTTTTAAATAAACAAAATTGTTGAAAATATAAACTGTCTCCTAAAAAAAAAAAAATTATTTCTTGCAATTTATTATTTTTTCTAAAAAAATTACAACGTATCGTTGTTTTGGAATTAAATTCAGTATCTAGGTACCATTTCAATTTATTGTGTACATTTATCTACAGGGTGGCCATAAAAAAAAACTTTGCCGATATATCGAACTCTAGCGGCCAGTCTGTTTAACCGATCGAGATGAGATTTCAGATATAGCTATTCAGAGGTATGAGCTCGAGATTCTGTGAACGGCAACAAAATGGCGCTCGCGGTTACGGTTATGGTTACAGAAACTCAGAATTTTCCAATGGCAACACCCATTTTTTTCATCGCAAAATGCTCAGCGCACTCGAAAATCCTAAAGAGCGTTGGAACCGTACGTGTATCACAAGAAACGGAAGCGTTATGCACTCACAAAAAACAGCTCTGTAAAAAATCCCCACCCCCTGTAAAAAAAACACGATTGGAGCGCACGGAAAAAAATTGTACATGACACAGAATCAATACACCAATAACTGATTACAACACAGATCGAAGAAAATAAAACTCTTATTTTGATTACACATTTTTCCCATGGGTGCCATCACAGGCAATTACACATTGCATGTGGGCGACTGTACATAATACAGCCGAATTTTATATTGCATGAGGGATGTTTGCAATCTCACCTTCAGTGGAATCTTTCAAATCCGGCAAAGTTTGCGGATTGAACATGTACACTCTAGATTTTAGATACCCCAAGAACCAGAAATCCACAGGAGTGAGGTCGGGGGATCGCGGAGGCCACTGAAATAGAAAATGGCATAGTCGCCAATATGCTTTTCCAGGACTTTGCTCTATGTTTTGGTACACCATCTTGCATCCAAACGAAGTCATTGAATGCATTTTGCTGCAACAATTCTGGTATGACGTACTTTTTCAGCATTGCCGCATAGCGGAAGCCTGTTACAGAGCAAGTTACGAATCCGGTTGGTGTCACTTTGTCAAAGAAGTGCGGCCCGAGAATAATTGTGCCTGAAATGCCGCACCACACAGTAAACTCTACGTCGTGTAAAGATATTGGTGCCACATCGTTCGGATTCATGTCTGCCCAGTGCACGCAATTTTTTGTGTTATTACGATGACGTTATCTGTTAAGGTGAAATGTGCCTCGTCCGTCCATAATATGCGAAAAGGCCAGTTATTATCCCCGTCATATTGGATAAGAAATTCATTAATAAAGTCTTTATGTTGTTGATGATACCTCATTTCCAGAATCTGGGCACGCTGGTACCGGTAAGGAAGCATGAGTATTACAGAGAACAATAATTTTAGGAACATTTCCCTATGTCAAAAACACGAGATGAACCTCTTGCAGTTTGCATGCGCCCTGTGATCACTATGTGATGCACTTCCATAACAGAATTCTCAGGAACAGTAAGTCGTCCGGGTCTTGGTCTATCACAGGTGCAGGCATTTTCTTCGAATTTCATTACTAAATCACGAAAAGCTTGTAGGCTGCATGGGCCACGTATTTGGCGATAGTTTCGACGGTAAGTACGCCAGGTTTTCGCAGCATTCATGCCATTTTGGTAATAGAGTATAACCAGTTCACCACGAACGAAGCCATTTTGACGGCAGTTGCGAGCTCCTAACTGAAAAACTAACATTCCCACCCCACTTTTTATCCATTTTCTACGCAAAAGGCGTTCCGTGATTGGTATTTTGTCTCTACCATATTCAAATTTTCCTCGTGCGCCCTGGTCGTGTTTTTTTTTGGGGGGGGGCGTTCACATAGCTTTTTTTGTGGATGCATAACGCGTCCGTTTCTTGTGATACACTTACGGTTTCAACGCTTTTAGGGTTTTCCCATGCGCTGAGCATTTTGCGATGAAAAAATAATGGGTGTTGTCATTGCAAAATTTCGAGTTTTTGTAACTATAACCGTAACCGTGAGCGCCATTTTTTTATCGTTCACAGAATCTTAAGCTCATACCTCTGAATAGCTATATCTGAAATCTCAACTTGATCGGTTGAACGGATTGGCCGCTAGAGCTCCATATATCGGCAAAGTTTTTTATGACCACCCTGTATTTAAAGTTAGCGGTTAAATTGCTCTTATTTTCTTTAAAGTGCTTCTAATTTTTTTACCGTTTCTTAATGAAATTTATCCAGTGTTTTTATCTCTCTTTATTTATATGTCCTTAGCATTTTAAATTTATTTTACTTCAATAAAAATAATTTATCTGTTTTCAAGATAATTTGCAAATACCAAATTTTAAATGGGGAAGTAATATATTTTTATCAGCTGTTAAATCTCTCATAAAGCTTTGTGTCTCAGCCTTTCCCTGTGCGATCTTTTCTATTTTCATGAAAAAACCAATATTTGAAATATATATGTCGGTCTAATAATAGGAAAAAAGTAAAAAAAAAGTAAAAAAAAATGAAATTTTTGAATACATTTGATATTTTATGGTGTGTATCCTGCTTACACAATAACGGTTTTAAAATATTGCATTGCTATATTTTGCACTTAAATTACTTTAAATTAATCTGCTTAAGGGAGACCCGTACCCCATTTTCGGCCAAAAATCATCAAAAGTTCAAAGAAAAATTTATCTCAGAAAACGATAAAATACATATTTGCGAATATCCATGCAAACTTTCAGAACTCGGGGACACTTGGAACAGGTATAAAATGAGCTTTTTTAATTGTACTCACTACAGAGTTTAAAGGACTAGCGGCCATTTAAAACGTGTTTTCCTGAAAATGACTTTTTTCATACTTTGCCTAAGTTCAAAGTACTAAGGCTCAGTGGTAAAATGATTTAGAAACAAAGTGTTTATGTTTTTAGAATCTTAAAACAAATTGCATGAAAAGTAAGGAGAGATATTTTTTTAAACTATTTTTGAAAATTTTACATAAATTGGTAAACATGAAAATTATAACGAATGTAAGGAAATTTACCATGCGTATATTAATTTATTTTTTTTAGCCGATTAAAATAGAAAATTAAAAATATCTCTTCTTATTTCTTTTCTATATACTATAACACTATTTAAGAAATTTTAGTAATACCAAAATATTGAAAATTGAATGAGGAGTAGTAATTTTAAAAAGTGTATTTTTCGACAAAAAATATCATAAAAATTCCCATGAAAAATATACTTTTTAATAAAAAGTGAATTTTTTTGCTAATTATTCCTTACAAAAAGATTCTTAAGTAATACACCAAAATTCATTACTTTAAAATCAATAATAAAAATTTTGGGTTTTTTCTTACGAGCTTGATTTTTATTTTGTTTGTTTGTTTCCGAAGGGCACATTCTAATTTTCTATCAAATACAGCAATCTGACATGGACAATATCTTTTATTCCATTCTTTGTAATTTTCTTGATCAGGGCGAGAGATCATATTGGACAAATATTTAGCTCATAATGAGAATCATTGTGTTTTATGTATGTGCCAAATGAGGCACATAATGTAGTGAAGTGTTAAATTCATTGTTCTTCAGATATGGCTTGGGAATACTAGAAAATCGTCTAAATCTCGAGCAAGTATGGTTTCTCATGATTCATAACGCATTTAGTGCGTTTTATTCAACCGTCTAAGCACATTTTCGAATTCTGGATGACTAATTTTAAAATGGCAATTTTTCAAAATAAAGTATTATCTGAAAATACAATCAGGAAAGAAATTCGTTTTTGCGTAGTACCGAGTTCTTAAATTTCAGTAAACGTTTAGATTATTGGGACCCAGACACTTCTTGCAGAATGTGCTGACTTCAAGGTACTCTTCAAACAAAACATCTTAAAGGTTTAAATTTGTAATTGCTTCTAAAATTTTGCAAAAAATAATATTTTTAAGTATTTAGTAAAACTAATGAAAATAAACATTGCCTTAATAGCTTGATTTTTATTTTGTTTGTTTGTTTCCGAAGGGCACATTCTAATTTTCTATCAAATACAGCAATCTGACATGGACAATATCTTTTATTCCATTCTTTGTAATTTTCTTGATCAGGGCGAGAGATCATATTGGACAAATATTTAGCTCATAATGAGAATCATTGTGTTTTATGTATGTGCCAAATGAGGCACATAATGTAGTGAAGTGTTAAATTCATTGTTCTTCAGATATGGCTTGGCAATACTAGAAAATCGTCTAAATCTCGAGCAAGTATGGTTTCTCATGATTCATAACGCATTTAGTGCGTTTTATTCAACCGTCTAAGCACATTTTCGAATTCTGGATGACTAATTTTAAAATGGCAATTTTTCAAAATAAAGTATTATCTGAAAATACAATCAGGAAAGAAATTCGTTTTTGCGTAGTACCGAGTTCTTAAATTTCAGTAAACGTTTAGATTATTGGGACCCAGACACTTCTTGCAGAATGTGCTGACTTCAAGGTACTCTTCAAACAAAACATCTTAAAGGTTTAAATTTGTAATTGCTTCTAAAATTTTGCAAAAAATAATATTTTTAAGTATTTAGTAAAACTAATGAAAATAAACATTGCCTTAATAGCTTGATTTTTATTTTGTTTGTTTGTTTCCGAAGGGCACATTCTAATTTTCTATCAAATACAGCAATCTGACATGGACAATATCTTTTATTCCATTCTTTGTAATTTTCTTGATCAGGGCGAGAGATCATATTGGACAAATATTTAGCTCATAATGAGAATCATTGTGTTTTATGTTCGTGCCAAATGAGGCACATAATGTAGTGAAGTGTTAAATTCATTGTTCTTCAGATATGGCTTGGCAATACTAGAAAATCGTCTAAATCTCGAGCAAGTATGGTTTCTCATGATTCATAACGCATTTAGTGCGTTTTATTCAACCGTCTAAGCACATTTTCGAATTCTGGATGACTAATTTTAAAATGGCAATTTTTCAAAATAAAGTATTATCTGAAAATACAATCAGGAAAGAAATTCGTTTTTGCGTAGTACCGAGTTCTTAACCCGCGAGTAGTCGCGACTTTTTTCCGAACGTCATTAGTCGCGCTTGGTCTTTTCGCCGCTGGCCCCTCGGATACAAAAAACGTAAAATAAGAAATATTTTTCACTTAATATATAAATATAAAATTTCAATGAAGATATAAATATGCAATTTTCTTAAGTTGTGCATTTCAATCATGAGATTTGGAGTAATGGGAAAACGTAAAAATAAACAGTCATTGGAAATTGTTCCGTAGAATTTTGCGTGAATTTCAACTTTGTTTCTAAAAATGTAATTGAAGGAAAAACATAGATCTCCTGTTACTTCAATAAGGTGATACAGATATCTTAAAAGTCAGTTACATGGTAGATCTTTTTTGTATTTGTAATTGGGATATGAATTAGGAGAAGAAAAGTTATACGGGCGGCGAAAAGACCGACACGCGACTACTGACGGGTTAAATTTCAGTAAACATTCAGATTATTGGGACCCAGACACTTCTTGCAGAATGTGCTGACTTCAAGGTACTCTTTAAACAAAACATCTTAAAGGTTTAAATTTGTAATTGCTTCTAAAATTTTGCAAAAAATAATATTTTTAAGTATTTAGTAAAACTAATGAAAATAAACATTGCCTTAATAGCTTGATTTTTATTTTGTTTGTTTGTTTCCGAAGGGCACATTCTAATTTTCTATCAAATACAGCAATCTGACATGGACAATATCTTTTATTCCATTCTTTGTAATTTTCTTGATCAGGGCGAGAGATCATACACTGACGGAAAAAAAAATCCCAACACCAAGAAAGACTTGTGTTAGCTAAACGAAATTTTGTAGGCGTATTTATACATCTGAAAGATGACATTGATTTAAATTTCAAGCTTCGCACATAAGTGTGGCGCTAGTAGCGCCACTTACAACTTTAAAATCAGGTTTGCTTTAAATGAGTGCTGTAAAGTTCGTGAGCATTATTTATCTACAAAATTTGACGAATTGAGTTGAGGTTGATCATGAATGCCTTTACGAAGACGAAGAAGCCATTGTCATCAGCTCCCGAGTTGGAAAGAGGTCGTAAAGTAGGGCTACAAGAAAGATTATTTTCTTTCCGCGATTTTGCGGAAAGACTTGGACGGAATGTATCCACTGTGCATTAGGGTGGATCGAAAAGTATAGGAAAAAATTTTTTTTTAGAAATCACTATCGGCGTGGGGTGCAAAAGTTGCCTTTTATGTATACTAGTTTACAGGTTTTTTTTTTTTTTATTAAAATCAATTCATATCTTCCGGTGCCCCAAGCGCCCCAAAAATAATTAAAAATTGAGTTTTTTATGATTTCTTTTATATTTTTCTGTTTTATTATTTTTTCTTAATTACTTTTGGCGCGGGGTGCAAAAGCTATCTTTTATCTATCTTAGCTTATATATATTTTTAAAATAAAATTCATTCATATCTTCCGGTGCCCCAAACGCCCCAAAAATAGTTTAAAATTGAAATTTTCTTGAAAAATTTTTTTTTGCTTTATTTTATTTTATTTTTATTTTATTTTATTTCACTTTTTGAAATTCATTTGGCACTGAGTTGGAAAGTTGTTATTACAGTACTACATAACCCTGCAGTTCCGATATATTTTTTTAATCAAAATCCATTCACATCTTTGATGCACCAATCATAATTAAAAACTGAAATTTTTACAAAAATGTATTAAGAATTATAATTTACAAAAAATCCTTACAAATTTTGAAAACAGTTAATTAATAACGTATAAGATTATAAATAACATTAATTTTACAATAATAAGCAACATATATATTTAAAAGTCAAAGCATTAAATCATAAAAATTACAAAAATCGAACTTACGTAGAGAAAAGTATTACATCCTTCAATTTGGAAATTTACATATTTTTAAAGTTTGTAATATTTTTTGGTATCAAAGTGTTTTATACGGCTTCTTGATTTTATTCTAATCAATATAAAACCGTGTCTCTTTTCTTGTCTAGATACAGTTTCTGATGCCTCAGACACTAGTCGAACGCATCTTTCAACCGCTTGGGTATGGCATAAATATTTTGACCATTCATTCGTTTTTACAACTTTTATCATATTCTCAATTTCTTCGCAAGGCACATTAATCAGAAGAGGTGGCTTAAAACGGCCAACTCATTGTCAGTCAATAAGTTCAAAATAATCTTTCGCTTTGAAGTTTACTTGAAGTACTTTGAAAATTCTCACTTCTGGTGATTTTCTCTTTTTATTTCTAGCATAAATTAGCTTTCGCATTGCTAAAGATCTCATATGCTCTGTGTTATCTGTGAGCGTTGACAATAGCAAATTTTCAGGGTGGCCAAAAAAAAAAAAAAAAAACCTATTTTGTTGAATAACAGCATCTACGATCTTTCTTAAATTGGGTTCCAAATATCTAGAATATGTGATAAGTTTCCAAATGTGACGCGCTCCTTCAGTTATTGATGGCTTTGTTTTGATATGAAACCATATAGGTGCATATACCTTCATAATATATGTTGTAAGAGTAATGAGATTATGAGAAGGATTTTCTGTAGCCACTTACAACCTTAAAATTCTACACGCAGTTGTTAGCCATCTTGAGTTAAAAACTGGACCAGGTTTCATTAATGCCAGATCAGAACCACATTCACCACGTGATATTGCTATGCAAATATCATATAAATATTGCTGGTCATTGCTGAGAACTCTTCTATCTATGTTGTCTTCCAAATAATAAAGTGTAAAAAGTTTATTTTATACATTTAATTAAATACGATTAACGATTTCTCATCCTCTCGATCTACGTTTTACGTTAGATAAATTATTCTTTCACTGTTAATTTTAATTGTATTTTTTAGCTCAAAATTTGCATGAAACTCGATTTTCGGCAAATAATTAAAAATTTTGGGGCATTGGAAGGAATTTATCAAAGTCGAAAATTATTTGGATGCATGCTAATATACTATAAAATGCATCTTTTTTATCCCGCTGATAAAATAATTTAAAATAAATAAAGAAAACAAAAATTATAAATTTTTATAAAATTTCAATTTTTTTACTATTTTGGGGGCGCTTGGGGGTACCGGAAGATATGGATGGATTTAAATTTTAAAAAAGATTGAACTAATACATATATAAGGCAACTTTTGCAACCTGCGCCAAACATAATTTTAAAAATATTAAGAAGCGAAAAAAAAGTTATAAAATTTGTAAAAAATTCAATTTTTAACTATTTTTGAGGCGTTTGGGGCACCGGAAGATATGAATGGATTTTAATAAAAAAAACATATGTGAATTAGTATGAATAAAAGGCAACTTTTGCACCCCGCGCCGATTCGATTATCCGAATTTCGATTTTTCGATCCACCCTACTGTGCATGATTGTTGGGAGTAGTGGTCAAGGGATGGTACTGCCACAAGAAGACCAGGTTCCGGGTGAACACGTGGCACTACTGAGAGGGAAAACTGTCGTATTCGGCGTACGGCTGTGGTGCATCGTACTGCGTCTGCGACAGAAATTCGAGCTGCATTTGGTACCACAGTGACACAACGAAATGTTAGAAATCGGTTATTTCAAGAACAGCTCGATGCAAGGCATGCATTCCACTGACTCTAAGTCATTGCCGTTAGCGACGTCAAAGGTGTCAATCCAGAGCTCAATGAAAGATGGAGTAGATATTTGTTGTGTTTTCTGATGAAAGCAGGTTATGCCTTGGTGCCAATGACGGCCATGTGCTGGTCAGAAAGAGGCCAGGGGAACGACTGCAACCAAACTGTCTGCGGCCTAAACACACTAGACCTACAATCTGGGGTCATGGTCTAGGGAGCAATTTCCTATGACAGCAGAAGCACTCTCGTGGTTCTCCCAAGCACACTGACTGCAAATGTGTACGTCAGTCTGGTAATTCAGCCTGTAATGCTGCCATTCAAGAAAAGCATTCAAGGGGATATTTTCAGCAGGACAACGCTCGCCCCCATGCCGCTGTTGTAACGCAACAAGCACTACAGAGTGCTGACATGTTACCTTGGCCAGCGAGATCACCAGATCTGTCTCCCATTGAGCGCGTATGGGTTATCATTGGATGTGAACCCCAGTGTCATCCCCAGCCAGCATTGAATATCCCGTATTGACACAGCGTGTACAACAAACATGGAACTCTATACCACAAAGTGGCATTCGGCACATGTATGACACAATGCATGCACGTGTGCAGGCTTGCATTCAAAATTCTGGAGGTTGTAGCGGCTATTATTGTAACGGCATTTTACCTTTGAGATGCATTTTAGTGACCTTAAATTAACCCGTGATCTCGAAAATCTAATCAATTAAACATATTAACTAGACAAATGCACTGTCCAAATTTCATTACTCTACAATAAGTTTTTCTTGGTGTTGGGATTTTTTTTCCGCCAGTGTATTAGACAAATATTTAGCTCATAATGAGAATCATTGTGTTGTATGTATGTGCCAAATGAGGCACATAATGTAGTGAAGTGTTAAATTCATTGTTCTTCAGATATGGCTTGGCAATACTAGAAAATCGTCTAAATCTCGAGCAAGTATGGTTTCTCATGATTTATAACGCATTTAGTGCGTTTTATGCAACCGTCTAAGCACATTTTCGAATTCTGGATGACTAATTTTAAAATGGCAATTTTTCAAAAAAAAAGTATTATCTAAAAATACAATCAGGAAAGAAATTCGTTTTTGCGTAGTTCCGAGTTCTTAAATTTCAGTAAACGTTTAGATTATTGGGACCCAGACACTTGTTGTAGAATGTGCTGACTTCAAGGTACTCATCAAACAAAACATCTTAAAGGTTTAAATTTGTAATTGTTTCTGAAATTGTGCAAAAAATTGGAAGGATTTGATCGTTCATCTTTCATTTCTTTAAAATGTAACAGATTGATTGTGTTTTCGTTTTACAATATATTGGTAAGTTTACTGACATTTATTTTTAATTATCATACAGCTTATACTTTTTGTATAAATTAAGTTTCTTGCAATCTTTTTAAACAAAAAACACATAATAGGTTTAAAAATATCAAGCTATAAATAAAAAAATTACTTCCATGATCTGGGTGGTTATAAAATAAATCAAACATACGTCAGCGTACTTCAACTGCTATACCTCTAAAAAGAAACAATTTGGATTAAACTTGATTTATCTTATTTCATTTTAAAACAATAATCGTTAAAACGTTCAAAAAACCTAATTTTATACTGAATCAAACATTTAACTTTTTTCTTTTCCGATTTTTTTTTCTCAAACGTAAAATGCTGTTCGGCATCTGGTATTTTTCACAAGATGACGTTTCAAAAAAAGGAGAAAGAAAACCATTTTTACCACTCACGAGTATAACCCATAGCTTGGCTTCTGGCACAACTAAACTACTTAATCACTTCTCTTTTGTAATCTATATGTGGATCTGTTATGTATCACTTAACATATTTTTCTTGAACGTAATGCGTTTATCTTACAAAACCTCGCACGAGATGTAATGGGTATAATTTATGTTGACAGTAGGGTTACACTTGTTGATCTGTTACCAATTTATTTCAATGAAAAATGTGTTTTCTTAGATTTTGCCATTAAGACAAAAGTTTTTGATGTTTTCTTTTTGGTTGTAATTTATTGTTTATTGCTCTGAATGACTCTTTTTCTTGCGTTGATGTTTCTCGTTTATTAATGTGCTATATTTCATAAAATTCCTTTATACAATACGTGATTCTAAAAAAGGGAAAGAATTGTTATACACTTACTATAAATAATGAAACACGTGGTCTTTATATCATACGTTAAACTAGGTCAGTACTGGCATATTTTAATTATTTATGTATTTCTTAGTTGCTGTATTCAATAAAATGGAATTTTTTATATATATAATGTATAGATCTTTCTATGACTATTGCAGATTTTTTTTTAATTAATTTATTCTAAGATATATATATATACATACATACATATATATATATATATATATATATATATATATATATATATATATACAATTGGAAATTAAAAATGCTCTCATGAGAAGACATATAAACAATTTAACACCATGCTATTTTTTCATTCATAGATGTATCAATGCAAAATATATTGTTTAAAAAAAACATATAAAGGAGTTCCAATAGAACAACAAAACACCAGACACAATTCTATTTTTTTAAAATATTCTTTTTTTAAGTTTATTCGATACACTTGACAACCATAACTCTATTAAAACTATGACATGATTAATTCTTATAAAATTTTCTTTGTGCTTTGTAATTACATTTTTTTTATCTAATAAAACTCTATATGCAAAATGAATTTATGTGTGTAAAGTAGTAACTGATGATAAAATTATCCGATATAGTTCAAATTTTTAATATTTTTTTATTCTGATAAGGAGTTTAAATGATTATTTTTGGGAGTTCATTGTACAAATATAAGGGCGGGTGGGGGCTAATCTTCCCCTTAATATAGATATGGATTTTTCATGCAAAATTATCAGATTTCATTACAATTTTAGATATAGGACAGTGATGAGGTAAATCCATGATTAATTATGAGTGTTCATTGGTTAGGCATAAAAAAAGGATTTAGCGGTAATTCTCCATTAATTTTGGTAAATGAGATTTTCACGTATAGTTTACCGATTTGTTGCAAGTTTTGGATATAATTTAATTCTGATAACAGGTTTCCCTTATCCATTGTTTAAGTATAAAAGGGAAATTTGGGGAGGTTTTTTTTATCTTTATTTAGTAAAAAATATTTTTATACAGAATTAACCTATTTGCTTTATTTTTTGAAGATAGGTTCATACTGATAAGACACTTCCCTGATAATTTTTGGTTTTGTTAAGTATAAAGGGATAACCACCATTATGTTATATAAATAAGTTTTTATGCAGAATTATTCAATTAGCTTTAAATTTTAGATGTAGGTTCTTTCTGATAGAGCAAATGTCTGAAGAGTTCGGGGGATTCAATAGTTAAGTATCAATAAGAAGGAAACGGAGTGTGACATTCTTAAATTAAAATAAATGGGATATTATACAGAATTGTGCGATTTACTTTGAATTTCGAATTTACTTCGAATTTACAATATAATAAGGGTTATCCCTGTCTAGTTTGGAGAATTCAGTGATTAAGTATAAGAGGGGAAATGGAGGAGCTAATCCACTCTTGTTAAAATAAGTTTCTAATATGCAATTAGTGTCAATAGTCTGTAATCTCAATACCTTTCATTTAACTGGACAACATTGTTTTTATAAATAATGCGATGCTTTCAGCTTTCTCTAGAAAAATATTGAAAGAAAACGTACTGTGTCATTAAATATTATTTTAAAAAAGATGATTTAAGGTGTATTTTTACTAGAGAGTCTTCAATTTAACATGCCTTATTCACAATCGTATGGGAGAAATTTCTCACTTTTACTAGGTAATTGTTTGATTATCTATTTTACTTAATTCCGTAACTTATTTACAGATATTTTTTTTTACAACTTCCTTGAAATTCTTCTCATTACTTATTAAAAGAAATTAAAAGAAGAATTATTTTATTCTCTACATTTTTAATTTTTTAATGCCTTTCTTTTTAAATGATTTACTTTTAAATTTTAACTTGAATGTATTTGTCTTTTTACTTTTGTTATTTTTTTTAACAAAATGATTATTTTTTCTAATAAACAATGTATGAAAATATCAATGGCTTTGTCCAAAAAATTATTAGAAATAATATATTAATATTATTAATATTCTTTAAATATTCCAGAGAATATTTAAAAATTCGTGATGTTATCTTTAAACGAACTTTAATTTTAACATTAAATGAATGGTGATAATAACAACTAACAGTTTAATCTTTGTTTTTCAAAAGGAACGTCCAATAAATTAATTTAGAGTTTTTTAAAACGTTAAATATAAAAACTGTTAAATGTGTACATCTTATTATATAAGTCTTTAGATAAAGAGTAGGCTGATTAATAAGAAAATAATTTAGCATTACTAATTAAACTGCATTGATTACGAAGCGCTGTCTTCTGATTTAAATTATAAATCTAAAATTAATAAATCATAAATTATAATTATAATATTCTAATAGTCTAATTTTATTATATTAATATATATTATTAATTTTATTATATTAGTTTTATATAATTATTAAATATTCTAATTTTATTATATTAATATTATAATATTTTAATTATGATTTTAAATAATAAAATCTAGTAAATCATAAATTTTGAAACTTCTATAATTATACCAATTAAATGACACGTTTGAATAAAGATCATTCTATTTATTTTTATTTCAAATTTTAAAGCTAAAAAAAATTAAACTTTTTTGAAATATTTATTGGTATAATAGATATTTTTTTAATATTATTTAAAATTTAAGTTTATGAAAACAACTTGAATTTAGCTAACCACTTCAAGCAAGGTTTTATTTCCACTTGTAAAATATGACATAGATGTGATTAACTCAGAAAGTACTAATTGCTGTTTTTGAAAGCCCAATAATTATATACAAAAAATAGAATAATAAATATTTTTAATCAAAAAAAAAAGTTTTTTGGAATGTAAACATACTACATACATACTCACAGTAAAGAAATACTGATAAACTAAACAGTGTGCAAATTCAAATTGAAAAAATAACAAGTTGGAAATTGCACGTGAAACGTAGCAAATGAAGTGCGTTCGTACGATAACATAGTTTTTAAAATATCACTCTGATATAGCAATCTCCTAAAATTGTAAGTAATTACAATTAAAATGTTCATCAAACATTGTTCTCCCTATACCATTATGCAATGGAATACTTTTGTGTGGCCTTGTAAATCAATAACAAATATTCTTTGCAAAACAGATTATACAAAATGTATATCATAATATGTATTTTATAGATGCATATCAATTTTATTTCGTTCAAATGAGTGTTACACCATTAAAATGCATTTGAAACATTTTTCCCCATTAACCGTAATGTAACGGAATACTTTTGATTGTCCCTGTAACTGAACTATTCATCCGATTTTGATAAAATTTGAAATAACTCGACATAATTATGTAATAATTATGTATTTTAAATTTCAAACAATTAAAATGCATTTGAAACTTTTTTCCCTATTGACCGTAATGTAATGGAATACTTTTGATTGCCCCTGTAATTGATCTATCCATCCGATTTTCATAAAATTTGAAATGACTCGACAAAATTATGTAATAATTATGTATTTTAAATTTTAAACGATTCGGTTGGATAGTTTTTGCGTTGTTATATGCGGACAGACAGACGGACGGACAGACGGACGGACTAAACGACCACTATAGGTGCTACGTATTTACATAATTACGAACTCACCTAAAAAGAATATCCTTTTTTATGTAGGAAGTTTGCGTTGTATCTTAAAGAGAGTATCTAATTTATTAGATATTAATGTATCTAATAATAAAGGGCTGAAAGAAAACGAAAAAAAAAAAGAGATATGATATATAATGATTACAAATATTCACTATAACATGATGAAGTATACTTACGATTCTTAAACATGGGTGGAAAGCCATCAATATTCTGCAAATTTGCGGAAGTTTCATATTAGATACGCTCATAATCTATTCATGTCAACAAGAAAAAAAGCAGTTCCAATTAATAAACATGAATCAGGCTTTAATGTTTTTGTCAGGACTTTTAGGATTTTCTAATCATCTATACTGTAAATATTTTACATAAATATTTTACATATTGTAAAAAAAGAAGAAATATATTTTACATATGTCAACATCAAAAATATTTACTTTAAAATGTTACATTACAAATACAATATATTGGCTTTTTAAAATTTATGTTTTTGATATTACTCTTGAAATTTTTATAAATACTATACCGAAACAAATAATAAAAAAACTATATTTTACCTGTAGCTAATATAACACAGATGTAAGTAATTTAAATTACAATATGCACACATAGATATTTAAGGAAAATAAGAACTAAACTCGGTGAACATTGTTTTATTTTTTTATGCTGATTCATTCCACAAGTTTTCATAACTTTGCGTTTTATGAAAGCATTATGATTTTTAAAAGTCATTTCCTGTGTGTGAATGTACAGTTTATGAAAATTCAGAATCGATTTTTTTCTGCGGGAAAGAGACAGACAAAAAATATATAGAATGGCAATGAAAGAATCTATAGGGTATATTGTGCAAGCGTTTACCCTTTAATCTCAGGAGTATTATTTTTTACCAGCTGATGCAATTTAACAACAAGTCACATTTAATATTTTTCTTTGTCCTTATGAACGCTTAATTTTTTCAATATCGAAAACCTAATATAACTTATATTTATAATTTTTTTTAATATTCTATATTGATTTTTTAATTTTTTAATGGCTAATTTTAAATGGCTTATGGCTAATTTTTAATCAAAAAAGGATTTGCATCTACTGCGCGTAAAACTGCAGCAAAACTGTTGATTCCTGTGTCCTCAAAATATTCATAATGATATAAAAAAGCATCTATCTTATACTTCATTTGAAAGAAATTTATTTATTTCTTTATTTGAAATTTAAATTTAAATTATAAAATATATTAAAAAAAATATATTAAAAAATTAACAATTGTAAATAATTACGGCAATAATAATGCTCAATTGAAGTATAAGTTATTCTTTAATTTAAAAGGAAAATATTTACCAAGTTTCTAGCAAATTGCTTTATTAGTTTTTGGAGAAATAATGCACACATTAGATGAAAATCAAAGAACAATTTTATTTTTTTTTCTTTTTTGTTATCAAAATTAAACATAAAATAAATTTTTAATGTATATTAAAAAAAAGTTAAGTAGAAGAGATATTGAGTTTTACGCATTTATGTATCATAGGGATATAAGAAAAAGTGTTATGAATTGCTAAATTGTACCATCACGTAAAAAGTATAGCTCATGAAACCCCTTAATCGCCGTAGCTATAAAGGTTTAAAATCTTCATATGCGGATGATATTGGTTATTCATTTGAACATATGTAACGTTTTTGAAAAGTAATAATAAGAACAAGTGTCTTAGCTTTTGAAAAATCGAGTATAACGTCAGTGAGATAACAGTATAGATGTTTAGTTAGTTAAACTTAAAATCTGTAGTGTTTTGTTAGATTTGGGTATTGGAAGATATTTTTTTTTCGTTGTTGTAACTTAGAAATCAAATTATCAGTTTAAGGATAATTAATTTTGTTATTAAATTTTAATTACTTTCTTCTTCATAAATTACCGGAAAATGATTTCAAACATCAGAATATTTGCTACACATGGGTAATAAAGCAATATCACAAATTTATTGGAACGATAAAATTTCTGGTTATTGCATAATTTATAACGCATTTTTCTGCTGTCATCGCACTTGACGATCAAATGTCCTCTTTTTATCTTTTATGATTCTTGCATGCTAGAACTTGTACTTGATGATTTATTGTCTGACTATCAAACGATGTTTGCTTAGCAAACATCCTTAGCAATGCAACATCGCCTCTCATTTTCAAACATAATCTTGATATTTTCCCGTATTTATTCCCGTTATTTTATTTTTTCTTAATTTCTTTCTGGGACAAATTTAATTTTTCCTTCTTTATCCTGCTCAAGTCTCCCATTTCTTTTTTAAATGTATAACATGTACTACTTTTACAGATTTTTTTTTTACATACACACTTTTTATGCACATGTCAGTTTTGCCATCAATATCACATGGTGAAATATCATTGTCCTCTTTTTGATACATTATTATGTCCTTTTTTCATCAATATTTTTTTTTCTGTTTCTGGTGCAACAACTATAATATCAGTGTCGTACCAATCATCTTTATATTAACTTTCAGCAACAATTCTTTAAAGAAATTCCTCTAATGGTTCAAGCATCTCTATGAGTGTTGAATGAGGAAAACAGTTCAAAACAAAAGAGTCGAATTACACAAGTGAACAAGAAAATCACCCCTATTCCGCTGCCGCTGTACAAACGCGACAACTGTTGCTCTTCCTCTCGCACTAAAACAATAAAAAAAGAATATTGCCCAGTTAAACTGATGGCATTGAGCTCACAGGCTACGCATACTAATTGTACATTACAGCCTTATATTTTCAAGGGTTAATTCCGTTGGAATAAAAAATTAAGAAAGGGAAACAGCTCTCTTCTTTCCTCTTTTTTATACTTAATCATTAAACCTCCTAAACTATCAAGAATATGCTTTATCATATAAAAAATCTATATCCAAAATTCAGAGCAAATCGGATAATTCTTAATAAAAACCCATTTAACATTTATATAAATTAAGAGGAGCTATCCCCCTCTTTTATACTTAACCATTAAACTTCCAAAACTATTCAGAGATTTGAACGAAATCTGACAATTTTGCTTTAAAAACCCTTTTATATCAATTAAGGGAAATTTATATTAATTATAATAATATTTAGAACCCCCGTTCCCCCTGTTTATACTTATTCAATGAACACCTAATAATAGTCACGAAATTGCCTCATCAAAATGATCCTATATCTAGATTTTTGAACGAAAACTGTTAATTCTGCATGAAAAACCCTTAAATCAATTAAGGGGAGGGGCATGAAACCTCCGTTCCCTCTCTTATACATTTCGAATGAACACCAAAAACTAATCTGGGAAGCGCCTTATCAGGATATACCTATATACAAAATTTCAAGTGGATCCGATATTTTTATCATGATTTATCGCGTTACGCACGAACGTAAGAACGTACATACAGAACGGGCGGGCACATAAGCTCTCAGGCTATGATAGCCTGTGAGCTAAAAATGATTTGTAAAATGCTTTTATGTACTTTGACCTTGATTAAAAATAGTGAACCTCGAAAGCTTACTTTGTTTTAGTTACATTTCTTCTGCGAAAATAACAGTGTAAAAATGTTCGAATAAGAAATCGTCAAGACTCAACCAATTTTCAACTTAAAAAAAAATAGAACGAATATTGCCCAGTTAAACATATGGCTATGAGCTCACAGGCTATTCACACTAATTGTAATATATGCCTTATTTTTTCAAGGAATTTTTTTTTCCAAAAATAAATTAAGGGGGGGTGAGCTCCCCCATTTCCATTCTTTATACTTGATGATTGAACCCCCAAAACTAATGAGGAATACGGCTTACCATAATGAACCTATATACAAAATTCGAAGCAAATCGGATAATTTTGCATAAAACCCCATTTATATAATTTAAGAGAGGCTATCCCGAGTAATAGCTTTTACACATAACCATTAAACCCCCAAAACTATTCAGAAAATTCCTTATGGCTAATTCCAAGGGTTTTGTAGTGTAAGTCACATATTAATTGCTATGCTTGTTAGCCACCGTTATTTTCAAAAAGTCTGCTTGGCTTTTTTCAATTAATGAAAATGTGCCGATAAAATAAATCACATTATTTTCTTTCTATAATACTGGTAGTCAAAAATCGTAGCCTGTGACTTACACTACAAGTACTCATGGAATTAGCCTTATCAGGAAAGTATATGTATCCAAAATTCGCAGCAAATTGGATAATTTTGTATACCACGCCTTCTGTAATTTAAAAGGGGGTAATCATCCGTTCTCTCCTTTATACGTAACAAAAGAACCCCAAAACTAATCAAAGAACCATCTTATTACTATGAACTTGCTTCCAAAAATCGATGCAAATCGGTTATTTCTGTTCTTAAACATAAATTCAATAAAATAAAATACAAATAGTGCATTACAAAATTTTATAAACTTTGCATAAAACTCCAGTAAATCACAATTTAAATATCAGGTATAATTTTAATAATTTGTACGTCATTACCTTTATACTATTCAACAAAACATAAATTTAATAACATAAAATAAAAATAGTGCATTACAACATTTTGTAAACTTTGCATAAAACTCCAGTAAATCACAATTTAAATCCAGGAAATCAGTTGCAATTTTAATAAACTGTACGTCATTGCCTTGGTAGAAATCAGCAAAACATAAATTCAATAACATAAAATAAGAAAAAATGCGTTAGAAAATTTTGTAAACTTTGCATAAAACTCCAGTTAATCACAATGTAAATATCAGTAAGAAGTTTTATAAATTGATCATCATTGCCTTGATCATTTTAATAAATTGCTTTGCTGTAAAAGTTTATTTATATTTACTATATTCGTTACAAATTAGCTTTATTTCAAGCTAGTACGTGTTTTCACGTACTACAGTGTCTTTCCCGTTATGCCACCTTGGTTGTCCTTTTACTACCAATATTTTCAGTACTATTAGTACTTTACACGCTTACTTACTATTACAATACTATTAGTACTTTATTTCAATCTTTAGAATATACATTTTTGATCATAGTAAAGTCGTATCTTTAGACAAGTATTTATTTTATAATTAATTAACTGGATTATACTGAACGCACAAGGAAAGCAAATCAATAGAAACTAAGTTATATTTTTAGTGCGTTCTTAATTATATAAATATGTAGCAACGATTGTCATCGTTTGGTCGATTTGTCACTCTGTCCGCGTATAACAGCACAAAAATTACCCAACTATATGGTTTGAAATTTAAAATATAATATTTTGAATAATTTTTTCGAGTCATTTCAAATTTATGAAAATAGGATGCACAGTTCAATTATAGACAGTCAAAAGTATTCCGTCACATAACGGAAAACGGGAAAAGTAGTTTCAAGTGAATTTTAATGATGTTAGACTCTTTCTAACAAAATGAAATTGATACGCATTTATGAAGTACACTAAAATTTACATTATATACAATATGCGACGCAAAGAATGTTTTTTAATTAATTTACAGGGCCTGACAAAAGTGCTCCATTACATAATGGTTGATGTGTACTTTAATTACAATTAACTATTTCACATTTTATGAAATTGGAATATATTGCTGAGATTTACTACACGTTATTTCCTGGTTAATAGAAAGAATATAGTATTAGCAGGACCACACAAAAGATCCAGAATTCAGTACTGTATTCGAAGCATTGTATGTTTCGATGTTTGCTAGAAGTTCATTTTTGGTTTGATATAAGTTTTTTTTTTTTTAATTTTCATATTATGTCTTGTGTATAAATGCTATCTTATGTGTATAAAATCATATACAGGAGTACACAAAATTATTTATATGAGATGAACGATGGGATGATTTGTATGCATGAACGAAAATAGCTTAAAACTATTTTTAAAATATTTGTCGCGAATATAAATTTAAATGTCTAAAAGGTATTGTAACTGTTAATGTTTTATGGATATGAAAATATGGAAAAAAGGCTTAACTACGTATGTATTTAGGCCTATATAAAAAAAATTTCACGAATACTATTTTAATATAAATACTGCCTTTTTACCCTGAACTGCATTATGCAACCATTGTACGCAAAACATATCATACATCTGTACTTTGCCGCTTTTTAAGAAAAATGATGAAAAAAAATTAAAACAACAAAGTGATATCTTAATAAAAAAGGATCATTATGAAAATTAATGCTCGTTATTAGATGTTTATATAAATATACCTTCATAATATTCAACATTTCAAATAATATTTTCTTAAAATATGTTCATCATTTGAATAATAATTATATGTTTCAAATATGTTAATTATGTGTTTCAATGAATGAGTTTTCGTAAAATTCTTTTCAAATTTTTCAAAACTCTAATTATTAAATAAAACAGAATTAATTAAATTTTTATACATTGTTTTATCAAAGCGCTCATCATTATAAACGATATTTTCTCTTAAAACGTTTTAGAAAGCCACGCAGGATTAAAAGAATTTCAAAATATCTATTTGAAATAGAAGTTTAATAATTCTGCAACAATATTGTAATAATTACAAAAATCTTAGACATTTCAAATTTAGAATTTAATTTATACATTTGTTGTTTCTTTTTTATACAACAACTGCAAGTGTTTCCTGAAAAAATTATAAATTACAATCACCACAACCCTTGTAATTTTCTTTTGCAAAGACAGGTATATTATAATTTACATATAATAACACCTGTGATTAACATTTTTTAAAATAAGTGAGAAACAGTAAAATATAAAAACAATAAAGCGATATCTAAACTAAAAAGGAATGTCGGGTGAATTAATGACTTTTATTATATTTTACATGATTACAAAAAGTAGCAATCAATTTTCAAGTAATATTTTTTTAAAAAGGTTTTTACTTTTTGTTCAATCATTAAAATGAATAGGTTTGGTTATATATACAGGGAGCAATATGCTATTTATCATCGACCTATAATTTGTCAATGGTTGTTCGTAGACAAGTAGTTCGGGATATAGAAACCTTTCAAATGAGATAAATATTCATGCTGTGGCATTCATTAATGTAAGAAATCAGTTTTATAAAAGTTACGAAATCTGGCTTTTCATACTGTTCTCCAGTCCGTATAGGTACATTTAGTAAAAGTTTACGCAAATCATATCATATACAACACGAACAGTTTGACCTCTATTCCTCTTTGATAATACCCTGATTTAGCAGTGCCGTCTAAAGTTTGTTTCGCCATAAAAAAAAAAAAGCCATTGCAACCTTATTTCGGTCCCCAAGTGTTATAATTCCTTTAGTAATTGATTCCTCAATAAAAGTTAAAATCATGTGCAAAAATTTAAAACTTTGAAATTTAATAGCTCTGTCAATTTTTGCAGTACAGAAGTCAAACTTTTATTGTTGTATCTTTTACGATATGTGTAAATGTTTATTAAATATAACTATAGCGAATTAGACAGTATAAACTATTTGATTTTATAATTTTTTTGTAGTTTTTACATTAAATAATGCCACAACATGATAATTTTCCTCATTTGTAACGTTTTTGTAAATGGAACTTACATGTTTATGAGCAACTTTTAAGAAATTAAAAGCCGGTTATAGAAACATATTGCACCCTGTATACATATTCTATAGCAGGAAAATATTTCGCGTGTGTCAAAGACTCTCTTGAAATTTTGCAAAACTCTAAAAATATGCATGAATGAAATTAGTTATTTTTTAATTCACTGATTATTATAAACAGAGATGCAATTCATCATTATACATTAACATATAGCTTCTTATCATTATAAACGATAACCTTATTGAAACAATTTTTAAAAATCTACAAAAGATGAACTAAATATGAAAATATACTTAGAAAAGAAAAATCTTAAATTATCTACTGCAAAAAAATATTTTTTTTAGTAACAAAATCCCTATTGTTTTATGGTCTTTACAAATCTTGTGTTTTGTCCTATATAAACCTATATTTTGCCAGTTAAAAAAAAAAAAAAAACTGTGAAACAAAAACAAATGAAAACAGCAAATTATATCGCAAAAAACAATATAACTTTTGGTATATTAATGACTGTTATTAGACGTTTACTTAAATGAAGATATATAGCAATCGACTTTTAGATTATATGCTTTAAAAAATGTTTGCCTTTTAACAATAATTAAAACAAACAATTTGATGAAAAACCTTTTATACAGAAAATAATTTTTAAAACAGAATTAATTAAAACTTCTTAGGCATTTGAACATAATTAAAACTTTCCATTATTATAAATGTCAGTCTTCTGTAAAAACTTTTTAATAAGTAACTTAAATAGATCTAAGTCGAAAAATACATATTTAAAAAGAAAATAAATATATTTATAAATTCTAACACAAATTTTGCATTTCATTTTCCGAAAAATTTAATAGGAAGTACTACAATGTTTACAAATTACAATCTCTACAATCATTGTATTTTGTAATATACAAACCCATGCGCTTCTATGCAGACATCTATGCTTTTATAGAGATAGAGAATCAGAAAACAGTAAAAAAATATCATAATATTAAAACATCTTTAGGTGAATTAATGACCATTAAAACATTTTTACTTAAACACAGCATTTACATTTACACAAAAATGGCAAACAACTTTTCAAATAATATTTTCTTAAATAAATATTTATCATTTGCACAATAATTAAAGTAAATATGCTTGGCCAAAAAAAATCTTATTTGTTTCTTATTACTATTAAGTTGTAATAAATATTTCCTACATCAAGAAAATATTTCACGCATGCCAATCAATGAAATTTCTCGAAAAACTCTCTCAACATTTTGCAAAATTCTAAATATTGAATAAATCAGAACTAATTACAATTTTTATACATCTTTTATCGAACTTCTCATCATTATAAACGACATTTTTCTGTAAAAAAAAAAACTTTTTAGCAAGCCACTTAAGATGAACTAAATTACAAAATACCTCTTCAACTCCCCTGCTTTATCAGCATTCCCCCTCCTCCTGAATCGCTAAAATACTCTTCCCCCTCCAAACGTGTAAGTCAATGTGTTTTTCTAAAAATATTTTTGATATTTTGCAAAACTCTATATATTAAAAAGGAAAATATATATATATTGTAATTTTAACACAATATTTTGCATTTCATTTGCCCGAAAAAATATAGGATTTACTAGAGTCTTTACGATTAGAATCACTACAAGTCTTATATTTAGTAACATACAAACACCTGTGCTTCTATAAAGACACGTATTCTTTTATAGAGACAAAGAATCAGAAAGAAATGAAAACAGCAAAGTAACATCATAATATAAAAACATTATTGGATGAATTAATGATTATTATTAGGTATTTTCATAAACGCAGTACATACATTACACAAAAATATCAATCAGATTTTCAAATAATATTTTCTTAAAAAGTATTTATCGTTTACTCAATAATTAAAGTAAACAAATTTGCAAAAAGAAATTCTAAGGTCCTATTTATTTCTTATTGCTAATAAATTATAATAAAATATTTTCTATATCAGGAAAATATTTCACGTGTGTCTTCCAATGCAAATTCTCTTTGCATTTTGCAAAACTCTAAATATTGAATAAATCAAAACTAATTACAATTTTTTACACAATCTTTTATCGAACTTCTCATCATTATAAACGGCATTTTTCTGCAAAAAAAAAAACTTTTTAGCAAGCCACTTAAGATGAACTAAATCACAAAATACCTCTTCAACTCCCCCGCTTTATCAGCACACCCCCCAACCTCCCGAATCGCTAAAATACTCTTCCCCCACCAAACGACAATCGTGGAGTGGTAAGCGCGCCCCACCACAGTTCTCGCCAACCTTGCACTCAGAACATACTTGCCCACTCCGCTGAGAGGACGGCTGCTCTACAGCTTCCCTAGGAGAAGTTTTGAAACAACGTGCTCAATTTGCGAATGTTTTTGTGTTTTTGAATGAGGTTTAAGTTACGCAAACGCATTTATTCCCTCTTTTCTCAGAGACGAGTCTAGAAAATGATGTTCACGCATATTCTGATCTCCTTTGGTTTAAAATGATTAAAACTTTTGTGGTGTCAGTTTGAAATTAAAAATTTTCAAAAAATGAAAACGACCAGAGTTTCAAGATGCACGGCGGCAATGATGTTGCTTGGGATGTGGCATGCTATGATTTTACCAGGTAGGATTATAAAGTTTGTAAAATGTTTTGTAGTGCACAAGAAACTATTTAAATTTAAATTAATTTTAGTAGAAAAATGATAATATATAAAAGTTTGAAAAATAAATAACTTAGAAGATTCAAGGTGTGAAAATATACGGTTCAGAGACAGGTAGAAATCTTAAGTTTGTGAAATGTTTTGTAGTGCACAAGGAATTACTTAAGTTTAAATTAATTTTAAATGAGGAATATTAATATAAATTTTTTTGAAAATAAATAAGTTTGATGGTTTAAGATATGAAAAGTACGTTACTAAAATTTCCCACGACTGCTTTTGATTTCAGTTTAAATTAAGTTAAATAATAATACACGAATAAAATCAATTTTTATATCTATAAATTTGTATTTATTTCTTATTTTATTTTGAGATGAAAAAAATACAAAAGAGAAGAGAAATTGAATTTAAAAAGAATAATGAACGCTTTGCGAATATCTTTTTTTATTAGTTTTCCTTAAGAAGGGCCACCATGAAAAATTAAACTGGCAACAAACAATAGTTATAACTGATAATATAATTTGTACGAAAAATCAAACTTTTTTTTGTTTTGTTTTATGTTTTTAATGAGGTTTAAGTTACGCAAACGCATTTATTACCACTTTCTCAGATACGAGTCTAAAGAATGATGTTTTCGCATATTCTGAGAACTTTGGTTTAAAATGATTAAAACTTTTGTGGTGTTAATTTGAAATAAAAATTTTAAAAAAATGTAAACAACCAGACTTTTACGATGCACGGTGACACTGATGAGGTATGCCAATATTTAACCAGGTAGGATTATAAAGTTTGTGAAATTTTTTGTAATATACAAGGTATTATTTAAATTAAAATTAATTTTAATTGAAGAATGTTAATATGAAATTATGAAAAATAAATGTTACAAAGTTTAAGAATTGAAAAGTATGTTATGAAAATTTTCCACGATTACCTTTGAATACCACGAATACCCTATAAATTAGCATTTATTTTTTATTTTACTTTAAGATGAAAAAAAAAATACAAGCAGAGGAGAGAAATTGAATTTAAAAAGAATAATGAACGTTTTGTGATTATCCTTTTTTATTAGTTTTCTTTAAGATGGGATAGCAGAATAAGTTAAAAAAGGCAATAAAAATAGTTGTAAATAATAATATTATAATTGCGGAAAATCAACTTTTTTTATTTTGTTCAATAATTTTAATAAGTTAATTAATACAATCTAACAATCAAATATCATCTTCATCTCTTATGCATTATTTTATTATATATTGTAAGTATCAGTCATCTCAGCAACGCTTACTTATCGATAAACAAATTTCCAATTTTGACCATAATTTTCCTTAATGTCAAACTTTATGCATATTTTTCATAAATTGTAATGTAGTTTATAAATAATAAATATGTGCATTATCTATTATTATAAAAAATTATGATAATGTTAAAAACAAAACCATTAATACAACCTCAGAATAAAAAATGAATAAACTTTCAGTGTTTTAAAAAGACAAACATTCAAAGAGTAATTATCTTAAGTTTAAAAAGGAGTTAAAATTTCTTAAAATTCTTACGTTAAAAACTATTATTATTTGTCATTTTTATTTAAGTAAACTTTTCATAACATTTATAAAGTGATTGTTGTATTAAATCCATAATTTAAGACGTAAAATTGCAGGTACTTTTCAAACATTTAAATTATGAATTTTGGTTTTATTGAACAATTTAACAGTTCATAAACTATATAAAATTAAACAGCAAATAATATAAACATAAGCTTCCTAATGAAATGCATCCTTAGCATCTACTCTTATCTGTTCAGGTACAAACAATCAAAAATATTGTAAAAATCAAGAAATTTTAATCGTCCAAATAAACAATATTAAGAAGAGGAAAAAAACTAACAAGAACATGTTTTCAAGTGGGTAAATTCAAATGCAAAACAATTTCATTTAAAACTTACATTGCACATATTTTACGAAAAGTTATATATCATATAAAATAATAAATGAATATGTTTATAAAGAACATTTCGCATCCAATAAACGCATACACTAAGCATCATGCAGAATTAAATTTAAAATTTCTGTATAAATTTACGTTATAAAACGAAAATATTTTCGTGAGTCAGATTATTTTTATACCAACGGTGACCGGCTGCCACTGACCAATACATTCCTCTTTTACTATAGCTATTTTAACTTGTAGATATCGTACAATTTAAAGTTTTTACACAGTCAAATATGGTAAAAAATAGTACATTCAAATGCAATTTGTCCGAAAACTGTATCTCATTTTACAGGTTTTTCATAAAAAAATATTTTTCAAGCATGATTTATTTTTAAATTATGTCTTTATCGCAAGGCAAAAAAAAAAAAAAAAAAAAAAAAAAAGAAGTTTGACTATTTTACACTTAAAACGACATAAAAAATTCAGTATTTGCCTTCGTATAATATTAGTAGTCATGTGTAAATTAAAATTAATAAAATACATATAATTATAAAAATAACAAAATAAAATTCAACAGATATAATATTGAACTCCGAAACAACTGGAGTTACTAGAATCAAATGCCTACTTCAAATTGCGAAATCCTTGGAGATTTTCTCGGATATTGATGCTTGACATGTTACTAATAAAAAACATCTATTGCTTTTAATAAATTTAAGAACTCAATTTAAATGCAATACTTATAATTCCTTTGGCATTGTTAGTGAATAATATAAAAAGTACATTGAATGCAAAAATTTTTTTTGAGTAAAACAATGGTTTTCACTTACATTCTGGAACCTGAGGACAAGGGATTTGTTTCCTTACTTCTTCAATCTTAATTGCATACAGTAAAGTTTCATTGAACAAAATTTTTGATACAGTATGATGTGAATTTCAAAACTCGCTCTATCCGAAAAATAAATTTTTGGGATATCTCAAAACAACCTCTGACTGCTTCCATAGATTTTCATCGAAAACCAAAATTTTACTAAAAATGCATGATAAAATGCCAAAAATGCATGATTGAATAGATATTTTTTTAGAATGTATCGTTTTTTGGTGCAAATACACAAAAATAGTAGGCACTAATAATCAATAAAAAAGCAATGTTATATCATAATGTTGGGGGCAACGTTGTTGCCTAGATTTTTCGAGTAATTTAACGGATGTAACTGGCATTACATTATGCTCATGTGCAATATTATATTTATTATATCAGTATAAACGACATAAGTAGATGAATTAAACTACTACATAAAATGGCAGCATGTTACAACGAATTTTATGGAGATTATATATAATTTTTCTTTAGTGTAGATAAAACTTTTTTTGAACAACCAAGGCGTCTTTAGGTATACAAAATCATAGATTTATTAAAATTAAAAATAAATTTACATTTTAAATACATATTGTTTTATTTATTTAAGGATTTTCAACAAATTCATAATTTAATACATAGAAGTAAAAATTACCCTTTTTTAAAATCTTTATTTTTATATCATTCCTGAAGAATTTATTAAATATCTATTGCGCGCGTCATTTAGAAGTAAAAAGCAAATAAGTTTGTGAATGAAATTCAGCCGTGAAATCTACTTATAGTTGTTCAGGCACAACAAACCACTGGAAAGATTGTTAAAACTTAGAAACTTTGAATCATACGCTGAACAACAAAAACCATTTTTAAAAGAAATTGCAGACAATAATAAGCATTTTCAAGTGGACAAATCCAATTTCAAAATATTGCTTCCAGAATAAAATTTCATTCCCCACATATTCTATGAAAAGTAGCGCAATAAACTACGTCAGCAAAAATTTTAAGCTTTCAGATTAGTTTTACTTTTTATTTTGATAAAAATAAAAATAAAACACGAGCTTGCTATTCATTTTTCTTTATCAAATAAAGCTACAGGTATTATTTTCTATGGAAATAATGCAGAATTTTCGGTTCCACTTGTAAAGGAGCATATATTTTAATAAAAGCGTAAAATATGAGCTTAAAATTTTCGCAGTAAATTTAAGTTTCTTTTTATTTTACAATCTTGAAGATACGGAAAGTAAAATTTTAAATTTGTGATTTTTTTTTTTTTTTTTTTTTTTTTTTTTTTTTTTTTTTTTTTTTTTTTTTGTAAAACATTTAACATTTTTGGTAGAATTGTTTTAGAAATATTTTGTATAAAAATGGACCATAACGAGTTTTTAAAACCGACACCGAATCCAAATTTGAATAAATTTTCATATTTTTTTGCAGAAAATAAAAGCGAAATTGTCATTTTTTCCAATAATTAATATATACATTAACTTTTTGCACTCTAGAGATTGATCTCACTTACCACTAGTTTCCTGCTTAAATGGATGTTCATGCTTTGAACACCAGTATTTTAAATTAATTTTCTTCGTCTTTTCTAATGGCCAAATAATGTGTGTTAAAAGATGGCGAAATAAACTGTAAGGCGAAACTTGAAATTTTAAATTTGTGATTTTTTATTGTAAAATGCTTAATATTTATGGTTTATTTGTTTCAGAAATATTTTATGTAATGGTGGTCCGAAACAGGTCTTTAAAATCCGAACCGGACCCAAATTTGCGTAATTTTCATAGTTTTTGCAGAAAATAAAAACGAAAATATCATTTTTTCAGTAATTAATACATACATTAACCCTTTGCACTTGAGAGGTTAATCTCACTGGCTACTAGTATCCCGCGGTAAATAGGTTCTCCAAATGGTCTGGACACCAGAATTTTAAATTAATTTTCTTCGCTTTGTATAGTAGCCGAATAACCAGTGATAAAAAATTGTGAAATAAACTGTAAACTATTAGTGGTACCCCAAGCATTTGGCGTCCCAATTTAAAAGGGACGCCTGACAATACTTGAGGCGAGTGTGAGTCTCTTCTCAAGTGCAAAGGTTTAACCAATTCCCTAATTTGACCGTACATAATACGGGCAATGTGTTTTTGCCAAACATGATTTATTATTCACACCAGTAAATTTTTATTGCAAATTTTACATTATTTAATCCGAGAAATTTTCTGATTCATTTCAAAAATGTCTCTTTTCAAACACCGGTGATAAAAGATTAAATATCTTGTAAAAGATATGAAGAAATAGGCATTATTTAAAAGTTTTTTTCCTCAAAAATATTGATCCGTAAATAAAAATGGTAATATTCATTGTGTCTCTGAACAGAACTTTTTATTTTCATGTAAATTAAACGTAGTTAATTCATCAACAATAGAGAAGGTTTTTCTACATATGCGAAATTCATCTAATTAAAAATGATTTAGGTATACATACCTCCTATACATTAAATATACGAGGAAGAGCCCATCAAATTTTGACGAAAGAAAATGTTTAAGAAGGAACTGTTTTATGGATTAATATTAAACTTACAAAACTAGTTACAATAAAAAATGCACTTTATAATGGTAAGTCTAACATTTAAAGAAATGTTATTTAAACTAAAGTTAACAAAATACTATTTCTATAAACCTCAGTTGTAGAAATTGTTAAAATAAAAATTTAATCGTACATGTAAGCAGTAAATAATAATAAAGATCTGTTATTATGATAATGTTATCAATTAAGGCTCTTATGCTAGTATTCGTAAATGAAAAAAAAAATTATTCTACTTTGACTCAATTGTAGATTTTTTTTTCAAAGTAAAGTTTAAACCAGACACTATTTTCAACCATATCAAAATTTACATATGCACATTTCATATCTGTATTCATTTTTTTTAAATGACATTTTAATAACGATCCTTTTGATTCAAAACTTAAAGTCGTGATGCTATTAGCTAAGCTGATACTAAATTATTTATACTCTTTTAAGTATGAGATAAACTTTGTAAATGAAATCAATGGAATTTTTCCCTTTTAATGGGGAAATGGCAACATAAAGATACAGTAATTATCTTTTTTTCCTTTGCTTTTCATTGACATGGAGTACACCTTTTGTCACAATTAGAAAAACGGTAATGAAAACTAGAAAAAAATTAATATTTCGAAAATAAATTGAGATACATTTTTCAAATAAATTACATTTAAAAGTACATTTTTTCCCTTATACCATGGTGTAAAAAATTGAAAATGTGCGATGTTTAAAATATTAAAAATTTGCAGTAAAAAACAATTGCAAAACCGAAATGTTATTTAAAATTTTAAAGTTTTTCCATTCTCAAAATTGTGTATGCGTAACGCACAGATATGTTTGGCTTTTATGATACTGATATTATTATTTACAGTGCTTTTTGTAAAGGTTATACTAAATATTTCTTAAAGAGTGGATTGAAATCGAAACATTTGCATTACTGATTAACCTCCAGCTTCTTATGAAACATGAAAAGCGTCTTCAATGTTTAGACTTAGTAATTTAAATTAATCCCTCCCCCCATTTTATCTAATAATTTGTGATAAATGATAAACTGTAAGATATTAGTGATGTAGAAAGCATTTGGCGTCCCGATTTACGAATGATACCTGACAACACTAGTAGTGAGCAAGAGTCACCCCTTGAGTGCAAAGATTTAATATAGACTGTGTCTCTGATCTAACCTATTTTTAGGTGCCTTCGTAATTATGCAAATACGTAGCACCTATTGTTGTCGTTCAGTCCGTCCGTCTGTCTGTCTGTCCGTCTGTCTGTCCGTCCGCATATAACAACGCAAAAACTACCCAACCGAATCGTTTGAAAATTAAAATATATTATTATTACATAATTTTGTCGAGTCATTTCAAATTTTAAGAAAATCGGATGCATAGATCAATTAGAGGGACAATCAAAAGGATTCCGTTACATTACGGTCAATCGGGAAAAGTTCCAAATGCATTTTAATCGTTTGAAATTTGAAATACATAATTATTACATATTTTTTTCGAGTTATTTCAAATTTTATCAAAATCGGATGCATAGTTCAGTCACAGGGACAATCAAAAGTACCCCGTTACATTACGGTTAATGGGGGGAAATGTTTCAAATGCATTTTAATGGTGTTACACTTATTCGAACGTAATAAAATTGATATGCATCTATAAAGTAGATATTATAATATACATTTTGCATAATCTGTGGTTCAAAGAATATTTGTTATTGACTTACAAGGCCACACAAAAGTATTCCATTGCATAATGGTATAGGGAGAACATTTGTGGGCATTTTAATTGTAATTATTTACAGTTTTATGAGATTGATATATGAGACTAATATTTTTAAAACTTCGCTATCGTACGAACGCACCTTATTTGCTACGCTTCACATGCAATTTCCAACTTGTTTTATATAAAACAAATGTAGTTAATTCACCTGAGACAGAGAAGGATTTTCTAAACATGCGAATTTCGTCGAATTAAAATAGTTTCGCTGCAAATAATTCCTATAAATTAACCCTTTCGAAATTGGTGTACTATTAACAGTATATGTCTATTAACCACTCCACCCCTTGTCCCGAGATAAATCGGGGGCTCGCTACATCTACCGAAATTGAGTAATATTTTGTTTTAACAAATATATATGTTTCTGTTCACATGGAGTAATGCGATATGTGCCTATGCATTCACTATATGATTTTATTAACGTTTAGGCCTATAATATTAATAATAATTGTAATAAATATTTGCTTAGTTCTATTAGCACTGATTGCGATTCTTATATTTTAAACATAAATTTATCAGTATAAATTGATCGTTTTAAATTGGCTACTTTTCCTGAAAAAATGATACGTTAAAAAACACAGAAAATGTTAGAAATTTGTTGTATCAGTTAAATATTGTTTTAATATAATATTTTCTAAATATTTTCAAAAACTTTTCTTTTGTCTATTGTCATATGGATTGAATAGCATACAGAACAACGACATTTGTTTATTTCAGGCATTAGAATATTCGTTAAACTGTAATCAATTAACTTGTATAGTTAGTGTTAATGTTATTAATGTAAAAGATTTTTTTTCTAAAAATTGAAAAAAAAAAAAAAATGGGCCCGAAAGAATTGAATATTTTATTTTATAGTGATTTTATACTTATTCTAAATCTTTTTCGAACAGTGGTTTGAAATTAAAACATTTTCATTACTGTTAATTCTGCAGCATTTTTGAGCACATGAAAAGCGTCTTCAATGTTTAGCCTTGATCACTTGCTTGTTTAATAATTTACTTTCAGGTAATGAGTCACGAATGATAATTATAAACAGTAAAGGTTATAACAATAAATAAAAAGTATCTTTTTCAGCCCATACTGTTCAAATCAAACAGTCATGTTAAAAATTTCAAAAGGAGAAAACGACATTTTTGATATAGATAAAATTTTGATAAAGTTTCGGTGTGGCTGAATTTTAGGCAGCATTAGATTTTGCACCGAAAATGAATTTTCGGTTGTCTCTAATTTTATATTTGTCATTTTATTAATATTGTAAATATTGATATTACGTAAACAATAAAAAAGTATAAAGCAATCGCAATATAATATTAATTTACTGAAACTTTAGTTTAAAATAAAATACTTATTTTTTATCACAGTTTTTACTTTATTGTTTCCAGCGATGCAAATACAAATCAAGCATGAAAAAATATTCATTAATTTTTCATAGAAGGTATTTATTTTTATTAGAATAACGATAGATTTCGAGTTAGACAAAAATATTTTTTATCCAGTTCCTTTATTACCAGAGTTTTGTCGAGTTCGTATAGAGTTTGTACGATTCAAGAACTTTCACGCATTTTTTACAAGTGTTTTTTTGTAAAAAAAAAAAAAAAAAAAAAAAAAAAAGGATTTGCTTTATCTATTAAAAAAATTCCATGTATAGTAACCGGTACTTTATATTAGATTAATTTTAAACACGATTATTCAATTGGTAAATTAATTATAACAGCAGTAATTTATTCCATTTTTCAATATTGGGTGAAAAAAGTCTGGGCCAGGATTCGAACCAGGGATGTACTGGCTGAAGCCGCCAATGCTCTACCAACTGAGCTATCCCGGATACGAAGACTGGAGGACTATTTCACCCAATTAACCTCAACGATCACTGGCAGTGATCGTTGAGGTTAATTGGGTGGATAAATATCCCTGGTTCGAATCCTGGCCCGGATTTTTTCACCCAATATTGAAAAATGGAATAAATTACTTCTGTTATAACCGGTACTTTAGTTAACCCTGGTACTAAAAAATTAAAAATTCTTCAATTCCTGGATGTGTGCGATTCCTGTCGTATGTAATGCAAATAATTATTTTCTTGAGATAATTCAAGCATACAGCGCTGTCACAAGCGACTGTTTTTTCAATTATACTCGCAAAGCAATTTAAATAAATAATAATAAAATTTGTAGTATAAATCTCTTGCAAATGTTCTCAATTTACCTGTTCAATGATTTTTATTTTGAGAAAAAGGTGCCACTTAAGGAGGCTCAGGGGTTGAAAATTTTTCAAAAAATTGATTTTTTTATGATCTAGTTTGATTATTCAATTAATTCTTAACTTAATGCAAAAAACCACATAAAAATATTAGCATTTTTAACGGAGTTATAAGCATTTATGTATCAATACTTACATAGCCGCATCCGTATAATTTCAACTTTAAGTCGTATTTTCTCAAAATTTAATTTTTGACGACTAACACCAAGATTTAAAAAAAAAAAAAAAAAAAAAAAACTATTTGATGGAATGGCTTAAATTTTTTTGCATGCATATAACATGATAATCTAGATTATGAATTAAGGATATAACTATCACTTTATAAAAAGAGTATTAAAAAATCTCTCAAAGTTGAAAATTTAAAAAAAACCCTGAAAATACAACTTTTTTTCCATTAAAAATACTCAAAATATTAAACTATCTAAAATATATTAATTTATAATCTAGACAATAATGTTATATGCATGCAAAAAAAAAAAAAAAAAAAAAAAAAAAAAAAAGGCCATTCCATCAAATAGTTTTTTTTTTTTTTAAATCTTGGTGATAGTCGTCAAAAATCAAGTTTTGAGAAAACATGAAAGTTGAAATTATATGGATGCGGCTATGAAAGTGTTGATACATAAATGCTTATAACTCCGTTAAAAATGCAAACATTTTTATGCGGTTTTTTGCATTGAGTTAAGTATTAAATGAATAATCAAATTAAATCATAAAAAAATCGATTTTTTGAAAAGTTTTCAACCATTGAGCCCCCTTAAAATTAAAAAATAATATTTAATAACAAGGTTAATACACTTCAAGGATTTTCAAGCACCTTTCACTAGTATTTTCGTAAAAATTGATTTGCTTTACTTAATTGAAAAAAAAAAAACCTATTTTAATGTATAGCAACGTTGCAGTAGGTAATTCGGGAGCTAAAACAACAAAAATCCATTGAAATTCTTGATTTGTACAAATCCGTCGCAAGTAGAGCAAAAAATTATTATCTTGTGATAATTCAAGCTTACAGGACTGTCACAAATGTCTATTTTTCAATTCTACCCGCACCAAAATTTTATAATAATAATAATAATGAAATGTGTAGTATAAATCTCTTGCAAATATTGTCAAGCTCCATGGCAGTGATTTTTATTTTGAAAAAGTGGTGCGAAGTGAAATTAAAAATAAAGAAATGAATAATAATAATAATAATAATAATAATAATAATAATAATAAATAAAGTGATGATTTTTTTCAAAAAAAAATCCTAAAGAAAGTGGTTAGTAAAATTATGAAATTTGATCTTGAAATCTAAACTAAACGAAAAGTTAATACATTTCTAATAATCTATAAATTTAAGAGATTATTACAAGACTAATTACAGTCTAGTCTCTATATAACGAAATCCATTGTTCGAGTAAAAAAATCGTTATATAGAGAAATTCGATGTATAGAGAATAACGTTAAAATTCTTATTTAATGTGTAAATTCTGAACAATTGTTATTTTTGATGCGTTTAATTAAAAATTTGAAATTGTTCGAAACTCTGCTTAAAATATCACTAATCAGTAAGTACTGTATCAGTACTGTACAATAGTGAGACTATAATCCACTCTCAAAAAAATCAGAGAGATATTGTTGACATCCTCACATTCGATAATTAATTTCCATTACTCTGTTTAAGTCTGCACAATTCACATCTTCCCTGTCCTCAGAATACACAATATCCTCTAGTATACAAAATTCGGCCTTTTTGAAGCAATTGCAAATTGTTTTTTCTTCAATTACCCCCATTGATCCCGTTCTTCTATGTATAACTATCCAATTGACACTGTTTTAAGGATGTTGAAAGGTGTGAGGGAGGAGGGGGAGAGGATGAATTCGTTGGACTTAAAGAACAAGGAGATTCAAGCAGAGAAGTAATATAAAAAAACTCAGCACTGAACGATAAATTAGGAATAAGTGATGGAAAATTGATTTCATGTGATTTCGAAGCTTTTTTTTACAATTGAATAAAGAACATTTTATGAAAAAAATTCATTATATGGAGATAGATATTTCGCTATATAGAGACAGATTTTAATTTAATCATGGGAAAAGGGGAACGTTCCTACTAAAAATTCGTTATATAGAGAAATTCGATGTATGGAGTTTCGATATAGAGAGACTCGACTGTAATTAAATTTTCGTTAAAAACTAAAATGAAAGTCAGTTTTGTTCTTAACAAAATAAAATGTTTTAGTTTGACAAAAAACAAATCAGAGCTTTCTATAAATTTCTTTATTAAATGTAGCTACAGTTATTAAAGTCTAAAGAAATAACGCTGAAATGCTTTGTTATGTTTGTGATAAAATTTTCATTTTAATAAAAAGGGAAAAGCATAAGCTTTAATTTTTTTTATTAAAATTAAGGTTTGCTTTATTCTGCGATTTTAGTGATTTCAAATTTCAAATATCTGTATTTTGCGGATAAGCACTTTATTTTTGGTTGAAATTATTACTAGAAGTGGTTTCTGAGTTATAATTTTTTTTAATTAAAAATGATAAAAATTAAAGATAATAACGTAAGATCTTATGATTTAACTTTTGTTTAAAAAAATACTTTTTACTCAAAATTCAAATTTTTTGGTTTTATTTTTTTAATATATATATGTAAAATAGGCCGCAAATCTTTGATTTTCTTTTGATATACGATGATGATTTATCTATATTGTATGTAATTCAATAAACTTTTCTACCAAAAATTGAACCGACTTCAAAAGCTACTGCAAAGTGAAAAATAATTTTTTTACAGAATAGTATTAAGAAATTAAATTAAGAGCGTAGTACTTATCATGCGTATTATTATATTTATGTACATTAATTTGATTTTTTGAAGTCGATGCCAGCCAAGCCAAGTTACATGTAATTTTCCAATTGACACGCATAAAAGTATCTACGAGTTTTTTTACGATTTGCATTGGATAATTAATTTTAATTTTGAACTTGGCTTGGCTGGCACCGACTTCAAAAAATCAAATTAATCTACATAAATATAATAATACTCATGATAAATACTACGCTCTTAATTTAATTTCTTAATACTATTCTGTAAAAAAAATATTTTTCACTTTGCAGTAGCTTTTGAAGTCGGTTCAATTTTTGGTAGAAAAGTTTATTTTTCTCTTTTTAGTTAAAAGTTAACGATTTTTTTAAGTCAGTTAATAAAAATTATAATACGGGAAAAATCACTGTAAACCATACACGTATGTCAGGAGTGGGGTTCGAACCCACGATCTGTTTCAAGAACCAGAAATCAAATCTGCTGTCTTACACCGCTCAGCCACCTGACTGCACTCCATTCGGCGAGCTTCGTCATCGTCCATGTTACTTTTAGTTTGCTAGAAATCACTAATTTTATTAGTTTTTACTTAATTACTAAAAAAGTACTGAACCAATGTCAATGAAATGGAAGAAGTACCAATTGAAGAGTAGCCTCTTTCATTTAACACAAAAAACAAATTAATCGGTTGGATAGTTTCGGAGTAATCGGTGAACATACATAGAAAAAAAATACATTCGTGCCGAATTTATAACATCCTCTCCTTTTTTGAAGTCACTTAAAAATACATATAACAGGGAAATTTTTTTTGTATTCTATACACATATGTCAGGAGTGAGGTTCGAACCGACACTCTCTTTCAAAACCTGAGATTAAATCTGGTGCCTTAGACCGCTCGGCTGTCCAGACTTCATTCGCTTCAGAGAACTTATTCAATGTCATGTTACTTTTCGTAAGTCTATTCTCTTTTTGAGTACTCTTTCACTGATAAAGTATTGAGTTATAAAAAATCTCTGATACTCTGTGGTAACGGTTAAATACATAGTATTCCTAATAGCATAATTAGTATTTAACTTGTTAAATATATATTTAAAAATTATATACGTAAAAGATTATTGTATACACGTACGTCAGGACTGGGGTTCGAACCCACGCTGCCTTTCGAAAACCAGATCATAAATCAAGCGCCTTAGACCGCTCGGCCATCCCGGCATCGGTAAGTTTATTCGACATCCATATTACTACTAATTTGCGAAAAATCACTAATTTTATTAGTTTTTGCCTAATTACTAAAAAAGTACTGAACCAATTTCTATTAAACGGAAGTGGTCCCAATTCGAGAGCAAGCTCTTTCATTTAACACCAAAATCAAGTTAATTGGTTGGATAGTTTCGGAGTAATCTGTGAACATACATAAAAAAAAAAAATACATTCGCGTTGAATTGATAACCTCCTCTCCTTTTTGGAAGTCGGTTAAAAATGGAAATACTACAAATGCTTGATATCGCTTAAAGAAAGAGCACATTTTATAAGTGTATGTTACTTGGATCATAGTGTGCTAAATTCCCCGTGGCAGAAAAAAAAATCTTAACACATTTTAGGCTGACATCTGAAAATAATATATATATATATATATATAGTTTGTTACTTTTCATTTGATTTGTTCAAAATCTATATAAATTATATTTAATTTTACTGGGATTAGGAAACTGGATCTTGTACAATACCAAGTATTTATTTACTAGTTCCTAGAAATGTTGATCTTTGTATTTAATACATCTTTTTAAAATGTCGAATTGGGATCGTTAAGGTCAGTGTGACGTTATCTAAACATATCGAATGAAATTTTTTTTAAATCATTCTATGTAAATCCATAAAAAATGCAGATTTGCGGCATTTTAACACAGCGTAACGAAACAAACAAAAAATAAAAAATATTCTACTTTGCAATACTGGGAGTTGTGTGACAGATTACAACCTTTATCCCCTTTGAGGTGGGGGTTGATTTTAGGATCGCCTAAGTTTAATTCCTAGATGCTTCATTGACACCAAAATAATATTGGAATGAAAAAACACCTTTTATTAAGTACGTAAACAACAACAACAAAAAAAAAAGATTTTTCTTATTTTGAAATAAATTTGTTTTTAATTTCTGGTGTCAATCACTTATTTCAACATTTTGCGAATGTAAGTACGTTGCCCCACAAAAGGTTATCTTGACAAAAATAAGCCACAAAAAATATTGTATACTTTTTTTATATAAAAAGAGCTGTATTATTGTTCAACTGAATATTACTACTTATTGTACGGTTTATTATTATTAATTTTACGGTTTTAAACTGTCAATCATGCTGCCAGTAACGTATCATGAAATTACCAACATTTTTTTTTCTTTTTTGAACAATGTATTCTAAAATTTGTTGCAAAGTTTACAAAACATTTATTACCATTTTTTATTTGAACACGCCCTTAAAACACAGACATCATCATGCAATCCAAATAAAACAATTCAAAAGAAAAAAAAAAGAAACAAGTTGGTAAATGTAAGTCAAACGGGGTAAATGAGGTAATTTCGTACTATATTACTTTTATACATATTCATTCCTTGGACTAATAGCAGTTGCACTTGCATGGGAAAATGCATGAATACAAAACTTATTACATGTATAAATAACATATTCAATAATACAGAAATAATACGAATCTATTTTAAATAGGATCGAATCCCCATGGCAGTCACGAATTGTTACGTATCATGGTATTTCATTTAATTAAGCACGTTTGACAAGATTTGAAGGAATAAAGAAAACTTTTATAAATATCTTTCTAAGATATGATTCGATTTCCTTATGATTCTCACAAAATTCTGCAACGATTACAGATCTTAGATTTCAAACCACTTCTTCGGGTAAGTTTTGCGCTGAAACTAGTATGTAGACGGACAGGCAAAATGTGACTATAGGTGCTGCGTATTTGTACATTTATGAAAGCAATTGAAAATAAACCTAAAATCATTTATTTTCTCTGATCTAAGCAAGTATCTATAGGATGTATATTTTTAAAATAAAAATATTACAAGATTCTTCATTTAGGTTGCAAAAAAGTATACATCACAAATTGTCCATAGTGCTCTACATTTCCCAGGAAGAAATAGTCATTTTATATTGCAGTCAGATAATAGTAAACATTTATTTTCTTATTTACTTATTTTTAATTTGTCCTTTCCCAAGAATAATTTCAAAATTTGTGTAAGTTATATTTATTCTTATTGGGATAAACAAGTTTACGTACAAAGGTAAAGATTTTTTTGCTAGTTCCATGAAATTTTGATCTGTAAATTCATTAGATCTATAACCACTGTCGAAAGACAATCGTTAAGTTTCGGTGTTTTTTGTTTTTTTTAAATCTCAACAAACATAAATTATTTTCCGATAATTATCCTCTGTAAATCCACGGAAAGTTTATTGCAATCAGGTATGATGTCAAAAAATGATTTTAAAGTGCAATACTAAGTTTCTAAACGTATAATATGTGATAAAAATCAAGAAAAAAAAGAATTTGTGATACTTATCAAATTCTTTTGCAATACGCTATTTTTTAAAACTTTCAAACACTCTTCCCTGGTTTATTTTTATATGAATATGACTTGAATAGTACCCAATTGAACAGTACTACATTCTTAATATTTTAGACAGTGACAGTAAATAAATTTGGATAGGTATTATTAACATAATTAACGTAAAAATAAATTTCTTCTAAAAATTGAAAAAAAAGTCCGAAACAAAGGGTTAAGCTTGTTTTATTACTTAGCACTCAAGGCATGAAAATTCAACTTGTAAATAACTTTAAAATACTTTACTTTAATTTATCAACTTTTAAATAACAGTCTAAAAATGCTTTACTTAAAATTATTAGTGATATATTTCTTCAAGAAATATATCACATTAAATATCTGGCATTTCTTTAAAATCCATCACAAAATACAAATTTACAAAAAAGAACAACATATTTACAAAATTTTCACAATCTGAATCATTAAATAGAATTCTGATTATTACGAAATAAAAATGTTATTTCTTTTAATCGAAATTGACTCAGTATCTGAAAATTCATTAAAAGCAATAAAAATAAAACAATCATTTATTATTATTTTATCTTCTTTCACTCTTACAACAATTGGTTTTATTTTGCATCAAGCGAAATTTACGATTTCACTTAAAAGAGGGAATATTTTATGTATTTTAATAAAATTGTAAAATAGGAGTATAGAGAGGAGAGATAGAGAGATATGGAGATGTAAATATTTAATTATTGCAAAAATATTTATATAGTAAGGAGGCAATTATCATACCTTTAAAATGAGGATTTATATGAGATAATGTGATATAAACATTATTGAGATCAGAAAGGAAGCTTATATTTTTCAAAAATTAAAAACTATATATAAGTGATGAAACATGAATGTTATTGATAACAAAGCATATTTATTGATAGAACACATAAAAAGAGATAAAAAAAGAAAAACACTCAAAATAAAAATATATATACAAGAATTTGCTGCAGCAAACTTACTAGTAACCTCTAGATTAAATTCGTGAAGTTGATATTTACATGATGAAATCAGATTTGTGTTTACTTTGGCAACTATATTTTTTTGCCTCACTTAGGCTTTGTACCACGTGCTGCTGGATTGTGGCAGTGATTTTATTTCTTTTTCGATCATTAGATCTTATCAGTCAATTTGACTGATCTTTGGCTAAAACAATTGTATGCACCACGCTGCTTTTTATATCACTTATATTTTTGAACTAGATCGATATTTAAGACCATCATGGCCTGGATCACTATTTTGTGATTACGCTTTCTTGAGGGTACACACGATCACAAACAGGTAGGCGAAGAACATATAGCCTGTTAGTCGACACCACACTTATTTCCCTTAAGGGACTTTTTTATTAGCACTATTTTCTTTTTAGATGATGTCGATATTTCAGATGATGGCGATCACTTTTATATAGAGAAGATACACAAACAATCACATTGGAGACACAGAAGGTACTCAGCCGGTCAGTCAGCACTACAGTCTAAATACTTGGGAGATCATCTTCTTAAGGTAATATAGAAGCAAAAAAAAAGATTCATACTTGAAGAATTAACTTACAAAATATAAAAATCACCAGCCCACGCTGCAGAAAAGGCTTTTTTTTACCTAAACTGCAGCGCGGCTTTTTCGCGTAAACTCGTAGCTTGCCGCTTTTTCAACTGTTGCCAAAAGGCGTTGAGAAGAAGTGAGGGAGAAAAAGTGATTTTCTACCGTGAATGATTCTTCTCTGTTTCTCCCCACGCTGGAGTGGAATTCACGTGTTTTCTCTCTCTTGCGATTTTCGTATTGGCTGTGGGAGAAATGAAGTGTTTATTTTTTATGATGCGTTTGCTCTGCCGATTGGTTTCGAGTTCTCGCCACTTGTTTACTATATGTAGAGACCTTTCTCTCTACATTTCCTCCCCCCAACAGGAGAGAAGCAGCACATAGGATGAAAATCAGAAAATTATTGAATAGTGCCAACAAAAAGAAAAACTTTAAAGTTTTTGAGCTGCATTCATATTTTGATGAAAGTCACTTGTGCCTTACAATGAAAATTTATGTACATACATAGATACAATACAAAAAGAAGAAAAATATCTTTACACATAACTAAGAAATAAGTTTGCATTCTTACCAACAAATTGCATGAAAATATTTTTTATATGCCACATTCATTCAGTTAAGAAATCATGAGAAATGATAAGTATTACATTTTGCACTTAAAGAAATTTTACACAAATTGTGCAGAGAGCAAAATACCCCAAAGTGACTCAAAAAAAGAGATTTGGTTTTAAGAAGTGAAGATTATAATGAAATAATAAAAATTACTTTAGAAATTGACTAACAGAAGAAATTTCTTAATATTTCAAATGAAATTTACTGAAATATGCTGGTCAAACTATTAACTTAAGAGAGAACTTAATTGCAAAAAAAAAATTAACAAATTATCTTTTAAAATTTTAATCTTTGAACAGAAAGTTAACTTAATACTTAGAAAACATGAGTTAAAGTTATATGAAGAGAATTTTAAGTTATAAAATTTTCTACGAAAATTTATACTTAATTTATACTTATAAGTATTTATAGCTAGCCCTTTTTTTTTTTTTTTTTTTTTTTTTTTTTTTTTTTTAAACATATATCTTTAAACTCAATCTTTTAACAGAATTGTCAACTAGTAAGACCTATCCATTTAGGTGTTAAACATCTTTGAGAAAATGTATCATCATAACAACCTAGAAATTAATACAACTGTCCTAACCTAACGGACCAGCCAGCTTAAGCCAGAAAAAGATAAGAAAAATAATGACGTCTCACTATCTTAATACCTACAGATGTATAGTTTACCAGGAAGCATAGATACAAATTTTTGATGATAAAGATGTTAGGAAAATTGAGAGATTTTTAAATGAGCAAAGAAATACTAAATTGACAATATTGAAATTTAAAATTAATTACCAAATTAACATTTATATACAATTTTGAATGTTAGGTCTTAGAGGTTTTTGCAAAAAGAGTTTACTAACATGTAATTTCTTTTCAACAGTTTGATTATTAAATATTCTAGACACAATATAATTATCATTACGAACAATTTTAATTATTTCCCAAGGACCAATGTATTTTTCAGTTAATGAGCCAGAATGTCTGAAATTTTCAGTAAAAACTTTATCACCTATCTTTAATTTCGTTTTTGCTCTCCCCTTTGTATTTTTATTGTACACAGCAAAATATTGTTCCTCATTTTTTGAAATCTGTTGCCTCATCTCTTCTAACAATTTTTTAATATTTTCTTGATAAGCCTGAAAACTTTCAACAAATTTTGGTTCATTTATGGAATCAAGTGGAATGTTTAGAGATCTGCCAAAGAAGATTTCAGCCGGAGTATACTGAGTGGCTGTGTGTACTGAATTATTGTAATGAAGTTTAAATTTTAGCAAATTGTTAGACCAATCCAGAACATTGTTAGACATAGCAGCCAAACTTTCCTTCATAGTTCGGTGAACCCGTTCAATTAATCCATTTGATTGCGGGAAATATATGGATGATTTCCTGTGATCTATGCCTAAATTTTCTAAGAAATTGTTAAGTTCATCTGAGATTAGATTTGGCCCATTGTCTGACTGCACAATTTTTGCAATTCCATATCTAGCAAAGTATTCATTAAGGCATTTTATAATAGTTGCAGATTTTACATTGGCTAAAGGAATAGCCTCTAAAAACCGTGAATAATGATCTACGATTGTTAGTATAAAAAACTTTCCATCAATAGATCTTGGCAACTTGCCTACAATGTCAATTGCTAATTTTTCACCTGGTGCTAAATCTCTTTTTTCAATATGCCTAGAAGTGGTATGTTTAGGTTTGGATTTGTTTGATAAACATTGCGCACAATTTTCACAAAAACTTTTTGTATCTGAAAACATTCCTTTCCAGTAAAATTTTTTGTTAACTAAATCATAAGTTTTTTTTGTACCAAAATGTGGTGAATGAGCAATCTCTAAGCAACTTTTTATTAAAGTTTTTGGAATGACTATCTTATTTATGATTGAATTAGTTTTATTTTTGTATTTGTACATCAGCAGTTGAGTGTGAGAGTCAATAAAAAATTTTGTTTTAGTTTTACTGTCATCATTATTAATTTTTTCTATTATGTCTTTGATTTCATTGTCTTGAATTTGTGAAATTTTTATGTTACTTTGAGTGAGAGATTTGTCTATGGCAAAAATATTAATGTTGTTTACATTATATTTTTCAACCTCCATTCGAGACAAAAAATCAGCAGGGTTCTGTTTTCCTGCAATATGAGTTATATCATATTGAAATTGCCCAAGATATAGTAACCACCTAGCTACTATATCAGGTTGCTTATCCAGCTGAGCATGATATGTTAGTGTTTTAGCATCCGTGAGAATTGTGAATTTTTTACCATATAAATATTCATAGAAATGCCTGCAAGCTGCAAAAATGGCCAAGAGTTCTCTACGAATTGATGGATATCTTGACTCAGCTTGTGAAAGCTGTCTTGAAAAAAATTCAATAGGGAAGAATTTGTCGTCATATTTTTGCATAAGAATGCCACAAATGGATATTTTTGATGCATCAGTAACCAAATACAATTCTTTATTGTCATCCAGTTGTTTAAGAGTAGGTTTACTGAGTAATTCGTCTTGAATTTTATTAAAAGAATTTTGACAGGCTTCCGACCAAATAAAAGGTGTGTCTTTACGTGTTAATGCCACAATTGGTTGTACAATCTCTGCATAATTGTAAATCATATGCCTGAAAAAATTATTCATACCCAGAAATGCTTGAACCTGTTTTAAATTTTTTGGGACTGGAAATTGTGTCACTTTATTTATGTTGTTATCAGAAGGTGAAAAACCTTCTTGATTAATTTTGAAACCTAAATAAACAATTTCTGATTTACAAATTTGAACTTTTTGTGGATCAAGAGTTAAATTAAATTTTGATAATCTGTCGAACACAGTTTGAAGCAGATTTAAAAGTTTATCCATATCATTTTCTGCCACGATAATGTCATCAAGGTAAAATTGTATGTTGCTACCTACAAGATCACTAATGCATTTAGTCAAAAGAGTGTGGAAATAAGATGTTGAGTTACGACTTCCAAAAAATAATCTGGTAGGCATAAAATTTCCAAGCTCGCCGCAAAATGCAAGTTTAGGTTTGTCACAATCCTGGAGTTTAATTTGAAAAAAGGCTGATTTCAGATCCAGAACACAATAGTATTTTTTACCCGCAATTTGATGGAGAATTTCTGAAATCTTTGGTAAACAAATTTGAAATGATTCTGTTATAGAATTCAATAAGCGATAGTCCACAACCATGCGAAAGTTTTGTTCTTTAGACTTATCTGTAGATTTCTTTTCAACAAATATTACAGGGAAATTGTAATTTGAAACTGATGGTTCAATTATTCCTGCATCTAAGAGCTCATTTATTTCTTTTTTGGCAAATTTTTTTGCAATTTTTGGAATTGGATATGGACGTGTTTGAATGGGAAAATTATGAAGTAGTTTGAATTCAGGAACCACAGCATCTGTCGAACCCAAAGTTTTGTATCTTTTGGAAAAGACTTGTGAGTTGTTCATTAGCATAGAAATTACTTTGCTTTTATCATTTTCATTTAAATGCCCTAAATCAAAATCATCAACTTTAAGATCATCTTTTCTGAGTTTTTGAATTTCTGACAAATTTAAAGTATTCACCTGCAAAACTTCAGAATTGCTGGGCTCAATAATATTAGTATTGTCGAATATTTGTAAAGTGCCAATTTTTAGTTGTTTTCTGATATTAATTATTTTATTCGAGTTATTTTCCACAATGGTGTATATAAATTTTTTGTCTACAACATTGTTTACAGATTCAGAAATTAAGTAATTTAATTTTGTTTTAACTGGTATGAGATTTACTTCTTTACTGTCAGCAAAGCATTTTGGAGTGTGAAGTTTAATAATTGAAAAAGAATTAGGAAGAATTTTTACATTATTTACAGATTTAGCATAATTAACTTTATCTTCTGACTTTATAATGTTATTTGAAACTAATTTAGGAGATGATTCATAAAATTTGAATTTTTTGCCATTCATGATTAGCTGCTTGTTTTCGACATCCATGAGAATTTTATTTCTCTGTAAGAAATCATACCCCAGGATAATCTTGTATTTGCATTGCCAATCATTTGGAGTAACAAAAAATTGATTTTCGAACCAACATTTGTCAATTTTGAATTTTATGTTTACTGCAGATAAATAGGGTATAGAAGTGTTATTCAGTGTGTTAATTCTGACAGATCTGGATAAATATTCAACTTTACAGTGTTCTTTTATGATTTGTAGTACATTGTTTTGAATCAAGCTCAGATTTGCACCTGAATCTAACAAAGAAAGAACTTCCTGACCAAAATTCAAAGTTATTATCGGTAAATCTGCTTGTTTCTGACTACACGACATAACATATAAATTATCTTGCTCATTAGTCTGAGTCTCAATTGAGTTAAAAGCTTTTTTATTGTTGATATTATTAGTGGTCAAGGATTTGTTTATTGAAGTTAATTTTGCATTGCCTGAATTATTTTTTACTTTTTTGTCTGATGTTTTGTGTTGTGGTAGAGATTTCTTTTTGATATGTGATTTTCTTTTGAATTTAGGTTTCAATTTTGAATTGTTTTTTTTACATGAGGAAATCTTTTTTCGGTTTTGGGTTTTTATGTTTGATTTGTTAGTACAGTAAGAATCCATCAATAGTCATTCATCAGTGGCATTTTGATTTCTGAACCTTCTTCGAGAGGAATTACCTCTGAAATTTCTTTGAGAAGGATTGCCCCGAGAATTACCCCTGAAATTTCCTCTGAAATTCCTGTATCGCTTGTTTACTCTATTTTGAGCATATTGTGTCTTATTTTGTGTGGCATTTCTGACTTCAGGAAAATACCAGCATTCGATGGTTAAGTGTGGTTTACCACAAATCAAACAAACATTGATATTTTTAGTGTCTTTAGATTTTGTTTCCAGATCAGAGTTAAGACTTGTTATGTTGTTTACATTTTTTGTAAGTGTAAATTCTTGAATTTTGTCAGATAATTCTTGGATCTTAGCATTTGTCTGCACCTGTGATTCTAGTAGTGTAGTTAATTCGAAAGATACTGTGTTGTTGACATTCATGTCAGGATCTTTGAATGCATTTTCTACATTGATTGCAAAGTTTAATGCTGACTCAAAATCTTGTGGGTTTTGTTTTTTTACTTCAATTCTGATGTCTGAGCGAAGAGCCTCTAAGAATTTATTCAACTTTAATTTTTGAGCCAAGTCTACAATGTCTGCATTTGCATTATCGCCTATGTTTAGATATTCATTTGCAGCATTTTCAATTTTTTCTGCTAAATGTTTAACTGTCTGACCTTGCTCCTGGAAAATAGATGAGAAATGTTGTTTCTCTGCAAATGATATAGTTTTAGAGAATTTTTTTGACAAATTTTGTTTCAAAAGATCAAAATCATTTATCTTAGATGCAACAGGGTCATTTGCGATATATTTTAGAGCCTGGTCCTTACAGTGAAGTTTAAGCACAACTAATTTTCTTTTTTGATCCCAGTTTTCCAAATCGGCCAAATTCTCTATTTGCTGGATAAAGAATTTAAAATTTTCGCCCTGGGAACCTGAAAAATCTGGTAATGAATTTGCCAAGCTCACCTGTTGTACATTATTTCGCCTCATTTTTAGATAGTATAAATTATCAAAAATTGTAACTAATCTTTAAATTCAAATATTTCCTCAAATGTTTGGATTATATTTAATTTAAAACAAATATGTTTACTGCATATATTATTGACAAATGATACCCAACATGAACAAAATCACAATGAAAATTATAAATAATGATAAAAATTGAGCATTAAAAATGGTATTTTGACTCACTTCAATTTTTAAAATAATTCATTATAGAAGATACTTATTAATGTAACTACTAAATATGAATATAAATATTATAAGAAAAATATATGCACATATCAAAATCATAAATCAGTAAAATATTAAATCAATAAAATCATAAAAATTCATTCTCAAAATTTTGAAGTTTGTTATTATTATTATTTAAATTACACTTTTAAAGAATTTAAGAAAGAAGAAAAATGTTTTTAAAAGAATTAAACCAAGATTCGAGACCTTTGAAAAAAGATAAATAAAAAAAATTTCTTTTGTCACAAATTAAAAACTATATATAAGTGATGAAACATGAATGTTATCGAAAACAAAGCATATTTATTGATAGAACACATAAAAAGAGATAAAAAAAAGAAAAACACTCAAAATAAAGAATATATATACAAGAATTTGCTGCAGCAAACTTACTAGTAACCTCTAGATTAAATTCGTGAAGTTGATATTTACATGATGAAATCAGAATTGTATTTTCTTTGGCAACTATATTATTTTGCCTCACTTAGGCTTTGTACCATGTGCTGCTGGGTTGTGGCAGTGATTTTATTTCTTTTTCGATCATTAGATCTTATCAGTCAATTTGACTGATCTTTGGCTAAAACAATTGTATGCACCACGCTGCTTTTTATATCACTTATATTTTTGAACTAGATCGATATTTAAGACCATCATGGCCTGGATCACTATTTTGTGATTACGCTTTCTTGAGGGTACACACGATCACAAACAGGTAGGCAAAGAACATATAGCCTGTTAGTCGACACCACACTTATTTCCCTTATGTGACTTTTTTATTGGCACTATTTTCTTTTTAGATGATGTCGATATTTCAGATGATGGCGATCACTTTTATAATATATAAGTGATGAAACATGAATGTTATCGAAAACAAAGCATATTTATTGATAGAACACATAAAAAGAGATAAAAAAAAGAAAAACACTCAAAATAAAGAATATATATACAAGAATTTGCTGCAGCAAACTTACTAGTAACCTCTAGATTAAATTCGTGAAGTTGATATTTACATGATGAAATCAGAATTGTATTTTCTTTGGCAACTATATTATTTTGCCTCACTTAGGCTTTGTACCATGTGCTGCTGGGTTGTGGCAGTGATTTTATTTCTTTTTCGATCATTAGATCTTATCAGTCAATTTGACTGATCTTTGGCTAAAACAATTGTATGCACCACGCTGCTTTTTATATCACTTATATTTTTGAACTAGATCGATATTTAAGACCATCATGGCCTGGATCACTATTTTGTGATTACGCTTTCTTGAGGGTACACACGATCACAAACAGGTAGGCAAAGAACATATAGCCTGTTAGTCGACACCACACTTATTTCCCTTATGTGACTTTTTTATTAGCACTATTTTCTTTTTAGATGATGTCGATATTTCAGATGATGGCGATCACTTTTATATAGAGAAGATACACAAACAATCACATTGGAGACACAGAAGGTACTCAGCCGGTCAGTCAGCACTACAGTCTAAATACTTGGGAGATCATCTTCTTAAGGTAATATAGAAGCAAAAAAAAAAGATTCATACTTGAAGAATTAACTTACAAAATATAAAAATCTCCAGCCCACGCTGCAGAAAAGGCTTTTTTTTACCTAAACTGCAGCGCGGCTTTTTCGCGTAAACTCGTAGCTTGCCGCTTTTTCAACTGTTGCCAAAAGGCGTTGAGAAGAAGTGAGGGAGAAAAAGTGATTTTCTACCGTGAATGATTCTTCTCTGTTTCTCCCCACGCTGGAGTGGAATTCACGTGTTTTCTCTCTCTTGCGATTTTCGTATTGGCTGTGGGAGAAATGAAGTGTTTATTTTTTATGATGCGTTTGCTCTGCCGATTGGTTTCGAGTTCTCGCCACTTGTTTACTATATGTAGAGACCTTTCTCTCTACAAGGAGCATAAAACTTTCTGAATACAGTTTATTTTGTTTACATAACAATACAGTTTTGTTTTATTCTAAGTTCTTTAATAAATTAAAATGTAGTTTAAATCTTTCGTCAAACTTATTTTAGTGAAAATATATTATAATTGATGAATTTATTATTTAAATATATTATTTACCAAGGTATGTTTAATGGTAATAACCAAGATAGAAAATATTTATTTTTTTCATATTTGTTTACTAAGTTCAGATTATTAATCAAACTGTGCATAAAAATAAGATAAGCCACCTATTTTCTTCGACAGTTAACCTTTGTATAAATAAATATACAAATTAATACAAAATTAAATGTTATAAACATTGTAAAGCATCTTTTCACGTGAATTGTCAAGAATTTTGTTAATTAAATTTAATAATTGATATTGAAAGTAACATAAAGAAACAAAATAAAATTTAAAAGTATAAAATATTAATTAAACATGTGCTATATTTAAAAAATACAACTTGTAATTAATTTCATCATTATTATTTCGCTGTTAAATAATGTTATTTTTTTTATTCCGTTATATTTATTGAATGTAAACAGTATATGTGATTTATTATATTTAGTGTAAAAATTATGATTAGTAACAAACTAAGCACAAAGTATGGTTAAAACTAAAAAATAATTTTTAGTAAATGTTCGATTCTGTTTAACAGTGCACGTTGAACCTTTTTTCTTTATCTATAATTATTATATAAATAAGATTATGGTTTATTTATTTTACTTTCGTATTACATTTGTTGTTTGACAAAATAAAAAAATACGTATGCCTTATTTTTTTTTAACCAAGCCTTTCTGGTCCGATTTTTTTTTCCAATTTAAGAACAAAATGCCTTTTATTTCAATAATGTTAATCGTAGCTATCAAAATAAACTTATTGAAAGTTAAAGACCATCTCATAGTGTGAAATCTAACGAATGAGCTTATTATGTGAACTATTAAATGTATTTTAATATGAAAATAGGCTAAGGAAGAGTCTTTGGAGATGTTTGGATAATTACGTATTACAGCAGGACTACTACGTATTATCATTTACTAATGTTTTTTTGCGTTTTATCACATATGATTCTTTCAGAAAAAGTAACTTATATTTTAGAATACAGGTTAAACTTATATGCGTATAATAAATAAAACGATAACGGTGCAAAGAGAGTTAAGAAAATATTTATTATTATTATTATTATTATTAATGTTAAATATAAATGAAGTTATAATAAAAAAGGCATAGCCATTTACTATCAATTCTGTATGCAGAAAGTATACATATTAAGACAAAATACTACTCGATAAAAAGTCATGTATTATAAATTGTACGCCTGCCCCGAAAGGGTTAAATAACATTTATTTTCAATCATTAGAAATCATATTTCACCCCAAATATAACAATTAAAAGCACAGTTTTTCTTAAGTTACATTTATTTTATTTCTCTAAAACTAACATTTTCATATCTTGTGTTTTATTTTACCATTAATTCTTTCAAAACAAACAAACTATATATTATACCTGCATTATAATCATTATTTTCAAATGTTTATAAAGCCACTATAGTGATTGGATAAAGTCAATTACTTTGTCATTATTATGTAATACTGTACAAATATTTTCATATCGCTGCACGAAACCTCTTCATTGAAGACGATTGTTTACTTTTGAATTGAAATGGATTATTTACCTTCCCTTCACTGAGATATTCAAAATTTCAATGAAAGTTGGTTATCATTTGTTCAATATAATATTCTGCTAATAGAAGATAATTTGAATTTCTCTGTTATTGAAAAGCTTTAGCTATTGAAATAGATATGAGCAATAACTATGAATTTAAGCACTCCAATTGAATATATTTGTGAAATATTAAATTATGAGAAGGGATGCTAGATCGATAAATTCGTGATTTTTGTTTCATTTCTATAAAAGTATTAAGAAATAAATGTACGTAGATTAATTATTTATTCCTAAATATATATAAATTCAACGTATAGAAATATAATTAAAATAAGCGATTCCACCAAATATTATTGTATGTTTGATACATTAACATAAGGTTGAATTTTTGATTAAAATTAAGGGATGTATGTTACATATAATTCAGAAATATTAAGTCATCAGAAGAAACGCTAGATCGACAGATTCATATTTTTTGTTGCATTTGTATAAAAGTTTTAAGAAAGAAATAAACATGAATTAATTATTTATTCCTAAATATATATGTAATTAAGTCATAGAATTGTAATGAAAATAAGAAATCGCGAACAATATTTATTATAAGTAACCTTTTACGTAATAATATAAAAACAGAGTTTAGTGAAAAGAAAAACAGAATTTAATCAAAGCACGTTATAAATCACTTTAACAATTATATGTCATTTATATACATTCAACTGTCGATAAAAAAAAGGTATGACGGGATAGTAATGTTCGACGCATTTACACAGGGTCCAAAACTTGAATAAAATTCAGGAATGTTAAAAGTTTTTTTTTTCTTTAATATATGCAAAATCTACGTCATTTCTTGAAAATATCTCATACAACTTGTCTGAGATATAACTTAAAAATTATATAAAGTATTTTTACATATAAAATATCTAGCGTTCTTAAAAATAAAATTTTCGATGCATATAAATATAGTGTAGTATTATTCACTTTTCTACGCTATAATTTATAAATCCATACAAGTTTGAAAACATTTTGTGTGAAGAACTTATATATATACATAATTTCAATAAAAAACATTTTCGGAAATTTTCACGAATGCTCTTGTCGAATTTTTTAATAGCAGATTGTTTGACTTTATTTTTGAGTATTTGTAGCTCGTTTAAAGTTTTTTTTCTTGTGACTCAGAAATCCGGTACACATTTATAAAAATAAAGTTATATTTGGTGAAGTTATTGAAAAGCATGTCCGCCTTAACCATTCGACAAACAATTTGGTGAAGTCCTCGTGCTCTTTGAGGACCCCTTGCGGCTCTCGGTCTCTTTATGCAATTTTGAGTATCTTTTTTTTTCTTTATTTAATAATAGTATATTTGATCTAGATTTGATTAATATTTACCTGTGAGAATTTTTTGTAGATAAAAATTCCATAATTTGTTTAATAATATATAGATTCATTGTCGGCGAAAGTAAAAATGAAAGCAAAATAGTAATGATAATAATAATAATAATAATAATAATAATAATAATAATAATAATAATAATAATAATATTTAATATATTACAAAAGATTTTGCGAAAAAAAAATTATGAACATTAAAGGTGAAAATATTGGTATTTTACAGAGACATTATTATCTATATTATGTATTGCTATATTATAAATTCAACTTAAAATATAGTGTTTTATAGTGTATAGTATAGGGTTATAGTGTAGCGACGGAATACATATAAAATAATATTTTTATAGTTTATTATATTAAGTAACAATTTGAAACATGGATTAAAATAATTTTTGTGGAATTGTGAAAAAGTTAAATGAAATAAATGTAACTTCTTTTCTAACAAAACTTCATGTTATTTAGCCACATATAAGTAAAAAATACTTCTATTCTTTTATTTCGTGAGATAACTTTATGTATTTAAAAAAAAATGACACGGAAGGTACTTAAACATCTAAGCGAGAAAGACATTTCCTCTGGAAAATATATATCTGGCTTGAAACATTCGGAGAAAAGCTGTATAAATAAAAGAAAGAATTTACACGGCTATATAAGACAAAATATTTTGTCATTAAAACTCGTCGGTAAAAAATATGGACGTAAACAGAGAAGCATGGTGACATCTTTTGCACTTTTCAGTACATTTGAAAAATGTGTATACAGAGGGTGGCCAAATTATTAGCTACACTACATTTTTTGTTATTGACAATCTTAGTTTATTTTGTTTTGTACTCAGAATACTGGCAGGAGTCTTCATATGATAAGGGACAAATAGGTGCATAACATGCGTCAGGGATGTTATGGGATCTCTTTTTGAATTAACCCTTGCGGGTCTGAATTTTTCTTTCATTTTTTAGAAAAAAATACTTTAACGTTAATAGCATTAACACTGGCTGTCCAACTGCATTATTTAGCGTTTAAGGCACTACACTACTGATTTAAGAAGTCCCGGATGATAATGTAAAGTCTATGGAGGCGTTCTTTTCAAATATCTCGCTCAAATTTTAATACATTGACGTGATTTTTTGCATAGGATAGCCGAAGATTATCCACAACAGGGCTAGATTTTACTTTTTCGATTTTGGTCTCAGATTATTTTTAATAAAGTACTTTAACTTTCAGAACCGGTTTGAGCCGGTTATGAAACTGAAACTATCCTAATATAAAAAGTCTATAATCAAAATCGAGAGAGTAAAAACTAGCTGGTTATGGATTGTCCTTAACTATCCTATGCAAAACAAATCATGCCACAATATTAAAATTTGAGCAAGATATTTGAAAAAGAACGTCCCCATAGTCTTAAAATTATCATCCGGGTCCATCAGTCAATAGTGTGGGTTGTTAAGGACAATTTCACTATCTGAAAGACAGTGAAATATAAGTACTCTTTGTTGTTTTGCATACTATTTAATTAATATTCATAGGACAATAGGATATGGAGGAATTTTTGAATATTTTCGAAAATATTATATTGTTGTGAGATTTATCTTATATTACTATTTCCTAATACTATCCGCACTTTATTACATAGGATTCTTTCAGAAAAGTAGCTATTATTTTATATTTAAATAGTGAAACATATGTTTAAAATAAAAGAATCACAAATGGCGCAAAGAGAATCAAGCGAATAACAATAACAAATATTATTAATAAATGCCTAAACATAAATGAAGTCTGACAGTAAATGTATAGACATATGCTAGCATAACTACATGTAAATGATAGTAAATATATTTAAAAAAATAATACTCCACAAAAATATAAGTACTACTAATAGTAAACCATACCCAAAAAGGCTTAAATGTTTTCAATTATTTATGATATTTTTATCACTAATTTCTTTTCTGTGAAATATATATACAAACCAAAGGAATTTGGTAGAAGCCTTGATTATGTTGTGGTATCACATTAGGAAATAAAAAAATTGCGTAAAAATTGCATACGTAGCGGACAGTAGAAGCACAAAATGGAAAGAGATTGGGGGGTGGGGGGGGGGGTTCAATGAAATGTTTGTGGAATAGTCGTATTGATTGTCGTATCGATGCAGTTTTATTGCCGCATACATAATAGTACATTCGAATTTTCCTTTTGAATACCAGGTGATAATTCGTAAAATTTCACACTAAATACCACATTATATAGCTTTATTATATGTTATTTATTTATTGATGAATTTTCTAAATCTCTTTTCCTTACCCGGAAGAAATAACCATCAAAGTAACCATAGAGTCATAAATATCGAAACAATAGGCTATCTCCTTAAATATTGCCGCTAGACCCATACTTCCAATTGCAAAGTTTCACCAAAAAAGGTAAATTTTTTGATAAGATAAGTTACAACTCCATGGGGGGGGGGGGTCTATTTTAAAAAATACGAAAATAAAATTTTTATACGGCCTCCAGAGGATAAAACTTCCAATTAGAAAAATTTTCCTTATCCATTCCTGAATTGAAAAAAAAAAAAAAAAAAAAAAAAAAAAAAAAAAAAAAAAAAATCCATCTTGATATCTCCAAAACTCAGAGAATTATGACAATTTTAATAAATCGTGAGGTTTCAAGGGATCAGACACAAATTGAAATGCATGTATTTGATGCTGCAATGTTGCTGTATGTTGTCCAGGAAACATTTATTTTATTTATTTATTTATAGAGTTTGAATTTTGAATGTTTTGCGATGGTTAACCACATAATTTGTAGGCACTATCACATCATAAGCTTTCTTAATAATTTTTTTTTTCAAAAAATTTAGAGTAAATTAAAATTGTCATAACTCAAAATATTATTTGTCGCGTTGAATTTTTTTCTTTTGATTAAATGAAAATGTTCAATTTTCGATTTTGATTCAGCATTTTAAATAATATTTTTAAAAAATTAAAGTATTTAAAATAGCAATTTAATAAAAGATGAAATTTTTTGTAAACAAATCATATTTTTAAAAGTAAATTTTCTGAGGAGAAAACATCTTTCGGCGGTTTTTTTTTTTTTTTTTTTTTGAAGTGTTAAAAAACTATTGAATTGTTACCGTAACCAACGGTTACTGACTTATGTAAGTTTAAAAATGAGAAATACTGAAATAAAAACATATGATGAAGAAAAGTGCATTTAGTTTTAAACAAAGATTGGCTCCTAACGTTTAAATGCTTTCTAAAAGTGTCTAGGTGATTAACTCCGTCTTGTGTAGTTTTGATTTCAGATTTTGTTTAAGTTTTGCCATTTCCACCTTCTTTAATTACTTTTAAATGAGTCAGCTGATTTAAAACTAATTTTTTTATCACGCCGATTTTAATTTTTTTCATTGTTTTATCCCTGTCAACTTCATATTTTTCTTGTTAAAATTGCCACTACACGATGCGTAAAAGATGCCTCTAATTACACGGGTCTCCAAACTGGTAGACGGTAGGAACTGCGTTCGAACCCAATCGCAACCATCGGCCTAACCGTTCGAAGTTTTCCGTGGTTTTTTTCGAATCCTGGATTTCCTTGCGTAAATATGGATTAGGTTCCCTTAAAAAGACCCTCTCGGAGGGCACCCTTCCCTCTCACGGCCTATATCCTTATTGTAGATAATTGGCTGGAATAAACAAACAAACAAAAAACAAACAAAAAACAAAAAACAAAAAAACAATCCAAAACACGTTAACCGCTGTAAGCAAACTCAAAGGCCTCTGCGCTTTTCTTCTTTTTTTCATTTTTTAGAATTTAACATACAGTTTTCAGTTCAAATACAAATACATTTTAAATTTTGTTTGACTTGCGAATCAGTTATCTTTTTAAAACAAGAACAGGTGTTTAATGAATCTTCGGCATATTTCATTTAAAAGTTTAGGTTGAAATTATTCAATTGAATTTCTTAAATGATGTTTGGTTCGAACGCATTAAACCTTGATCAATTAAATACTCTTAGAATGAAATATTAGTGGGAGCTTAGAATGAAAAAAAAAAAAAAAAAAAAAAAACGCAACAGAAACGTTATACTCTTCGACTTTAACATTCGAATAAATATTTTTTTAATGTCGTTTGGAATAAATAAACTACTCGGATGTAGCAATCGGAAGACTCTAAAGATACGAAATTCCGTGGATTAGTACAAGATATCACTGAAATCGTGTAATCTATACAAAATTCATTATGAAAGCGCCATCCGAAAGATGATTGATACAAAAACGTAAACAAAACCAATTCACGTCAAGAAGTAACTGCATCTGACTTTTTATGGAAATTCCTGCATTAGTTCTTAAAGTAGAGCTATCGTAACAAATTCAGTGTTGCAGCGCCACTCGTGGAGCCATATACAACAAAATATAAATAACATAAATTCATGTCAAGGAATAACTTAATCTGAAGATTGATGATATTCCTTGCATTCTGGAGGTACAGCGATCGCGGAAATCGCACAAAAGCCTTTACAGTAGGGTCACCTGTTAAGCGATTCACACCAAAAACTAATCAGCATCAATGTATATCAAGAACTAAGTAAATATAATTTTTTATTAAATTTTGTGTATTAGTTCTTGAGATAGCGCGCTCACAAAGTGTATATCATATACAGAGATACGGGAGCAGTGATTCACAGACAGACATTTTGTAAAAACATGTTTTTCGGTATCTCTGAGCCCTAAAACGTGTGAATCCGTCGAAAACCGGAATTCAAAATTTTCATGAATCCAATACTTTTCTCTTGTAAAGATAGAAAAAAATAAAAATATATTTAAAACCACATAAATTTTGAAGCTGAATAGTACAAACTAGATTTTTGAAAAAAATTCTAAGTAATTTATTAAAATATATTTCCATTAACATTAAAATATACAATAACATTAAAATATATTCCATGTGATCCAGTTAATAGAAGTGTCATTATCGCTATTACTATTTTTATTAAACTTATTGCCTGCGGTAATAAGTTTTAAAGACACGGTTAATGAGATTTAATTAATATCACTTAATTTAATAACACTTTTAATGTTTAATAAGACGGTCCGGCCAATGGGTCGTGCCAATTACGAGCGTGGAGCCAAGCTCGAGATATTGCAGACATCTAGCATATTTCAAGGAATTTTAAAGCAAAAATCTATACGCTTTTATTTTATATCTAAAAGTTAAAGTATTGTCTTGGGTCTACATTTAATAATGCGTTAATTAATGGTCGATCCCTAAATTGAACTTCAAATGAACTGATATCGCTGCACTCAGATGTATGCTAAAGTGGTGTAAGTCACGAATTTTGAAAAATTTTGGCTTTTAATATCTTCCAGGGATTTGCAGATATCGAGATGAATTTTTTTTTGTTCGATTCAGAAAAAGATAAGGAAAATTTTTCTAATTGGAAGTTTTATTCTCTGGGGGTCGTATAAAAATTTAATTTTCGTATTTTTTAAAATAGAACCCCCATGGAGTTGCAACTTATCTTATCAAAAAATTTACCTTTTTTGATGAAACTTTGCAAATGGAAGTATGGGTCTAGAGGCAATATTTAAGGAGATAGCCTATTGTTTCGATATTTATGACTCACCCTGTATATATATGTATATATATATTTGCATCTACTTTATAATACTTGGGGATTATTTGCCGGGATATAATAAAAAGAAAACAAACTGTAGTTTTATACATCTGAAATTACAGTGATATGTATGTTTCCTGACCCTTTATCTGTGCACTGTACGGAAAAAAATGTAAATCTACAAAACTTTACTACAGAAATCTGTAGATTTACGAAAGAATGTACTAAAGTTACAGAAATTTTTCTAATATTTTATTTGTAATCCGGATTGTATTAGCATAAAAAGTGCTAGATATCCCGATTTCCTAAAGCTTGATGTTTTATATGTCTATATGCTCAGTTTCAGAACCGCAACTGCTGTATAAACATAGTTTTAGAATGAATATTTAAAGTTCTTTTTTTAAAGGGGTGTTAGGGGGGGAAGGATAGTTTCTTGCTTATGGGGCTAGATTTCTGGCAGTGGATGAGATGTGGCTACATCACTAGGATTCCCAGTCCAAACGGCAGATGACCTGTCTCATACACTGTCACACATCTAATCCAATAAGCTCCAAACCAGTGTTAGATCCCCTCTTTCTCCCCTTTTCCCCCCATCCCCCCAAAAATCTTTTAAAATACCTGCTACGGTTCTATCATTGAGCTTACAGGCAAATAACCAGTGTTCCGCTGGCATTTGACAGACCTCAGTAATTAAGCTAAATAAATAAATAAATAAAAACATTCGCCAAATAAAAAAGTATTAGCAAAATAGATTCGCCGTGTAGCACACACACGCACAAAAAATATCTTTAATCCTTTAATGTACCCCCTTTTTTCAGTATGTTCTAAAATACCCAAGTTTTTATAAATGCGACAATAATTGTTATTAATCTAATTTCAACTATCCGCTACAAAAAAATTAAAACTTTGTATATACACATATGTACAAAAAGCGAAAAGGAAAAGAAAAATAAGCAAAAATTGAGCACTAGCAATTTGGCGAATCTAATCAATTGTTTACTAGCCAAAAAAGAATTTAATCGCAATTTGGCCCAATGGTGACAGTGAGAATCCTGCATATAATACATCAGGCTTCGATATTCCACACCAACCATCCAAGTACAGATATTTTATGCACACTAGGGACAATAATTATTGAAACATCCTCATAATTAAATAGGAGTTGGATAAAATTCCGGTGGTGTGATTTTGTGACGATAACAAAATTTTACGAGTATATTTGTCACATTGTCTTAATGAATGTACAGTTAAATTTTGGTATTTTTAAGAGCCTAAATAATGTTCTATATTTTTCAATCTTTACTGAAATGTAACATTTTCCCCCATGAGATTAAAATAAAAATAGAATTAAATGGTCGGGAAACTTATTTACAACAAAAAGGACAAAACAAACTTACGGGAGAAAAAGAGCAGCTGAAATATTTTGAGAAAAACGACATAAATAAGAGGTAAAATGTTACACTGCCTTATAAAGAAAATATTTTTCCATTAAAACACATAGAAGTAAATATAGGCGTGTACACTGTTTTTTGTTTTTTATTGCATTATCACACAAATGTATAAAAGCATACATGAAAGTAATTTTAAAAATCCTATTGCGCAAATAAAAGTCTGGTATAATGTTAAAATTCGAATCATTTAATTAATTGAATATCAGCTCATTTTCTTTTGAAAAAAATTATAACATCTTTTAATGAAATTGACAATAATTGAGATAAGTTCAATATATCGTTTTTTATGTGCTTTACACTAAAAGCGCCGAAAATTTTCCACAACATTTCATTTCATCTTTAAAATAAAATATGATTTTTTTAACATTTAGAGAAAAGTTATATAGACAAAAAAGTTCCACTGCTGTGAAAAGAAAGTATGTTAATCACGTGGAATAGGCATAAATTACTAGTGTATAGTAAATAGGCGTGGATTGCTAAAAAAATTTTAGTAATCCTTGTAATTACAAAAAAAAAAAAAAAAAAAAAAAAAAAAAAAAAAAAAAAAAAATTAAAAATTTTAGTAATTTTACTCCGTTACAAGGAATCTGTAAGAATTACTAGATCTACTAGAATCTACTAGAAAAAATCTAGCAACAAATAGAGTTAATAATTATACATTTTTAATAGCTATTACTAAAACTGACTTGGCGTGGTCCCGACAGCCTAGTGGTCATAACACCGAACTCCAGGCTGAAAGTACATGGGTTCGATGCTAGCTGCCGCCAAATATGCGCCGAATGTAAATAAAGGGATTATGAAAATCCTGTCCGTTGCAGTTACTATGGGTAATGATCTCTAAACTTTCCCTGCCCTTTAGAAACATGTCAAAATAGAGTGGGTAGCAATGTTTGTGCTGCCATCTATTACGGCTTTACCGAAAATCTTCCTGTTCAGAAGTCTCTCTTTTTACCCACTGGATGCAGCTCGAAGGAAGTTCCTGCCCTTCGGGCACACGTAATGGTTACTAAAAATAATTTTGGAGCTATTACTAAAATCTGATTGGTGGCTCATACTAAAAAGTTTTAAGTTAGTTATACAAAAAAATTCTTTTGTTCAGTTTACAAAAGAAATGTTTGGTTCACTTGCAAAAAAAAAAAAAAAAAAAAAAAAAAAAAAAAAAAAAAAAAAAAAAAGTTTGTAATGGTTACTAAAAAATTCTGTGGAATACAAATTTACTAAGAAATTTTTAGTAACCTCTTGATTTTTTTTTTTACAGTGTGGACTTATTGAGAAACAACATGTTAAGAGATATAAAGAAAATTTTGTTGAGCACTGTAATGAATAATTAAAATTAGGTTTAGAAATGACATACAAATAAAAATATTTTGAAGGATGCTCACATGCGTATGGAGATTTTAAAAAATATATTTATTATTAATAATTTAATAATTCATTTTTAAAGCATCAAATAATAACATTTGATTTTTATATAAATTAAAAGAAATAAAAAGAAACTGTTTCATACTGTATAATCTAAAAATTCTCCATTTAACCACTTGGGAATACGTATAGGTCTTGAAAAAATATGTTATACACTGTTTTTAAATGTTATAGGTTTATCGAAAATTATATGAGCATATAGATGACAAGTTGTCGAAAATTATTTTCTCATTATAAAATAGTCAATTCTAATAAAATAAATTGGTTCATAATTGGAAAAAACATTAAAACTCAGAGAGAAATTAGAACCATTTAATTGAAATGAAATATTATAAAAATAAAGAATACTGCCCAGTTAAACTGATGGCATTGAGCTCACAGGCTACAAATACTAATTGTACATTAAAGCCTTATATTTTCAAGGGTTAATTCCGTTAAAAAATTAAGAAAGGGAAACAGCTCTCTTCTTTCCTCTTTTTTTATACTTAATCATTGAACCTCCTATACTATCAAAGACATGCTTTATCATATAAAAAATCTATATCCAAAATTCAGAGCAAATTAGATAATTCTTAATAAAAACCCATTTAGCATTTATATAATTTAAAAGGAGTTATCCCCCTCTTTTATACTTAACCATTAAACTTCCAAAACTATTCAGAGATTTGAACGAAATCTGAAAATTCTGCTTGAAAAACCCATTTATATAAATTAAGGGGGGGGGCATTAGAACCCCTGTTCCCCCTATTTATACTTATACAATGAACACCTAATAACAGTCACTGAATCGCCTCATCTGAATGATCCTAATCTAAATTTTGAACGAAAACTTAATTCTGCATGAAAATCCCATTTATATCAAGTAACGGGGGGGGGATTAGAACCCCTGTTCCCCCTATTTATACTTATTCAATGAACACCTAATAACAGTCACGGAATCGTCTCATCAGAATGATCCTAATCTAAATTTTGAACGAAAACTTAATTCTACATGAAAATCCCATTTATATCAACTAACGGGGGGGGGGATTAGAGCCCCTGTTCCCCCTATTTATACTTATTCAATAAACACCTAATAACAGTCACGGAATCGCCTTATCAGAATGATCCTAATCTAAATTTTGAACGAAAACTTAATTCTGCATGAAAATCCCATTTATATCAACTAACGGGGGGGGGATTAGAACCCCTGTTCCCCCTATTTATACTTATTCAATGAACACCTAATAACAGTCACGGAATCGTCTCATCAGAATGATCCTAATCTAAATTTTGAACGAAAACTTAATTCTGCATGAAAATCCCATTTATATCAACTAACGGGGGGGGGGGATTAGAACCCCTGTTCCCCCTATTTATACTTATTCAATGAACATCTAATAACAGTCACGGAATCGTCTCATCAGAATGATCCTAATCTAAATTTTGAACGAAAACTTAATTCTGCATGAAAATCCCATTTATATCAACTAACGGGGGGGGGGGCATTAGAGCCCCTGTTCCCCCTATTTATACTTATTCAATGAACACCTAATAACAGTCACGGAATCGCCTTATCAGAATTATCCTAATCTAAATTTTAAACGAAAACTTAATTCTGCATGAAAATCCCATTTATATCAACTAACGGGGGGGGGGCATTAGAACCCCTGTTCCCCCTATTTATACTTATTCAATGAACACCTAATAACGGTCACGGAATCGCCTCATCAGAATGATCCTAATCTAAATTTTGAACGAAAACTTAATTCTGCATGAAAATCCCATTTCTATAAATTAAGGGGGGGGGCATTAGAACCCCTGTCCCCCTATTTATACTTATTCAATGAACACCTAATAACAGTCACGGAATCGCCTCATCAGAATGATCCTAATCTAAATTTTGAACGAAAACTTAATTCTGCATGAAAATCCCATTTATATCAACTAACGGGGGGCATGAGCCCCCCGTTCCCCCTCTTATACATATCGAATGAACTCCAAAAACTAATCAGGGAAGCGCCTTGTCAGGATATACCTACATACAAAATTTCAAGTGGATCCGATATTTTTATCATGAGTTATCGCGTTACGCACATACGCACATACATACAGAACGGACGGGCACATAAGCTCTCAGGCTATGATAGCCTGTGAGCTAATAATCTAATTATCTATTAAGTGCATTCAGTATTATGCATTGAAATATCTTTAAGAAAAAAATGCATGATATGCAATTCAGGATTTAAAATATGTGAGATATTTATGATTACAACGTAAGCAAGAAAAATACTCCTTATTGCAAGGAGAACTTTTGAGAAAAAATATATGTAGGCAAAGCGCCATAAAACAACTTTACATACAAAAAAGGGAAAATGTTTCATTTTAAAACATGTCGTAATAAATATGAACACAAACAGAATTTCAGAAACATAATTTCAAGCATTAGAATTTAAGGTAGAATTATTACTATTATTATTACTTTATTTTATTTTACTGATATTGAAAGTAATTAATGTAAGCACATTATCAGTGACTACTTCAAAATATATTAAATAATGTTGGACGTTCATCTCTAAAATGAGGTTTTCTTTTTATATTAGTTGATCTTTTTAATGATAATAATAATAAAAAGTTGTGAGAAACTTTATTTAAAGCATGAGCGAGAAAAAAAGCAGAGAAAAAACGGAGTAAATATATTTGTAGAGAAATGAGTAAAATAAAAAGTAAGACTTAACACGACCAGATAAAAGCAATATTTTATCATTAACTCAGTTAGGTAAAATGTTATTCTCAACATAAAATGATGATGATACATAATTTTTCATTCTTACCAAAATACTGCCTTAAAATATACAAACTTATAAATGGAAGTTTCCATGGAAACCTTAATAAACTAGGTGAGGTCGGGGATAATATTAAAATTCTAATGATGAACATTTACAATCACAACAATTAAGAGTAAAAACCAGACAAATTTAGTTTAAAATTTCAGTTGCCTTTAATATGTTTAAGAAACGGTTTCCTATCTTTCTTTTCCTTTTTTACATTTAAAAAGTCCAGTTTTTTAAATGCTAAAAAATAATTAATACATAAAAGGTACTTATAAATGAGAACGAAATGTCTAAAGTGCGAATAAATCCAGATTTGATTCATTGTAAAAATAAACAAATAAATGAAAAACAATGTTTTATTAAGCTGTTATATAGGCATAATTTTCTAATAAAACTAAGCAGGTAAAAATATATTTGAATACATAAGGTAAATGGTTTTACGTGCAACATATTTTATCGTGAAGATGCGTAACAACCGGCTAAACAGTATAAACACGTGTAAATTAATAATTTTTAATAATAAATACTTTTATATAGGTTACGTACCTGTAAATACAAAGCATTTTTTCTTGAATACATGTAGCAAATAAATATGCAAAATTGTAGTTGGGTTAAAAAAAGATGCACAATTGGATATTTAGTTTTTTAAAGTGTGTGTATATTTTTTATTGTTATATTTATAAAATTTAAAATAACAACTCCTGTCTATTAATTTAATATTTCCAACTGAGCTAAAAAATGCCCAGGCCGGGAATCGAACCCGGATACTTGGCTTACAAGGCCAATGTTTTACCTGTTAAGCTAACCGGGCGATAACCGGCTGAGATTTTTCGCTCAGATAACCTTATTCGCCATAACATCCGGTCTGTCATTTAGACAGCTCGGCAGGATAAGCCGCAGGTAATAAAACTCCATAGAACGATGGATATGTAAATATGCTATTATTTTAAAACAAACTAACTGATTGGTAAAGTTATCATACGAATTGAATATTTCCAACTGAGCGAAAAAATGCCCAGGCCGGTAATTGAACCCGGATACTTGGCTTACAAGGCCAATGCTTTACCTGTTAAGCTAACCGGGCGATAACCGGCTGGGATTTTTCTCTCAGATAACCTTATTGGCCATAACATCTGGTCTGTCATTTAGACAGCTCGACAGAATAAGCCGCACGTAATGGAACTCCATAGAACGATGGATACGTAGATATATTATTATTTTAACACAATCTAACTGATTGGTAAAGATATCATACGAACTGAATATTTCCAACTGAATGAAAATATATCCTGCATATTGTTAAACACATGAAAAATATATCCATTTTAAAATATAGAAATAAATATTTATCTATATATGAAATAAACTTAAAATAGATATATGTGAAGAACTGTATAAATAAAAGGGAAATGATGTATAGATGTATACATAAAACAACGGAAATAAAATTACATTGACATAAGTTGCAGAATATTTAAATACAAATCCTATAAATTAAAATATTAATTTACTTTATTGTAAACACGATATATCAAAAAATAAATTAAAGGTTATTACATTGTATAATAGTACTTACTTTTCATGTAATCTTATAACATTTCTTTTTTTCCCTCATTACATAAATTGTACGTTCTTCAAATTAAAAAAAATAGTTTAATGATCATATTACTTTTTATCATCTATTTTTATATCTGATATTTTTATAACTGACTACAATAAGTTTTTATTAATTTTCATATATGAAAATTGGGCATTAAACTTTGGCTTTTCCATAACGTATATTGTATTTTTTAATTCATAAAATAACGATGACATGATTGATACATCTTCTCGTTTTTGTTAAATGCGCGAAACATATTATCATTAAAACAAGAGGAATAAATATATTTCTGAAAAAAATATAAATGTACACGAGAACCTATATTAGATAGATTATGAATTGCAATATTAAAAATATATTTTACCATTAACCAGTTAAAAGTCTTATTTTGGTTCATTTGAGACCTATTTTATTGATTAAAATTTTGTTTACTTTTATTTCAAATATTCATTTTGAGATTCCGAAATTTACGTAAAATTTGTATAAACTATCTCAATTTGAAAAAACAATAACGTTAAACTTGGTTTTAGAATAACCAACAAATAAAAAACTGGATTACATGCCAGATAACAATGCCTGGTTAGCAGTTAAAACACACAGCAGTTTACGCAGATAACAGAAGCATAATACGTAAACAACAAAATAATAAATAAATAAAATTAATAATGCACACGGCTTCAGAAAAAAAAATGATTGTTTGTTAACACTAGAGTGACGGCGAATGGCCAATTTAGCCGCTACAAAGTAAATATACAGTAGAACCCCGCTAATTCGGACCCCGATAATCCGGATCTCTGGATAATTCGGATCGGTTTGGTTATTTTTTTTCAAGTTTGAGAAGCGATTGTCTAATTTCCATAACATTAACTTGTTTCATCGTCGTATTCTAAATAAAAAACTTTTTCTGACATGTTTTCGGAATAATTAACTAAAGTAAACATTATTCCTGTCTGCAAATATTCAAAAAGTTTAACATAAAGGTGATTTTCTGTTAGTATGTTATATTTTATTTCATTTTTTTCTAATTCTCCGGATAATACTGATTTTCGATAATCCGGATTGGGCCCGGTCCCAATTAATCCGAATTATCGGGGGTTTACTGTATTTCAATTCAAACCATAAATTTCTTCCTAAAATATGATAAAAGAAACTAAGGAAACAACTGTTGATTAAATAACATAAACAGTTTTAAATACAAACTGCGATGTGAAATATTTTTTTTATAAAACTTGTGTAAAACTTCCCGTCTTTCTAGTGTTAAAACATGAAGGAATAAAATTAAGAAAAACATCTAAGTTTGAAATATACTTTTAAATACACTTGAAATAACCTGCATATAAATGTAACAAAAAATATTGTTTTATTAAATGTTATGTTTAAGTTATAAAATATCATTTTTTTATAAAATTGCTCCATGTTTTTAAATGCAACATCGATACCGTTATCTGAATTGAATTTTGTTTCTTTTTTACCTCTACGCACAAGGTTACCTCTACGCACAATATTTTAGATATGAAGTGAACTTTATTGAAATTGAAAGACATTCCTTATATTTATAAAATCTCTTAGAAGAAAATAAAGATTTTGAAATAAAAGAAATATTTATTATCTGCTATTTGTCGCTTTAATATTTCTGAGACAGAGAAATAAAAAATTAAACAAATCGGGAAGTTTCGTGAGAAATTTTATATTCAAATTTAAATTTTGGGATACTTAAATAATTGTACACCATATTAAAAATAAATTTTATTAGTCATCATTGTTTTTAAAGTCTGATTATTTATTTTTGCAACTTTCTAATTTAGATTCTAAACAGAAAAATGTATGATTTTTTTTTGTCTTAAGCATATATAAATATCACAAGCCACGATAGGGCTACTAGATATTTAATTAAGAAATTTTCAAAATGTATCTAGTAATATATTTTGTATACTCAACTTGTGACCTACACTCATTTTTACGGCCATTTTTGCAAACAAATGTATGTAAATTTGTAAAATTATACATTTGTTGTAAATTTTGCACACTTGTCGTTCAAATGAGTTTGTATTTATATGTTTTTATTGGCTGAATAGAAACGTGCAAATTTTCATTCCTTAAACAACTCAAACGTGTGTAAATGGTAGAAAATGTTAAGGATTTACTCGAATTTGTCAGTTAATATATTTCAAAGTTTGAGATATTGCACCAATATCAGTGTATTTTGCACATTACCCCGAAATACGTGTTCGAATATTACACATATATATGCAGGACAACAAAATATTACACTTAAGTATATGCGCAGATTTTTCACAGTTGTACGTATACCAACACAATATTACACAGGCTATTGTGTAACAATATTACGCAGAAATATGTATAAGAATATAACCTGATGCACAAATAATATAAGCATCACGATTTTTGTATTTTTCAAAATTTTATTTGACTGTTATTTTAAATCTTGATTATATTCGTAAATTATGATTGTACTAGTTTAGTGATTCAAAACAGCTTTAAAAGATTTAATATTAATTCAAATCATAATGTTTCTTGTAAATTAAGGGTACACTATTTTGCGGTCAAAAAACAAACCCATTGGACGAAAAACAAACGTTCAAAGCACACGTGATTGTTTATCATGCAAATTTATTTCGTAACTGTACAAATATTTATTTCAATATTTACATACTAAACCTTAAGCTTATGTATAACACATACAAAATACGTGTGTTTTTGTGATTTTACACTGATATATGTGTATTCGTGCGCAATTTATACTTTGTATTTAGGAGTTATCTGATAACATCGTGCACACTTTAGCTGCTTAAGATGCTACTCAAGAAACTACGTATTTTGAAATAGATACATCAAGGCGTGTTTTTTGGGAATCCACGCACCTTTTAACATATAAAAAATATTTGTGTATCATTCATCAATATACTGGTCTAAATTTACGCATTAATTTCCTTATGTATAATAATAATTAATGTAAGGTAATAGATAGAATTCAGTGTGGTAATTGTTCATTAATTAAGAGGGTGATATTTTCATAAATTATTTCGTTATTAAAATTTACGCTAGAATTATTACTATTATTAAATTATTTTATTTTTCTGATATTGAGAGCAATTGATATAAGCAAATTATCAGGGACTACTTAGAAAAACATAAAATAAAATTTGATGTTCTCTAACCCTAAAATGAGGTCGTTAGTTTTCTTTTTCTGCAAGTTGACTTTTTTAATAACAAAAAAAAAGTTGTGAGAAACTTTATTTAAGACATGAGCGAGAAAAAAATTATAACTGCAGAGAAAAAAAAAGAGTAAATATATTTGTAGAAAAATGAGTAAATTAAAAAATAAGGCTTAACACGAATACATAAAAGCAATATTTTATCATTAAATTAGTTAGGTAATGAGTGACAAATGTGTTTGTATTTATAAGTGTTTATAGGCTTGATAAAAAAGGAGAATCTTTCATTTCTTAAAAAACTCAATCCTGTGTAAATAGTAGAAAATGTTACGAATTTACTCGACTTTGGTATGTTAATGTATTTGCAAGTTTGAGATATTGCACAAATGTCAGTGTATTTAGCCGCTTAAGATGCAACTCAATAAACTGTTTATTTTGAAATAGACACACCAAGGCGTGTTTTGGGGAATTTACTCGCCTTTTAACATATACAAAAAAATCATTTTGTATCATCAATAGACTGGTTTTAATGTCTAAATTTACACATTACTTTCTTAGTGTGTAAGGTAATAGATACAATTTAGTCTTGTAATTGTTCATTACTTAAGAGGGCGATATGTTTATAAATTATTTCGTTATTTTAATCTTCGTATGTAAAATTTTCTTAATAAACGTTGCTAAGCATGGTGCGATAATTTTGTAACTGTGGGATGTAAGATATTACTTTCGTTTGTTTTAGGCTGTGTGTATATGATAATGCCTGAAAATACCATGAAAAAATATTACCCCTATTTTATTTACGCGGGTCAAGCATGACATTTAACAAATTTGAAATGTCTGTTTTATATAAATAATATGTGTGTATAAATTCTATCTTAATGCACAGTAAAATTATTTGACATTTTCATTTTTGTACATATCGTACATTTCTGCTGCAAGCCATTTTAAATAACACATAGCCAGCTAAAAAAACACTTTAGAAAACAAATTGTTATTTGATTTTTTCTCATTTTGATTGGTTTTGATTGCTTCAATTTTGTGCATAACCTTATGCTGTTGTTCATACCAAAATGGCAACACACGAGAACATAGACAGACGGACATTTTGTATACATTTTAATTGCGCGATCTATGATACCTAAAAAACTTAAATCAAATGATAATCGAAAGTCGAAAAAAAATTTCGATGACAATAGTTTATTATATTTAAACAACTGAAAATAAATCTGTATTACTTCATTTATTGTTTTGTATATTTTTTTCCTTAAATTTAATCGAAGAAGAAATTTCTAATCATCATTATTAATAAATATGCATAGTAATTATTACTATTATTTAACTTAATTTAAGTGAAACGTAATTACAAATTTATAATGCCCACAAAATTCATTAACGTAGTTGCATTATTGAATAACATACTCTATCGTTTCTGGATATAGCATCTGCGAAATTTCCTTTCCCTCTAGCGAATACTCAGTTTTGTAGGTAAAGGCATAAAAGGAATATCTGTTCGCATGTTTCTACCAATGAGTTTTGAAAACATCGCAGATTTCTCTGAAATCTTAGTACGTTCTTTCATAGCCGCACATCAGAATTAAATTCTTGTTTCTTCATTTTTCCTCTTCACTTTCTCATCATGCGTTTCGATATACTCTTCAGACCCCTGGGTTTATATATATATATATATATATATATATATATATATATATATATATATATATATATATATATATATATATATATATATATATATATATATATATATATATATATATATATATATATATATATATGCATAAATATATATTTACATGCATTTCGGTTATGAAATTATATTAATAAACTGATAAATAACAACGATTGATAAGCGAAAAAAAATATTTTTTTGTAAGTAAAATTTGATTATACATAGGGAATCAATAAGGACATATTTTTTGAATTGGTAGATTATATTGTTATATTTATTTATTTATTTATTTTTACTTATTTTTTCATTTTTTTTGTTTTTAGTTTTCTTTGGCAAAGCTTTGAAAATCATAAAACATAAAATATCTATAGATTTAATAAATTATGATAATAAATTAACTATAGATTTAATAAACTAATGGACTCTTATAAATTCTGTCTTAATGCACAGTAAAATTATTTGTCTTTTCATTTTTGCACATATTGTACATTTCTGCTGCATGCCATTTTATGTAAAAATAGGTCGCTAAAAACAATTTAGAAAAAATGCTATTTGATTATTTCTGATTTTGATTAGTTCAATTTTGTACATAACCTTATGCAATTGTTGATAGCAAAATGGCAACACACGGAAATATAGACATACAGACATTTTGTATACATATTAATTGTGCGATATCTGATAACAAAAGCGCATAAATAATCGACAACCGGAAATCGAAAATTTTTTGGATTAGAGTAGTTTCTTCTATTTGATACAGAAGAAAATAAAGTCGAATTAGTGTCTTCATTTATTTTTCATAAAAAATATATTCCAGAGAGTAAATAACAGTAGAAATTTCAAATCATCATTTTAATAAATTCGAATATTATTTGATTTAATTTAGATGAAACGTAACTACAAATTTATAATGCTCACAAAATTAATTAACATACTTCCAATATTGAATAGCATATTCTATTGGGTCTGAATATAGCATCTACGTAATTTCCATGACCTCTAGTGAATACTCAGTTTTGTAGGTGTAGGCATAAATGGAAATATCCGTTCGATTTTTTCTACCAATATGTTTTGAAAACAGCGTATTTTTCTCCAAAATCTCAGCTTGCTGTTTCATAGATGCACACCAGATTTAAATTTTTCATTATTCCTCTTTTCTCTCTAATCGTGCATTTATACTTATATATGTATATTTAATTTCAATTATGAATTTATATTAAAAACATTATGAATAAATAAGATTAAAAAACAACATTTTTTTTGTACATTTTATTATTTTTTATTTTATTTTTCTTTTGTACATTTTCTAATTTTTTGTATTTTTTATTATCTATAGGGACTGAATAAATACATGTTTTGAGAATGTGCTAGATTTTTTATTTTTTATTAATATTTTTCTTTATTTTTTATTATTTTTATTGCCGATTCATTGAAAAACATAAAATAACTATATATTAAATAATTTATGTTACTACTGAACTCTAGAAATGCTATCTTAACGCACATTAAAATTATTTACGTTTTCATTTTTGTATATTTCTGTTGCAAGCTACTTTTATATAATGCATAGCTCACTAAAAAAGCACTATAAAAGCAAATTGCTATTTTGTTTAGTTCTTCAATGTATCATGTTTTATTCACCCCAATATTTTTTAGGTAGATTTTGTATGAAACATTACCTACTGCGGTTGTTTCTATGATGGAATTTCTGAAAAAGTTTTGCAGATCTGCACCGATCATAACCCCTAGACCCCCAAAAAGTTTATTACTATCTATCTCTCAATCTCTCGATCCCCCCCCCCTCTCTCTCTCTCTCTGTTGTAATTCTGCTCAAATCTTCTCCAAATTGATACATAAAACCAAAAGGCATAAAATCTTGGTCAAGTTTGTTAATGGGCAAAATCGAACCAAAGGGTCAAAATAGGGATTTTTTTGTGAAAACAGAAAAAAAACCGTATCTTCTTAATGAAAATAGATGTCGAATCAGTTTAAAGATTATATTACTTCTAAAAAATGTGTCATAAATTTATGTTTGACATAATTTTGATTAAATTAAAAATGCGCTCAAGGGAAGCAAAAAGTAGGATTTTTGGGTGAAAAAACAATTGTTAAGATAACAAATCCAATTAAATTTATTTTACATCTTCTTAATAATATCTAAAACTTTTACCTTGACAATTTTTTTATAGGACCAATTCTTACAGCAAAAATAAAATAAACAAAAATAGGAGTTTAAGAAAAAAAAAATCCAAACTGTTTATATTTGACACATTTTTAAATTCATTTTTGATTTAAAACGCATCCAAATGACAGATTCTCTTATTTGGGAACTATATAATGTGACGTATTGGCCACTTGTTTGATAAAGGCAGAATACAGTTAAAAAAAGCCTTTGAAAATAGGCGTTTTGAGCAGAATTTCCCAAAGCGATCGTGATGGTAAACTTGACGAAGTATTTAAATAAAAAACTTTTTATTTTCTGACTCATTTTTATATTCATTTTTGATTTAAAACGTATCCAAATGACAGATTCTCTTATTTGGAAACTGTATAATGTGACGTATTCACCAGTATTTTGATAAATGCAGAATATATTTTGAAAAAATGCTACCAAAATGGGCTTTTTGAACAGAATTTACTGAATTGAACGTGACTGAAGAATTGGAGATTTATTTAAATCGCAATTTGTATAGCTTATTTTCTGAATCATTTTTAAATACAATTTTGCTCTCAAACGCATTCATTTAACAATTTCTCTAATTTAGGAATTATATAACGGGCCATATTGGTCGCTTTTTTCCTAATATCAGAATATATTTCAAAAAGCTGTCAAGGTGGGCATTTTGAGCCGAATTTCGATTATTTGTTGTTTAAATGAGCACTTAACGAAATCTAACTCCCCTATAGGTCAAGCAATAGGGATTTTTCTTAGCATTATTTAAACGCGCTGGCAACGTCATATTTTTTCATAGGCTTTTTATACGTAGAAAATGTAATGTTTTTTTATTAAAATTATGTAAATGCTATAGGATTTATGTAACGTTAATGATTTTTTTATAATATTGATTTAATAATGATTTTTATTTTCGAGTCTGAAAAGAATAAATTGAAAAAAAAAATAATTAAAAAAATCACAATTTCGTCCAATCTTTTTATTATTAAAACAAAATTTTCTTTTATTCAAAGAAGGAGAAAATGTTCACTCTTTTCTTAATGAGATATTTATTGCGTAATAGAATATGGTGGTTATTTAATTTCATGCTAGGTTGAAAATGTTACACTTTCTACATGTAAATTTCTAAATTTATAAAAACTATTTTGAAATTTGCTATTACCTTCAAGTGTTGTGTATAAAAACTAAACATTAAATATACTTCCAGTCGATGCTTAGTGGTAAAAAGTAATGACTTGCAATTAACTTTAAACTTAGATAAATAAATAACTATTATTTTAACTTTTTGCATTTAAAATTGTCTTTATATTATGAAACTTTTTGATTTTTAAAGGGAATAGCACGATATAAGTTATTTGCTAAGATTCAAATAAATAATTTAAATTAATATTTCGCTCATGATAGTCTGGAACATGAAAATATTGAATTTCGTCGTTTATTATGAAAATAACATTGAATGTATTTTAAAAGAAGTTTTTATTGTTTCTAAAACTTTCTTAAATATTCTTAAAAGTTTTTGCGAAATGTTTTTATTTTTATTTTTTCCCCTTATAAATGAATAACTTTATATTCAATATTGCTTTTAAAGAGATTTAGTAATGCACTACCATTCTTTTAACTGCGTTCAAATCCCTCTGAATGTCATGAAATAAGCATTTACTTAGAAATTTATCCTTCAATCATATAAAGAAAACATAGATTCACTTTCGTGTATTTTCAAAATTAAATGGAAGTATTATCGCTTACTTCTAAATATTTGCGTTATATTATATCTAATATTTATATAAAATATTTTTCTACAAATTGCCCATATTTTAGTAAGTTGAATTAACATTTGCGATAAAAAAGACATATAAAAATATAAACAATTAAAAATAGTGCAATGTTATGTGTGCAATTCGTGTGTATATACCACAAAGATGCAATGACAAGAAAAAAAAAACTTATGAATTAAAATTAAGAGTTGTGCGATCAAACAATTAACACATACAATAATGAAATTAGAAGACTAAGTATCTTTTAATTTTATGGTGACATTAATAACTAATTTGTCTTTATGTGTGTGTTGAAATAGTTTGTTCAAAATGTATTGTACAAAAAAGATCCAATCAAATATTTTATATCATCAATGGAAAATGAACACTTTTTACTATTAGTACTAAACGTGCACTAAAAAAATTTAAAAAACGTAAAAAAAAGGTATTTTCTTTTCATTTATAATATCAGAACCTGCAGTTTAAATAAATTGTTTAAAAAATATACTGTTTTGTAGTGCATGTTAAAATTTTAATTTATATCATTATAAGTATATATTTAATATAAAAAAATTATATAATTAATGTATTATAATACAATTATATGATACAAACACACGATAAAAAAATGCGCATACGATAGAAAATAAATAAATAAAAAACTCTCTGTATGAAACGTTCTTCTATAACATATAACATCATGAAGGAATCAAACAATCGAATAAGCGTATGTACTTAAAAAAATATTTTCCTTATTTTAATAAAAATTGCAAGTAAACTCGTTCTTTTAAACCTTTATCTACCGACGGTACTTATAAGTAGTGATGGGCGATAACGAGAAGTTTTTCTCGATTTTCTCGATTTTATGAACATCTCGATAACTTTCGATTGTGTAAAATTTTTCTCGATGGCTCCAGTTTGCAATTGCTATACCATACAGGATTCAATTTTATCAAGAGTCTACTACAGGTGAATGAGTCGGTGTTAATAAAGACACGACGGATTCACTCGCTAGTGAGCCCCTCCTTTCATTGGTGTCTCTAACTTATAAGTAATCTTGTAATATGAAATCTCGAACTGGATCCTCGCTGTATAAGGCATCACATACCAAACGCAGTGTGCACGCACAGCAAAATCTTGTAAACAACAACAACAAAAAAAAATCTCGAATTGAACGAACAACCGAACGTAATCTCGAACTGAACGTTAAATTTTGAAAACTGCCCCCCCCCCATGGTAAGGGAGTGGGGGGATATATAAAATCGAGGTGCATCGTTAAAATCGAGGAAATGATCAATAAGTGGTCACATGCGAAAGAAACACTTCCTGCTTTTCTAAATTCCATGTATATTATAAATATTATTTATTGCAAATTCCGTTAAAAAAAAAAAAAAAAAAAAAAAAAAAAAAAAAAAAAAACAAACATTTTGGAACTTTTGACAGAAGTCAAAACTTGAACAATTACGTGTGTATTTTTTAATCGTCAGGAAATATTTTATTGTGCAGGAAATACAAGTACCAAGTAACCGCGGTAAATTAACGGCTACACGCGAGAGGAGGCCAGAGTCCCAGCAGTGGTGAACAATATTTATATGATACAGATGTCATACACGCACCACATTGGCACGATGTTTTCCAAATGCGAATTTAGCGAAAACTTCGAAGAAGTTTGAGAAATTTAAATTTCAACCCATTATGGGTCCGTAACGTGACCCAGAATGACGGGAGAAACTTTTTTATGCTAAATTGGTAATGTATGAAGCATAAGCTTTCAATAAACATATTACATCAAAAAATGAAAAATGCCCCCCCCTGGCCCCTTCCCCCCAAAAAAAAACAACCCGGTGTTTTGGGGAAAACCGTAAAACTGCAAAAAGAGCGGCGACGAAAAGTTAGCTATGCTATAATTTTTATCGCCGCTGTAGTTCCCATACAAGCAAAGTTATAGCCTTTTAAAAATTGAAATGAAGTGAAGAAATGAGCAAAATTATGTTGGTGAATAACCAACAGGGGGGGGGGGGTCAATAGCCCCCTTGTGCAATATAGCTTAAACTTTTAAGTTAAAATTGGTAGAGAAATAAATGAGCAATATTTTAAAGTGTATGTTGGGGGGGGGGGTCAAGCCCCTCACCTTTGGAAGAGGTCCTCAAAGAGGGAACTTTAAAACAATGTGTCTAGGTTACAGTAACAATTAAAAAATTCGATCTAAAATGATAAAAACACAAAAAGCTTCGAAAAATGCCAACCCTCCCCCCTCCCACCGTGGGAACAAAATTCGGAAGGGGGGGGGGTAAGAAAGCATCATAATATGAAAGAGTAATTCAAGATCTTCAAGATGATATACAATATGACGGGTTTAAAAAGTGAAAATTGTCCTTATCCCCTGCCCCTCGTCAGTCCAAGCCTTTCGCCCCCAATTTCCTGTAGCAGACATTTAATTTTTTTTTACATTTGATAAATAATATTTACCGAATGATTCGATGAAAAAAAAACACTTAAATTGATAGATAATGTAGAAATCGCTACAGTTTTAAACTTATGTTCGTCCCCTCTCCAGTCCCCTCTTTGAATTTTTTTTTTTTTTTTAAATAAATAATATTTATTGGGGGGTATCACGTACGTGACAGCATGGTAAGACTAAAATACGAGAAACTTTGAAAATTAGGTCTTCATTTCACAAGTTATTGTCATATTCTCATGCCTCTTTCTGTACTTCATTTTTCGATAAAACTTTCATTTCACAAAGCTTCATCGACAAAACGCCTCGATAAAGCTCGTCATCTCTATTCTCAGCGAGAACGAAAATCATCCTTATCGAAAAAAGCATTCATCAGCAAACCACAAGATTCTCGGAGTGCCGCTTTTATCAAGGTTAAATTTCATCTGGAAGTTACAAGTTCTTCGATAAACCTATTTCAATCGAGGTTAATTTTCATCGCGATGAAATGATTTTCTCGTTATGCCTGACTTTATCGCCATGAAATTTGCTGAAATGAGAGGCATATACGAAAGCTCTTTTAATCATTCTTTCATATTATGAATCTTTCTACTTTTGGAGTTGAATTTTAAAGGGCGGGAGGAGGGAAGGGGGAGGGGAGGGGAGGGGGGGCGATGAGGGGGCGAATTTTTTAAATCTTAGCTATTTCGACAATAAATGTTATTTTTGGTGTGGATTTTTTTATGGAACTCTCCGGTAAATATTATTTATTAAATATAATGATTTTAAAGTGCGGGCTGCATTATTTTTAGGTGTAGTCTAGGAAAAATAAGTGAACCAACGGGTAACATGTAAATTTCAAACTTTTTTTTTAACCCGTCATGTTATATGTACATCATCGGAATGTTTGGGCACCACCTCCTTTTCTACGAATTTTTCTCCTTCTGGAGTTGAATTTCAGGAGGAAGGGGAGGGTGGGGGAGAAACCGATAAGAGGGCGAATTTTTTAAACCGTTGCTATTTCGACAATAAATATCATTTTAGATGTGGAGGTTTCTTTTATGGAACTCTTCGGTAAATATAACTTATTAAATATAAAGATTTTAAAGTGGGGGGGGGGGGGTACGTCATTTTTAGGTGTGTTCCGGGAAAAATGAATGAACCCACAGGTGACATGTAAATTCCAACCTCTTTTTTGGACCCGTCATGTTATATGTATATCTTCGGAATTTTTTCGAACCTCTCTTTCATTTTAGGAATATTTCTACTCCTAGAATTGAATTTCAGGAGGGGGAGGGGGAGCGATAAGAAGGTGATATATTTTTCTTAATTTTAGCTATTTCGACAATGAATATCATTTTAGATGTGGTTTTCAGAGGAGCGCTCCGGTAAATATTATTTCATAAATACAAAAGGTTAAAATGTGGACTGCGTGATTTCCTGGTGCATTCTGGAAAGAAAAAGTAACATTACGGCCACGGGTGAGGAGTAAATTTCAAACTTTTTTGGGATCCGTTATGTGATATGTCATAGGAAAGGTTTCGGAATACTCTTTCATATTATGGACCTTTCTCTTCCTGCAGTTTAATTTCAATACGGGGAGGGGAGGGGTGACGGGGAGTGGATTTTTTTAATCGTAGCTATTTCAAGAATAAGTGTCATTTTAGAAGTGGTTTCTTGATGGAACCTTCTAATAAAAATGACTAATTATAAACATTTTAAAGTGGGGGATGCGTGATTTCCGGGTGTATTCTGTTAAGAAAAATTAAACCTGTGGGTGAGGAGTAAATTCCAAACTTTTGTTGGACCCTTCATGTGATTGATTATTGGAATGTTTTTCGAATCACTCTTTCACATTATGAACGTTTCGCCTCTTGGGGTTGAATTTCCGCAGGGGGGGGGGGGCGATGAGGGGTGAATTTTTTAAATCGTAGCTATTTTGAGAATAAATTTCATTTTAAATGTGATTTTTTGATGGAGCCCTTTGGTAAAAATATTTTATTAAATATAAACATTTAAAAGCGAGGCTGCGTGATTTCCGGATGTATTCAGGGAAGAAAAAAAATAGTGGAATAGTGAAGAGTAAATATGAAGCTTTTTATGGACCCGTCATATGATAAATCAATGGAAGTTTTCAAACCACTCTTTCATATTATGAATCTTTCTTCTCTTTTCCTCAATTTGGCCTCCTTACAGAAGCGCTTTACAAACTTTTTTGAAATCATTTCGTTTTTGTGAATTTAGATCTGATTTTTTTTATAGAGACTTCCAATATATAATTTATAATGTATGAAAAATTCACAAACTGTGAGGATAGGCTGTATTACGGGTGTTGCAATAGTTGGAATTCTAAGGGTAGTGTATTTATATCTTTTGTTGACTCCTCTTTCGTGATATATCATTAGAAAGCTCTGTAATTACCATTTTATTTTATATACCTCCCGCGCTCATCCCGCCTCACTTTGCCCCCGCGGGAAACTAATAAATTTAACCGACATCCATCATGCGAAGTATTGTTGGAAAGTCTAATGACCATTTACTCATATTATGCATTTTCATTGTTCCTGCACTACTTTGCCCCCCCCCCCCGAGTGGTCCGTTTAATGAATTTCAATAGAGAGTCTTCTAATAATGGGAGAATTGTAGATCGTATCTCAATATATGTACAAAAATCAATAAAAGATTATGATCACTTTTAATATCCTTTTAGTTCATGTTCTTTCACTAGGAGTGCTTTTGATTATTTTTTCTTTGGCCATTTTGCTACTCGCGACTTTACAACTTTTTGAATCCAAGGAACGCCGTTACATGACTTTTCATTGCGGCTCCATTATAACATCCTTTTGGTTTGTTGTTGTTTTTTAAATTCATTTGTTTTCAGTTTCCATGTATTTATTAAATTATGCTTTTTAAACATGTAATAACAAAGATTTTAATAATCGATTGTAAAAACATCTCGATTGTAGATTTTCGAAATTAATCGATGACTTTATCGAATGCGCTTTTTTACGATTACGATTTTTATCGAATAGAAAATTTTCGAGAATCGCCCATCACTACTTATAAGCACCATTAAAATAACTTGTTATAAAAATCTTTTAATACATGAGTTAGTTGTAATACTGCTTAGAATTAGTTACAGATACATTACTTTATCTTGTTCCAAAAGCATTATTGGTTACACAAAACAAAAATATTTTTAAAAGAATGATTTCTTTTGCCTTTATATTTTTCACCTTTCTTCGCCCTGAGGGAAGGGGATGGGGATTTTTCAATGAGGAAACAGTTCTATATTTATATTGTAAGAACATCATATTTGTACATTTATAATTCTACAAAATACTAAGAAAATAATTAAAAATAAAAAAATGAGTGGGGTTTTAAAATTTGCACAAAATCCTTGTAAATTCAAATTTAATTCATCCTCCTAAAATTTGAGTGGGGTTCAACTGTAAAGTCAAATTTTTTTAATCCTTCAATCCTTCTAAATTCCTTTAAATATTTATTAAATTATTATGTAAATCTTTTTATTTAGTTTAAACAATTTCTTAAAATGCTTTAGAATGCAAAAATTTTCATGAATCCATAATGCGGTAGATAAAGGGTTAAAAATGACATAAAATATTATATTCTCTAAATCACAATTTTATCTAAAATATTTTTATTTTTATCATTTAAACTAACGAGTTTTAAATGGAATACTTATGAAGAAATACAGCTGTACAGCTATTTGTAATTTATTTTTTATAATATTTGTAATCATAATTTTTAATATTGTTATTCATAATGTTCTTGTTTTACTTGACACATAAGCCACAATTTCAATATTCGAACTATATATATTTTTTTCATTTTTAAATAGAAGAGGCGGATAACACAGGGTCATAGGTATAAGTCAATAATAGGGGGAGGAGAGGTTCAAGAAATTAGGATTGGGATTATGTTTTCTCACTCACTCTTTTTGCAACGCAGAAATATAAATTTGTGCATATTCACACTTTAGATACTATATTTCTCATAAAACTGTTTAACTAGCTTCCTTTTATGCTAAGAAAAGAATACGATGATAAAAAATTCTATTGTTTAAATAGTGGAATATTAAACATCATTTTAGCTTCATATGCGCAAATAGAATGAGCAAGTGTTGAAACACATATCTTAGTTACAATTTATTGTTTTTAGAAAACTGTGAAAAGGCTTTAAAACTGAATTAGATTTTTGAACAGAACTTCACTTGGATTTTCGTAACAGAAATTCATTTATAGACTATTGGATTTTTTTTTCATGGAACGCTCAAAATATTTCCACAGTATCCCCTTAGCTACGGCCTCGGGTTGGGGGGGGGGGTTATGTCGCGCTTTGAGTACGTGGAGTGATGGCCTTTCCAGCTTAACATGATTTAGAGTTCTGTCTTTGAATATTTTTAGTTCTCAGAGTGATTTGAAAAAAAAAGGGGGGGGGGACTTTTGAATTATTTTCTCTCAAAAAATAGCTCTTCTGGTGCAGATAATCGACGTTAAAAGCTTATAGTTATTGAACAACCTCATGCTTTGACTTTATTAGAACCAAATGTCTCTGTAAGTCGTAGATTTACAAGCATCAGGGAAACTAGTCATGTCTTAAAGAAAACAAAGTCGATATACCAACATGGCAGTACACCAAAACGACAGAGTAAGAAAGATTTTAACCATTTTTTATGTATATATATTTAAAAAAAAAACACGACGTTCTGTGAATGCCAACAATAAAAATTGCAGAAATAAAAAAAAGAAACATCACTAATGAATACATCAGTAAGAACCATCTGTCACAAATTTCACATTTTTCAATGACTGTCAAGATTTTTTTTTTCGGCACATGTAGATAGAATCTGTGTGTCATACTTCACAAAATATTGATCAATATCGTATTCTATCTTAATATTTTTAATAAAATATTTTCATTATAAAATCTAACAGCAAAGAACACAGATATTCAGTATTATGTGCATTTTTCAATTCTTTATTCTTTATTCTTTATTCTTGTCAAAATAGAGTGAATTTTATGTATAATTGCTTATCTATGATTACTTAATAATCGCAATTTAAATAGCAATCGTATAAATAAATTATAAATATGAGGAACACTTGCTATTCTGAATTATTTTTGCTTAAGATCTATCTATCTACCATAAGACCATTATGTACCCATTATTGCATAAGATCTAAAATCTCTCTCTCTCTCTCTCTGTATATATATATATATATATATATATATATATATATATATGTATCTCTGTATATGTATCTGTATATGTATCTCTGTATATATACATATATATATATCTCCCTGTATATATATATATATATATATATATATATACAGGGTGATTCATAAAAGATGGGCAGAACTTTAAGGGGTTATAGTACACTTAAAGACAAATAATATTAAATAGGAGACTAAGGGTCCCAGACGTATTCCCAAGGAGATAGGGGGCATTAAAGTTTAGGGTCCGAAATTTCAAATGATTATAAAAAAGGGAAAAATTGGTCGATTCGTTTGCGGTTTTTGCAAAAAATTTTCTTTATGCCAGTATGTTCTTGAAATAAAATTTTATAGTTCAATTTCAAAAAATGCCGATAGGGGGCGCTTTAGACTTTGGAGTAACAAACAACTATTTTTTAACGTTATTTTTTGTATTTCTTTAAATGATTTCGAAAGCTTAGACTTAAACTTAAATTTTGATCTAAAAATCTGAGTCCTAACGAGTAGTTAAGTAGCGTAAACTGAAATTTGAAATTTGAAACCCTTCTCCCCCCAGAACAAAAATCAGTTATTCCCGATCTTTGTGTCGTAGATTAGGCTCTAACTACTGCCGAGTTTTGCTAAAATTATTCTTTATGTCAGTATTTTCTTGAAAATAATTTTGAAAGAAAATTTTCAAAAAATTCCGATAGAGGGCGCTTTAGACTTTGGAGTAACTAACAACTATTTTATACCGTTATTTTTTGTGTCTCATTAAATGCTTTCTAAAGCTTAGACTTACATTTTCAGCCCAAAATCTGAATCGTTAGACGTGGTTAAGTTTCTGGGGAGAGGGGTTTGAAATTTCTACTCCTGAGCACAGTTCAGTTTACCATGTCCACACATTGTGTGCTGTGATACGAGGTAAAAAGACACAAATTAGGATTATGTTACCAAAGCATATTTATTAACATGTAATTACAATAAATGTTCAAAATTGTGACCACCAGAGGTTATGCACGCAGAACAACGGCGAAGAATGGAACGGTGAACATTCGCGAAAACATCAGGTTTTTCGAGCACTTCCCCTACAGCGGCGGAAAGTCTGGCGACCAGTTCCTCGGGGGATTCAATGGGTGTCTCATAAATAAGAGCCTTCAATTGTCGCCAAAAAAAGAAATCTAGGGGTGAAAGATCTGGCGAGCGAGCAGGCCAAGCAACAGGACCACCTCGACCAATCAATCTGTTCGGAAATGTGATGTCCAGATAGTTACGGACGTCTCGTACGTAATGGGCTGGCGCTCCATCGTGCTGGAACCACATGACCCGCCGGATGCGTGGAGGAACAACGTTTAATAGGTCTGGCAGCACATGTTGCAGAAATGTGAGGTATGTTTTACCGTTGAGGCGTTCAGGAAGAAGGTACGGTCCGATTAGGTGGTCTCCGAGGATTCCTGCCCAAACATTGATGGAAAAGCGTCTCTGATGAGCATGTGGATACGTAGCATGTGGATTGACATCCGCCCATACATGTGCATTGTGTGTGTTAAATGTACCTTCACGTGTGAAGGTACATTCATCGGTGAAAAGCACAGTCCGTCCAAAATGTGGATTTAGCGCGTTCTGCTGCAGAAACCAGCGGGCGAATCAATACGATTTGGATAATCCCCTGGAGACAGTTTCTGGACTCGTTGCACATGAAACGGGAGCAAATGTTCATCCTTCAGTACCCTCCAAGTCATGGACTGTGAGGTATCCACCTGCCTAGCCACTGTTCGTGTACTTGTACTTGGCTGCGCCGCTACTACATCCAGAATGGCTTCTGCAACAACTACTGATTCGTCCTTTTTTGCACGACATGCATTCGACCGGGAAGCGAGAAATGATCCCGTCTCACACAACTGTCTGTGCAAGCGCTCGAAAGTTTTGCGGTTAGGCAACCGCCTGTTGGGAAATCGCTCTCCGTACATTCGTTGTGCCTCTGCACCATTTCGATCTGCCGCTCCGTAAATTAAATGCATCTCAGCCTTTTCCTTATTCGTGAAGGGCACCATCTTCCGATTCATTACTACAGCGACTTACACTTGACTCACCGTTCAGTGGTTTTTTTGCCTGAATCGTGTCGAAATTTTGCATACGTGTTCTTCTTCTTCCCCATTTGACATTTGCATACTTTCTGTCTCCTTCTTCACCCGGTGACTAGCGTCAGGAATGGAGCTTCAACGTTTGCATGAGCGACTTTTCCAACTGTGCCAGTGCCTTTATGAATAATTTTAGCAAAACGCGGCAGTAGTTAGAGCCTAATCTACGACACAAACATCGGGAATAACTGATTTTTGTTCTGGGGGGAGAAGGGTTTCAAATTTCAAATTTCAGTTTACGCTACTTAACTACTCGTTAGGACTCAGATTTTTAGATCAAAATTTAAGTTTAAGTCTAAGCTTTCGAAATCATTTAAAAAAATACAAAAAATAACGTTAAAAAATAGTTGTTTGTTACTCCAAAGTCTAAAGCGCCCCCTATCGGCATTTTTTCAAATTGAACTTTAAAATTTTATTTCAAGAAAATACTGGCATAAAAAAATTTTTTTGCAAAAACCGCAAACGAATCGACCAATTTTTTCATTTTTTATAATCATTTGAAATTTCGGACCCTAAACTTTAATGCCCTCTATCTCCTTGGGAATACGTCTGGGACCCTTAGTCTCCTATTTAATATTATTTGTCTTTAAGTGTACTATAACCCCTTAAAGTTCTGCCCATCTTTTATGAATCACCCTGTATATATATATATATAAATATATATATATATTGAGAGAGAGAGAGAGAGAGATTTTAGATCTTATGCAATAATGGGTATATAATGGTCTTATGGTAGATATAGGTAATATATATATATAGGTAATATATATATATATATTACCACAAAGGACTAAAAACCAACCCGAATACGCCAGCGAACTGCAAGTTAATCTTAACGCTGTGAAAGAAGCAAATGTTAAAAAATCCGGAAAATTGAAACACTTCTTGATAAGTTTAATGCTTTTAAATGAAATATAATGAAATAATTTACGCAGTTCATTTATAAACATGTTATATTTTATGGAAAACATAGATATTTATTTTTTAGACATGCTGAAATTTGGTTTACTTAAATTTCAAATTATGACGTTTGTGATTACAAAATAAACATCCATCTTATATCTGTGTTTTATTTTCTTCATTTATGTATTTTAAAATTCGTTTTTCTTAAATATTTCTTTTTTTAAAGAGCAACTGTTTCGTTCAGTCAAAAAAATACAACTGATTTTCTCTAACGCGTAGCACAGACCGATAAAAAATTATTGCCAGGACTCGAAATTGCTAACGCTTGATTAATTACATCTGTTAGGTTTTTTTTTATTTTTTTTTTATTTTTGCAATAATAATACGATAAGTTTGCTTAGAATAAAGATACATATATGTATATGTAAGGTACAAATATTATGATCTAATTTATATCATGATAATATTTTTCTTCTTTTTTAATACAAATTTGGCATACCACTTATGGTCTCAAACAGTTTGTTATTTTCTTTTTTTAAAAACATGAATTTTCAAAATTGAAGTATTTTAGCCGCAGCTGAAAATGTAAAATACCGTAATACACATACAATACGGTAAAAAAATCACTGTGTAGAATGCGAAAATACATCTCAATTAAAAAGCACATTTATTAATTAAACGATCCATTTTATTTTCTTACAATTTAAAATGTTTTGAGTTTCCAGCAAGAAATCAATTTTTCTTACTTAAACTAATTAACTTTGTCTCAAAGCAAATAAAACAAGTGAGAAAAGTTTTATTTGCATTTTACACAAAGTAACAAATTTTTATGTAATAAAATTGTTTGAAATAAACACTGTAAAAATATATAATTCTTAAAACAGTACAATTATATTTCGTATTAGTTACGTTTAAAAATCAAAATTTGAAAACCTTTAAAATTTTGTTGCAAAACACATTTGTAAAAAACACAAAATGATATTTTTCGATGTATATTACTTATTTGTCTATAACATTATTCTTATCTATTTTCTCGTAAAATATTTACAAATAAGAAAAACTCACTATAATTATATCCGATATCATACTTCAGAAACAGCTAATATTTTCTAACATAAAACATTCAGCTTGACCTAAAGGAACGAAATTTGAGAATATATACGCTTTGTTACACCCTTTCTCGTTTATATTAAATTTCTTTGTATTTTCGTCGTTCTAGTAATAAAATTAGTGTATGTTTTTCAAGGGAAAATTCAATTCATGCTAAGATGCACTTTGAAAAGGAAGTTTTTTTAAACAAATAAATTCCAGTTCCAAAAACATATATTTCTTCTAATTTTTGTAGGTTTGAAATACCATTAAAAAAAAAAAAAAAAAAAAAAAAAAAAAAAAAAAAAAAAACATAAGGATTATGATAAAACAATTCGTCAGACCGATAGAATTTGCACTAAACAATGACGCATTCACATAAAGGTAAATTTGGTTCGATAACGTTCAATGTTAATAAAAAATGAAATTCCTCATTTTGTTGTAAATATGAATCGGCAATTAGTCCGAATTTATTTGAGAACGTTATCTAAGTCAGTTTGGAGATTTTTGTTCTTATATAGCCTGTTTTTAAAGCCATTTCAAAAGATTTAGAGTTTGAGATACAAATCATTTTTTTTCACTTGAACTTATTAATTATGCATCAAAGGAAATAAAAGAAATTAGCGTTTTCTCACAAAGTTGTAATTGCATTTTCTACAAAGAAACAAAACTTTATGTAATAAAATTGTCTAAAATAAATAGTGAAGGAATATATATTTCTTAAAACAATAACATTAGGTCTTTGTATTAGATTTAGAAAACGTAATTTGAAAATCTTTAAAATTTTTCTACAAAACTCATTTGTAAAAAAACAAAAACAAAATTATATTATTTCATGTTATTAATTTGTCTACAATGTTGCTATTATTCTTTTTCTAGTAAAATATTTAAAAATAAGAAACACTCAGTCTAATAATATCTTTTATCATACTTCAGAAAAGTTAATATTTTCTAATATAAAACATTTAGTTTGGTTTTAAGGAACGAAATTTGAGAATATGTACGCTTTGTTACACTCTTCCATCTTTATATTCAATTTCTTTGCATTTTCTTCGTTCTCGTAGTAAAATTAGTATGTGTTTTTGAAGAAAAAATCCAATTCATACTAAAATGGACATTGGAAAGCAAGTTTTATTTTATTAAATAAATTCTAGACACACAAATTTCTTCAAATTTTCACAATAATATTTTTATTTTAACATAATGATCATGAGAAAAGCATTTAGACATAAAGGATTTGTCTCAAGCAATGATGCATACACTCAAAGGAAACCTGAGTCAGATATTATTTAATGTTCATACTGCAAAAATAAATAAATAAATATATATATAAATAAATGAAATAATAAATAAATAAATAAATAAAGTGATAATTTTCTGTTATAAATAGGTTTAAATTGATTAGAATTTATTTGAGAACGTGAGTTCCAAATGCCGTTTTATCCAAAATGTAGAAAAAAAGCTTTCTATCAGGCAATGATAATACAGCTATTCCACATTATAATTGTACTAGCCTGAAACTGACGTTTTTATTTCATTTCATACATGGAACTAAAGGCAATTATGATATACCTCAAAATGTAAATCTTTTTAAATATACTCAATCTATTGTGATAGTAGCTACAACCACATCACTACAACTAATACTACTATAACTAAAAATATTAGTGCAGTACTAGTTGCATTAGAAGTATTATGAGGAATAGACTAATAATATAAATTGTTGTTGCATCCCTAGAGCCAAACAATATTGGACCAATATTGGCTGCATCTTGGAGCAATATTGGCTTATTGGCGCAATATTGGCATGAAATATTGCTCCAATATTGGGGTGTTTACATTTTGCTCGTATTTAGCCATATTTGCAGCCAATATTATGCCAATATTATGCCAATATTGGGGTTTCATTCGAAATAATGCCAATAAAACGCCAATATTTGATAAATATTGGAATTTCATTGGAAATAATTTTAATGTAACGCCAACATTTGTACAATATTGGTGTTTTATTGGCAGTATTTCCAATGAAACCCCAATATTGGCATAATATTGGCTGCAAATATTGGCTAAATAAGGACAAAGTGTAAACAACCCAATATTGGAGAAATATTGACGTTTTATTGGCAATATTTCCAATTAATGGAACATTGGCGCAACGTTGGACCAATATTGGTTTGCTATTAGGGATTGGTGGCACTAGTTTTTTGTGGAAAAAACAGAAAGTCCAGCATAAAATGCAAAAATACCTTTTGTTTTTCAATTACGCGTTATTATTTAAACTATACGTTTTATTTTATTATCACTTTAAAAGGTTTAGAGCTTAAACAAACCAAATTTTCTCACTTAATCTAATTAATTAACTTTATCTCAAAGCAAATAAAATAAGTTAAAATTTTCTCACAAAGTTGTGTTTGCTTTTTTTTTTTTTTTTTTTTTTTTTTTTTTTTTTTTTTTTTTTTTACAACGAAGGAAAGTTTTATGATATAGTATTGTGTAAAATAAGCTGTGAGAAAAATATTATTCTTAAACAATACAATTAAGCCTTTGTATTAGTTACTTTTAAGAATTACAGTGTTTGAAAAACTTTAAAATTTTGTTGCAAAGCACAAAATAATATTTTTCGGCGTACGTTATTTTTTGTCTGAATTTTGTTATTATCCTTTTTCTTAAAATTTTAAAAGCAAGAAACACTCACTATAATAATATCCGATATCATACTTCAGAAGAGTTAATATTTTGTAACATAAGACATTCAACTTGGCATAAAGAAATGAAATTTGAGAATATGTACGCTTTGTTAAACCCTTTCTTGTTTATATTCAAATTCTTTGCATTTTCGTCGTTCTAGTAATAAAATAAGTACATGTTTTTGAAGAAAAAAAAATCCAATTCATGCTAAAATGCACTTTCTTTAGTTTTTTTAAAAATATAAATTCTAGATACTAAAATTTCTTCTAATTTTTGTAGGTTCGCAATAAGATTTTTTTTTATTTTAAGGATTATGAGAAAAAACAATTCGTCAGATCAGAAGGAATTTATGTCAAAAAAGGATGCATACATATAAAGGAAACTTGAATCCGATATTATTTTCCGTTTATATTACAAAAATGAATAAATAAATAAATAAAATATAAAAAATAAATTTTAAAAATTTTAAAAATGATTTGTTTATGTTATAAATATGAATTTGCAAATGGTTAGAATTTATTTAAAAACGTGATATTCAAATGTCGCAAATTTAAAAGAAAGAAAACAATGTTCTAATATTTTTAAAAAACGTATTTATTAATTAAACGATACTTTTTTATTTTTTGCCGTTTTAAAAGTTTAGAATTTGAGAAATGATTTTTTTTACTAGAACTAATTAACTTTGCCTCAAAGTAAATAAAAGAAGCTAGAATTTTCTTATAAAATTGTATTTGCATTTTTCGCATAGAAACGGAACTTTATGTAACAAAACTATCTAAAATAAACAGTGAGAAAAATATCATTCCTAAAAAAATAAAATTAAGTCTTTGTATTATGTTTAAAAAACAAAATTGGAAAACCTTTAATATTTTTTTACAAAACGCATTCGTAAAAATAAATAAATAAATAAATAAATAAATAAATAAATAAATAAATAATATTTTTTATGTTTTTCTTTGCTTAGAATATTGATATTATCTTTTTTCTCGTAAAGTATTGAAAAAAAAAGAAAGACTCGTTATATTAATGTCTGATATCATACTTCAGAAAAGTTAATATTTTCTAACACATTCAGATTGCCTTAAACGAACGAGATTTGAGAATATATACGCTTTGTTACACCCTATCTTGTTTATATTCAATTTCTTTGCATTTTCGTCGTTCTCATAATAAAATTAGTATATGTTTTTGAAGAAAAAGTTCCAATTCATGCTAAAATGCACTCTGAAAAGTAAGTTAGTTAAAAAAAAAGTAAATTCTAGGTACAATTTTTTTTTCAAAATTTTTTATGTTCGGCATAACATTTTCATTTTAATCTAAGGACAATGAGAAAAATAGTTCCTTAGACTAAAAAGAATTTGTCTTAAACAATGATGCATACACATAAACGAAAATTGAGTCCGATATTATTTAATGTTCATACTACAAAAATAAATAAATATGTTTAATAATATATTATTAATATTATATATTATGCATTGGGGGTAGTAGTTATTGTGAAACAAAGCACAGCGTAAAATGAGAAAATATCTCTTGTTTTAAAAAACGCGTTATTAATTAAACGATATGTTTTATTATTTTACCATTTTAAAATGTTTAGAGCTTGAGAAACAAATCAATTTTTCTCACTTGAGCTAATTAACTTTACTTCAAAGCAAATAAAAGAAGTTAAATTTTTCTCACAAAGTTGTGTTTGCATTTTTTACAAAGTAACAAAACTTTATGTAATAAAATTGTTTGAAATAAACACTGAGAAAAATATCATTCTTAAAACAATACATTTAATCCTTTGTATTAGTTACTTTTAAGAATCATAGTTTGAAAATCTTTAAAATTCTGTTACAAAAGACATTTGTAAAAAACACAAAATAACATTTTTCGGCATACGTTATTTATTTTTCTACAATATTGTTACTATCCCTTTTCTTGAAAAATATTTAAAAGTAAGAACCACTCACTAATAATATCCGATATCATACTAAAGAATAATTAATATTTTGTGACATAAAACATTCAGCTTGGCTTAGAGAAATGAAATTTGAGAATATGTACGCTTTGTTAAACCCTTTCCTGTTTATATTCAATTTCTTTGCATTTTCTTCGTTCTCGTAATAGAATTAGTATATGTTTTTGAAAAAAAAAATCCAATTTATGGTAAAATGAGCATTGAAAATCAAGCTAGTTAAAATAATAAATTAAAATAAACTCTAGATACACAATTATTTTTCAAATTTTGTATGTTGCCAATAACATTTCTTATTTCAATATAAAGGTTATGAGAAATATAGTTCGTCAGACCAAAAAGAACTTGTCTTAAACAATGATACATACACATGAAGGAAAATTTAGTCACTGCAAAAATAAATAAATACACAAATAAATAAAATATATAATAAATAAATAAATAAAGTGATTATTTTCTGTTGTAAATATGAATTTGCAATTGGTTACAAATTACTTGAGAACGTGAGTTTCAAATGTCGCCTTATCCAAAATTAAAAAAAAAATCTTCTCTCAGTCAATCAATGATATTATCTGCTATTCTATATAATAGTTCTACTATTCTGAAGCTGGCTTTTTTTTCATACATGAAACTAAAAGGAATAATAACATGATTCAAAATTTAAATCATTTTAAATATGCTCAATTTATTGTAATAGTCGCCACAACCACATAACAACAATTAATACTATTATTATTATTATAAAAAATAAACATAGCGTAAAATGCGAAAATATTTCTTGTTTTTAAAAACTCGTTATTAATTAAACAATACGTTTTATTTTACCATATTATAAAGCGATAAGAGCATGAGATACATATCAATTTTCTCGCCTGAACCAATTAATTTTGCCTCAAAGCAAATAAAAGAAGTTAGAATTTCCTCACGAACTTGTGTTTGCATTTTTCACAAAGAAACAAAAGTTTATATAATAAAATTATCTAAAGTAAACAGCGAAAAAATATCATTCTTAAAACAATAACATTAAGTCCTTTTATTAGTTAGGTTTAAGAATCATAATTTGAAAATTTTGTTACAAAACACATTTGCAAAAAACACAAAATGATATTTTTTCATGATATTTATTTGTTTAAAATGTTGCTATTATCCTTTTTTACGTAAAATATTCAAAAATAAGAAATAATAATGTCTTATATCATACTTCAGAAAATTTAACATTTCCTAACGTGAAACATTTAGCTTGGCTTAAAATAACGGAATTTAAGAATATGTACTCTTTGTTACACGCTTTCTTTTTTATATTAAATTTATTTGCATTTTCGTCGTTCTTGTAATAAAATTAGCATATGTTTTTGAAAAAAAAAAAAAAAAAAAAAAAAAAAACAATTCATGCTAAAATAAACTTTCAATTTAAGTTTTTTTTAAATAAATAAATTCTAAATACACAAATTTCTTGAAATTTTTGTAAGTTCGCAATAACATTTTCATTTTAATATAATGATTATGAGAAAAATAATTCTTCAGACCAGAAAGAATTTGTATTAAATAATGACGCATTAACATATAAGAAATCTGAGTCCTGCATCATCCAATGTCCATAGTAGAAAAATAAATAAATAAATACATGAAATAAAATAGAAAATAATGAAAATAGTGATTCACTACTGTTGCAAAAATGAATTTGTAATTGGTTTAAATTTATTCGAAAACGTGAGTTTCAAATGTCGCCCTATCCAAAAAAAAAAAAAATAAATAAAAAAATATATATATATATATATATATATATATATATATTTACTTTGTATTAATCAATGATAATATCTATTACTCTATTGATAATCATAATGATTATTTTAATTACCATGCAAGTTGTAATAATCATTACAATTTATTAATTTATAATCAATCTACTCTATTGGTAAATGTGCTCCAAGAAATACCACTGTCTGTAAAGTAAAAAAAAATTGCTTTATTTTGAATAACTATCATTGGAATATTTTGATTAACAGTGAAAACCAATATATAAAGGTAGATGTTTTTTGCGATTTGCCAAAATTTAATTATTGGATAAGGCTGGACGCTTTTATTTCATTTCATATATAAATGGCACTAAAGCCAATAATAATACACTGCAAAATATGAATAATTTTAAATATACTTAATTTTCAGCAATACTCACCACAACCAAATAACTGTTATTAATACTACTGTTACTACTACTATACTTAATTACATTAGTATAGTACTAGTAGAATAACAAGCAATATCAGACACAAATAGTATAAACTGTTGTACCATTACTGGTAGTACTTGTCGAAATAATAATGGTGGTTGTGCCAATAAATATTTCTGTACTAGTGGCAGTATTTGTAGTAGTAGTAGTAAAAGGACTGCTGCTATATTATATTTTTGTTCAAAATATTTGTCTCATTATAACCAGGAAAAAAAGTAATTACTAAAAATGATAAAAATATTATTGCTCAAAGGAAAACCTTTACGAACCGCTAAATAATATTTAATTGGTATATTTTATTTGATATTGTAATAAATTATACGCTTTTATTCTTCTACTTTAACATGATAGCATAGAGATAAATTGCTCATTTAGTTAAAAAGTAAATATGGAAAGAATAAGACAAAACAGTGTTCTATTTGTGCTTGATACAAGCAATTCATTCCTTAATGAGTTGCCATAGTGAAATACTACCGCATTTTAAGAGGAACTTTGAACTTTTTTTTGAGCATTTTAAGGTGCATTTTCAGCTTAATAAGGGTTTTAATAAAGAAAAATGATTCTATCAAGAAATTGCTCAATTTTCCTGGCAAAATTCGAAAATTAAAAAAACTAAATAAAATGTTTCTAAAGTAATGTTTAGTAGGTTCGTTCTTATAATATATATAACAAAAATATATTCGGATACAAAATGGAATAAGATTTATCCCACGAGTGTGCTAACGTTATCAAAATATTCGTGTGCGCTAAAATTAAATATATTTAAAACGAACCACATAAATTTAAGCAAGATTAATATATATATATATATATATATATATATATATATATATATATATATATATATATATATATTAGCAAGTTCAATTTCCACCAAAATTTTATTTGTAGAAATCTTGGAAGGTGTAGTCTGTTTCACTTTACGTAGCAGTTTTGTGTTTACAAATAAATCTTTTTACAGTTTTCAATAATATAGTCAATAAAAAATATGAGTTTGTATTTTGCTATTATTAAAGGCATTTTTAATATTTGTTTAAATAATAAGCAATTTTATGCTTAAATTATAAAGATAAATTTTTTTTTTCTCAGTAATTAAAAACATGTGACATATTTTACATTTCTCGGTATATTGTATATATATATTTCAAATATAAAAAACAGTAATATTAATTTTCTGTTTCTTTGTGAGATTTAGTATATTCTGAACATTATATATACTAAAGTTTTCTAGTCCTTATGCTACAAATACAAACCGAACATATCTTAAAATTTTATAATTATGGCAAATTCTAAGGCAATTGCATATTTATTTTTCAAATATGAAGAAAAGCTAGACATAAAATAATATTTCTTTAAACAATTATTATCAGAAGAAATATAAAACATAGATTTAAAAAAAAGCCTACAGTTAATCAGTTAAATCAAAAATAGAGTTGAGTTACATAAACAAAATGTGCTTTATTCAGCATTCGTAAAAGAAAAACATTAAGATACATACAATCATTCTAGGTATTTTTATCATCGAAAATAAGTCATCAAAAAATGATAAATTAAACAACTTTATTTTTCTTTTTAAAAAATACACCATTTACAAGTGACTAACATTTAGTTAAACAAGGTGTCTTCGCTTTAAACATTTAATTAAAAAAATATAGCGGCATGAATTTGCATTAAAAAAAGTGAAATAAAAATTCTCTGGATCAAATCGTGCTATAAGAAATTCGATGAAAAAACACCCATTTAATCAAACACTGAATGATGCTATTTAAACGAAGGAATAATTTAGAGGGCTGAATTTTTCTCTTTTTAATTATCAGATCTTAGTTTTTAATTAACGATGTCCTTTAATCATTAAAATACCAAGATACCTGTTCTTTTAATTACAGTTTAAGGTAGAAGTTAAAAATTAAAGCAATTGTTGCAAAGTCGGATGGGGTTTATTTCCCTTATAGTGTAAAGTTCAGTGAACCAGAGTTAAACGATAAGACATTTATTTTTTAATTTGTCAAACTATAACTTGATAAAAAGTAATTTGTTTCATTCGATGTAATTGATTTTATGAAATTTGATATAGAATGCTTATTATAAAGATTTATTATAAAGATTTATTATAAAGGAAATCTTTTATCGGAGCCATTTCACTTTTTCTAAGTTTTAATATCTTGTCACATTTTCCAGTTTATCAAAAATCTTAACCAGTGGTTTTCAATCTGGGTGTATGCCCGACACGGGAACAATTCCAAACTTATGTTCTTTTAAGTAATGTATTTTTTTAATCTGTTAGTCACTTAATCCGAAAACAATGGTAAGATAGAAAAATAAAACCAGCTTATAAGAAGAACAGTATTATTATTAATGAAACATTTTCCTTTTTTATGAAAATTAGTATATTACAATAATTATATATCGAAGATTTCAAGAATCTATGTAGTATACATAGGGGAAACTTGGGCACATTGATACAGCTTTCGTCTGAGAATTTTTTTGGTGCCTAGAAAGCAGTTATTTTTCCATGCGGTGTCGGCAAAACTTGCGCAGTGTGTTATGAAAATATACAATCGTTGTTTTATATATTATTTTTGCATGCAATTAAAAAAAAATCAAAACAAGGCATTTGTATCAATGTGCCCCATCCCCGGGGCAGATCGATACACCTCATGGGACAATTTGATACGCCTGGGAAAAGGAAGACAAAATAACACTAATGTATATTTTTCATAGAAAAAATAGTTAGCAAATCATTTTATATTTATTTATAGAAATTCAAATCGCACAAAATTTATTTGTAAGTAATATTAAAGCAATAAAATGGAATGTATAATGATATGATGTTCTGGGTATTCCTTGCCTGATTGTTGGCTGTAGTAACTTTATAATATCTGGCACTTCAACCCCAGCACTATCTTCTTTCTTAGGAAAGGTGAAAAAATTACCAGGTTTTCTGTTTATAAATCGGTATATAAACAGAAAATAAAGATAATTATATTAAAAATTCTGTTTATAATATAATTATCCTGTGCTGTTCTGCAGCTTGTTTCTCTTACTTAACATTTCTTATGGTGAAAATACATTTTTCTCTAGCGTATCGATATAAATTTGAGATTTTCCAGGCTGCCATCCTTTTCATTTGTTAATTTCACTAGCACTAGATGTTGGGTGATTTCCCACGTCTTCTGTTTGCAAAAATACTAAAAAATGTTCTATTATAAAGAAATTGCAGCTATTTCACTTCAATAAAAACTAATATTAGAAATTTTTGGCGAAAAATAGTTGGATTAAGAAGTGTATAGTAAAAAAAAATGATAGAGAGTGTATCAATGTAATATATCGTAGAGTGTATCAAAGTGCCCCATACAATCATTTTGAATAAAATGGGTCTCAAATTTAACACATCACAATTTATCTAACAATAAAGAATAAAGAACTGATAAAGAGTAGCTTTACTTGCCAGGGAGATTATTCTTTTCGGTTGAAAATACTGGAACAGCTGTATAATGCCATTTCAATTGTACAACTCAAATTTACTTTTTACCTACAAAAACAATTAATCACCCGTTCCATTTCATCTAACTGCTGAATCATTCCAAGACTTTCTGTATGTAGTTGAGTGGACTAGTATCACCTTTTGGAGCTGTTGTGAAACTTCCTGTAATGACCCTATGTGCAGTACAGGGGTGTATCAATGTTCCCCACTTCTCCCTATATATATATGTGTGTGTGTGTGTTGAAAAGTTGTTTGCAAATATCTTTTTTAAAATGTAAAAAAAAGCTAAGCATAAAACAATATATTGATAAGAATTTTTTTTATTTCACTCACAAGAAATACAATACAAAATTTAGATTTCTTTTAAAAAACTAAAGCTAATCACTTAATCCAAAAACAGCGTTAAGTTAGAAAACTAAAATGAGCTCAATTAAGCATTCAAAAAAAGAAAAGAAAATTAATATATAGTATCCTTTTTGGAATTTCTAGCTTCGAAAATAAATACCCGAAAAATGATAAATTAAACATATTTGATTACTATATCTTTTTTTTTTTTTTTTTAAATATACTATTTACATACCGCTAACATTCAGATAAATAAGGTCACTTAGCATTGAAAATTTAATTAAATAATTTTTTATAGCTGCAAAAATTTCTCGTTAAAAGAAGTCAAATAAAGTTTCTTCAGAGCAAATCTTGCTGCAAGAAATTGGACGAAAAAACAGCACCTTTATTAAAACACTGATCGATGCAATTTAAATGAATGAATAATATAGAGAGCTGATTATTTTTCTTTTTAATTATCAGATCATAGTTTTTAATTAACGATGTCCTTTAATCATTAAAATACCAATATACCTGTTATTTTATTTACAGTTTAAGGCAAAAGTTAAAAATTAAAGCAACTGTTGTAAAGTCGGTTCGGATTTTTTTATTTCTTACATTGTAAATTAAAGAGATGATTGATGAAAAAAAGATCAGTGAACCAATGTTAAACAATAAGGCTTTTCTTTTCATTTGTTAAAGTGTAACTCGGTAAAATGTTTGAATCAATGTAATTTATTTTATGAAATTTGAAATAAAACGCTTTATCTATAAAAAGAAATATGAAGAGATTAAATTCCCTTTTTAACAAGTTTTGTTATAAAAAATAATTTATGGAGTTAAACATTTCATTTGTCTTAATTTCTATCTTGACATATTTTCTAGTTAATAAAATATCTAAACTTGTGGTTTCCACCATGAGCGTACGCCCGAACGGGGAAAAATTTCAAACTTTTTGTCAAGTATTTTTTAAAATATGTAAACCATTTTTAATAATTATAAAACATTTTGTTTTTCTTTCTCACAAATAGTGTATTATAAAAATTATATTCTAAAGACTTCTAGAATTTCTGCTACAAAAACAAACAAAAGGTATCTTGAAGATTTTACAATATGCTAAATACATAAATTTCTATCTTGATTGCTTACTTCTTTTTCAAAAAGGAAAAAAAAAAGTTAGACATGAAATAAAATTTTGCTAGGAAACTTTTATTTGATTTCATTCACAAGTAATTTAAAATTTAGATTTTTTAAGAGTCTAGTTTTAATAACTTAAAACAAAAATAGTGTTAAGTTACATAAATAAAACGATTTTAATTAAACATTATTAAAAAAAAATTGGATACATATTTTCCATCTAGGCATTTCTAGCATCGAAAATAAATTCAGAAAAAAGGATAAATTAAGCTTCTTTATTTCTTTATTTTTTTTTTTTAAATATACTTTTTACATGTCACTAACATTTAATTAAAAAAGGTGTCTTCGATTTGAAAATTTAATTAAATTTTTTTACATCTGAATAAATTTCTTATTAAAAGAAGTTAAATAATGTTTCTTCAGAGCAAATCATGCTGCAAGAAATTCGACGTAAAAACATCCCCTTTAATCAAACACTGAATGATGCTATTTAAACGAAAGAATAGTTTAGAGGGCTCATTTTTTTCTATTTTTAATTATCAGATCTTAGTTTTTAATTAACGATATATTTTAATCATTAAAATACCAAGATATACCTGTTCTTTTAGTTACACTTTAAGGTAGAAGTTAAAAATTAAAGCAACTGTTGTAAAGTCAGTTCAGTGATTTTTTTTCCTTACATTGTAAATTAATAGGATGACTGAATAAAAAAATTCAGGGAGCCAGTGTTAAATGAGAAGGATTTTATTAAAAATTATTATTATTGAACTTTAACTTGATAAAAAATAGTCTGTTTGATCCGATGTTATTGATTTTGAATTGATTAACCTTTGAAATGAAATACTTAATATATCAAAAACATATATAAAAAGTTTTAATTCCGATTATAACAAATTTTATTATAAAAAATTAAGTTATGGTGTTAACCATTTCCCTTTTTCTAAACTTTACTAATGTGTCATATTTTTTAGTTTTTCAAATATCTAAACCAGTGGTTTCCTACCCGGGTTTACTCCGGACCGGGGAACAATTCAAAACTTTAGTCCTTTTTAAGCAATGCTGTATTTTTTAAAAGCGTACTGTTAATCACTTAATCCAAAAACAGTGTTAAGTTACATAAATATAATGAGTTTATAAGAAGAACAGTATTATTATCAATCAAACATTTTTAAAAAAATGAGAATTAATACATTATAAAAATTATATATATGATTTTTTCTCTTTTTAATTATCAGATCTCAGTTTTTAAATAACGATGTCCTTTAATCATTCAAATACCAAGATACCTGTTCTTTTAATTGCATTTTATGGTAAAAGTTAAAAATTAAAGCAACTATTGTAAAGTTGGTTCAATTTTTTTTCTTAAATTGTACATTAAAGGGATGATCGGGTAAAAATATTCAGTGAACCAGTTTTAAACGAGAAGACATTTTTTTCCATTTATTAAATTATAACTCGATAAAAAGTAGTCTGTCTATAGTTGATTTAATGAAATTTGAATTCAATGCTTTGTCTATAAAAATGTATATCAAAATATTCAATTGCCATTTCAACAAATTTTATTATAAAGAAATAATTTATGGAGTTAAGGAATATAAAAAACAGTAATATTAATGATTAAACAGTTTATTTTCCCTTCTGAATATTAGAATTTTATAAACATTACACCGAAGACTTCTAATACTTATATTACAAAAACAGAATCCTCAAAATTTCAAATTATGCTAAATATCTAAATTTCTAAGTTAATTGCACATTCTTCTTATATGTGTAAAAATAGTATTTATTTAGACTTAAAATGATATTTTGTTAAGGAATTTTTATTTGATTTCATTCACAAGAAATATAAAATGCAGATACTTCTTAAAACCTACTCTTAACCACTTAATACAAAAATAGTGTTAAGTTATATAAATAAAATAAGTTTAATTAACCATTCTTAAAAAATGGATACATATTATCCTTCCAGGCATTTCTAACATCGAAAATAAATTTAGAAAAGAAGGATAAATTAAATATCTTTATTTATTTTTCTTTTTAAAAAATATACTTTTTACACGTTACTAACATTTAATTAAATATAGTATCTTCGCTTTGAAAATGTAATTAAATATTTTTTTTGTAAATGCATTTCTTATTAAAAGACGTAAAATAAAGTTTTTGCGGAGCAAATCATGCTGCAAGAAATTTGACAAAAAAATACCCGCTTTAATCAAACATTGAAACATACACTATTTAAACGAAAGAATAATTTAGGGGGCTGATTTTTTCTCTTTTTAATTATCAGATCTTAGTTTTTAATTAACGATGCCCTTTAATCATTAAGATACTCAAATACCTGTTCTTTCAGTCACAGTTTAAGGAAATGTTAAAAATTAAAGCATCTGTTGTAAAGTCGGTTCAACATTTTTTTTTCTTATATTACAAATTAAAGGGATGATTGGTTAAAAAAAGTTCAGTGACCCAGTGCTAAACGAGAAGTCTTTTTTGTTTTTTCTATTTGTTAAACTATAACTCGATGTAAAGTATTCTGTTTGATCCGATGTAATTGATTTTATGAAATTGGAAATAAAATGCTTAATATATAAAAATAATATGAAAAGATTTAAGTACCGTTCTCAGAAGCATTTTTATAAATGAAATGATTTAACGAGTTAATTATTCCACTTTGTCTAAAATTTATTATATTGTCATATTTCACAGTTTTTCAAATACCTAAACCCGTGTTAGGGAATCGAAAATAAACAAAAAAAAAATCAACATTCGTAAAATATTGATACATAATATCCTTCTGAATATTTCTAGTATCGAAAGTAACTACTAAAAAAATTATATATTAAACATATTTATTTCTTCTTCTTTTTTTTATATTATACTATTTACATGTCATGAACATTTAGTTAAATATGGTGTCTTCAATTTGAAAATTTAATTATTTTTAAAGCAGCATAAAATTTTTATTTAAAAAAAGTAAAACAAAATTTCTTCAGAGAAAATCGTGCTGCAAGAAATTCGACGAAAAAACACCCCCTTAATCAAATACTCAATGATGCTATTTAAACGAAGGAATAATTGAGAGGACTGTTTTTTTCTTTTTAGTTATCAGGTTTTAGTTTTTAAGTAACGATGTCCATTAATCATTGACATATTAAGATGCCTGTTAATTAATTAATTTTAATTACAGGTTAAGGTAGAAGCTAAAAATTAAAGCAACTGCTGTAAAGTCGGTTCGTTTTTTTTCTTATATTGTAAATTAAAAGGATATTGGGTAAAAAAAGTGTTCAACAAACCAATGTTAAACAGAAAGATTTTTTTTTATTTGTTAAACTGTAACTTGGTAAAAAGTAGTCTGGTTGATTGAATGTAATTTATTTTAGGAAAATTGAAATAAAATGCTAAATCTATAAACAGAAAGAAATATGAAGTGATTCAATTCCCATTTTAACAAGTTTTGTTATAAGCTATATGTGCCTGATATGGACACCCTAAGGAAAACCTATTTTTTAACCCCATGTACACGTAATATTACTCCAAAAATATATGACCATGATCCCTGGACTGTTAAATATCATTATTAAAATTAGAGACCTTGTAACTATTCCGGTTTAATTTAGATGATAAAAACAAAAAATGTTTACAAATGTTCATATTAGGAACCAGTAGTCCCTATTATGGACATGTGGCTCCTTATTGATCTGCCACAAAAGCTGTATGGAAGAACCAATTTTCTATGGAATTTTAGAATAAAGGGGATAAAAAAAATTTAGCTTAAGGTATTGCAGGGGTGGGTAGGGCACAGTAAATATCTTCAGAACATGCACTTACGAATTGGCGGTAATTTTCGGTTTTGGCTCTTCAAAGGCCGATGCAAAGCACATCAGTTACTACAAAGTATTATGAAATGGTAGTTGGTTTTGCTTAGCTTTCTGTTTTTGGAAATCTGAAGATTCACCTGCTGTACTTCCAAAGTGGTCATAAAGTGTCCATATTGGGAATCGGGAGTAGTTTTATTAAATCTTGTAATAAATAAATAACGAAAACATTTTAAAGCAATATATGCAATGGCAATTGAAAATATGTTTTAAAAGCTTTCGAAAACACGCCACTTATCAATATTTAAAGTAATTTTACAATGTCTAATAAGAATTTAAACTTACCTGTATTTACGATAAGCACACCACGAAATAAGTTTCCTTCACAATGGCGAACAGCGCGCTTTTTTGTACTTTCCTGGCTTAATTATCTTTTCAACTGCTTTTCTTCACGGACATGTAGCGCGATTTCTCTATCAAAATTGATACTTTTAAAAATATTAGGGGTGTCCATATTGAGAGCGCTGTCCATATTGGGTACAAGTATCTTAAAGGAATTAATTTATGGAGTTAAACATTTCACTTTGTTTTAATTTATTATCTTGTCATATTTCCTAGTTTTTAAAATATGTAAACTAGTGGCTCCCAACATGTTCGTACCTCCAACCGGGGAACAATTTCAAACTTTTTGTCAAGTATTTTTAAAATTATATAAAACAGTATTAATAATTATAAAACGTTTTGTTTTTTTTCTGAAGAACAAGTGTATTTTAAAAATTATATACTAAAGACTTCTTGAATTTATGTTACATAAACAAACCAAAAATATTTTGAAGTTTTACAATATGCTAAATACTTAATTTTTTATGTTGATTGCTTAATTCTTTTTCACATTCGAAAAAATATAGACATGAAATAATATTTTGCTAGGCATTTGATACATTTGATTTCATTCACAACTAATTTAAAATGTAGTTTTTTAAAAGCCTACTTTTAATAACATAATCCAAAAATACTGTTAAGTTAGAAAACTAAAATGCGTTTTAATTCAGCATTTAAAAAATTTGATACAGATTATCCTTCTTGGTATTTCTAGCATCGAAAATAAATACACAAAAAATGATAAATTATACATCTTTATTTATTTATCTTTATTTAAAGTATACTATATACATGTCTCTAACATTCAGTTAAATTAGGTGTCTTCGCTTTGAAAGTTTTAATTAAAGAGATTTTTTATAGCTGCATAGCTTTCTTATTAAAAATAGTAAAATAAAGTTTCTACAGAGCAAATAATGCTGCAAGAAATTCGAGGAAAAAACACCCCCCTTTAATCAAACACTGAATTATGCTATTTAAACGAAGAAATAAATTAGAGAGCTGTTTTTTTCTTTTCTTAATTATCAGGTCTTAGTTTTTAATTAACAATGTTCTTTAATCACTAAAATACCCAGATACCTCTTCTTTTAATTACAGTTTCAGGTAGAAGTTAAAATTTAAAGCAACTGTTGCAATGTCGGTTCAGTTTTTTTCCCTTATATTGTAAATTAAAGGGATGATTGGGTAAAAATATTCAGTGAACCAGTTTTAAACAAGAATACACCTTTTTTTTCTTTGTTAAATTATAACTCGATAAAAAGTAGTCTCTCTGATCCCATATAATTAATTTTATGAAATTTGAAATATAATGCTTTATGTATAAAAATATATTTGAAAATATACAAAATTATTTCAACAAGTTTTATTATAAAGAAAATAATTTATGGAGTTATGTTAAATGTAAAAAAAATGTAAGATTAATGATCAAACACTTTATTTTTCCTTCTGAGTATTAGTATTTTATATACATTATATACCGAAGACTTCTAATACATATGTTACAAAAATAATATCATGAAATTTTTAATTTATGCTAAATATTAAAATTTCGAATTTAATGCACATTTTTTTTCATATGCGTAAAGAAAAGTATTTATTTAGACTTAAAATAACATTTTGATAAGCAATTTTTTATTTGATCTCATTCACAAGAAATATAAAATGCAGATACTACCTCCTGTCAATCACTTAATACAAAAATAATGTTAAGTTAGAAAAATAAAATCAGTTTAATTAAGTATTCTTAAAAAATGGATACAAATGTCCTTCTAAGTATTTGTAGCATCGAAAATAAATTTAGAAAAAAGGATAAATTAAACAACTTTATTATTTTTTTAAATATACTTTTTACGTGTCACTAACATTTAATTAGATAAGGTGTCTTAGCTTTGAAAATTCAATTAAATAAATTTTTTACAGCTGCATAAATTTCTTATTAAAAGAAGTTAAATAAAGTTTCTTCGGAGCAAAACGTGCTGCAGGAAACTCGATGAAAAAACACCACCTTTAATGAAACACTGAATGATGCTATTTAAAGGAAATAGTAATTTAGAGGGCTGATTTTTTTTTTCTACTTTTAATTATCAGATCTTAATTTTTAATTAACGATGCCATTTAATCATTAAAATACCAAGATACCTGTTCTTTTAGTTACAGTTTAAGATAGAAGTTAAACATTTTAACAACTGTTGTAAAGTCGATTCAATTTTTTATATCGTAAATATTGTATTTTTATATCATACCGTATTAAGTAATTTTTTATTTATTTAAATCCCCCCCCCCAAAAAAAAAATCATTCACAAGATTTTCTCTAAAAGTGTATGTTAATCACTTAATCCAAATATAGTGTTAATTTAAAGAAATAATCCTAGTTTAATTCAGCATTCATGAAATTTTTTTTTACAGATATTATCCTTCTACAGTGCTCAGCAAATGTTTAGACACTGGTGTTATTTAACCGTTAAACGAAAAATACGAATGCTTGAGTTTTACAAATGGATATACTTTTTTTAAAATATATTGTTTGTAATGTAAGATAATATTTAATTAAACTGAAAAAAGTAAAATTTGCACATTGCAAAAGTTTAGACACTTTTTTGATTTTTTGCCAACTGCTCATTTAAAAATGCAAATTTCTAAATTATGATGTCACATGTCTGAAGTATTTAAATATACCTCGATATGGCATCAGTTAGTGAAAATGCCGCGAGCTAAAACTATTCAGTTAGATGAGGTAATTGAAATAGGAAAGCTGAAATCGAAAGGGAAGACTGTTGCAGAAATTTCAGCAGCATTGAATCATCCAAAATGATCTGTCTATGAAGCATAGTCTAAGGGGGACTTCTTCTAAACAAAATATAAATCTGGAAGACCGTGTGTGATCAGAAAATGAGATGACAAAGGGATCCATAAACTGGCATTTACACAAATGATGACTATTAGTCCCATGAAAAATAAGTCTGGACTTTCTGTTCCGACGGATATGATTCGCAGATGAATTACAGAAAGTGGTAAATCAATTTGCATGAAAATGATAAAACAATCAGCTTTAAAATCTCGCTACAAATTGGCGAAAATGCAATGAACTTGCAAACATATGGACCCAAATGGCACGCTATAATATTCAGTAACAAAAAAAAGTGGAATTTGAATGGCCCAAACGGGTGGGCATAATATTGGCGCAACTGGCGTAAAACGCCTGGGACTTTCTTAAGTCGACAACAAGGAGATGACTTTTTAATGATTTGGTCCTCACTTTGCTTTAATTCTCGAGTATCTCTGGAGTTATTCAATGGTTTTCAATAAACACAAGACTACATATATACGTTGGAGATCAATTTTTAGTCATTTGAGGAACTTTTAGCTGGTCCAAAGTATGAATTTTAGCAAGTAATGCCTCTATTCATGTTGCATACAAAACAAGAACTCCGTTTAACTCTGAGAGTACTACTGATCTCAACTGGCCGGCGTGTAGCCCTGATCTGGATCCAATCGAAAACCTTTGTAACATCATATGTCGTAAGGTTTATGCAAATTTTTGCTATACTCTTTTGTTAATGAGCTTCGAGCTGCTTTTGAACCTGTTTGGTATAAAATAGACACCCAAGTGACGCAGCATTTAGTTTCTTCGATGAAAAGTAACATTCTTGCACTAATTGCAGACAACGTAGGTGCAACTCGACTTTAATTTGTTGTTATTTCTCTGTAAATATACAAATTGTGTATACTTTTGCCACAATGTTAATTATTTTTTTGTCATTATATATTATATAAAAAGGTAAAATTTAAAATCTATTATTTGTGAATAAAGTATAAGTCACAAGTAATGTATGATAGATGAATTATAAAATCTCGATACATACTTCTGAAAATAGAAACGAAATTGACCATTGTCTAAACTTTTGCTGAGAACTGTAGGTATTTCTACCATCGAAAGTAAGTACACAGAAAATGTAAATTAAGCATCTTATTTTTTTTTACATACTATTCACATGTAACAAATATATTTTTTTTAAATAAGGCACTTTCGCTTTGAAAATTTAATTCAACTGAATTTAAATACACCAAAGACACAATTACTGAATAAACGTTACCTATAGAAGATCTGAAATAATTATATAAATTGTATTTATGTAATTATGTAAAGTCGGTTCGGGGTTATTTTCTTTATATTGTAAAATAAAGGAATTATTGGGTAAAAAAAGTTCAATGAACCAGTGTTAAACGAGAAGACATTTTATTTGTTAAAATATGGCTTGATAAAAACTAGTTTATTTGATCCAATTAAATTGAATTTATGAAATTTGACATAATATACCTAATGTATAAAAATAAATATAAAGAAATTCATTTTCCATTTCAACAAGTTTTATTATAAAGGAAATAATTTATGGAGTTAACTATTTCACTTTTTCAAGTTTTAATATCTTATTATATTTCCTAGTTTTTCAATTATCTAAACCAATGATTCAAAACTTGGGCATACGCCCGATCGGGGAACAATTCCAAACTATTTGTCAAGTTTTTTTCAAGTATGTAAAACAGTATTTATAATTATTAAACATTTCCTTTTTCTTTCTGAGAATTAGTATATTATGAATTTTATACATTAAACACTCCCAATCCTTATGTTCCTTCCAATACTTAAATTTCTAAGGTAATTTGATATTTCTTTTTAGAATGTGGAAAAAAAATTGACATAAAACAATGTTTTGTTAAAAAAATATAGTTTGATTTCATTCACAGGAAATACAAAATGTTGATTTTTTCTAAAAGTCTACTGTTAATCACTTAATCAAAAATTAGTGCTAACTTGGAAAAATAAAACGAGTTTAACTCTACATTCGTAGAAAAAATGGATACATAATATATTTCTAGGTCTCTCTAGCATCGATAATAAATGCAGAAAAAAATATTAATTAAGCATCTTTATTTATTTTTATTTTTAAAAAATATACTATATACATGTTGCTAACATTTAGTTAAATTATGTGACTTGGCTTTGAAAATTTCAATTAAATATTTTTTTACAGCTGCATAACTTTCTTATTAAAAGAAGTTAAATAAAGTTTCTTCGGAGCAAATCGTGCTGCAAGAAATTCGACGAAAAAACATCCCCTATAATCAAACACTGAATGATGGATGCTATTTAAACAAAAGAATAATTTAGAGGGCTGATTTTTTTCTCTTTTTAATTATCAGATCTCAGTTTTTAATTAACGATGTCCTTTAATCATTAGCATGTCAAGATATCTGTTCTTTTAATTACAGTTTAAGTTAAAACTTAAAAATTTAAGCAACTGTTGTAAAGTCGGTTGAATGTTGTTTTTTCCTTGCATTGAAAATTAATTTGATGACTGGGTAAAAAAGTTCAGTGAACCAGTCTTAAACGAAATGGCTTTTTGTATGTTATTATCCAACTTTAACTTTATAAAAAGTAATCTGTTAAATCCGATGTAATTGATTTTATAAAATTTGAAATAGAATAATCAATCCATAAAAATACAAATATAAAAAGATTCAATTCCTATTTTAACAAACTTTATTATAAAGGAAATAAGTTATGGATTTAACTATTTCATTTTTTCTTATTTTTAATATCTTGTCATATTTTTAGCTTTTAAAAATTTTTACTAGTGGTTCTCAGTCTGGGTGCACGCCCGACCGAGGAAAAATTCCAAACATTTGTCCTTTTTAAGTAACGTTGTATTTTCTTATCACTACTGTTAATCACTTCATCCGAAAACAGTGTTAAGTTACCAAAATGTAACGAGTTTATAAGATAACATTAATATCGATCAAAAATTTTATTTTTCTTAAAGAGAATTAGTACATTATATTAATTATATTTTGAATACTTTAGGAAGGCTACGAAATTTCTTTGCTAAAAAAAACATACCGAAAATATATTTATGGTTTAAAATATTTAAATTCTTAATTTTCCAAGTTAGTTGCACATTTCTTTCTTAAACGTGAAAAAAAAGTTAGACATAAAATATTATTTTGTTAAACAGCTTTTATTTCATTTCATTCACAAAAAATATAAAATTTAGTTATAAGAAAAGCCTACTTTTAGTCACTTATAAAAAAATAGTGTAATTTAATAATAATAATAATAATAATAATAATAATAATAATAATAATAATAATAAAACAATTTAAATTTAGCATTCGTGTAAAAAAATATACATATTATCTTTCTAGGTATACCTAGCACCGAAAATAAATGCCCAAAAATTGATAAATAAAACATTTTTATTTTACTTTTTTTTTAAATATACTATTTACACGTCGCTAACATTTATTTAAACCAGGCGTCTTCGCTTTGAAAATTTAATTAAATACATTTTTTATACCTGAATAAATTTCTTAATTAAAAATAGTAAAATAAAGTTTCTTCAGAGCAAATCATGCTGCAATAAATTTGAAGAAAAAACACCCCTTTAATCAAACACTGAATGATGGTTTTTAAACGAAAGGATGATATAGAAGGCTGATTTTTTCTCTTTTTAATTATCAGATCTTAGTTTTTAATTAACGATGTCCTTTAATCATTAAAATACCAAGATACCTGTTCTTTTAATTGCAGTTTAAAGTAGAAGTTAAAAATTAAAGCAACTCGTGTAAAGTCGATTCATTTTTTTTATATTATAAATTAAAAAGATGATTGGGTTACAATTTTACTGAACCAGTATTAAACGAGATGGCTTTTTCTTTTGTTCTCTTTTCTTTCTTTTTTTTTGGAGCGGGGGGGGGGGGAGTTACGTTATAATATCATAAAGATAATAGTATGTTATATCCAATGTAATCCATGATATGACATTTGGAATGTTTTATTTAAAAAATATACATGAAAAGATTAAATTCCGATTTTAACAAGTTTTCTTATACAGAAAATAATTTATGGACTTAAGTTAAATATAAAAAACAGTAATAATTTTGATCAAACAGTGTATTTTACTTTTTGAGAATTTGTTTATTATAAACTTCTAATACTTATGTTACAAAAACAAACCAACAATACATTGAAGTTTTAAAAATATGCTAAATACATAAATTTCTAAGTTTCTTGCACATTTCTTTTTATTTAATGAAAAAAAAAATATTACACATAAAATTATACTTTGTTAAGGGATTTTTATTTGATTTCATTCGTAAGTAATAAAAAATGTATTTTTTTTTTCTAAAAGACTACTTTCATTATCTTAATACAAAAATAGTATTACATTAGAAAAATACATCGTGCTTCATTCAACAATCGTAAAATATTGATACCTAATATCTTTCTATGTATACCTAGAATCGAAAATGAATACAGAAAAAGGTATAAAATAAACATTGTTATTTATTTTTCTTTTTTTTTTTAAATATACTATTTACATGTCACTAATATTTAGTTAAATAAGGTGTCTTCGCTTTCAAGATTTCATTAAATATTTTTTTATAGCAGCATAAAATTTTTATTAAAAAATGATAAAACAAAATTTCGTCAGAGCAAATCATGCTGCAAGAAATTCGAATAAAAAACACTCCCTTTAATCAAACACTGAATTATGGTATTTAAACGAAGGAATGGTGAGTACATAGTATATACCGATATCTACACCGAGTTCGTTGGCCAATTATATCCGTCATCTTGTTTCAAAAGGGCGGAATATTATTTTTTTAAATTTTAAATTTTAAAATTAGGTGCAAAAAGTAAGAAATTAAAAAATATTCTTCTTTTAAGTGTTTGACCTTGATACAAAGATTCCAGAGCATTTTTTGTTTACTTATATCTTGAAAAATGGCTGAGTTATAGCACTTTCAATTTCCACTGTGGTTGACATTTTGAAACGGTCTGAAATTTGTCACGCGATGATACGCATATTTATAAACTGATTTGGATATAACTCCGTGTGTACATAGTACATAACAATGTTTTGACCGAGTTCACCTACCAACTTCATCCGCCTTCTTGTTTCAAAATGGCGGCCATTTAAGTTTGTTAAAATGTTTTACATGTATAATGATGTGCATACAAAAAATTAGAAATTGAAAAAAGGTTCTTTCTAAATTATTTATCTTAATAATGAATTCCGGAGTATATTTTACTTTGTATTTACCTTAAAAAACGCCTTAGATATATAGCAGTTTAAATTTCTAATGTGGGTGAATTTTTTTTAAAAAATCAATTTGCCCGCGACAGCACTCCTATATATTAATCGATTCCAGCATGAGTGTGCATGTGGACATAAATTAAGATTTCTACCAAGCTCATTAGTTTGTTTTATCCATCATGTTGCTTTAAAATAACATACACTTCATGATATCGTGGAACTTGGTGACCTTATAAAACGCTTAAAAGTAAACCAGGTTGAATAAAAGGTGACTAATTTCTAAAAATTCCTACTAATACCAAGTATTGAAAAAAACTAGTATTCAATCTTACAAAATCGGTTTCCACTAATTTGAGCTTCGTATGTTTGAATAATGCAACTTAATTTAAAATATATATATATATATATATATATATATATATATATATATATATATATATATATATATATATATATATATATATATATATATATATATATATATATATATATATATATATATATATATATATATATATATATATATATATATATATATATATATATATATAAGCTACCTCTTTTTCCCGGCATTGCCGGAAGGACTTTTTCAAATATGCAAACTGCAAGCCAGTGGTTCCCAGCATGGGTGTTCTACCGACAGGGGAATAGTTCCAAACTTTCTGTGAAGTATATTTTTCAAATATGTAAAACAGTTTCTATAGATATAAAACATTTCATTTTTCTTTCTGAGAATTAGTATATTATAAATATTATACAATAAAGACTTCTAATCCTTTTGTCAGAAAAACAAAACAAAAATATCTTGAGGAAATATGCTAGATACTTAAATTTCTAAGTTAACTGCACATTTCTTTTTAGAAATTGAAAAAAAAGTTAGAGATAAAATAATGTTTTGTTAAATAATTTTTATTTGATTTCATTCACAGGAAATATAAATGTTTATTTTTTCTATAAGTCTACTGTTAATTAATTAAACGAAAAATAGAGTTAAGTTGGGAAAATAAAACGAGTTTAATTCTGCATTCGTATAAAAAAATTAAAAATAAAATAAAGAAAACAAATAGATACATAATAACCTTCTAGGTATTTCTAGCATCGAAAATAAATGCAGAAAAAAATGATGAATTAAATATCTTTATTTATTTTACTTTTTTAAAAGTATACTATTTACTTGTCACAAACATTTAGTTAAATAAGATGTTTTCTCTTTGAAAATTTAATTAAATAGATTTTTTGCAGCTGCATAAATTTCTTATTTAAAAATAGTAAAATAAAGTTTCTTCAGAGCAAATCATGCTGCAAAGAAATTTGAAGAAAAAACACCCCCTTTAACAAAGCACGGAATGATGGTATTTAAACGAAAGAATAATTTAGAGGGTTGATTTCTTCTTTTTTTAATTATCAGATCTTAGTTTTTAATTAAGGATGTCTTTTAATCATTAAAGTACCGAGATACCTGTTCTTTTAATTACAGTTTAAGGTAGAAGTTAAAAAGTAAAGCAACTTCTGTAAAGTCGGTTCAGTGTTTTTTTTTTCATACATTTGAAATTAATTGGATGAGTTGGTAAAAAAAGTTCTGGGAACCAGTGTTAAAAGAGATAGCATTTTTAAAAATTATTATTATCAAACTTTAACATGATAAAAAAATAGACGGTTTGATCAGATGTAATTGATTTTATAAAATTTGAAATGAAATTCTCAATCTATAAAAATATATATGAAAAGATTAAATTTCCATCTTAACAAATTTTATTATAAAGGAAATAATTTATGGAGTGAATCATTTCACTTTTTCTAAATATTACTGTCTTGTCATGTTTTTTTAGCTTTTCAAGTGTCTAAATCTGTGGTTCCCAACCTGGGTGTTCGCCGGACCGGAAAACAATTCCAAACTATAGGCCTTTTTTAAGTAATGCTGATTTTTTTAAAGCCTACTGTTAATCACTTAATCTGAAAAATGTGTTAAGTTGCAAAATTATAACGAGTTTCTAAGAAGAACAGTATTATTATCGATCAAAAATTTTCTTTTTTTATGAGAACTAGTATATTATAATAATTATATATTGAAGAGTTTGGAAAAGCTATAAAATTTCTATGCTACAAAAACATACCAAAAATATCTTGATGGTTTAAAATATTTAAATACTTAATTTTCCAAGTTAATTGCACATTTCTATCTCAAATGTAAAAAAAAAAAAAAAAAAAAAAAAAAGGCATAAAATAATATTTTTTTAGCAGCTTTACTTAATTTTATTCATAAGAAATATAAAATGCAGATTGAAAAAAGCCTATTGTTAGACGATTAATCGAAAAATATTGTTAATTTAAAAAAAAAAAAGTTTAATTTAGCATTCATGGAAAAAAAGATACATATTATCTTTCTACGTATTTTAGCATCGGAAATAAATACCCAAAAAATAAGTTATACATTTTTATTCATTTTTTTAAAAAATATACTATTTACATGTCATCAACAATAAATTAAACAAGGTGTCTTCGCTTTGAAAATTTAATTAAATAATTTTTTTATAGCTGCATAAATTTATTTTTAAAAGAAGTAAAATAAAATTTCTTCATGGCAAATCGTGCTGAAAGAAATTCGACGAAAAAACACCCCCTTTAATCAAATACTGAATGATGCTACCAAAACGAAAGAATAATTTAGAAGGATGATTTTTACTCTTTTTAATTATCAGACCTTAGTTTTTAATTAACGATGTCCTTTAATCATTAAAATGCCAAGATACATGTTCTTTTAATTACAGTTTAAGGTAGAAAATAAAAATTAAAGCAACTGCTGTAAAGTCGGTATGATATCAATGCATCATATATCATTGAATATGACGATGCAAAGTAACAAATTGATTAACTTATCTTTTCCTCCATTTAAAAAAAAAATAAATAAAAATAAAAAAAATCCTTTTTTTAAAGTAAATAAAAATCATGACCACAACAAGATCTACATTACAGTTGAAGTTATAAATATATCGCCCCTTTTCTCATTTTTGTAATACTCAAACGACCCCCCTTAATACAACGGACACCGAAATGCCGGCACATGTATTTCACTCTTTTCATACCTTATATAGTCATAAAAACCGAATGTGGTTTTCTGAATATCAGCTGCTCTATAACAAAAATGCCGCATAAGATGTTTTGCGCGTCGTACATGTTCGAGTAAATCGCCTCTCCCATACTACCGTTCCTTATATGGTACCCATTCGCGAATTTTAGCCTACTTCAAGAGCCCCAGGCCTAACCGCAAAAAAATTCCTTTGCTTTTTCAAATTCCAATATCAAAGTTTAAATTCTTTTTTGTCGCCAATTAGCGATTATCTTGTTAATATGCTAAGTACAAAATCTCTCTCTCAGAAGAAAAAAAATTGCAGGTATATTTTTCCCAAATATCATATACATGCCAAACATTGTAACCTTTGGCGATAATTGACAACTGATGTTATCTTGGTTCTGACGCTAAGAAGAACCACTTTTGCCTCTCTCTGCTGTGATTGCCAGTATCACGTTGGGCACCCATCACTCTCTCGAAAGGGCAAAATAAAACTATACTTTAAACGAACCTGGCTTTCTCATGTACTTATCTTTTTTTGTCGCTCTCCCTTTCACGGCTTTGATAGTTAATCACGATAGACAATATTTAACCTACAAGACATAGTAACCAAAGAAATTTATAGTACAGTCGGTTCGGGTTTTTTTCTTATATTCAGTGATCAGTGACAGATCAGTGACCCAATGGTAAACAAAGGCTTTTGTTTATTTGTTAAACTGTAACTCGGTAAAAAGTAGTCTGTTTGATTCAATGTAATTTATTTTATGAAATTTGAAATAAAATGCTTAATCTTTAAAAAGAAATGTGAAGAAATTCACTTCCCATTTTAACAAGTTTTGTTATAAGGAAATATTTTATGGAGTAAAACATTTAACTTTGTCTTAATTTAATACCTTGTCATATTTTCTAGTTTTTAAAATATGTAAACTAGTGGTTCCCAACCTGTTCGTAAACCCAACAGGGGAACAATTGTCAAACATTTTGTCAATTTTTTTCTTTAATATTTAAACCAATATTAATATTTATAAAACATTTTGTTTTTTTTTCTGAGAACTGGTGTTTTATAAAAAGAAATTGTATAATAAAGACGTCTAGAAATTATGTTACAAAAACAAACCAAACATATCTTGAAGTTTTTACAATATGCTAAATACTTAAATTTCTATGTTGATTGCTGACTTCTTTTTCAAATTGGAAAAAAAAAAGTTAGACATGAAATAATATTTTGCTAGGCAATTTTTTAATTGATTTCATTCACAAGTAATTAAAACCGTAGATTTTTTTCAAAGTTAATTTAAAAAAATAATCCAAAAATAGTGTTAAGTTAGAAAAATAAAATGAGTTGAATTCAGCATTTATAAAAAATGGATACATTATACTTTCTTTGTATATACTTTCTTTGTACATTCTTTGTATTTCTAGCATCGAAAATAAATACACAAAAAATGATAAATTAAACATCTTTATTTATTTTTCTTTTTTATAATATACTATATGCATATCACTAACATTTAGTTAAATTAGGTGCATCGCTTTGAACATTTTAATTAAATATATTTTTTTTTATTTTTTATAGCTGCATAGTTTTGTTTTTAAAAGTAGTAAAATAAAGTTTCTTCTGAGCAAATCATGCTGCAAGAAATTTGAAGAAAAAACACCCCCTTTAATCAAACAGTGAATGATGCTATTTAAACGAAGGAATAATTTAGGGCTGATTTTTTCTCTTCTTCATCATCAATCTTACTTTTTAATTAACGATGTTCTTTAATCATTAAAATACCCAGATACCTGACCTTTTAAATATAGTTTCAGGTATTTACAACCTGTATTTACAGTTTCACGTAGAAGTGAAAAATTAAAGCAACTATTGCAAAGTCAATTCAATGTTTTTTTCTGATCCCATATAACTGATTATATGAAATTTGAAATATAATGCTTTATCTATAAAAATATATATGAAAATATTAAATTTCCATTTCAACAAGTTTATTAGAAAGAAAAAAATTATGGAGTTTAGTTAAATATAAAAAATATAATATTAATGATCAAACACTTTATTTTTTTTCTGTGTATTAGCATTTTATTATCATTACACACCGAAGATTTGTAATACTTATGTTAAAAAACAATATCATGAAATTTTTAAATTATGCTAAATATTTAAATTTCGAAGTTCATTGCACATTTTTTTCATATGTGTAAAAAAAATATTTATTTAGACTTAAAATAACATTTTGTTAAGGAATTTTTATTTCATTTAATTCACAAAAAATATAAAATGCAGGTACATCTAAAAGCCTACTGTTAATTACTTAAAGAAAAATATTGTTAAGTTAGATATAAATAAAACGAGTTTCTTTAAGCAGTCGTAAAAAAGGGATACATATTATCCTTCTAGCTATTTCTAGTATCGAAAATAAATTCAGTAAAAAGGATAAATTAAATATCTTTATTTAGTTTTCTTTTTAAAAAATATAAAGTAAAATAAAGTTTCTTCAGAGCAAATTGTGCTGCAAGAAATTTGACGAAAAAACCCTACCCCCTTTAATCAAATACAGAATGATGCTATTTAAACGAAAAAAGAACTTACAGGGCTGATTTTTTTTAATTTGGGAAAGTTTTGTGCAAAAAAAAAAAAAAAGAAAAAAAAAAAGAAAAAAAAATAGTATTTTTGATCCGATGTGATTGATTTTATAAAATATTTGAAATGAAGATTTTAATCTGTAAAAAGAAATATGAAGAGATTTAATTCCAATTTTAGCGAGTTTTGTTATAAAGGAAATAATTTGTGGAGTTAACTATTTTACTTTGTCATAATTTTACTATCTTGTCTTATTTTCTAGTTTTTCAAATATGCAAAAACAGTGGTTCCTAACACGGGCGTTCGCCGGACCGGGTATTAATTAGAAACTTTTTGTCAAGTATATTTTTCAAACACTTGAAACAGTTATCATACGAATTGAATATTTCCAACTGAGCGAAAAATTGCCCAGTCCGGCAATCGAACCCGGATACGTGGCTTACAAAGCCAATGCTTTACCTGTTAAGCTAACCGGGCGATAACTGGCGGGGATTTTTCGCTCAGATAACCTTATTGGCAATAACATCTGATCTGTCATTTAGACAGCCCGTCAGAATAAGCCGCAGGTAATGGAACTCCATAGAACGATGGATACGTAGATATACTATTATTTTAACACAATCTAACTGATAGGTAAAGTTATCATACGAATTGAATATTTCCAACTGAGCGAAAAATTGCCCAATCCAGGGCCGTATCCATTGTTCTATGGAGTTCCATTATCTGCGGCTTATTCTGCCGAGCTGCCTAAATGACAGACCAGATGTTATTGCCAATAAGGTTATCTGAGCAAAAAATCCCAGCCGGTTATCGCCCGGTGAGCTCAACGATTAAAGCATTGGCATTGTAAGCCAAGTATCCGGGTTCGATTCCCGGCCTGGGCAATTTTTCGCTCATTTGGAAATATTCAATTCGTATGATAACTTTACCAATCAGTTAGATTGTGTTGAAATAATAGTATATCTACGTATCCATCGTTCTATGGAGTTCCATTACCTGCGGCTTATTCTGCCAAGTTGTCAAAATGACAGACCAGATGTTATTGCCAATAAGGTTATCTGAGCGAAAAATCCCATCTGGGTATCGCCCGGTTAGCTTAACGAGTAAAGCATTGGCTTTGTAAGCCAAGTATCCGAGTTCGATTCCCGGCCGGGGCAATTTTTCGCTCATTTGGAAATATTCAATTCGTATGATAACTTTACCAATCAGTTAGATTGTGTTGAAATAATAATATACATAAAACAGTTTTTATAATTATATATAAAAAAAAAAATTCTTTCCGAGAATTAGTATATTATAAATATTGTACAATAAAGACTTCCAATCCTTATGTTACAAAAAAAAAAAAAAAAAAAAAAAAAAAAAAAAGCTATCTTGAAGAAATATACCAGATATTTAAATTTCTAAATTAATTGCACATTTCTTTTAAAATGTGAAAAAAAAATTGACATAAAATAATGTTTTAATAAATATTTTTTTTATTTGTTTTTATTAACAGGAAATATAAAATGTTGACTTTTTATAAAAGCCTACTGTTGATCAATTAATCCAAAAACAGTGCTAAGTTGAAAAAATAAAATAAGTTTAATTCTGCATTCGTAAATAAATAAATAAATGAATGAATAAAAAATAAATAAATAAACGAAAAAAATGCAGAGAAAATTATGAATTAAACATCTTTATTTATTTTTCCTTTTTAAAAATATACTATTTACATGTCACTAACATTTAGATAAATAAAGTGTCTTCTTTTGAAAACTTAATTAAACCTTTTTATTATAGCTGCATGAATTTCTTATTAAAAAAATAAAATAAAGTTTTGCCAGAGCAAATCGTGCTGCAAGAAATTCGACGAAAAAACAGCCGCTTTAATCAAACACTGAATGATGCTATATAAACGAAAAAATAATTTACAGGGCTGATTAATTCTTTTCTTAATAATCAGATCTTAGTTTTTAATTAACGATGTCCTTTAATAATTAACATGTCAAGATACCTGTCCTTTTAATTTCAGTTTATGGTAGAAGCTAAAAATTAAAGCAACTGTTGCAAAGTCGGTTAGGATTTTTTTCCTTATATTCTAAGTGATGGTAAGTAAAAAAAAAAAAAAAAAAAAAAAAAAAAAAAAAAAAAAAAGTACAGTGAAGTAGTGTTAAACGAGAAAATTAATTGTAAACTATAACTCGATAAAAAATAGTCTGTTTGATATGATATGATTGATTTTATAAAATTTGAAACAAAATGCTTAGTCTATAAAGATAAATATGAAGAGATTCAATCCTTTTTGTTATGAGGCTTGTTTAAAAAAAATATTCATGGCGTTAACCATTACACTTTGTCTAAATTTTAATATGTAAAACAGTATTAATAACCATAAAATATTTTCTTTTTCTTTCTGAGAATTAGTATATTATAGACAATATATACTAAAGATTTATAATCCCTATGTTACAAAGAACAAACTGAAAATACCTTGAAGCTTTTAAAAGACGCTAATATTTTAATTTCTAAGTTGATTTCACATTTTTTTTTTCAAATGTGAGACGAACTTCATTCATAAGAAATATATAATTCAGATTTTTTTAAAGCATACTGTTAATTAAATAATCCGAAAATAAAGTTAAATTAGAAAAATAAAATGAATTTTAATTCAGCATTTGTAAAAAAATAGATACATAATATCCTTCTAGATATTTATAGCATCGAAAATAAATACATAAAAAAATTACAAATTAAATATATATATTTATTATACTTTTGAAAAATATATATTATTTACATGCCGCTAAAAATTACTTAAGTAAGGTGTCTTCACTTTGAAAACTTAATTAAATATTTTTTTTTATAGCTGCATACATTTCTTATTAAAAGAAGTAAAATAAAGTTTAAAGAGCAAATCGTGCTGCAAGAAATTCGAAGAAAAAAAAAAAACATCCCCTTTAATAAAACACTGAATGATGCTATTTAAACGAAAGGATAATTTAGAAGGCTGATTTTTTTCTCATTTTAATTATCAGATCTTACTTTTTAATTAATGATGTTCTTTAATGATTAAAATACGAAGATACCTGTTGTTTTAATTACAGTTTAAGGTAGAAGTTAAAAAGTAAAGACACTGTGGTAAAGACAGTTCTATTTTTTACCTTATATTGTAAATTATATGGATGATTGCGTGAAAAAGTTCAGTGAATGAGTTACAACATGAGTTAACGTGTAATTTAACACATTTTTTAAATGTGTTAAAATATGTAAATTTAAGCTTTTCATTCCAAAATATATTTTCTACAAATCCAGAAAAATATATTCTGTTTCCCTAAATATCGCAATTTTTTATTTTCAGATTTTTTTTTATTATTTAAGTTTTTAATAATATTTTTAGTGCATGAGAAAAAGCAGGTGTATATTTTGATAATTTTAAAAACATGTTTTATGTAAAAATTATGTAATATTTGTTTAAATAATTATCAATGTTATCTTAAACTTAGAAAGACAAAGTTAATTTATCTCAATAATTTTAAACATGCGCCTTTTTAAAATTTCAATGTAAACTTTCAATGAAAAACAGCATTATTAAGAATAAAATATTTCCTTTTTCTTTCAGAGAATCAGTATATTATAAGCATAATATACTCAAGACTTCTAATATTTATGCTACAAAAACAAACAATAAAATATATAGAAGTTTTTAAAATATTCTAAATACTCAAATTTCTAAGTTGATTGTACTTTTTTTTTCAAATATGAAAAAGAGCTGGGCATAAAAGAGTATTTTATTAAGCAATTTTTATTTGATTTCATTCACAAGAAATATAAAATGTACATTAAAAAAGCCTACTGTTAATCATTTTATCCAAAAATAGTGTTAAAATAGAAAAATAAAATGATTTTAATTCGGAATTTGTAAATAAAAAAGGATACATATTATCCTTCTAGGTATTTTTAGCATCGAAAATAAATACATTTTTTTTAAGTTAAAGATTTTCGTTTCTTTTCTTCTTCTTTTTTTAAAATATACTATTTACACTTGTCACTAACATTCAGTTAATTAAGGTGTCTTCAGTTGGAAAATTTAATTAAATAAATTTTTTATAGCTGCATAAATTTCTCATTAAAAGAAGTGAAGTAAAGTTTCTTCGGAGCAAATCGTGCTGCAAGAAATTCGACGAAAAAACACCCCCTTTAATCAAATAGTGAATGATGCTATTTAAACGAAAGAATAATTTAGAGGGCTGACTTTTAGGCTTTTTAATTATCAGACCTTAGTTTTTAATTAATGATGTCATTTAATCATTAAAATACCAAGATACATGTTCTTTTAATTACAGTTTAAGGTAGAAGTTAAGATGTAAAGAAACTGTTGTAATGCCAGTTTAGTTTTTCCCGTTTATATTGCAAATTAAAGAGATGATTGATTAAAAAAAGCTTTCAGTGAACCTGTGTTACACTATGTGGCATTTTTTAAAACTAAAATTCGATCAAAAAAATAGTCTTTTTGATCATAGGTAATTGATGTTATGGAATTTTATGTGGAATGCTTAATCTATAAAAAAAATACATGAAAATAATTCCCAATGAGTTGTTTTATAGAGAAAAAAAAATGGGAGTTAATCATTTTCTTTTGTCCAAGTTTTACTATCTTTTCATATTTTCTAGTTTTTCAAATATCTAAATCAGTGTTTCCTAATCTGGGCGCACACCCGACCGGGGAGCATTTCCAAACTTTTTTTCTTTTTAAATAATATTGTGGTTTGAAAGAAAAGAAAGTGGAATGCTTAATCTATAAAAAATACATGAAAATAATTAATTCCCAACGAGATTTCTTATAGAGAAAAAAAATGGGAGTTAATTATTTCCTTTTGTCTAAGTTTTACTATATTTTCATATTTTCTAGTTTTTCAAATATCTAAATCAGTGGTTCCTAATCTGGGCGTACACCCCACCGGAAAGCATTTCCAAACTTTTTTTCTTTTTAAATAATATTGTGGTCTAAAAAAAAAGAAAAAAATAGAAAGAACCTTTTAAAAGTTCACTATATTTATTGTATTTAAAGAAATATTTCTATTCAAATGTTTGGAAAATATTTAATACAAGAATAATATAACGAATGACAATTTAAAAAATATATATTTACTTCTGTTTATACATTACAGAGTATCGTATGTAGTCGTATATAAGTTGATACCCTAACTTTTAAATGCAGATTCTGTTAAAAAAAGAAAGAAATAATTAAATAAAATAAAAAATAATAAAAAATGCGTATAAATAGACATACTTTTTGCTTCATTTTTATACAATATCACACTCTTGCTAATTACTTAAATTTCTAAGTTGATTGCACGTTTCTTTTTTAAATGTTAAAAAAATTTTAGACATAAAATAGCATTTCGTTAAGCAGTTTTTATATGATTTCATTCACAAGAAATATAAAACGTAGATTTTTTTAAAGTTTTCTGTTAATCACTTAATTCAAAAATAATTTTCAATTAGAAAAATCAAGCGAGTTCAATCCAGCATTCGTAAAAAATGGATACTTACTATCCTTCTAGGCATTTTAAGCATAAAAAATAAATACAAAATAAATGATAAATTAAACATATTTATTTATTTATCTTTAAAATATATATATACTGTTAACATATCACTGGCATTTAGATAATAAGATGTTGCTTTGAAATTTTAATTACACTGAATTTAAATACAGTGAAGCCACATTTACTGAATATACATTACATACTGAATATATGTATAAAAAAATAATATAAAGTTTTTTTAATATTTGTTTGAATAATAAACAAGGTTACGTTAAAATTGGTAAAAAAGAAAATTAATTTATCTCAAAAACTGTAAAAAGGTGGCATATTTTAAAATTAAAAGTAAACTTTAATGTATGAAAAGTAAACTTTTCAAATATGAAAGAGAATATTTTTCCTAATCAAACATTTTTTTTTTCTTTCTGTATTATAAACATTATACAGTGTGTCCCCTCTCAACGGTGGCCAATGGTTAATTTCTAAACCGTTAGTCATATACATACAGTTCCTAATGCAAAAATGCTTTTAAAAAGGTAAAGAAGTATTTTTCAAGGAAGTTAGGTATAAAAAAAATAAAAAAGTTACTAAAAATTACGAATATGAAACTTTTATACATTCCTCCGGTCCTATAAGTGATATTTAGTCAATTTTTACCACTACCCTAAAGTTTAACACAAAAAAAGTCCCAGCCGTCTGCGATTAAACCTGACCGAGTAATAAGTGTTTAAATTTTAAGCTTTTTTTTTCTGCAAAATACAGATCAGTTGCAAATTTACTGAAAATAAAAATAAACATCAGATGTAAAATTTAGCATTAAACATCGAGAGTAAATAACTTTTACAATTTTTTTTTTTTTATTTGTGATAATATTTACATATTAAATCAAAATATACAAATTAAACTAAAAATATAAGAAACAAATGTAGAAATATTGCTAAATCATGAAAAGTAACAGTCAGATCTCATAACAAAACGATACACTTTAAAATTCTATTAGATTGCTTAACCTAATAGAATTTGGTGTAGTCCTGTAAAATAAATAAATGGAACGCACCAAAAATCGTATTAATTTCACATTGTCATCGGATGTGTACCAATTGAACCTCGATCGGATATTTGATGAGTTAAAATTTGAATACAAATTTTGAACTAGAAAAATATACATACGAACTTTATAATTAAAATAAAGCTTATAAAAATAACACACCTTATTAAAATAAAGTCATGAAAAGAAACAGCTTTATTTCTTTACAAAATAAAACAAATGTAAAAATACAATTGAGGATGTTACTTTCAATACTCGTCTTATCGTCGTCCGCACCAATTTGCATTAATGTAACACTAGAATCTCTAAATTTATAATGAAAACCAAGGGAATCATTTAAAGGTTTTTCACGATTTCCCAAAATTATTTTTTCTCGATAAAGAGAAATTTAAAACTCACGACTTCAATTTTTTTAACCAATCTGGAAGTTAACTAATAAAAACTGCCGTAAAACTTATAAGGTGGAATCAGCTTCAGTTAAATTGCTTGAAATTATTTCTTTACCTCATTTAAAACATTTTTGTAATTGGAACTATATGTCTGGGACAAATTGTTTAGGAATTAGTCATTGGACAGCCTTGAAAATGGATGCCCTTTATAATAATTTAAGCACTTAGTGTACGTTCACTTAAAGTTTAGTCCAACTTATCCGTTTTCAGTTGCAGAAAAGTGGTTTAAGTCATGAAATTGAAAGTTTCATAACTCGGGCAATTTTAATGTTAGATGAATGGGACGTTTATTGTATTGCTCTTTAGGTGCTGGGAAATTTTTACTAAATACCACTTTTAGGATCGGGGTACCTTATAAAAAGTTCATTTTTGCAATTTTTGAAATTTTTTTTTACTTGAATCGCTTAAAAAAGACTTATTTACCTTTTTTAAAGCATTTTTGTAATTGGAATTGTATCTTTGTAAGTAACGGTTTAGAAATTAGCCGTTGGCCACTGTTCAGAGTAGACTCACTGCATACTAAAGACGCTATAAATACTTATATTATATACAAAAAAACCTATAATATCTTGAAAATTTTAAAATATGCTAATTACTTATATTTCTAAGTCGTTCGCACATTTATTTTTCAAAGGTGTAAAAAAAAGTATTTATTTAGACATAAAACAATACTTTATTGAGCATTTTTTTTTTTAAATTTAAAAAATATATATATGTTGATTTAAAAAAAAAGCCTACGGTTAATCACTTAATCCAAAAATAGTGCTAAATTGGAAAAATAAAAATGGTTTAACTCAGCATTCCTAAAACAAATGGATAGATATTATCCTTCTGGTCATTTCTAGCATCGAAAATAAATACACAAAAGAGATAAATTATACTTATTTATTTATTATTATTATTTTAAATGTACTATTTACATGTCACTAACATTTAGTTTAATAAAGTGTCTTCGCTTTGAAAACTTAATTAAATAATTTTTTTACAGCTGCATAAATTGCTTTTTAAAAGAAATAAAATAAAATTTCTTCGGAGCAAATCGTGCTGCAAGAAATTCGACGAAAAAAATACCCCCTTTAATCAAACATTAAATGATGCTATTTGAACGAAGGAATAATTTAGAGACCCGATTTTTTTCTTTTTTTGATTATCAGATATTAGTTTTTAATTAACGAATGTCCTTTAATCATTAAAATACCAAGATACATGTTCTTTTAATTACAGTTTAAGGCAGAAGTTAAAAATTAAAGTAACTGTATTAAAGTTGGCTAATTTTTTTTTTCCTTAAAGGGATGAATGGGTAAAAAAAAGTTCAGTGAACCAATGTTAAACAAGATGGCTTTTTTTCATTTTTGTTTGTTAAATTATAACTATTATTACTATATATTAAATAGTCTTTTTGATCCAAAGTAATTGATGTTATGAAATTTTTTTTGGAATGTTTAATCGATAAAAATATATATGAAAAAATTCAATTCTTATTTGAACAAGTTTTGTTAGAAACGAAGTAATTTATGGAGTTATCTTGTCATATTTTCCAGTTCTTCAAATACTAAACTAATGGTTCTTAACCTGGACGTGCACCCGGCCTGGGAACAAACTTTTGTCTTTCTTAAGTAATATTATGGTCTAAAATTAAATGAAATAGAAACAAGTTTTAAAAAAGTCAATTTACTTATTAGATAAAAAAAATATTCAAAATATTTTGGAAAAAATTAACAAGAGATAATTAATAATGATATTCATTTTTATTTATACATTTAAAAGTATCACACATGTTCGTGTATAACTTTCGAATGCAAATTCTGCAAAAAATTAAAAACCTGTGTTTAAGTTGACCTCCAAACATTATTATTATAGGCTTTAATTTTTACAAAATCAAATCAAAGGCGAAATAGTAGTAATCTTATGCGAAATAGTAGTAATTAAACAAAAATAAATCATTAATAAAAATTTTCATGGTAAACTATTGCTATGTCTTATATATTATTTTATTGTATATGCATATAAAAATCCAGAATTTTGCTGTATTCAAAGTTTTTTTTTTTTTTTTTTGTATAAATCGACCCCCCTCCCTCTTTGTCTAACACAAATTGTGAAAAATTTCTTGACTTATACACGAGTATATACGATATTGTCAGTTTTCTAGTTGTAGGTTTTTTTTTTTTTTGAGATTTTTCAATATGCTTAGGATTATTTTTTTATGTAGATTACATGGGGAAAATTCAATTAAAAAAGAACAGATACAGAAAACATATTCCAGTCTGAATTTTAAATATATGAAACAAAAAACTAATCAATTCATCTCATTCTTATAAATCCACATATAATCTCGAAGATGTAAAGAATCTTAGCAAAGAAATAAAGGATATTTAATTTATAACTTAAATAAAATACCATACAAAAAACGAATCTTTTTTTCTGTGATAACGTATGTTCTAATGGAAATTTTTTGAATGCAGTTTGTTTCAAAAAAGTTATGTTGAATAATTTTATAATAACTAGTAAACATTCAAAAATATATTTTTGATGCCCAAGAAAAGTGCAAGGTCCCTTACAGTATTTTCTCAATCAAATTCCTAATATAGTTCTATAATCTTAAAACTATGGACATGGAATGCATTCGAATATTAAAAATAATTCATCATGTAATAAACATAAACAGTTTTAACTTATTTTCTGCGGATAATCTTCTTAAAGGATATTTCTTTTCTTTATTAACTGTAAATATTTCTGAAATACGTATATAATTTCATGTAATTTTAATATCCCGCTTGCAGACAGCTCATCAACATTTAACACATAAAATATTAAATTAAAAAAAAAATGGACAGTGGAGTAGAACTTTATAAAGAATACAATGTAAAAAAAAAAGAAGTTAAACATAATAATTGTGTCAGAAGATATTTCTAGTATACGAATATATTGCATCTGAATATATGTATCTGCATAACTGTTTTATCGCAAGATGCAATATAGTCAAACGAATTCAGGAGCTCTCTTTAACAGTTTAAGTTTGTTAGAATATATTCCATACAATTTTTAAACTACATGCGAAAAACGCAATTAAACAAGAATAGATACAGAAAACATATTCCAGTAAGAATTTCAAACACATGAAAATAAAAACGAATCAATTCATCACATTCTTGATAAATCCACATACAATCTAGAGGATGTATGGAATCTCAGCAAAGAATTTGGAGTACTTAATTAATTATTTAACTTAAATACCGCGCGAAAAATGAATCTTATTTTGTGATAACTTATGTTCTAATGGAAATTTTGGAATGCAATTTCTTTCAAAATAGTTATGTTTGATAATTTTATAATAACTTATAAACATTCAAAAATCTATTTTTCGATGTCCTAACACGTGAAAGGTTCTGTATAGTATTTCTTAAATCATCTTCCTAGTTTAGCTCTCTAATCTTAAACCTAAAGACATGGAATGCATTCGAATATTAAAAATAGCTCATCAGAAAATAAATAGTTTTAAATTATGTTCTTAATTATGCATAATATTCTTAAAGGATATTTATTTTCTTTTTTAACTCTAATTTTTTTTCTAAAATACAAACATTATTTCATGTGAAGTGTTAACATCTAACTTGTAATATTTAAAAAGAATTTAGGCGATGGAGGGTAAAAGAGACAACCTATAAAAGTACTATAATGCAAAAAAAAAAAAAAAAAAAAAAAAAAAAGTCATTTCAGAAATTGAATGAAAAGAAATTGTTTCAGAAAATATTTTAAGCATACGAATATATTGAATATCATGTATGTATTGTGTTATCTCGAGATGTAATATAATGAAACGAATTTAGGAGTTTTTTACTAACAGTTTAAGGTTTCTGGAAGCATATACTTTATATATTTTCTAGATTATGCAGTAAAAACTTTAACTACAAGATCAAACAACTATTAAACTACAAGATTAAACATAGAAAACATTTTCCAGTCAGGATTTCAAACACATGAAACTAAAAACGAATCAATTCTTCTCATTCTTGATAAATCCACAAATAATCTCGAGGATGTACGGAATCTCAGCAAACAAGTGGGGATAAAAGATGCCGCTCTTTCCCTCATATTTTTCAAAGCGTCAAGATCCTAAGCTACGCTGGTGGCATAGGAGTGAAAGGAACACTGTGTGGAGGGGGGATTCCTTGTGTTATAAATTGTCTGCAGTGTTCTTTCCACGACCATGACGCACTCTTTGCCATGTGTCAGTCTCGCACGCAGCGACGCGTGCGGTTGGAAGGGGGTGGGTATGAAAGGGCATTTACGGGTCATGTGGACGACTGAAATATGCGTCGGTGTTCCTTGCCTGGGTTGGGAGGGAGGGGAAAGGACCACGAATTCTTCCCTTTCGTGTTATATTAAAGATTTTTTCTTTATTTCCCCTCTCTCCTCTCATAATCGTCTTTCGTCTAGATGCTTCGAGTTTCTAAAATTAAAAGAGATAAATGAAAACTCGGACGATGAATGCCTCGAGAAAATATACATCGGTATTTGTTAAAACGGAGTTATTTTGATTTAAATGACAGCGTGTGTTTCATTTCGTGAAAGATGTTTGTGAAATATGAAGTAAAGATGGATTTTATTTATTTATTTTTTCATTTTCTACGCATATCAGAGAAATGAGAGATATGTCGTAGATATATATTAAAAAAGAGAGAGATTTCTTCATTTTTCTTTCATTAAGTAACAAACGTGCGAAAGTTATGATACACATATACATTAATTTAATGGTCTGTGGAAATTTAAAAGTGTAACTTCATACTCAATATTCGTTGCTTAAAAATAAATAAATAATAATAATTTCTAAATGTCATCACATTTCCTCTTTATTTAAAATAAATGCCCCATGTGTCAAAACGTATAAAAAAATATTAAAAAAATAATCTTCAAATTACTTCAAATAAACTATGTTATTACTACGAAAGTGAAACAAAGATTGCTAGCGCTGTCTCTAAAATTACTAAAGTAGTGATAAAAATGCTTAAAAATATCATAAATTAATTTGTGATTATTTTCCTATGTTTGACAAAAATCTCATCATTCTTTAAATGTTAAATTGTTGTGAGTTATGAATGTATTTTATAACTGCTTATATTGAAATTCAAGTTATAAAGTAGCTTAAGTTCTTGTTACTATCTAAAACGGAAGAAAGTCTAATAAAAACCACCATAACGGAATACATTATAAATTAAACTTGAACGATAAATGCTCAAGACTTATACAGTGGTATTTGTTGAAAAAGAAGTTATTTTGATTTAATGGCTAGAGTATGTTCCATTTCATGATAGATGTTTGAAAAATATGAAGTAAAGAATAATTATATATATTCTTTATTCTTTACGCAGATCAGAAAAAAAGTGCTATAACGCAGATGTATATTAGAAGAAAGAGAATAAGAAAAAGTATACGAAGGAATTTTTCTTTTATTAAGCAATGATATTGAAATGACCATATATTATATCAACCAAAAGATATGATACACATATGGATTAATTTAATGGTGTTCAAGCATTTAAATGTATATATTATTTTACATACTATACTCGAAGTTTAAAAAAGAAAAATTAAATTGGTTACTTTGCATGTCAAATAATTGTAATAATAATAATAATAATGCTATAAAAAAACTCTGATTATTTTTTAAGTTTGCCGAAAATTTTATTGTGCAGTAAATGGACGATAGCCATGAACAATAAATATACTTTTTAATTAAATGTTCTTCTTACAGTGAAAGTTAAGTTACAAACTTAAATGTTCTTGTTATTTTTTATTTGTCAAATAATAATAATAATAATAATAGTAATAATAATAATAATAATTAGTAACATAACGGAATGTACTTAAATTCCTTACATAATTATGTATATTTATATCGATAAACATATTATAATACATCTAACATAAAAAAATAATCTCCAGAATACCTTTTACTTTTGACATCTATAAACCCAGGAATATATATATTGGGTTGGAAACTAAGTTCCCGCCGTTTGTTTAAAGACAATTTTTCTACCGGAATCTATACTCTGTTTTTTTGATCGACCTAATTCATGTTAAAATGCTGATTGTTAAAATGTAATGTCAGCGATAAAGTAGCAAGTGGGTTGGCAACGAAGTTCCCGCCGTGTTTTTAAATACGTTTTTGTTCTGCCAAATTTACATTTTTTTTTGATCGAGTTAATTTATGTTAAATTTCATATCATTAACTCTTTGCATTCGTATGTCCAGTCTGACTCGACATCATCTTTCTTTGCAAAATTTGTTTTTGGCACCAGTAATAAAGGAAAATAAAATTTGCCTTATTTAATTACAGCATTTTTGAAATTGTGTACTTGAAGGAAACTTTTTTTTTAAAAGTGGTGTAAACCAAATAAAATTTGTGTAAGTGACACCCGAGTCGAAAGGGTTTAAATGGAATGTCAACTATGGAATGCTAACTTTGTTGGCAACTAAGTTTCCGCCGTTTTTTAAAAATTATTTCAAAGTTTATTTTTCAATAAAAAATAACAAATAATTAATCATCAATGTATTCTCCCTTGTTGTTTACAACTTCTTCCCAACGGTCAACAAGATTTTCAATACCTCGTTGATAGAAATCCCCTGGTTTCGACTCGAAAAATTCATCTAACCAAACTTTCAAGTCTGCATCAGTATTGAACGAAACTCCGCGCATAGCGTTTGATAGAGATCGAAAGAGATGGAAATCCGTTGGTGCCAAATCAGGAAAGTACGGCGGGTGCGGCAGTACTTCCCAGCCATGTGTTTGAATGGCTTCCTTGGTCATATTAGCGATATGAGGGCGGGCGTTGTCGTGCAGCAAAACGACTCCATGCTGCCGATTAGGTCTTTTCTCTTGAATAGCTACGTTGAGTCGTTCCATTTGTCGAACATAGAGTTCCGCGTTGACTGTTTGGTTCCGTTCAAGCAGTTCGTAATGGATAATGCCTTCCCAGTCCCACCATACGCACAACATCGTTTTACGTGGGTGAAGATCTTGTTTTACACGCGGTGTTGGTAATTTACCAGGGCTGAGCCATTCCTTGCGTTGCTTCATATTAATGTACAGGCACCATTTTTCATCGCCAGTAACGATTCGGTAAATAAGTCGTTGCTTGTTTCCATCAGTTGAGCGGTGACGAGCAAGCAAACCAGCGGAGATTGCGGCTCGTTGATTCTTGTTGTTGTCACTTAAAACATGCGGAACCCATGGTCCAAACTTCTGAACTTTTCCCATCGAGTGAAGATGCTTCACTATAGCAGTGTGAGAGAATTTCATTTTCTTTGCCAGTTCTCTTGTCGTTTGACGCGAATTTTCGTGCAAATGTTGGTTTAATCGCTCCTCATCGAACTCAACTGGACGGCCAGAACGAGGTGCGTCTTTGATGTCAAAATTTCCATTTTTGAACTTGGCATACCAATCATGGGCGGTTCTTTCAGCTATCGCACCCTCGCCATACACAGCACAAATGTCACGAGCAGCTTTTGCGGCCTTACAACCTTGATTGAAAGCAAAGAGAAGGAGGTGTCGAAAATGTTCCTTTTTCTCAACTTGACACTCCATTTTATAGATCTGAGTTTCAACACAAATTAGCTCTAGTATCCAAAAAACAAAATATAGATTCTGGTAGAAAACTTCTATTTAAAAAAACTGCGGGAACTTAGTTTCCAACCCAATATATATAATTATTTTCTATAAAAAGTTCAAATAGGTTTATTAGAAATAAATAAATAAATACATAAACGAGAAAATATATGAAACAAGTTTTACTTTCAATATCCAGAAAATCAGAAAGATGTCAATGATAAAATCCTAGATCGTGAAAAGCTATGCATGAATAATATATCTCTCTTCAAAATTACTTTCTTTTTATGTAACATAGTTTCAAGAAAAAAAAAATAAAGAACTCACCACAAAATGTTAATAAATATCTTAGATAAAAATGAAAAATTTACATTTTTAAAAAAGATTAAAATGCATAGGAAATAAATGAAAAAAAAAAATCCGTAAGAAATATTTTATTCTAAGAAAGAATCATTGTGGAAAAACTACAGAAAAAAAATAAATACCATTCATGAAATAATATCGCTCTAATCATATAGTTCTTTAGATATTTGTCAATATCAAGACTAGCACTTCATTTAACAAAAAGCATCAAAAATATATTTTTAACACGTGTAAAGGATTTTTCAACAAGGGAGCAATTAGTTTTTATTACGAACTATACGTATAAATTTTTTGCATTGATTTTCACAGACATACTTAAAATGTCATTTTCTAAGAGATAAAAAGAGAGAGAGAGATAATATTACTTTCTTTTTTATTTATAAAAGATGAATGTCTGTATTTTTCTTTCATTTTCTGGTCGTAATTCTATTGTAAGAGGCATTTAATTGAGTTCGATACAGAAGAATACATGTAAAGTTTAGAAAGAAACTTCCACTTCCTTGCATTTTTAAAAATAAAGTTAATTTTTTAAGCAGCAGAATGCAATAAAGAAAACTTAAATCTCATATTATTTTATTTCGATGTAACACTAAGTGCATAAAATACTTTTAGAAACATATTTGTATAATTTCTTAAGTCGTAAATGCTTGCGCGGTAGAAATTTTTAAGTGTAAATAATAAATATTGACATACTCTTGATATTTTTCTATATTACTTTCAATTGAGCTTATTTAACTATTTATTTATCTATATATGTTTTATTTGCCATATATACAGTAAGTAATATTATTATAGTTTTATTCTTGTAAGCATTACATAAAGCGGTACTTATGTATAATTCTTAGCCTAAAGATAGAACTGTGATAACAATGGCGCAAATAATACTAATTACAATAATCTTTATTTCTAATTTTAATATTAAAAAATGTGTGCTATTATCTTTTTACTTTTATGATGCTCTTTCAATTGTTAAAAGTATAGTTATTGAGTTCTATAAAAAAAGAAAAAGATTTTAAAGTACAAAAAACTTAGCTATTTTGAATCTTTTAAATTTTAAGAGACATTTATATAAAGAAGAGTTTCTTGGGGGATTTTGGTAGTTGCATATATTTGTTAGAAGGTTTAGAAGAGGTATGATCACGTATATTAGTAGCTGTTATTCCATTGGAATACATAGAAGAGGCATGATCAGTATAGAATCAGTCCAGGTTCGGATGCTCGAAAAAAACCCCACGATGATTGCTAAGTTACAATTTATTTAGACATATATTACTAAGGGGGGCACACTTACAGCACTCGGAGAAAATCTCCGAACCAAAAGTTAGCACGTTGACAAGACAAGCGCAGAGAGTCAAGTGACCTCGTACATAGCAACAAACTGCCACCTTTGGCATCATAGAAAATCGCCAACATACACAAGTTCGCCCATGCACAATGGATAGTATACGCCAAATAACAGTTAAAATGCAGCCAGCAAGATCAGAATTCAATTTAGTTTCCCAGCTGGGATGGGAAAGGAAAAGGTTGCCAAACGATAAAATGTTACACGTGTTGTTTTGTCTAAACACAGAGGCACACCGAAGGGACATCAGATTTTACTGCGCAGATGTTAAATTCTTTTTAGGGTTTTGTTGAGAAAGGAAAAAGAAGCGTAAGCATAAATTTTAACTGTGAAACAGAGATGATCTCCTTATAAGGTAATGCAGAATTGCTTCGATCGGAAATAGCAGACATCTGGAAATAGTTTTAAACGGTTGATTAATATGTGAGTGTATTTCTCACAGACAAAGTTAAGCAGCTGCCGATTTTTCGGTTAGAGAAAAACTAGGCGAGGGAAAAAAATGGAAAGTGAATGAAGGACACTTAAAACTGATTTTGAATTGAAAAGAGACAGGGGGGAAGGAATAATTTAAGAAAATAACCAATATATAACGAAATAATCGTTATAACATATATTATACATCAAGGTTCAATGATGAAAACGTAAACACCATGCTGTTTTTAATAAGTTGTTTTTTGCAAATGTGAATATGTTTTGAAAGTATGAATCTGAGTTGGTAGTTTATTTTTATAATACTTTATATCTTTATATAATTTTTTATTGTTTTTACTTTATACTTTGCATTTATTATCATTGTTTTATTCTACTTTTCTTACCATGTTTAACAATATCAGTTATCAATGTTAAATTATTATATTGAACCTAATGAGCAACAGTGAACGAGATTGACAAATGACAACAAATAGAAAACGACCTATTTTCAGGACACAGATAATACATCTGCACTCATACAAGTTTTGATTGAACATAAAATATGCAAATAGATAAAACGCAGTTATATCCTTTCACACACCCTTTTTTTCTTGTTTCATTAATCGAACAAAACACGATTATAATACTTCACACAACCATAGTTGTGCAAATGTATATTTGAAACTGATGTCTGCAATGTGGTTGAATATAACCCTTTCGGATCCGAATTTTTTTCCGTTTTTTAGAAACAATTACTTTTACGTTAATAACATTAACACCAGCAATCCATCTTGATTAATTAGTGTTTAACAGATATTTGATTGTCTGAGAGATAACGAATGTTGTTGTTATGCGTACTATTTATTTATTTAATATTCATATGTAAATAGGCTAAGGAATAATTTTCGGAGATGTTTAGAAAATATTGTACTACAATAACATTTAGCTTATATTAAACTTTCTAATACTTTTTGTGCTTTATTACACTTATTCTTTGAGAAAAGTAACTTTTCAAATTTAATAAATGAAATATATGTTTAAAATAAAAGAATCGCAAATGACACGAAGAGAATTAAGCAAATAATAATTATTATTATTATTACTAAATACCTAAACATAAATGAAATTATATAGTAAATTAATAGACTTATAGTAACATTCCTACATGTAAATAGTATCAAAGTATTTCTTAAAACAAAATTGTATTCCATTAAAAGACATGTACTACTAATAGTGCATTTGACCCTAAAGGGTTAAGTATTATAGTAAAACACATATTCAAACGTACTGAAGCACAGAAAATCTGTCGAATCGTTGGCGGATCCGTGTACGCTGCTGCATGAAATTTTCACGGCAAGTAAATATAAGAAAATAATTACATGCAAACATCGCATAATTAGATCGCAGATGATTTCATTTGCAAATTTACAAAACTCTGTACAGTCAATGATACAATTATGTTTTCACAAAAATCTCAACTATTTAAACTACAACTCAGGGCCGAAACTAATGGGGTGGGGGCAGAGGAGCCATGTGCCACGGGAGTCAGGACAAAGGGGCGCAAATGAAGATTTTGTTTGTTGATCATTCTAACGTCTATATTTAGTAGGGTATTATTAAAATCGTTCTGCTTGGAAAATGGCAAAGGTAAAGTATCGAAGAATCTAAGGATGAAATGGAAAAAAGAGAAAATTTATTATTCATGAATACTTTATAAAGCGGATTTTTTTCTAATTTTGGTTTCAAGATTTTCATTAATCAATGTTTGACAAAATAGTTTACGTAGTTCAGTATTAAATGTATCATGATTAAATATTTCAAATTTTAAAATAAGTTGATTATTAGAAAATTAGTAAATGACTTACAGAGGAAGATGGGAGATCAAAACCCACGTTTTTCTCCGGTACAAAAAAAGCTAGTTTCGGCCCTGAGATTCTAGGAATCAAGTAGTAAATTTTGAACATACAAGACTAAATATAATTGCATTAAAATATTTTTAAAATATAGTAAAAGCTTTTATACAGCAAATACCCCGTAAATAGAAATAAATCGATGTTTGAATATCATAATAATGAAAAAAATGGTAAACATGAATAAAATGTATGTAAACAAAATTTTTCAGATGTTTGTCAATATCGCAAAGAAACATTTAATTTTTCTAAGAGCGTCAAAAAATATTTGTAACACTTTTTTTTTAACAAGGAAGACATAATGTTTTATTTAGAACATAAGTACAAACTTTTTTTAATTGATTTTCGCAAGCATACTTAAAATGTCATATTTTAGAGACAGAAGTTTATTTCCTTTATTTTTTTATTTAATAAAAAATAAATTTCTGTATAACCATTTTTTTCTATTTTCTGGTGCTTATTCAACTGTGAAAAACATTTTAATTAAGTTCTATGAAGGAAAAAAAGATAATATTATGTAAACTTGAATTTTTACATTTTAAGAGGATTTTATTTAACATCGTAATCCAATAAAGAAAACTAAAATATCATATTGTTTTATTGGGAAACATTTTACTCGATACATCCACAAATTCGGGAAAAAATCAATGCGGAGATACTATAGAAGTGAAATAAATGTCATACATGAATAATATCTCTGTAATCAAAATTCTTTAAATATTTGTCAACACTTTGTTTTCCTCACAAAGTTCCTAATTTCTAATTTCTTAAATGCGTCAAGAATATATTTTTAACATATGTAAAGATTTTTTCCACAAGGAATGCATCAGTTGTTAGGAATTATGTATATATTTTTTGGCATTCAACTTTAAACTCGTTTTTTTCTCTCAGTGGTAAAACAATATGAAAGAATATATATATATATAGATATATATATGTTATTATGCATTTCGGATGAAAAATGTGGACGGAAAAAAAAAAAAATCAACAATATGCATATATATATATATATATATATTTATATATATATATATATGTATATATATACAGGGTGTATCTAAACTACTGGGCAAAACTTTAAGGGGTGATAGTACGCATCAAGACAAATAATATTAAATGGGAAACTAAGGGTCCCAAACGTCTTCCGAAGGAGATAGGCGCCATCAAAGTTTAGGGTCCAAAATTTGAAATGATTATAAAAAACGAAAAAATTGGTCGATTCGTTTGCGGTTTTCACGAAAACTATTCTTTATGTCAATATTGTCTTGAAAATAAATTATAAAGATAAGTTTCAAAAAATGCCGATAGAGGGCGCTTTAGACTTTGGAGTAACGGACAACTATTTTTAACTGTTATTTTTTGCATCTCATTAAATTTTTTTTGAAGTTTAGACATAAACTTAAATTTTTAGCTCAAAATCTGTGGTTAAGTAGCTCAAATTGAACTGTGTTCAATGGGAGTGGGTAGGTTCAAATTTCAAATGTTTATAAAAAACAGAATAATTGATCAATTGATTTGCGGTTTTCACTAAAAGTATTCTTTATGTCAGTATTGTCTCGAAAATAAATTATAAACATTAATTTCAAAAAATGTCGATAGAGGGCGCTTTAGACTTTGGAGTAACGTACAACTATTTTTTAGCGTTATTTTTTGCATCTCATTAAATTTTTTTGAAGCTTAGACATAAACTTAAATTTTGTGCTGAAAATTTGAATCGTTGAGTGGTTAAATTGCGATAACTGAACTGTGTTCAATGGGGGTGAGAAGGTTCAAATTTGAAATGATTATAAAAAATGAAAAAATTGGTCGATTCGTTTGAGGTTTTCTCAAATACCATTCTTTATGTCAGTATTTCCTTGAAAATAAATTTTAAAGATAATTTTCCAAAAATTCCGTTAGAGGGCGCCTTAAACTTTAGAGTAACCAACAACAATTTTTAACTATTATTTTTTGTATCTAATTAAATGTTTGCAAAAGCTTAGACTTAAATTTTGAACTCAAATTCTAAATCATTGGGAGGAGTTAAGAAGCACAAATTGAACTGTGTTCAGGAGAGGAAGTGTTACCCTGCCCACCCTACGAACACAGTTCAATTTTTCGCTACTTAATTACTCACAACGATTCAGATTTTGAGCTCAAAATTTAAGTCTAAGCTTTTAAAACATTTATTTAGGTAAAAAAAAATAAATGTTAAAAATAGTTGTTGGTTACTCTGAAGTTTAAGGCGCCCTCTAACGGAATTTTTTGGAATTTATCTTTAAAATTTATTTTCAAGGAAATACTGACATAAAGAACGGTTTTGGAGAAAACCGCAAACAAATCGACCAATTTTTTCGTTTTTAAAATCATTTGAAATTTGAACTTCCCCACCCCCATTGAACACAGTTCAGTTAGCGCTACTTAACCACTCTCAACGATTCAGATTTTCAGCTCAAAATTTAAGTTTATGTCTAAGCTTCTAAAAAAATTTAATGAGATGAAAAAAATAACGGTAAAAAATAGTTGTACGTTACTCCAAAGTCTTAAGCGCCCTCTATCGACATTTTTTTGAAATTTATCTGTATAATTTATTTTCAAGACAATACTGACATAAAGAATGATTTTAGTGAAAACCGCAAATCAATGGACCAATTTTTCTGTTTTTTATAATCATTTGAAATTTGAACCTACCCACTCCCATTGAACACAGTTCAGTTTGCGCTATTTATCCACAGATTTTGAGCTCAAAATTTAAGTTTATTTCTAAATTTCTAAAAAAAATTAATGAGATGCAAAAAATAACGGTAAAAAATAGTTGTTCGTTACTCCAAAGTCTAAAGCGCCCTCTATCGGCATTTTTTGAAACTTATCTTTATAATTTATTTTCAAGACAATATTGACATAAAGAATAGTTTTCGTGAAAACCGCAAACGAATCGACCAATTTTTCCGTTTTTCATAGTCATTTAAAATTTTGGACTCTAAACTTTGATGGCGCCTATCTCCTTCGGAAGACGTTTGGGACCCTTAGTATCCCATTTAATATTATTTGTCTTGATGTGTACTATCACCCTTTAAAGTTTTGCCCAGTAGTTTAGATACACCCTGTATATACACTATATTGCCATTGATTATTGGACACTTGCGATTTTAGACATTTTACTAAATATCTAGAAAAATACATGAGGAATCATCTCGAAACTCTTAGAGTATAAATATAATAGTATACGCCATACATCTCTTTGAAGATTTTTTACAGAAACTCCATAGGGGACCGTCAACAATTTAAAAAAGAATGAATATATTTTGAATAACCCTGTCAAAACTAATGTAGCAAAAGCGCTCAAACTCTAGATTATGATTGAATGCTTTATTGTAATACACTGTGTTCATTTTTATGCAAATAGCATGCATACTCGCAGAGTAATTAAGGTTTTTATAAAAATGGTCCCAAATTTTTCCAAGTTTTTTCCTTATAATTTTCAGAGTTCTTAATATAAAATAATATTTTTTTCAGAAAATATGACAAACAACATTGCACACAGTACCCTGTAATCAGAATTAAAAAATAATGAAAGTTGTATACAAAATGAGTTGGTTTACTAAATAATTTTTTACTGCGCATGCGTCAACGATATCAAAATTTCATTTGCATATTATGTTAGCTAAATGTATAGAGCAACTTTTGTGAAAGTCACAAAATCATAACTTGAAAATTCTGAAAATAATCGTCAATTGAAAAAGTTAAAAATCCGTTATTCTCAAAATGAAGCAAAAACAAGAGGGGTTGTATCCATATATTCATTGATTAGTGTCAATATAGAATACACAATACGGGATGTTAACTTTTGGATAAAATCCCTCATTTTTTTGCTTCATTTTGGAAACAACGGATTTTGTTCTTTTTCTATAGACGATTACTTTCAGAATTTTCAAGCTATAATTTTGAGACTTTTACAAAAGTTGCTCTATACATTTAGCTAACATAATATGCAAATGAAATTTTGATATCTTTGACGCATGCGCAGTAAAAAATTATTTAGTAAACCTACTCATTTTTCATACAATTTTTATTATTTTTTAATTCTGATTACAGGGTACTGTGTGCAATGTTGTTTGTCATATTTTCTGAAAAAAGTATTATTTTATATTAAGAACTTAGAAAAATTTGGGGCCATTTTTATACAAACCTTAATTACTCTGCGAGTATGCATGCTATTTGCATAAAAATGAACACAGTGTGTTACAATAAGGCATTCAATCATAATCTAGAGTTTGCGAGCTTTTTCTACATTAGTTTTGACGGTGTTATTCAAAAGATATTCATTCTTTTTTAATTTGTTGACGGTCCCCTATGGAGTTTCGGTAAAAAATCTTCACGGAGATGTATGACGTATACTATTATATTTATACACTAAGAGTTTCGAGATGATTCCTCATGTATTTTTCTAGATATTTAGTAAAATGTCTAAAATCGCAAGTGTCGAATAATCAATGGCAATATAGTGTATATATATATATTTTTTATTCAAACAAAATTTTCATTGACCCATGATTTATATATAAAAAAATTCAGATGTTTTGTTGTTTCAACAAAACCTTTTTCAGGGTGTATTTACATGTTTTTTCAGAAAGACTGGCTCTAATCAAAATATTTTTATTTCGTAGTGCTCAAAATACTGCTACGAACAGCAGTTCTAGTGTTAAAACTCATATACAAAGTTTTTTTTTTTTTTTTTTTTTTTTTTTTTTTTTTTTTTTTTAAGAAAACATTCTTTATTAAATCTGCGAAAAATGATATTATATAATAAATAATATATAATATAATAAATAATAATATAATAAATAATATATAATATAATAAATAAAAAAATATAATTTAAAATTAGAAGCGCTGAATTTTGAATGTTTATAATTCAAAAACTTATCATTCAAATAATTTGAAATTTGGTGTTTTGGCATAGCTTGAATCGGATATTTAAAATATCTTGTTAAAATTTCTCAGTGCCGTTGAAAAAAAAAAGTTTGGACTCGTGTTACTATGTATTTATCCCTAAGCAAGTTTTATATAGATCATTTAAAATTAGATTATGTTCCCAATCATTATGTATTAACAATTTTCTTTTATGATAATTTTTAAGAACTTGTTAAGAAGATGTTTAATTTTTTTGTCACGACTGCACACACAACAATTTACATAGAGAATAGAGAAAAAAATATAATTTTATCCCAATACATACCATTAAACCTTTTTTTAAAAGAAAACATCCTTTTGAAAATGATACACATTTAATGATACAATTATTTTTTATCACAAAACTGAGCTATAGAAAACGATTAAAAGAAACAAGTTATACATTTTACATGTACAGAATTAAATGAAGTACATCCGCATTAAAATGTTAAAAATGCATTGAAAGAGGATATATGCCCGGCATACAGTACATTATGAAAGAAATCGATGTCTGAGATGCATAGAAATGAAACAAATGGCAAGCGCGAATAAAATGCCTATAATCAAAATTGTTCACATATTTCTCAATATCGCAAAAAGCACTATATTTCCTTAAGGGAGTCGAAAATATATTTTTAAAATGCATAAAGATTTTTTGAACAAGGAGGACAATTTTTTTTTTTTTTTTGGATCTTAAATACAAATTTTTTCAATCGATTTCGCAGACATACTTAAAATGTCATTTTCTAAGAGGGGATAAAAAGTACTTAAGATTATTTCATCTTTTTTTATTTAATAAAAAAATAAATTTCTCTGTAACTATATTTTTCTATTTTCTGATGCTTATTCAATTGTGAAAGGCATTTTAATTGAGTTCTATGAAGAAGAAAAAAGATAAAATTATAAAAAACGTAACTATTTTGAATTTTTAAATTTTAAGAGGATTATTATATATATCATAATCCAATGAAGAAAACTGACATGCCATGTTGTTTTTATTAGGATACAATGTTCAACGTATATAAATTTTTATGAACAATATTTGAAGAATTTCTTACAGAGAAAATTATTTTCTTAGTTAAATGTTTCTACGTATATTGTGATTTCTGCCTTAACTGTTAATTTCTTATGGATGTATTTTTTTTTCTTTAACAATTACGATTTATTGTAATTTTGTTTGACATCAAACATTTTAAGAATGTTTATTTTTCTATTTTTCTATTTTTAAAAAATAAAACAATATAAGTACAATTTCAGGAGATGCTAACAAAAATATGAAAATGTAATTTAAGGTTAGAAGCACTAAATTTTGAATGTTTATAGTTCAAAAACTTACCTTCAAATAACTTGAAATTTGGGTGTCTTGGCATAGTTAGAAACCAACATTTATAATATCTTGCTAAAAATTTCGTATTGCCGTTGAAAAAATAAGTTTGGACTCGTTTTACAATGTATTTACCCCTAAGCAAGTTTTACAAACATCATTTAAAATTAGATTATATTCCCAATCACTATGTATTGATAACTTTTCTTTGCGATAACTTTTAAGAACTTATTAGGGGGTGTTTACATTTCTTTTTCTTTTTTTGCCACGACTACACACACAACACTTTACATAGAACATAAAAATATGCAAAGAGAAAAAAATACAATTATATCCAAATACATGCAATTAAACTTTTTTTTTATTTAAACAAAACATTCCTTTAAAATAGTACACATTGAATGATACAATTGTGTATTATCACAGAGCTGAGCTATAGAAAACGATAACAAGAAACAAGTTATACATTTTACATGTACAGAATTAAATAAATTGCATCCGCATTAAGATGTTTAAAATTGTATTAAAATAATTTATATGCCAGGCATCAGTACATTTTTTGAAAGTAATCGATATTTGAAATTCACGGAAACGAAACAAATGGCAAACGCGAATAAAATGCCTATAATCAAAATTGTTCACATATTTGTCAATATCGGAAAAAAGCACTTCATTTCCCTAAGAACGTCAAAAATATATTTTTAACATGCATAAAGAGTTTTTGAACAAGGAAGACATAATTTTTTTATTTGGAACTTAAGTACAAATTTCTTGAATTGATTTTCGCAGACATACTTAAAATGTCATTTTCTAAGAGAGGGAAAAAGTATTGAAGATTATTTACTCTTTTTTATTTTATAAAAAATAAATTTCTGTGTAACTATTTTTTTATTTTCTGGTGCTTATTCAATTGTAAAAGGCATTTTAATTGAGTTCTACGAAGAAGAAAAAATATAAAGTTATAAAAAACTGAACTATTTTGAATTTTTAAATTCTAAGAGGATTATTTTATGCATCATAATCCAATGAAGAAAACTGAAATACCACGTTGTTTTTATTAGGATACAACGTTAAACATACATAAATTTTTAAAAAGCATATTTGAGGGATTTCTTACACAGTAAATTCTTTTCTTAGTTAAAAGTTTTTACGGATATTGAGATTTCATTCTTAACTGTTAATTTCATATGGATTTTTTTTAATAATTGTGTTTATTTTGTTAGACATCAAACATTTTAAGAATGTGTATTTTTCTATGATAAAAATTTATGTTAAATAGAAGAGTATTATTTCTTTCAAAGAAGGTTGGGGAGGGGAGGTGGCAAAAAAAAATAAAATAAACCGAAACATATAAAATGTTTATACAAAAACTCATAGTATACGATTTAGTGCACAATAATTCCAATATATAGCAATATATACATTATAAAAATATGCATCATGGTGACTGTGTGTACAAGACATTGTTTGCGCATACATGTGCTCCATGTCTAAAATCGGATCTTGGGGGGGGGGGGGGGCATAAAATGATAGAATACTATTTCACTGGTTCTTAATTGGGGGAAGATTTTTTGGAGCTTTTTGAAGCATAATTCATTAGTATTACCCTTGAAATAGTTAAATAAAACAGATTTAACTAGCTGTAGAACATTATTTATAAAATTGATGATTAATACCTATACCTTTATCCTTTAATATCTATACCTTTTGTGTTTTCGATTATTGCATATATTTATTATAAGTCGATGCCTTTCTGACAATTAACAGAAAGCAAATTTGGAGGGGTAGATTTTTACGCGAGACAAATAAAAAAGAAAAAACCTTTAAAATAGCCATTTTCGGCAAAATTATGGATTTTTATGTAGATGAATAATAAAACAGTGATAGAATTTTATTTTATCACAAAACTGAGCAACCGGAAAGGATTACAGAACACAAGCTATACATTTTACACATATTGAACTAAATAATTTACTTTAAATTCTTTATAAAATATATTAAAAAGTATTGTACTCCAAACATCAGTACATTTATAAAAGAAATCAACATTTGAAATTCGCAGAAATGAAACAAATGGCAAGCGAGAATAAAATGCCTATAATCAAAATTGTTCACATATTTGTCAGTATCGCAAAAAGCACTTAATTTCCTTAAGAGATTCAAACATATATTTTTAACCTGCATAAAGTGTTTTTGAACAAGGAAGACGTAACTTTTCATTTGGAACTTAAGTACAATTTTTTTGAATTAATTTTCTCAGACATACTTAAAATGTCATTTTTCAAGAGGGGAAAAAAGTATTGAAGATTATTTCCTCTTTTTTATTTAATAGAAACTAAATTTCTCTGTAACTATCTTTTCCTATTTTCTGAAGCTTATTCAATTGTAAAAGGAATTTTAATTGAGTTCTACGAAAAAGAAAAAAGATAAAGTCATAAAAAACTTAACTATTTTGAATTTTTAAATTGTAAGGGGATTATTTTATTCATTATTATCCAATGAAGAAAACTGAAATAACATGTTGTTTTTATTAGGATACAATGTTAAACGTATATAAATTTTTAAGAAACATATCTGAAGAATTTCTTACAGAAAAAATTCTTTTCTTAGTTAAATGTTTTTACATATATTGTGATTTCTGTCTTAACTGTTACTTTCATATGGATGTACATTTTTTAATATCTTGTGTTTATTTTTATTTTGTTAAACATAAAACATTTTAAGAATGGGTATTTTTCTATGCTATAAAAAACTATGTTAAATAGAAGATTAATTATTTTTTAAAGAAGGTAAGGCGGCGTGGTAAAAGAACATACAACGAAACATATAAGATTTTTATAAAAAAACTCCTTGTATGCAATTTAGTATACAGTAAATTTAATTTATAGCAATATTAATATTATAAAAATACGTATCATTGTGACTGAGTTTACATAATTGTGTTTCCATATAAATATGTTTAAAAAATGTTCCATGTCTAAGATTGGTTCTTTGGGGGAGACATAGAAAGATGGAATATTATTTTAAAAGTTATTAAATAGTTAAAGATTTCTTGAACTTTTTGTGGCATAATTCATTCATTTTACGCTTGAAATAGTTATATAAAGACGTTTAATTAACCTTACATCATTATTTATTAAAGTAAAAATTAATATCAATACTTTTAAAAGTTTCATCGATTACAGTATATACTCGATATCCGATGGCTTTCTTACAATTAAGGGAAATGAAATTCGAGGGGTGAGGATGAAGGAAGGAGCTTTATACGCGAGTGAATTAAAAAAACAATTAATAAATAAATAATGCAAAATTATGGATTTTTATATGCATGAAAAATAAAATAATGTATCAAACAAACAATTAGTATTAATTTATTATTGAAAAACATTTTCAATGAAAAAATAACTTGAACATGCTTTTAAGAAGTAAAAAGTTGAGTGTTGATGAGCTCGAGTGTTTCCAAAAAGGAGAATGGGACGATTAACAAGGTAATTTCAACTAGATTAGACATAATTAAAAATTATTGACAATACTAATAATTTTTAATACCAGATGATAAATAAAATTATTCACTTAGAAAATATGATGTTTTTTTAATGAAACGTCATCATTTCGAATTCGTATATACACGTTTAACGAAATTGTTTGCTATTTAATGTTACACAATCAAAGGAGATTTCTGTATTTTAATAATAACTTTTTTTGTAATTAGTAATGTAGGAGACAATTATTTTTCAAATAGATGTAGATTATTGTTTGAAAACTGTTGGAAGTACAGCATCCACCGATTAAAGTAAAAAAAAATGTGATTAGAGTTTTGATATTATATATTCGTTGTACTTCATATTAAATCTTTATATTAAAATTTTCCCTTTCACGTTAACATCATTTTTGACTATTAAAATATGATTTTCATGTGTAAAAAGCATATTTTATTCGAGAAAAAGTGGAATTAGGAATCGCAGAAACTGGCAATATCCTCTAAAGTTAAATCTAAATTACACTCGTTATTATTATTATTATTATTATTATTACTATTATTTTTTTTTCTCCTAGAACTGAGCATAGAAAAAATGATGTAAAATAGTCCTTAGAATCTGTAGAGGTTAAAATACAACTTAGAACATATAACCTCCAATACGAATTATTGATCGATAATTTAACATATTTATATTTGATTATTTTAGTATTATTGCTTCATAAAAAATTAGCACATTAGAACTATAATTTAAGGAAACATTAAGAAATACATGAAAAAGTAATTTAAAGTTAGAAGAATTTACATTTTGAATGTTTCTAATTCAAAATCTTATCATTCCCATAACTTGAAATTTTGTATCTTGGTATTGTTTGAACCGAAGATTCAAAATATATTGTTAAAATTTCTTATTGGCGTTGAAAAACCTGAAGTTTGGTAAACGTAAAAGTTTGGTAACCTAAAGTCGTTTTATTATGTAGATGCACCCATAAGCAAATGTTACATACATCATTTAAAAGTACATTTTATTTCCAATCGTTAGGTATCTGTAACTTTCTTTTACATTAATTTGTTGAGGACTTAGAAGGGGCTGTTTATATTTTTTGCCCCGACTGTACATGTAACAGTTTACATAGAAATAAAAATATGCAAAGAGAAAACTACAATTATATACCTATACATACCATTATTTTTTTATTCAACAAAAACATGCTTTTAATTATGATACACATTCAATGATATATTTATATTTAATCCCAAAACATAGATACACTGAACAGTTTACACTGAACATAAGAAAAGCACAGAGAAAAAATATTTTATATCGTTCTACATAAAATTAAAACTTTTTTTATTTAAACAAAAGCTGCTTTTAAATATGATACACATTCAATGATACAATAACTTTTTATCACAATTCTGAGCAATAGGAAATGGTTACAAGAAATAAGTTAACATTTTACACATACAGAGTTAAATAGAATGCATCCGCATTAAAATGTTTAAAATATATATAAAATATACTCTAGACGTCAGTACATTTATGTAAGAAATCGATGTCTGAAATGCATAGAAATGAAACAAATGGCAAGCGCGAATAAAATGCCTATAATCAAAATCGTTCACATATTTGTCAATATCGCAAAAAGCACTTCATTTCCCTAAGAGCGTCAAAAATATATTTTTAACATTCATAAAGAGTTTTTGAACAAGGAAGACATATTTTTTTATTTGGAACTTAAGAAAAAATTTTTTTGAATTGATTTTCGCAGACATACTTAAAATGTCATTTTCTAAGAGGGGAAAAAAGTGCTGAAGATTATTTCCTCTTTTTTATATAATAAAAATAAATTTCTCTGCAACTATATTTTTCTATTTTCTGGTGCTTATCCAATTGTGAAAGACATTTTAATTGAGTTCTACGAAGAAAAGAAAAGATAGAATTATAAGAAATTATTAGAGAATTATTTTTTGGAATTTTTAATTTGTCAGATGATTATTTTATGCATCATAATACAATGAAGAAATCTGAAATACCATGTTCTTTTTATGAGGATACAATGTTAAACGTATATATTTTTTTAAGAACAACATTTGATTTACATAGGTAATTTTTTTCTTAGTTAAATGTTCTTACGTGTATTGTGATTTCTGTCTTAACTGTTAATTTTATCAGGTTGTATTTTTTTTTAATAATTAGTGTTTATTTTAATTTTGTTTGACATCAAACATTTTATGAATGTTTATTATTCTATGCTAAAAAAACTATGTTAAATAGAAATTTAATTGTTTTTCATAGAAGGTGCAGAGGTGAGGGCGGCAAAAGATAATAAACGGAAACATATAAAATATTTATATAAAAACTAATAGTATGCCATTCAGTTGACAATAAATTCAATTTATAGCAATATAGATATTATAAAAATATGCATCAAGGTGACTGTGTTCACAAGACTTTGTGTACGTATACATATATTTACCAAAAGTTCCATATCTAAAGCCGGGTCTTGGGGAGATAAAGAAAGTTATTATGTCACTGGTTCTTAGTTAGGAGAAGATTTATTAGAGCCTTTTGTAGCAAAATTCATTAGTATTGCCCTTGGAATAGTTAAATAAAAGACTTTAAACTAACTATAGAACATTATTTATAAAAAACTTAACTATGTTTTGGAATTTTTAATTCGTCCGAGGATTATTACATACATCATAATCCAATGAACAAATCTGAAATACCATGTTCTTTTTATGACGATACATTGTTAAACGTATGTAATTTTTAAAGAAAAACATTTGATTTACATAGAAAAACCTTTTCTTAGTTAAATGTTTTTACGTGTATTGTGATTTCTGTCTTAACTGTTAATTTTATCTGGTTGTATTTTTTTTAATAATTAGTGTTTATTTTAATTTTTTTTTTGTATCAAACATTTTAAGAATGCTTATTTTTCTATGCTAAAAAAACTATATCACATAGAATATTAATTGTTTTTCATAGAAGGTGCAGAGATGAGGGAGGCAAAGGATAATAAACGGAAACATATGAAATATTTATATAAAAACTAACAGTATGCGATTCAGTTGACAATAAATTCAATTTATAGCAATATAGATATTATAAAAACATGCATCAAGGTGACTTACAAGACTTTGTGTACGTATACATATTGTTGCGTGCGTATATAGGGTTCTTTTGATCTTATGGTTAGACAACTTCAAACTCTTGCTTATAGAAAAGTAGAAAATAATTTATTTACAGAACTTCAGAACAACAGAGTCTTCGAAACTCACAAATATTCCTAGATATTCAAAAATAATTTTTCAAATCTATCGTATAAGTGCAGATATAGGTTCCAGAGACTCTTTATACAACGTCTCAACACTAAATCACATTCAAAATAACGTAAATAAGACTCAACCAAACTTGCTTAACAAACGTGTTGTTCACTCAATGACTGACTGGTAAATAACAACAACAGCTCGCATCGCTTCTCTTCTTATGTAGGCCCGCAGCATGTGCGGGAAATTTCTAGAACCATCTCGAAAAAACTGGAAAACCACGGAACAACATTCAAGGTATCAGTAGACCTAAGGGGGGGGGGGGGTTACCAAAATAGAGAAGGGTTACCATCGCCAACAATCGCCAAGTTTGTCGCCAACTTGGCTATATATCGCCAAATTTGGCGACCAAAATTAGTCGCCAAAAGTGACGCCAACTTGACGATATCTTTAATATTTCGCCAATCTGCCGTAGACATACACTGAAAATAATAGACAAGTTTGCTTGATAACAGAGACAATGTAACAAAAACTAATATTAGTAAAGGAATGGAGCTTAATAAGATTATTTACATTATTTTACAGTACAAACACTAACTATTTACAAAATTCGTAACAATATTTTTACCAAAGGTACCATATCTAAAGTCGGATCTTGGGGAGACAAAGAAAGATATTATGTCACTGGTTCTTAGTTAGGGGAAGATTTATTAGAGCCTTTTGTAGCATATTTCATTAGTATTACCCTTGTAATAGTTAAATAAAAACTTTAAACTAACTATAGAACATTATTTATAATATTGATGATTAATACCTGTACGTTTAAATTGTATTTCCGATTACTGCATACATTAATTATATGTCGATGACTTTCTGACAATTAACAAAAAGCAAATTTGGAGGTGTAGATTTATACGCGAGTCAATTAAAAAAGATAAAAATCTTTTGAAATAGCCGTTTTCGGCAAAATTATGGATTTTTATATATATAAATAATATAAAAGTGATACAGATAGATCTTTTTCACAAAACGGAGCTCTCGGAAAGGATTACAATACAGAAAACAAATTTGGAACGGTAGATTTATATGCGATTCAATTAAAAAAGAAATAAAATCCTGTTAAATAGCCGTTTTCGGAAAAATTATGGATTTTTATGCATATGAATAATAAAACTGTGATACAATTATGTTTTATCACAAAACTGAGTTATCGAAAAAGATTACAAGACACAAACTATATATTTTACACATATAGATCTAAATAATTCGCATTAAATTTTTTATTAAATATAATAAAATAATTGTACTCCGGACATCAATACATTTATGAAAGAAATATATGTCAGAAATGCATTGAAATGAAACAAATGGCAAGCGCGAATAAAATGCATGTAATCAAAATTGTTCACATATTTGTCAATATCACAAGAAAGCACTTCATTTCCCTGAGAACGTCAAAAATGTATTTTTACCATGCATTAAGAGTTTTTGAACAAGGAAGACAATTTTTTTTAATTGATTTTCGTAGACATATTTAAAATGTCATTTTCTAAGAGGGGAAAAAAGTATTGAAGATTATTTCCTCTTTTTTATTTAATAAAAAATAAATTTTTCTGTAACTATCTTTTTCTGTTTTCTGGTGCTTATTCAATTGTGAAAGGCATTTTAATTGAGTTCTATGATGAAGAATAAAAGATAAAGTTATAAAAAACTTAACTATTTTGAATTTTTAAATTGTAAGAGGATTATTTTATGCATCATAATCCAATAAAGAAAATTGAAATACAATGTTGTTTTTTATAAGGATACTATGTTAATCGTATATAAATTTTTAAGAAACATATTGTAAGAATTTTTACAAAGAAAATTATTTTCTTATTTAAATGTTTTTACGTGCATTGTGATTTTTGTCTTAACTGTTAATTTCATATGAATGTTTTTTTATAATAAGTGTTTATTTTAATTTTGTTTGACATCAAACATTTTAAGAATGTTTATTTTTCTCTGCTAAAAAAATACGTTAAATAGAGGATTGATTGTTTTTCACAGAAGGTACAAGGGGGGTGGGAGAGAAGATACCGAAACATATAAAATATTTATATAAATAAATATAGCATGCAATTTAATAAAAAGTAAATTTAATTTACAGGAATACAGATATTATAAAGATCTTTGTACAGAACTTTACATGAATATGAGAATAAAAATAACAGAAATAATATAAAAATAAAGAGAAAAAATACAGTTATTGCCTTACACATACAATTATTTTTTTTAAACAAAGCATGCTTTAAAATATGATACTCATACAATGATACAATTATTTTTTAACACAAAACTGAATTAACAGAAACAATTTCAAGAAACAAGTTATACATTTTATTCATATAGATTTAAATAGGACGAGCTTTAGAAAACGATTACAAAAAACAAGTTATACATTTTACATATACAGAATTAAATAAAATGCATCCGTATTAAGATGTTTAAAAAATATATTAAAAGAGATTATACTCCAGACATCAGTACATTTATGAAAAAAATCGATGTCTGAAATGTATAGAAAGCGCGAATAATAATAATGTAATCAAAATTTTTCACATATTTGTCAATATCGCAAAAAGTACTTCATTTCCCTAAGAGCGTCGAAAATATATTTTTAACATGCATAAAAAGTTTTCGAACAAGGAAGATATTTTTTTTTTTTTTTTTTTTTTTTTTTTTTTTTTTTTTTTGGAACTTAAGTACATTTTTTTTTTCAATTGATTTTCTCTAAGTATTTAAAATGTCATTTTCTAAGAGGAGGAAAGAAGTACTGAAGATTACTTCGTATTTTTATTTAATAAAAAATAAATTTCTATGAAACTATTTTTTTCTATTTTATGGTGCTTATTCAATTGTGAAAGGCATTTTAATTGAGTTCTATGAAGAATAAAAAAGGTAAAATTATAAAAAACGTAACTATTTTCAATTTTTAAATTGTAAGAAGATTATTTTATGCATCATAATCCAATGAAGATAATTGAAATACCATGTTGTTTTTATTCGGATAAAATGTTAACTGTATCTAAAATTTTAAGAAAAAAATTTTTTAAGGAAAAAAAAAGAATTTCTTATACAGAAAATTGTTTTCTTAGCTAAATGTTTTTGCCTATATTGACGTGCCGTTCTTAACTGTTAATTTCCTATGGTTTTTTTTAATATAATAATTAGTGTTTATTTTGCTAGACATCAAACATTTTAAGAATGTGTATTTTTCTATGTTAAAAAACTATGTTGAATAGAAGACTAATATTTCTTTAAAAGAAAGTGGGTGAGGGGGAGAAACTGTAAAAAAAAAAAAAAAAAAAAAAAAAAAAAAAAAAAAAAAACGAAACATATAAAATGTTTATATAAAACATATAGTATGCGATTTAGTTGACAATATATTCAATATATAACAATATAGTTAATAATTAGTGTTTATTTTGTTAGACATCAAACATTTTAAGAATGGGTATTTTTCTATCTTAAAAAACTATGTTGAATAGACGACTAATATTTCTTTCAAAGAAGATGGGTGAGGGGGGGAGGCTGTAAAAAAAAAACCGAAACATATAAAATGTTTATATAAAACATATAGTATGCGATTTAGTTGACAATATATTCAATATATAACAATATAGTTATTAAAAAAATATGCATCAGGGTGACTGTGCTTACAAGACTTTGTGTGCGGATACATATGTTTACCAAAAGTTCCATGTCAAAAATCGGATCTTGTTGGAGACATAGAAATATCTCACTGGTTCTTATTTAGGGAAATGTCTACATTATTTGTGCATTTATAATCGATGTTTTTCTATCTTTCAACGTTTTTGCACAAATACTTTATTTGATATATTAATATAAAATGTTTATATAAAAACTCACAGTATGCGATTTAGTTGATAATAAATTCCATTTATAGCAATACAGATATTAAAAAAAAATAGGCATCAGCGTGATTGCGTTTAAGACTTTGTGTGCGTATACATATGTTTATCAAAAGTTCTAATGTCTAAAATGAGATTTTGTGGGAGATATAGAAAGGTAGAATATTATCTGGCTGGTTCTTAATTACGGGAAGTTTTTTGGAGATTTTCGTAGCATAATTCATTAGTATTACCCTTGAAATGTAGTTAAATAAAAGACATTTAACTAACTATAGAACATTATTTATAAAATTTACTATTCATATCTATACGTTTAAATTGTGTTTTCGATTACTGCATACGTTCATTATAAATCGATGGCTTTCTGACAATTAATAGAATGCAAATTTGGAGGGCTAGATTTATACGCGAGTTAATAAAAAAAGAAAAAAATCTTTAAAATAGCCACAAAACTGAGCTATCGTAAAGGATTACAAGACACAAACTATACATTTTACGCATATAGATCTAAATAATTCGCAATAAATACTTTATAAAATATATTAAAATGGATCATACTCCAGACATCAGTACATTTATGAAAGAAATCGACATTAGAGATTCACAGAAGGAAATAAATGACAAGCGAGAATAAAATGCCTATAATCAAAATTGTTCACATATTTGTCAATATCACAAAAAGCATTTCATGTACCTAAAAGCATCAAAAATATATTTTAACATGCAATAAAGAGTTTCTGAATAAGGAAGACATAGTTTATTTATTTGAAACTTAAGTACAAATTTTTTGAATTGATTTTCGCAGACATACTTAAAATGTCATTTTCTAAGAGCGGAAAAAAGTATTGAAGATTATTTCCTCTCTTTTTCATTAATAAAAAAATAAATTTCACTGTAACTATCTTTTTATATTTTCGGGTGCTTATTCAATTGTGAAAGGCATTTAAATTGAGTTCTATGAAGAAGAAAAAAGATAAAATTATAAAAAACGTAACTATTTTGAATTTTTAAATTGTAAGAGGATTATTTTATGCATCATAATCCAATAAAGAAAACTGAGATACCATGTTGTTTTTATTAGGATACAATGCTAAACGTATAAAAAATTTTAAGGAACATATTCAAACAATTTTTTTAAAGAAAATTCTTTTCTTAGTTAAACGTTTTTACGTACATCGTGATTTCTGTCTTAATTGTTAACTGCATATGGATGTATTTTTTTATAATTAGTGTTTATGTGAATTTTTTTTTACATCAAACATTTTAAGAATGTTTTTTTTTATGCTGAAAAAGCTATTTTAAGTAGAAGACTTATTGTCTTTTACAGACGTTGGAGAGGAGAGACGGCAAAAGATAAGAAACGGAAATATATAAAATATTTATATAAAAACTCATAGTATGCGATTTAGTTTGACAGTAAATTTAATTTATATTTATATAGATATTATAAAAGTATGTATCAGTGTGACTGTGTTTACATGACTGTGATTACGTGTACATATGTTTAACTAATGTTCATTCTTAAACTGATTCTTAAGGGAGACATAGAAAATATGGAATAGTATTTCTCTATTTTATAGTCACTATTTTAGTATTTCATTATTTTGTAAACATTTTTGGAAATTCCTGCAGCATAATTCATTATCTTAACCCTTTAAGACGTTCAACTAACAACATATTTTTTATCATAGTGAAGATTGATATCTATATTTTTAAATAGTGATTCTTCCAATTTCTGTATATACTCGCTATAAGTCGATGGCTTTCTCCCAATTAGCGAAAAGATGGGCGGGGGAAGCGGGTAGACTTATACACGAGTGAATTCAAAAAGAAAAAAAAAAGAAACAAAGAAGAAAATCTTTTTAAATATTACTGCAAAATTATGGATTTTTATGTGCATGAATAATAAAATAATATGTAATATACAAACAATAATATTTATTATTGCAAAAAATACATCAATGTAATAAATTTGAAATACGGCTTGACTGTGAAATAGTATGTTTGATTTTTTGCAAAGTTAAAGTAAAAGTTAGGGAGTCGACTTATACGCAAATCAACTTATATGCAAGTATATACAGTATTCAGTCTTACGTAATAATAAAAAAAAATGTAATATGAAAATCACACATGAAGCATATTGTTTTGAATGAAGCATATTGGTTTAAGTCTAAAGGTATGTTAAATCTTGATTGAAATACTTCAAACAGAAGTTCAAGATCAAGGCAATGTAACCTGTAACGTTTGTCTCAATATAAGAATCAGACAAAAATGAAAGTCTTTGAAGTAAAATATGACACGTAAATTTCTTCATGAAGATGATTTGGTATTTGAAATTCTTTCTATTAATATTTCACGAAATATAATTAAATTTGTAAATACACTTAAAAAATAGCACAATGTATACTTCAAAGATAACTTGAACATGCATTAAAAAACTAAAAAATTGAGTGTTGATGAATTCGAGTGCTTTGAAAGAGAGAGTCAGGTGATTTACAAGGTATTTGACAATTATTATAGATATAACTTTAAAAAAATCAACAGCAATAATAATAATTTTTGATTCCATGTGATAAATACATTTGTTTCTTTCGAAAAATAGAATGCTTTTTCTTACGAAATTTCATTTTTTTCAATTCGAATATAAATTTTTAACAAAATGGTTTGTGATTTAATGTTACACAGAAAAGGGAGATTTCAGTTTTGTAATAATATATCATATATCTAATTAGTAAAATGTAAATTGACATCTACCTATTAAAGTTTAAAAAAAAATGTTATTGGAGTTTTGCTGCTGTACCCTTGTTGTACTGTATTTACATCAATATATCGAAATTTCCCTTTATACCTTAAATATCGTTTTTTAACTAATAAAATATGATTTTCATGTCTAGAAAGAGTAAATTATTAGAGTAAAAATGTAAAATTGAGAGTCACAGAAACACAGTAATACCCATTAAACTAGACTCAGTTTTTATTATTGTTGTCATTATTATTTATGATTTATTTTACTAGAACTTAGCATAGAAATAATTATGCTGATAAAAGGGACGAAAAAGATTTTGATTCAATCCTACCCAGAAAAGTTTTTTATCCTTCGTCTTCTAATGTAAAATTAAAGTCGAGACACTGAAAATCGGGCTGGGCGGGTTTGGGGCAATGATGCTACCGAACGACCCGACCTACTTTTTGTTTATTATTGGTTTCGGGGGCAGATAGGGGGGGGGAGGGTCAAACTGCTCCGAGAGTGGTAAAATTTCTTCTTCGACCCCTATATATGGCGCGAATATTACAAATCTCCAGAGGAATGTAGAAAAAAAATGAAAAAATGGATACCGGACACATTTTTGTGCAAAATTACACAAATTAAAGATGCTAAAAGTCAGCTAAGTATAGGACCCGGGACGATGATAGTACCGTACGACTGTGCCAACGACTCTCTTATTTATCTCTTAGGTCTCTGGGAGTGACCAAATTTCGTCCCCGACCCCTAGCTACGTCCTGAATATTACGACTTTGTAGAGGAATGGGGAAAAGTTGAAGAAAAAATGATACCGGACACATTTTTAAGCAAAGTTACACAAAATAAAGATACCGAAAGTCGGGAAGGGTGGGCCTGTGGCGTAGAAGCTACCGAACGAACTTAATCTATGTCTCGCTTATTATTAGTCTAATAATATGAAATTATTTTTGTTACAGTCCATTTGCACAACAGTAATGAGTAATTGTTTATCAACAAGCCGGATTTCTTATCCGTGTTTTACCATTTAAATTACAGTTGGAAAATTTGACCCTGCATATCTCTAGTCCGCTAGAAAATTTAACCCGCATACATTTTCCAATGTGACATGGTTAGACATTTTCTATCAAAACTACATTGAGTTATGCGAAAAATAACGGTGTCAGATGTAAAGAAAGGTCTAGGAAATACAACTACATCGTATAGATCTCAAAATGAATAAAAAAAAAAAAGAAGAAGAAAAACGAAAAAAGTTGGAAAGCGCCTCCCGCTGTCCGTACACTGCATATTAATTTCCAAAATTTGGTTATGTATATTTATAAATGACGAAGTTTTCTGCACTCGGATATTTTATGTGAGAAGAAGTAAGAACATTGTTTATATTAAAAATTAATTTAATTTTTTTAGTATTATTAAGTTTTATTATTTATTATTTATTATTACTCTAGTTATCTCAAAAATGTCAACTATGGAGGAAAAGTACTAGCTTTAAATGAATTATTGCTTTTAAATGTTTTTAAAAATTACAGATGATAGGGAAGAATCTGGGATGCTGTGTTGCTCTTTAGATTTATTTCATTGTAGATTTTAATTGAACTGCAATAACGCACATTTTACATTATTTTTCATTTCGTTGTTATAACATAAACTATTTTTTATGTTTTAAATATATACAATTAAATATTCATTTTTCGAAACATACTTTTTTTTTACTGACATTGAATATTGCATTTTTGCTTATTTTCTGTCATAAACCAAAAAATCATTTTTCATGTTAGAAAAAAAAATGTGAAATAAAAAAGAAATACATTTCTCCCTTTCAACTGCAAAGTGGGAATACGGGGACCGGAGTTCGGAGATAACGTATTATCAGCGTAAAGCATTTATGTTGACAAGATTGCAGTCTGGAACTTCCGAAATCTTGCCCGTCTCAATCTGTCAATGAAATGGCGACATGGGGTGACATAGAAAAACTAGTAAAATAGGATTTCGTTCCATGGACTTACAGATTGATAAATTCCGAAGCATTTCTTCAAACATTGAAAAGGGAGCAAGCAACAGAAATGTATGAAAAAGCAACAGAAGAACTTGTCGAAAAATTTGTATTTAAAAAAGAATGATTTCTTATATACGAAAAATGTTTCTATGTGTATTGCGAAATTGGAAATTTTTATTTACTTCCATTTTAATAAAAAGTAGAATATTTCATAACATTCCAGGTGAAAAAAGAAAAATCATGCTTTATGTAATATTTATAAAATATTTTCCTGTATTTTAACGTCTCTAGTTGTTATGGATTTAGCTTTTTGGCACGATCTGATTACATCTAATTCAGATTTTTTGAGAATACGCGCATGTAAAATTATAAAGTATACAATAATTCAGGTTTTCTTATATTTGCGTATTTTCTTCATAGTAATTTAAAATCAGTTGAATAAATACAAATATTTGTATAATTGTCAAAAGATTTATAAGCTATATCTATAATAATTTAATCAAAGAATGAATATCTTAACGGGTTTAACAGAAAGATTCGAAACTATTTCAAAATTGTAGAAGAATTAAGATTTTTATAGCTTTGATAACGCGTCTTTAAACAAAAGTTAAAAAATCTGTAAAAAAAAAAAAAAAAAAAAAAAAAAAAAAAAAAAAAAAGTATGTATATATAGAAAGATTGAACTTAATATAGTTTATACAAAAAATAGTACACAAAAATAATAGTGTTTTAAATCCAAAACTGAATGTCAGAAATAATAAAATAATTCAAAAATATAAAATTTCAAAGCATCACCCATTGTATCAAACATCTTTAATAGTTTTGAGATATCCATTTCCAATGAAGTGGTTTCATGAACATAAATAAATATATTACTTGCTGAAGTTATTATTTCCATTATGTGTTGATATATTTATTCTTACAAATGCTTCTGTTTAGCTCATTTATTTTAAAATATATATTCATAAAAGTGTTGGAGAAATTATAATACAATTGAGTAATTTTTATTCATTTAACACCAAAAATTTCATCTAAAATATCACATCACCACAAACAATCAAATGAAAACAACCAAATATTTATCTCAATATTCTACTCAAAAACCCCTGGTAAACATATTTGTCCGGAAAGTAGAATGTACGTGCTGTGTGTAAAATTAACTAATTGCGATTTCAAATCTATTGAAATTTATTAAAAATAGAGGTTCTTTTTAACTTTATATATTTAGCAGATTATTATTTGTATGTCATTTTTACGAACAAAACATATTAGGAAAAAGAACATTTTATATGTATGTAAAACCGTATACATTCCTCAAAAAATATAACATTCTTATAAGAGTTATTTTACTTCTTGATTTACGATTCTGTTAATTATATAGAACACATTTTGTACTGAAAAATTTGCCTTGGAAATCGCATCTGATACTTAAATGTTCCCTTTTAAACTCCAATGTACTCAAAAATAAAGAAATGGAAAATCTATTCCTGAGTTTAAATAGTGTATTATTTGTTTTAAAGTCAAATAAATTTTACAACATTTGAATTTTGAAAGTTATTCCCTTGAAAAAACACATTGAACCGTAGGTAACCACGTAAATTGAAATATCAATTCTAATTTGGAGATACTTCGTATTTTAAAAGGCTTCGTATCAACATGTATCCCTAAGGTATTCAGTTTGTTCAATAAACGTATTTGATGAAGGGCGGGTTTAGAAGCATTAAACTGGGATTGAGGAACTTTATTTCCTCTTAGATAAAGTCTTCGGTCGAGAACAAATTTACTCGTTTTAAAGAATTTCAGACAAACTCGTTATCTCATGGGGAAATACGTAAAGTAATGCATTTTGCAGTTTAATAGATATGATGTTGCGTGCGTATCCTAAAGATGTACTATTATACACTGAAAAACAGAAAATATAACTGAAGGTAAAATGTTCAAATTTGGAAATCAGAACAAACTTTTAGATCACATTATATATTTTGTAAATCTAAACTATTCTGAGGTATTTGAAAAGTGATATTTAAAATAAAAATGTGAAAAAAACTACAACTGTAGTTAGAAATGTTTCATGATATGAGAAATTTATAAATGTACATAAACGAATAAAAATTAATTTGAAACTAATAAACTAAAATGTACATAAAAGCATTATTTAATATTTGTAGAATCTGGAATGTGCATGCTGTGAATACAATTAATTATTCATAATTTAAAATTAACTGCACTCTATTAAAAGGATGGATTTTACTCTAGCATTAGATATATTTAGTGGATTACACATTTGTATATCATTTTTGTGAAAATAAATATATTAACAACAATAGAATTTTATGTATTTTTTTGTTGAAACTATATTTTGATTACTTTTGATTTATGGTCCTGTCCAGAAGAGAGAATACAATTTGTTCATTTTGCCCGCAAAAACACATTTGATAATTTAAGTTCCTCTTTAAACTTGCATTCCAATGTACTTAAAAATGAAGTTCCTCAGTTGAACATTTCCTCAGTTGAAAAATTGTATTATTAATTTCGAAGTCAAAAAATTTTTACTGTATTTAAATTTGTAAGTTATTTCCTTGAAAAGCACATTGAACCATAGGTAACCACGCAAACTGAAACATTAATTCCAATTTTTAGATTCTTCGTATTTTAAAAAGTTTTGTATCAACATGTATCCCTGAGGTATTCAGTTTGTTCATCGCAGCAGCTTTGAATACTCTCAGCGTATTTTACGAAGGGTTTAGAGGCATTAAAGTCGGATTGAGAAACATTATTTCCCTTTAGTTAAAGTAATTGGTTGAGAACAAATGTACTCTTTTTAGTGAATTTCAGACAAACTCGTTATCACACGAGGAAATATGTAGAATAATGCATTTTGCAGTTTAATAGGTATGATATTGCATCTTTATCCTGAAGACATTCTATTATAGTTTGGAAAACAGAAAATAAGACTGAATGAGAAATATAATCCTAATTTGGGGATGGGAAAAAAATTATATCACATTACACATTTTGTGAAATCAAGCTTTTATGAGGTGTTCGAAAAGTAATATTTAAAAATAAAAAGGTGAATTAAATTACAGCTGCATTCAAAAAAATTTCATAATATGGTCGAGTTATAAATGTATATAAATAAATAAAAGTACCATGAAACTAAGTAAATAAAAATACTATTTAATATTTGTACTATCTATAGAGTGGAATTTGTGAGTAGAATATTTAGTCATAATTTAAAGTTTATTGCAATCTAGTAAAAGGAAGAATTTTACTCTAGCTTAATATATATTTAGTAAGTTACACATTTGTATATAAATTTTATGAAACAAATTATATTGACATCAAAAGAATTTGTTTTAAGATATTATTCTTACAACTTTATTATTACTTCTTTTTATAGATCCTATTGACATGTAGAACACAATTTGGATATTTGGTCTAGAAAACCACATTTGATATTAGAAGTTCCTCTATAAACTTACATTCCAATGCTTAAAAATGAAAACTTTTCTGTATTTCAGATATTGTATTATCTATTTCGAAGTCAAATACATTTTACTGCATTTAAAATTAGCAGGTTATTCTCTTAAAAAAAAACACTGAACCATAGGTAGCCACGTAAATTAAAACATCAATTCTTATTTGGAAATACTTCTTATTTTAAAAAGGTTCTGTATCACCATGTATCTTTAAGGTATTCAATTTGTTCATCGGAGCTTTGAATACTCTCAGTGTATTTGATGTAGGGTTTAAAGGCATTAAATTCAGTTTTCTAAATTTTATTTCCCCTTAGATAAAGCCTTTGGTTGAGAACAAATTTATGCATTTTAAAGTATTTCAGACTAACTCGTTATCACATGAGAAAATACGTAAAGAAATGCATTTCGCAGTTTAATAGATATGATGTCACATCCGTATTCTAAAGATTTTCCATTATACACTGGAAAACAGAAAATAAGACTGAAGGAAAAATATCATCTAAATTTAGGAATAGTAAGAAGTTTTAGATCACATTACATATTTTGCAAATTTAAACTTTTATGCGCTGTTTAAAACTGTAGACTTTGCAACTGTTGTTGGAATGTTTCATGATATAAGATATTTAGAAAATTTTATAAATAAATAAAAAGTACCTGGAAACTACCCTAATAGCATGCATGGTCACAGTGACGTCACTGTGAGTCGCTTTGGTCACATCACATCGGTGACCAAAATGCCACCACTCAGTGACGTCACATTGTGACTGAGATGTGACTTTCTTAAAAATATTTAGAAATTTATAAATATCCTTCAAAACACGTTATTTACTTTAAAAAACATGATTCTGGCAATTTATGTATCGTCGCTTTTGTCTCAGTTTCGTCACAATGTTAATGTCAAATTAGTAACAAATGACACATTTTTCACAAATTTGTCACATTGTGACCACTTTGTGAAACGTCACAAAAAAGCTCTAAAACGGCCATAACGACTTCACGTTTTAGTCACTGTGACTTCACATCGACGTCACGTGACGTCACATCGACAATCGATGGTCCCAAAGTCACAATGTGACTTTACAACGACGTTGCAGTGACGTCACCATGATTTACGGGTAATTAACTAAAATGTACATAGAATTGGTATATAATATTTGTACTGTCTTGAAGGTATACTTTATTAGCAGAACGAATTAGATAAAATTTAAAATTTATTGCGCTCTCTAGCTTTATATATTTTTTGTACATTACATATGTGTATAATATTTTTGCAAAACAAATTATGTTAACAACAGAATTTTCATATTTTTGTATTCAAATTTTTGTATCAACATGTATTCCTGTGGTATTCAGTTTGTTCATCGCACCTATAATTCTTTTAGCGTATTTGATGAAAGGCTTAGAGACATTAAAGTCGGATCTAAAAATTTTATTTCCCCTTAGATAAAGTCTTTGGTATAGAACAAATTTACTCGTTTTAAAGTATTTCAGATAATTTCGTTATCACATGACGAAATACGTAAAGTAATACATGTTGCAGTTTAATAGAAATGATGTGACATCCGTATCCTATAGGTGTTCTGTTATACACGGTAAAACAGAAAATAAGACTGAAGGAAAAATATCATCTAAATTTGGGAAAAGAAAAAACACAGATTTGATCACAGTACACATTTTGTAAATTTAAACTGTTCTGAAGTATTCGAAAAGTAGTATATAAAATAAAAATAAGAAAGAAATTTCAGCTATAGTTCAGATTGTTTCATGATATGGGCGATTTATAAATAATTGAGCATAATTAAATAAAAAAAAGGTTGAAACTAATTAAATAAAAAGTACATTGAATTAGTAATTAATATTTGTACTATCTAGAAAGTGGACTTTGTGAAATGAATGATATGAATTTGAATTTATTTAACTCCATTAAAAGAAGGAATGTTTTCTCTAGCTTTGAACATATCTAGTAGATTACATATTTGTATGCAATTTTATTGAAACAATATGTATTAACAACAAAGGATTTTTTTAACGGTTACATTGAATAAATAGAACATAATTTAGATATTTTACCTGAAAAAAATGTATACAAAAACATTCCTTTTTAAACTTGAATGTACTTAGAAATGAAGAAATGGTAAACCATTGGCTGAGTTTAGATATTGTTTTATTTATTTTCAGTCGTTGTTCTAAAAACTATTTTCGCTGTTCTAAAAACTTCTTTTTATTTACGATCATGTTAACAATGTAGGTAACAATTTGGATATTTTGTGTGGAAAAACACATTTGATCCTAGATGTTCTTTTTAAAACTTGCATTCAAATGTACTTAAAATTTCATAAACGGAAAACATTTATGGATTTCTGATATAGTATTATCTATTTCAAAGTCAAATAAATGTTACTATATTTGAATTTCCCATGTTATGCCATTGAAAAAACACATTCAACCATACGTAAGCACATAAATTGAAACATTAATTCTAATTCTGAGATACTTCGTAATTTAAAATTCTGTATCAACGTATATCACTTAGGTATTCAGTTTGTTCATCGCATCTTTGAATACGGATCTCGGCGTATTTTATGAAGGGCTTAGAGGCATTAAAATCGGATTGAGATTAGTCCCCTTAGATAAAGTCTTTGGTTGAGAACAAATTTACTCGTTTTAAAGAATTTCAGACAAACTCGTTATTATACGAGGAAATACGCAAAGTAATGTATTTTGCAATTTAATAGATATGATATTACATCCTTATCCTGAAGATGTTCTAGTATAGTTTGGAAAACAGAAAATAAGACTGAATGAGAAACATCATTTTAATTTGGGAATGGGAATTTTTTTTTTTTACCTCAATACACATTTTGTGAAATCATTCTTTTATGAGGTATTCGAAAAGAAAAATTTAAAATAAAAATGAGAAAGAAATTACAGATATAGGCCGATTGTTAATTGATATGGGTGATTTATAAATAAATGTCCATAAATAAATTACGTACTTTAAAACCAGTTTACATAAAAATACTATGTATATGTACTATGCATATGTACATAAAAATACTATGTAATATTTGTACTGTCCAGAAAGAGGAATTTGCGAGTAGAATTAATTAGTCATAATTTAAAATTTATTGCAATCCGTTAAATGGAGGAATTTTACTCTAGATTTATATATATTTAGTAGGTTACATATTTCTATGCCAGTTTTGAGAAACATAATTATACTAACAAAAAAAATTTAAGATATTATTTTTTTAAATTTTCTATTACCTCTTTATTTGCTGTCTTGTTGAGAAAATAGAACACAATTTAAATATTTTGCCTGGAAAAACACATATGATACTAGAAGTTCCTTTTTAAATGTGCATTCCAATTCACTTAAAAATGAAGAAATGGAAAATTTTTTTGTGAGTAGAATGATTCAGTCATAATTTAAAATCTATTGCACTCTATTGAAGGAGGGACTATACTTAAGCTTTATATATTTTTAGTAAATTACATAAATATATAACACGTATATAACGTAACCTATATATACAGGGTGGTCATAAAAAACTTTGCCGATATATGGAGCTCTAGCGGCCAGTTCTCTCAACCGATCGAGTTGAAATTTCAGATATAGCTATTCAGAGGTATAAGCTCGAGATTCTGTGAACGGCAACAAAATGGCGCTCACGGTTACGGTTATAGTTACAGAAACTCGAAAATTTCTGATGGCAACACGCATTTTTTTCATCGCAAGAAATGGACATGTTATGCACGTTCAAAAAACCGTTCTGGGAATCCTCCCGCCCATAGAAAAATCTCAATTGGGGCGCAAGGAGAAAATTTGCATATGACACAGAGTCAGTACACTAATCTCTGATTATAATACAGATCGGAGATACTAAAACTTTTATTTTGATTGCACATTTTCCACATGGGTGCCATCACAGACAATTAATGGTGATGGACCCATGTGGAAAATGTGTAATCAAAATAAAAGTTTTAGTTTCTCCGATCTGTATTGTAATCAGAGATTAGTGTACTGACTCTGTGTCATATGCAAATTTCCTCCTTGCACCCCAATCGAGTTTTTTCTATGGGGGGGGGGAGGATTCCCAGAACGGTTTTTTGTGCGTGCATAACATGTCCGTTTCTTGCGATACACGTACGGTTCCAACGCTCTTTAGGATTTTCGCATGCGCTGAGTATTTTGCGATGAAGAAAAATGGGTGTTGCCATTGGAAATTTTCGAGTTTTTATAAATATAACCTTAACCGTGAGCGCCATTTTTTTGTCGTTCACAAAATCTCAAGCTCATACCTCTGAATAGCTATATGTGAAATTTCATTTCGATCGGTTGAGTGGACTGGCCGCTAGAGCTCCGTATATCGGCAAAGTTTTTTTATAACCACCCTGTATAACGTTAATAATAATATAATAAAATATAAAATGATTAACCTTATTATAATTACTAACTAATTAGTTCAACATAAAATTAGTATTTAATATATGTACTATCTAGAATGTGCAAGCTGTGAGTAGAATTAACTAGTCATAATTTAAAGTATACTGTACTCTATTAAAAGGAGGCAAATTGCTCTAGCTTTAAATATATTTAGTAGATTATATATTTGTATGTCATTTTTGTAAAAATAAATATATTAACAACAAAATATTTTTTAGATGTATTATTCTTAAAACTATTTTTTACTTCTTTTTATTTTCGGTACTGTTAAGAAAATAGAACACAATTTGGAGATTTTGGGTGGAAAAACACATTTTACTAGAAGTTCCTTTTTAAACTTGCATCCCAGTGTATTTAAAAATGAAGAAATGGGAAGTTTCTCGATTTCAGATATTGTATTATATATTTGGAAGTCAAATAAATTTTATTATATTTAAATTTTGCAAGTTAGTCCTTTGAAAAAACACATTGAACCATAAGTAACCAAGTAAATTGAAACATCAATTCTAATTTGGAGATACTTCGTATTTTAAAAAGTTTTGTATCAACACGTATCCCTGAGGTATTCTGTTTGTTCATCGCAGCTTTGAATACTCCTAGCGTATTTGATGAAAGGTCTAGAGGCATTAAATTCGGATTGAGAAACTGTATTTCCCCTTAGATAAATTCTTGGTTGAAAAAAAAATACTCGTTTTAAAGAATCTCAGACAAATTCGTTATGATACGAGGAAATACGCAAAGTAGTGAATTTTGCAGTTTAATAGATATGATATTAGATCCGTAGCCCGAAGATTTTCTATTATAGTTTGGAAACAGAAAATAAGACTGAACGAGAAATATCATCCTAATTTGGGAATGGGAAAAAAGTTTAAGATTACATTACGCATTTTATAAAATCAAGCTATTATGAGATATTCGAAAAATAGTAATTAAAATAAAAATGAGAAAGAAACTACAACTGTAGTTGGGAATAGTTCATGATATAAGAGATTTATAATTGTACATAAATAAATAAAGAAGTGCCTGGAAACTAATTAACTAAAATGTACATAAAATTATTATTTAATACTTGTACTGTATAGTATGTGCACTTAATCAGTAGAACGAATTAGTGATGATTTAAATATTATTGCACTCTCTAGCTTTATATATATTTTGTAGATTACATGTGTGTATAACAACAGAATTTCCACATTTTTGTAACATGTATACCTAAAGGTATTCAGTTTTTTCATCGTAGGTTTGAATATTCTTAGCGTATTTGATAAAAGGTTTTGGAGCATTAAAGGCGGATTGAGAAATTTTATTTCAACTTAGATAATGTCTTTGGTTGAGAAAAAATTTAATCTTTTTAAAGTATTTCAGACAAATTCGTTATCACATGAGGAAATACGTAAAGTAATGCATTTTGGAGTTTAATACATATGATGTTACATCTGTATCCTGAAAATGTTCTATTATACCAATAGAAAACAGAAAATAAAACTGGAGGAAAAACATCACCCAAATTCGGGAATCGGAAAAAGTTTTAAATCACATTACACATTTTGTAAATTTAAACTATTCTGAGGTATTCGAAAAGTATTATATAAAATGAAAATAAGAAAGAAATTTTAGCTATAGTTGAGATTGTTCCATGATGTGGGCGATTTATAAATAATTGAGCATAATTAAATAAAAAACTTTGCAACTAATTAAATAAATTGTACATAAAAATAGTAATTAGTTTTGTACTATATAAAATATATAAGATTAGTTTTGTAGTATATAAAATAGACTTTGTGAATTGAATGATTTAGGCCTAGTTCTGAATTTATTTAACTCATTAAATCTAGGAATTTGTTCTCTAGCTTTAAGCATATCTAGTAGATTGCATATTTCTATGTAATTTTATTGAAACAATATTTATGAACAATAAAATGTTTCTTTTATGTAATTATTCTTTGTATTCTTTTCTTTTTGTTACGATTACGTTAAATATATAATTTGGATATTTTACCCGAAAAAAAATGATACAAAAATATGCCTTTTTAAACTCGAATATACTTAAAAATGAAGAAATAGAAAACCTTTTGCTGAGTTTAGATATTGTTTTTTATTATTTTTTGTTGTTGTTTTAAAGCCAAATATATTTTACTATATCTAAATTTTGCAAGTGAATACCTAAATTTTGCTCTTGAAAAAACTCATTGAATCAGAGGTAACAACGTAAATTGAAACATCAATTTTAATTTGAAGATACTTCGTATTTTACAAGGTGTTGTATCAACACGTATCCTCGAGGATTATTTACAAGTTCGTTCATCGCAGCTTTGAATACTCTTAGCATATTTGATGAAGTGTTTAGAGGCATTAAAGTCGGACTGAGAAACTTTATTTCCCAGTTAGATAAAGTCATTGCTTGAGAACAAATTTACTCGTTTTAAAGTATTTCAGACAAACTTGTTATCGCATGATAAAATACGTAAAGTAATGCATTCTGCAGTTTAATAGATATGTTGTTGCATCCGTATCCTGAAGATGTTCCATTACAGTTTGAAAAACAGAAAATAATACTGAATGAGAACTATCATCCTAATTTGGGAATGGGAAAATTTTTTATATCACATTACAAATTTGTAAAATCAAGTTTTTATGAGGTATTCGAAAAGTAGTATTTAAAATAAAAATGAGAATGAAATTACGGCTACAGTTGAGATTTTTTCCTGATATGGACTGTTTTATAATTTTTATATATTATGGATATTTTATATTATTATTATATATTATCGTTTTATAATATTATGGATTGTTAAATAAATGTACATAAATAAATAAAGTACCTCGAAACTTATTAACTAAAATGTACGTAAAAATACTATTTAATATTCGTACTATCTATAGAGTGGAATTTGTATGTAGAATGATTTAGTAATAATTTAAAATTTATTGCAATCTGTTAAAAGGAGGAATTTTACTCTAACTTTATATATATTTAGTAAGTTGCATATTTGTATACCTGTTTTGAGAAACAAAATTATATCATGAAAAGAATTTTTAAAGATATATTTTAAAACTTTTCTCTTACTTCTTTTTTTACTGTCCTGTGTAGAAATACAACACAATTTGTTCATTTTGCATGGAAAAACACATTTGATACTTGAAGTTCCTTTTTTAATTTGCATTCCAATCTACTTAAAAAGGAATGAATGGAAAACTTTTTCTGTATTTCACATATTGTATTATCAATTTCGAAGTGAAAAAAAAATTTACTATATTTAAATTTGCAAGTTATTCCCTTTAAAACACACATTGAACCATAGATAACCACGTAAATTGAAACATCAATTCTAATTTGGAGATACTTCTTATTTTAAAAGGTTTTGTATCAACATGTATCCCTGAGGCATTGATTTTGTTCATCGCAGCAGCTTTGAATACTCTTAGCGTATTTGATGAAGAGTTTAGAGGAATTAAAGTCGGATTGAGAAACTTTATTTCCCCTTAGATAAATTATTTGGTTTAGAATAAATTTACTCGATTTAAAGTATTTCAGACAAACTCGTTATCAAATGAAGAAATACGCAAAGTAATGCATTTTTCAGTTTAATAGATATGATGTTACATAAACACTTCCTCGTATCCTTAAGATATTATATTATATACAGGAAAACAGAAAACAAGGCTGAATAGAAAATTCCATCCAAATTTGGAAATCGGAAATTTTTTTTTGATCGCATTACAAATTTTGTAAGTTTAAGCTGGGACATTTTCCCTGGTAAAACGGGTTTGGTACTAGCAATTCCTTAAAACTTAAATTCGAATATACTTAAAAATGAAGAATTGTATAATCTGTTTCGAAGTAAAATAAATTTTACTATATTTAAATTTTGTAAGTTACCCCTTGACAAAACATTTAAAGTATTTTATACAAACCCGTTACACATGAGGATTTACGTAAAATAATGCATTTTGTAGTTTAATAGATATGGCGTTACATCGGTATTCTAAAGATATTCTATTACACACCTTAATGTAGAAAATAAGACTTAAGTAAAAATATGATCCGAAATTTTAGATCGCATTAAACATTTTGTAAATTTAAGATATTTGTAATTAATTATTTTCTGAGGTATTCTAAAAGTAATATTTTAATTAATAGTGAGAAAGAAATACAACTGTAGTTGGGAATGTTTCATGATATGAGAGATTTATAAATGTATATAAATAAATAAAAAATGCCCTTAAAGTAAATAGCCTTATTTATATTTATTAACTGATTTACTTGGCATAAAATTAGTAATTAATGTGTGTACTATCTAGAATGTGCATGTTGTGAGTAGAATAAATTAGTCATAATTTAAAATTTACTGTACTCTACTAAAAGGAGGAATTTTATTCTAGCTTTAAGTATATTTCCTATATTTAAAGTATATCATACTTGTATTTGTAGGCCGTTTTTGTGAAAATAAATAAACCGGGTATCCCAAAAATGATTGATGGATTTTAAAATTCAATAACGGTGACAGCTATTTAAAAAAAAAAAATGCAGGAAAGTTATGTATAATGTCAGGAGTTTTTTTTTTTTTTTTTTTTTTTTTACCGTAATTTTTTATTTTGGTTCGAATCTCAAACAATAGGTGGCGCTGACGGCGATTGAAGGCCAGGTCGACGCTTCACTCAGCACTGATCACCTGGCCTTCAATCGCCGTCAGCGCCACCTATTGTTTGAGATTCGAACCAAAATAAAAAAAACCTCCTGACATTATACATAATTCTCCTGCAAAAAAATGTTTAAATAGCTGTCACTGTTTGCAAGTTATTGAATTTTTAAATCCATCAGTCATTTTTGGGACACCCGATATTAACAACAAAAGAATTTTATAAATATAAATATATATAGGACAGTTGCACCATAAAATTTAACTAATAATAACAACACATTACTCAGTGGTGCACAAAACAGGAATTTTAATATACATTTGTACAATTAAAATAAAATAAAACTTTCAGTGTTTCGCGCCGTCTTCTGCGGGCGTCTTCAGGAAATATGATAATGGAAGAACCTAAAAAACATGTAAAGGTCCTTCCATTATCATATTTTCCTGAAGACGCCCGCGGAAGAGGCGCGAAACACTGAAAGTTTTATTTTATTTTAATTGTACAAATGTATATTAAAATTCCTGTTTTGTGCACCACTGAGCAACGTGTTGTTATTATTAGTTAAAAGAAGTTTAATATATATTATTCTTAAAACTATTTTTTTACTTCTTTTTATTCACGGTACTGTTAAGAACATGGAAAAACACATTTGATACTGAAATTTCCTTTTTTAACTTGCACCTCAGTGTATTTAAAAATGAAGAAATGGAATTTTTTTCTGTATTTCAGATATTGTATTATCAATTTCGAAGTCAAATAAATTTTACTGTTTTTAAATTTTGAAAATTATTCCCTTTAAAAACACATCGAACCGTAAGTAATTACGTAAATTGAAATATCAAATCTAATCTGGAGATACTTGGTATTTTAAAAGGCTTTATATCAACATGTATCCCTGAGGTATTCAATTTGTTCAACGCAGCTTTGAATATGTGTATTTGATGAAGGGTGGGTTTAGAAGACATTAAAGTCGGATTGAGAAACTTTATTTCCCCTTAGATAAAGTCTTCGGTTGAGAACAAATTTACTCGTTTTAAAGTATTTTCAGACAAACTTGTTATTACTTGGGGAAATACGTCAAGTAATGTATTTTGCAGTTTAATAGATATGATGTTGCATCCGTATCCTAAAGATGTTCTATTATACACTGGAAAACAGAAAGTAATACTGAAGGTAAAATATCCTATTTTTTCAGATCGCATTACACATTTTGTAAATTTAAACTATTCTGAAGTATTCAAAAAGTGACATTTAAAAAAAATGAAAAAGAAGCTACAGCTGTAGTTGGGAACGTTTCATGATTTGAGGAATTTATAAATGTACATAAAAAATAAAAATTTCCTTGAGACTAATTAACTAAAATGTACATAAAAAAGTATTTAGTACTTGTAATATGTAGAATGTGCATGCTGTGAGTAGAATTAATTATTAACAATTTAAAATTTACTGTACTCTATTAAAAGGAGGGATTTTACTGTAGCTTTAAATACATATAGTAGATTACATATTTGTAAGTAATTTTTGTGAAAATAAATATATTAATAACAATTGAATTTTTTTATATATTTTATTCTTAAAACTTTTTATACTTCCTTCTTTATTATTCTGTTAAGAAAATAGAACACATTTTGGACATTTTGCTTGGAAAAACACACTTGATTCTAAAATTTCCTCTTTATACTTGCATTCCAGTTTATTTAAAAATGAAGAAACGAAATATTTTTTCTAGATTTAGGATTTTGTATTATCTATTTTTCAGTCAAATAAATTTTGCAAGTTATTCCCTTCAAAAAAACATTGTGCCATAGGTAACCACGTAAACTGAAATATAATTCTAATTTGGAGATACTTTGTATTTTAAAAGGTTTAATATCAACACTTATCCCTGAGGTATTCAGTTTGTTCATGGTACTTTGAATACCCTTTTAGCGTATTTGATGAAGTGTTTAGAGGCATTAAATTCGGATTGAGAAACTTTATTTCCCCTTAGAAAATGTATTTTGTTGAGAACAAATTTTCACTTTTTAAAGTATTTCAGACAAACTCATTATCACATGAGGAAATACGTAAAATAATGCATTTTGCATATTAATAGATATGATGTTACATCCGTATCATAAAGATGATCTATTATACACTGGAAAACAGAAAATAAGACTGACGGGAAAATATCATCCAAATTTGGGAATCGGAAAAACACAGATTGGATCACAGTACACATTTTGTAAATTTAAGCTATTCTGAGGTATTCGAAACATAATATTTAAAATAAAAATGAGAAATATATTACAACTGTAGGTAGAAATGTTTCATGATATGACCACTTTAAGGATATGCTACTATAAACTAATTAACTAAAATCTACATAAAACTATATTTAATATTTGTACTATCTAGAATGCACATGCTGTGAGTAGAATGAATTAGTCATAAATTAAAAATTATTTTATACTATTAAAGGCAGGGATTTCACTTAATCTTTACATATAGAGGAGAAATTTGACGAAAGAAAAATCTTTAAAGAACTGTTTCATTTCTTTATAATATATCTACAAAAATAGTTGTAGTAAAAAGTATATCTTATATAGGTCAGTCTATCTCTCAAGCAAATATTATTTGATTTTAAACTAACAAATTACTATAAAACTCAATTATCCAAATTATTAAACTAAATAAACCGAAATTCACCATATCTCATAACAGATGCATTTTAATTTCTATTTTATTTTCCTATTTTAAGAGAAAATAAAGGGATTCCGTTGCCTCAATTACAAAATTGGTAATAAAAATTATAAAAAAATAATATATCAAATATAAATTTAGATACAGCTTTGAAAGAAACATGGGAAAGTTTTGCGCATTTTAATTTCTATTTTTTGTTTCAATTTTAAGAGAAAATGGAATGTTCTGTTACCATAATTACAAAATGGGTACTAAGAACTATAAAAAAATATTATCACAAATTAAATTCAGATACAGCTTTCAAAAAATTGTGTAAAATTCGCAATAGCGAAAAATGCAAAACCGAAATTGCAGGGAAAAGTGTTGCCATTCGCAAAATAACTCATGCGTTACGTACAAATACGTTTGGCCTTTCTAATATAGATTTAGTAGATTACACATCTGTATGTCTTTTTTGTGAAACCAAAATGAATTAACAAGAAAACATTGTATTTGAATATTATTCTTAAAATTTATTTTCACTTTTTTATTTATCGTTCTGTTAAGAAAATAGAACACAATTTTTACATTTGTCTTGGAAAAACACACCTTATACTAGAAGTTCCTTTACAAAATTGCATTCCAATTTACATAAAAATGCAAAAACGGAAAATTTTCTCGATTTCAGATATTGTATTATCTATTTCGAAGTCAAATAAATTTTATTGTACTTTAATTTTATAATGTATTCCCTTGAAAAAACACATTGAACCATAGGTAACCACGTAAACTGAAACATCAATTTTAATTTGGACATACTTCGTATTTAAAAGGTTTTGTATCAACATGTATCCCTAAGGTATTCAGTTTGTTCATAGCAGCTTTGAATACACTCAGCGTATTTGATGAAAAGTTTAGAGGCATTAAAGTTGGATTTAGAAACTTTATTTCCCCTTAGATAAAGTCTGGTTGAGAACAAATTTACTCGTTTTAAAGTATTTCAGACAAACTCGTTATCACATGAGGAAATAGGTAAAGTAATGCATTTTACAATTTAATAGATATGATGCTACATCCGTATCATAAAGATGTTCTATAGTACAAGTGAAAAACAGAAAATAAGACTGAAGGGAAAATATCATCCAAATTTGGAAATCGGAAAAAGTTTTAGATTACATTATATATTTTGCTAGCACACAAGATTTTATGAGATATTCAAAAAGGAATTTTTAAGCTAATAGGGCGTAGAAGACTGATGCTATAGTTACAAATTTTTCGTCATCAACGAGATTTATAAATAAATTAACAACTTAAATTAGTTAGTTAATTAAACCTTAAACTAATTAAGTAGAATATACATAAAATAGGACCCTATATTTCTATTTCCTAGGATTTGTTTTCTCTATGAATTTTAATATCTATATTTCTTTTCAATATCAATATAATTAAATTTTGAAAATTCTAAAAGAAAAATTTTCATTCCTTTCTTTATTTAAACATTTAAAATTATTTTTTTCAATAAAAAAATGTATAATCTCAAAATATTAAAGCCAATCAAGCCAGGAATGATAAGCTGAAATAGTTTGAAAAGATTGTTGGATTGAATTTTCTACTTTTTTCACACTAAAAAAAATCAATGTATCAATGTATCAATCTGTATCAATGTACCCCACTTCCCCCTATATCATTTTATAATGATATCATGATGATAGTTTTAGCAATAAATTTTAAAGCTTCGCATCTATATTTACTTCTCTGTTTTATAACTTAAATTTTATTTCTATTTTGTACTTAATTTAATGACATTTTATACGAGTTTTAAATATTTTAAATATAGTTTGATTATAAATAATTGAAATTTTTATATTTTTAATTGCTTATCCAACGAATGAATAAAAAATACAATATCTGAGTATATTATTGATAAATGTGGACCTATAAAATATAATCCATTTAAAACAAACAACATTTTCTTGTCACACTGCTTCAGAAGAAATTTTATTTTTGTCATTTATATTTATTTTTTCAAAATAAAATCTACAAATTTAATGCAATAAACGTAATAGCTAATTAAATACGTTGGTTAAAGTTTTCATTTTTTAATAAGCAGGTCTTATTGAGTTTGAATAGATATTTTTTTTCTTGATTTAGGGATAAATCCAGGTTAATTATAATTATCAAGTGACTCTTTGCAATCGCCAAGTCGTGTGTGCTTCCATTTGGATTAAATATAATGTAGATTTCGTGTCTTATTTTCAAGAAATAGGTCGCCTTTAACCTTACCTATGTGGTGCATGTAATGGTCTGCATATGTACATTCCAATTATGTTTAAATTGCATAGAAGTAAAACTGTTTATTATAAACAGCGTATCTCCAGCGTAAATATTGAAGGTATGCGTGTATGTACACAACCTATATCACTAACTGTCCAAATGCTTTTTGTTTATTCCCTGCGAACATTAGACATTGCGAACCCTAAAATAATTATTAATATTAGAGTTTTAAAGCTCATCAAGTCAGTTTTATTGTAAGTAATAGTCAAATCAAAATAAATAAAAATTATTGGTGGCTACAATCTATTTTCATTGTTATAAATAATTCTTAAGTCATTTATCGCTCAAAAAGACCCGTCTGATAATGTTAAGTCTATGGGGCCCTTATTTTCACATCTCTTGCTCAAATTTTATTATTTTCACATGATTTGTTTGTAATAGGATAGCTCAGGAGGATGTACAACTGGACTAGCTTTTACATTTGCGCCTTAACTATAGGACTTTTCAAACAAATTACTTTAAATTTTGGAACCTAATGAAACCGCTTCTAAAATTGAAACTACATCATAATATAAAGACAATATAACCAAAATCGTAAAACTAAAAACTAGCCCGGTTGTAGATCGTCCTAAGCTAGCCTATGAAAAAAACGCATTAAAATATTAAAATTTGAGCGAGATATTTGAAAAGAAAGCCCCCGTTGACTCAACATTACCATCCGGGTATTTTTGAGTGATTCGAGTGGTTTTTAAGTTCAGATCTATACGAAATGACACATATATATTCGCTCGTACGCATTTTCAGAAAGAATTACGTTTTGAGCACCTTATCGCCAGAACAACGATTTTCGCAGAGATGAAGTTAATTCTACGCACCTTTCTTGTTTGTGACGTCAAACGCCTAACGAATAGCAACCCTTCCTTCTGCAAAAAGATCGCGCTTTTTGATCATTTGTTTTTCCGTAAATGTTATCAAACAAACATTATAATATGAGGAAACGTTATTCACCGTCGTTTACGATTAAAACATAGTTTAAAACAAAGAGCTTTTTCAGATTAAAATGCTTTAAATTTCACAGATCATCTGAACATAGTTTTTTTTTCTCAATTCAAAAATATTATTTCCTTAAAGCGCTATGTTCGAATAAATCGAGAAGTTAATTAAAAACAGTAGTAAAGATTCTCTTGTAATAAATATAATTGTATTAATCATATGTTTTATGACACATTTGAACTTAGTTTATTTTTTGTTTAGCGATGCAGCTAGCTGAACGTTCTCGCTTTCGCCAACTCGCCAAGGCTAGTGCTCAAAACGTGATTCTTTCTGAAAATGCCGCCCGTACGTACCTGAACATATACGCGTTTGCCGGTTTATCTGACTTTTTTTAAATGATAAATAATTTGTATGAAGCGTAGGATCTAATATTTAATTTAAAACACGTCAAATAACTTTTTTACATAAAAAAATCAATTAAGAAATCTTATTTATTTTGTTGTTTTAAATCCCTTTTCTAAACTGATTCACTTAAAAATGTATTACCATAAATGACTTTTTATGTTTTGATTGCTGTTCGTTAGACATATTAGAATAATTAATTTCTTAAGTAAAAAATAATCACATGCAGGAGACTAATCAGCATATTAATTGCAGACATTTTATTCACTTTTTATAGATGTACTTTTTTTTTTTTTTTTTTTTTTTTTTACAATGTCTCTTGTAAACACCTATTCTTATTTCAGGAAACTAATTATTTAAAAGGTATATCTTTATTCTATTGCAAAGATTCCCAAAGGGGATACATTTAATTTAAATAATTTTTGAATATTCCGATACTTTAAGATAAGATGTTTAGAAACGCTAAACTCGAAAATAGGAAATTCAATTTCCGTTCGGTGAACTTACAGGTTAAGATTAAATTCAATGATACTGAGAATATTGGAAATATATTGCATAGTTTTTTCTCTCTTTCTGGGATAATTTTTATTAAACTCAATTAATTCATATGTGATACTATTATATTTTTTATGCTTTTTGTATTTACTTACGAATTGTTTTGCTTTAAAGTATAGACATAATTTAAAAGAATACAAATTTATTTTTCTAGCTTTATCATTTTTTTCCACACCTGATGTGGAACTTTGAAACTAAAATATAGAATTTTCATATTTATTTTCGGTTAACGCTGTTAAAATCCAAAGTGACTACTTTTAGACATTTTTATTCGGAAATGCATGAAATACGCTGGCGTTTTTATTCAGAAACTATGTAATCGAAAAGCGTTTTCTATTTTTCGAGAAGTGAAAGAGACCATTCCAAAGTATTCCAAAGTGGACGTTTTTAACCAAATTTTAGGTCATATATGCGAGAGAAAATCTATTGTTACATGACAATAACCACTTCTAACTTGATTTATAAAAAAAAAAAAAAAAAAAAAAAAATTCTCAAAAAATGGACAACGTGTTTCGATTCCGAATTAACTCAATAGACAATCTTGTCAATTTTATTACCCTACGTTTAAGAATTTGTCAGAAAGTTTCGCGTTGTTTATAAGGGAACTTAAGAGCTGCATTAATAGATACGCACCTTAAATAACTTTTATAATTGCTAAGGTAGACGCTTCGCAGTCTATAGAACATAGGTTTTTTTTTTTTTTCATATAATAAGATAACTTTAATAGATTTTTTATGTTTAACCTTTTATACACGGATGGTACCTTAAAATACCATTAAAATAACCAAACTGAGCGAAAAATTAATTCGTATGATAAATTGTATGATTCAGTTATCAAACAATTCGTACGATAATGTGTTTTATTATTCTATTAAAATTCATATTTTTACAACCAATCTAATAAAATAACAACCGTATATAAACTAGTTTTAATAACCTAAATTATTATGTTATGTGAACGTGATCGAATATACAAAACGAATACTATACTTGTTATAAGCATTAAATACAATTGATTGTAAACATCATTTGAAACTTCATAGAACGTGCTGAATTTGAAATAATGTGATGAATGATAAATCAGTTATGAAATTACTGATTTTTTTAACCAGTTATGTTTATAGTACTAATATATTTATCAAAACATACTTTAGTGAAATTATTTAAGTATTTTTTCCGAAATATTAATTTTATTAATAAAGTAAAAAATTAAGTATTTAGAAATATTTCACTAGATTTCATGATTTCTTTAAGTTTTAAAAATATACTACAAATAATGTTTTTTGTATATGCATGCAACAATTATAGTTTGAATATTTTCAATCGTTAATGAATAATGTTGTATGTATCTTTTTAAAAATTGTTTTGATACATTATTTCAATTACAGTAGAATCCCATTAATACGAAATTCCGGTTAATATGAACTTATTTTATTTCTGATATATATTTACTGTATTTTCGTCCTTGACTGAATGTAGCTGGATTGCGAAATTTTCCGGATTACAGGTTGAATTCAGGAAAAACATGTAGAAGTTAGAATTGAACAAAACCACTATAAGGGGAGTATTTCATTCTTTAAACAGCTTGAATGAAAAAAAAAACTCAATAATGAAAAAAGAAAAAAAACGTATGTACACGAATGTAAAATGAAAACGGGCACTGGCAGAAATTAACTTAAAAAAATGAATGTCAATATATTTTCCGGTAGTTATAAAATTATCTTTTAAAAATGAAAAAAAAGTGTCTAATTCAAATGATAAACCTTTAATTTTTTTCACTTCATGTTTCATTTCACAAATGATCGTTTTTTGATGACCCCCTCCTTAATCAACCCGATGACTGAACAATTTATAAATTCACAATTTTGAACTGTATGTAATGCGTTGTCATGTTAATATAATTTCTGATTCTGAAGTAGCCCAGCAGCATTTTTAGAAAGAATCACGTTTTGAGCACCAGCCTTGGCGAGTTGGCGAAAGCGAGAACGTTCAGCTAGCTGCATCGCCAAAACACAAAATAAACTAAGTTCAAATGTGTCATAAAACATATGATTAATATAATTATATTTATTACAAGAGAATCCTTACTACTGTTTTTAATTAACTTCTCAATTTCTTTGAACATAGCGAGTTAATGAAATAATATTTTTGATTTGAGAAAAAAAAAACTATGTTTAGATGTTCTGTGAAATTTAAAGCATTTTAATCTGAAAAAGCTCTTTGTTTTAAGCTATGTTTTAATAGTAAACAACGGTAATAACATTTCATCATATTATAGTCTTTGCTTGATAACATTTACTGAAAAAACAAATGAACAATAATCGCGATCTCTTTGCAGAAGGAAGGGTTGCTATTCGCTAGGCGTTTGACGTCTCAAACAAGAAAGGGTGCGTAGCATTGACTTCATCTCCGCGCCAATCGTTGTTCTGGCGATAAGGTGCTCAAAACGTGATTCTTTCTGAAAATGCAGCCCGGCATGGTTAAACATAAAATATGTTTTTTTCCCCTGAAAGGTTTACAGGCTTACACGGCATGCTGGATCTTAGGATGCCATATTAGAGGATTTTTACAACACTTTCGAGTACTTACATTACACATTTTTACTGCTCATTATTTTTCTTATTTTATAAGAATTCCGGATAATACGATATTTTTATAATACCGAACTGACTCCGGTCGAAATTAGTTCGAATTAGTCAGATTTTACTGTGGTTATATTTTGTACGTATGATTAATTGTAACATTAAAATAAACATCAAGATAAAGAGTTACTTTCCTATTGAATATATGACATTTTTACGAAATGAAAATTAAATTCTTTAAAATTATATTATTTATTTTTGTCGTAACTGTATAGGTAAAGTTGCATATCCTCATAATCACACAGATTATGCTCCAAAAGAAAATTTTAAAAAGAATAGTAGAAGAATATACTTTAAAAATAATATATTCTATGTGGTTTATAAATGGTTTAATCGCAATTTTTTGCTATACTCCATGCAGCATATCTTCAAAGTATAAAAGTAAACGCATGTGATCAACTTAATTATGCAAAATTAGATAATCTTTTTACGAAAACATTAAATAATAAAAAAAATAGTTATATGACGCATATTTAATGAGCAAATAGAAAATTCTAAAAAGTATTACAGTATATTAATCACGTGCGTTTTCTTAGATTTTGTTACGAAATATTTCTTTTACTTTCGTCTCTAGTATCAAATTCAGTGTATCAAAATGTTTGTGTGTAAAAAGTATATGTTCAGTGTATTAAAATCTTTTTGAAGCATAATAATAATTTTTTTTTTTTTTTTTTTTTTTTTTTTTTTTTTTTTTTTTTTTTTTTTTTTGCCGGATAATAAAATATTTATATTTAAAATTAAATCAAAAGTAAATGAAATATTCTGCTTTTCCATTATGCACACTTACAAGGCATTATCACCTAGTTATCAAAATGCTGTAGGAGGATCATGGCTTCATAATTGGGGGATAATGAAGGATTTGATTAGTTAAAATAAAGGCAGTATTAAACTAATAATTATTTACAATGTTGAAGGTTTGACTAACAAATAAAACTATATGTCAAGATTATAAAAACTTGTAATGTATTTTTAAAGATTTTTAAAATTTTTAAGGTATTTTTTATCAAAAACAAAATCGACTGAATTGGAATATTTTGTAATAATGAGGTAAAATATGCCACACATTCTCATATAATACAATGCTTGTTTTTATGAATGATTTAAAGACGATGAAAAATGTTAACAATGTGATTTTGACAATTAATTTTTCTTTACATACACATATATTTATTTTTAAGCAATACAGTACGTAATATGGTATTTTAGATGATACAAATAACAGCTATTACGTTTTCCGAATTTAAAAACGAAATATGAAAAAAAGATCTTAAGAAATATTTTTCAATAATTGATGTTAAAGATAATAACTCTTATAATACAAGTTAAGATGCTTAACAATATCAAAATGTCGAAAAAAATGAAAAAAAAACAAATATAATATTTATTGCTTTAAAGCAAACTATATATCAAGATTTTTATTTAATCAACAAAAGTATATTTTCTGCAAAGAAGAAAATTTTTTATTTTATGTCATAACTCAAGTCATGAAATATAATCTAAATAACATTTTTTTTTCAATTTAATTATCCGCTTTTAGAAACTCCATTGCTAAATCATCACAATTCTCTATAACATTGTATTTAAATATTCTTTATTCATTTAAAATATTATTAATTAGTTTCAAATACCGATAATGAATGATTCCATTCTTAGGGTTACTTTTTATTATTAATATTTGAACATTATAATGAACATTATATATTTGAACATTTTATTATTAATATTTGACTTATTCACACATTGCTTAGTTTCAATGTTATCTCACATAAAGCAATCATGAAACTATTGAAATTTAGCGTATAATATAATGTTCAAATTAGAAAAAAGGGAATTTTTAATTCAAAGCGGCGAAAATTTTATAAAACAATATTAAATAAGTGCATCTTAATGAAAATTTTATGAAATAGTAACATTGTAAAATAATTCAGAACAAAGATAAAGGGATTAAAATACCAAAAGAAACTTATGTTTTAGTTGATATTATATTTGAATAATTGTACTTAATGTCACTTGATACTCTATTGGGAGCCATCAATAAGATTAATAAAGCAATGAGAAATATTACTAAAGAAGTCAAACAAAACTTGTATGTTTCCCTATGGTGCTTGCATAAGTATAAAACTACAGCGCTTATATATTAATGAGTTAGAAGATTTTAAACTAATCATTTTTGAATTGTTTTGAACATGAGAAATACATTTCTTAACTGCAGCTTCATAATTAGACTAATTCAAAAATTAGCTTTATAGCAATAACAATATCAAATTTGCTAAAAACTACTAATATATATATATATATATAGAGAGAGAGAGAGACAGAGAAATCCTTAAAAGTACTTGTGTAAAATACTACATTTGTAATAGTCACTAATTTTTATAAAATACATATTTATATATCATGAAAAATTGAATATATTTTATGTATACTGTGACTGAATTTATTCATATCTCAACGTTATATATTTTTAACAAATTATACATTTACAATTAGGTCATAATTTAATTCATTAAAAATTATCTAAATATGATTTATTCAATTTAAAGCATTTATTAATTTAAATTTTAACATATTGATTTTTTCAATTATAGCTTATTTAATTATACTTACATTCAATAGATTATTAAATAGTTTTAAATACTGCTATCGATTGATTCCTTAGGATTACATTTTATCACTAATATTTGAATAATATTCCAACTTATTCCATATACTGCTTAGTTTCAATATTGTCTCATGTAAAGTAAACATTAAAACATTGAATAGTAGCTTCGAGTATCAAATATAAATTGAAAAAAGAAATTATTTTAATTGAGAATGGTGAAAATATTTAAAATAATGTAAGATAAATTCATCTTAATGGATATTTAATTAAATATCTTGTAGCATTATGGTATAATTCGAAATGAATATAAAATGATTAAATTCACAAAGAAAACCTCTGTTTTATATATTATTATTTGTACTTAAAGCCACTTATTATTCTATTGCGAGCTTTTTAAAAAAATAAAGCAATGAAAAATTTGAATAAAATAGTTAAACAAAATTTGAATATTTTTCTAATGTTGCTTACATAAGTATAAAATTATGGAAGGTATATTTTTATGAGTTAGTAGGTTTTAAATTATTCACTTTTAAATTAATTAAAACACGAGAAGTAAAATACTGACTGTGGATTTATAATTAGACGAATTCAGCAAATAACTTTATAGCAATAAAAATATCAAATTTGCGAAAAGCTGCTGAATTTTTTTTATACCAAAATTCTTAAAATTACTCGTGTAAAATACTATATTTTGTACCAAGAAAAATTCAACATTTTTCGGGCATAATGAGACTGAATTTATTTATAACGTAATATTATGTATTTTTTTAACAAATTGTAAACTTAAACTTAGATCAGAATTTAATTCATAAAAATAATCTAAATAATATTCCTTCCTTTTTTTAGCATTTCAAAATTTAAAATCTTCTATACCGTCATTTTCGGTTATAGATTATTTAATTCAACTTACACTCAATAAATTATTAAATAATTTCAAATACCGCTATTAAATGATTTCTAAGGGTTACCTTTTATTATTAATATTTCAATAAATTTCTTATCTACTTTACACACAGTGTAGCTTTAATGTAGTTTGATATAAAGTAAACATTAAACCGTTCAATAATAGCTTCGAATATAAAGTTTGAAAAAAAAATGAAAATTAATTCAGAACGATGAAAATATTTAAAATAATGTAAAATAAATTCATCTTAATGGAAATTTAATTAAATATTTTTGAAGCATTATGGTATAATTCGGAATAAAGATAAAAGAATTAAAGTCCTAAAATAATCCTCTGTTTGATATATCAATAGTTGTACTTAAAGCCATTTATTATACTATTGCGAGCTATAATTGAAAATTAATAAAGCAATGAAGAATTTGAATAAAGTAGTTAAACAAATCTTGAACGTTTTCCTATGTTGCTTACACAAATATAAAATTACGGAGGTTATGTATTTAGGAGTTAAATGATTTAAAACTACTCAATTTGCGATTTCATTAAAATATAAGAAAAAAAATACAGAATTTGACTTCAGAATTAAAATTATTAAACAAATAGTTTCCATTAAATAATGATTTCAAGATTTGCTGCAAACTACATAAAAAACATTTTATAGAAATGCGTTAAAAGTATTCATTTAATTATCAAAATTTCAAATTATATATTTATATGCATGTCATAATTTAATTCTTGAAAAAATATCCAAATGACATTTATTGATGTATGAGCATTTATAAAGTTTATTGCTAAAATATAGTTTTTTATATAAATTAAGTACATATATTTATTTTCATTAAACATATAATTAATTAGATTCAAAACTGTTATAGGATGATTCTTTACCATTGCATTTTATATTAATGGTTGAACAAAATTCAGACTTATTCTATGGATTGTTTAGTTTCAATGTGGTAATCAAACTCATGCTAGAAATGCGTTAAAAGCATTCCTTTAATTTTCAAAATATCAAATTATATATTTATATGCATGTCATAATTTAATTCTTGAAAAAATATCCAAATGACATTTATTGATGTATGAGCATTTATAAAGTTTATTGCTAAAATATAGTTTTTTATATAAATTAAGTATATATACTTATTTTCATTAAACATATAATTAATTAAATTCAAAACTGTTATAGGATGATTCTTTACCATTTCATTTTCTATTAATGATTGAACAAAATTCAGACTTATTCCATGGATTGTTTAGTTTCAATGTGGTAATAATCAATGTGGTAATCAAACTCAAATAAAGTAAATATAAGACCGTTGATAACAGCATGAAACTTAAAGTTTAGTTTGAAAAACAAATAAAATCTTTATTCGAAACTACCAAAATATAGTAAAATAACATAAAATAAATCCATCCTAATCAAAATTTAATTAAAAATTTTGTAGATTTCTAATATAATACGAAATAAAGATTAAAGGATTAAACACTCAAAAGAAACCTTTGTTTTAGTTGGTATCAATCTCAAATGTTGTACTTAAGGACCCTTATAACTCTATTGCGAGCGATTGTAAAATTAATTAAATAATGAGAAATGGGAATGAAGTTTTTAAACAAATCTTGAATCTTTCCCCATGGTGCTTGCATAAGCTTAAAATTATGAACAATATAGTTTTAGGAATTAAATGATTTTAAACTATGCTGCTTTTGAATTAGTTAACATATAAGAAGTAAAATAGCGATAGTGTATTCATAATTAGACGAATTCCTATAATCCAACTCTATAGTAATACAACCATCAAAATTTTCTAATATATATATATATATATATATATATATATAATATATATATATATATATATATATATATATATATATATATATAATATACTATATATATATATATATATATATATATATATATTATATATATATATATAATATATATATACATTATATATATATATATATATATATATATATATATATATATATATATATATATATATATATAATATATATATATATATAATATATATACATATATATATATATATATATATATATATATACATATATATATATCTATATACATATATATATATATATATATATATATTATATATATATATATATATATATATATATATATATATATATATACATATATATATAAATATAAATACATATATAAATACATATATACATATATATAAATATATATATATATATATAAAACACATATATATACATATATATATATGTATATATATTTCAGCATGAGATTGGATGTATTTCTTCTCAATATTATATATTTTTTTTTATTTATTAAATTACGTATTAACATTTATATAAAGATTTCATTCATGAAAAATAATACAATTAGCAGAATTTATGAATTTAATTAACTATACACCACCATTTTCTATAACAACTTATTTAATTATATTTATATTCATTAAATGGTTTATTATCTAGCTTTCCTTACAGATATCGGACGAATCCATAAAATTACGTTTTATTTTTAATGTTTGATCGAAATTCAAACTTGTATGTTGTTCTATGCATTGCTTAGTTTCAATTTTTTCTCAAACAACGTATAAATAACAAAACGCCGATTAATGGCTTTAAATGTAAAGTTTAGTTCGAAAAACATTAGAATTGCAATTCAAAACGGAAAAATAATGTAAAATAATGTAAAATTAACTAATCTTAGTTGAAATTTAATTAAACATTCTAGTAAAATTCTGAATAAAGATAAATTGATTCAAGACCCAAAATGATTTCTTTTTTTATTTGGTATCATATCTCAATAATTGTACTTAAAGCCACTTATTACTCTATTGTGAGCCATCATTAAAAGTAATTAGGTAATGATGAATATGATTAAACTAGTGAAACAAATCTTGAATGTTCTCCCATGTGGCTTGCAGAAGTATGAAATTACGAAAAATATATATTTAAGAATTAAAAGATTTTAAACTACATAGTTTCTCAATTAATTAAAATGCAACAAAAATCATATTGAGTGGGGCGTCATAATTAGAATAATTCAATATTTATCTTTATAATAGTAAAAATGCAAAAAATTGCTAGAAACGGCTCTAATATTTTAACGGTTCTAATATAACGGTTTATATAACTCTATAACGGTTCTAATATTTTAATAGATTCTGAACGGTTTTTTTTCTAATAAATTTTATTTAAAGAAAATGTGTAAATTTACACATTATGATTTCTTTTAACCTAATGCGACTCAAATATGTTGTATCTCAATATAATTTTTACCAATTTATATAAGTAAAAAATGCAAATGAATTACTTTTTTGTTTAAGTAATCAATATCAATAATATTAAATAGCGTTAAAACATAGATAAAAGGAAGTAGAAGATTTTGCTCTAGAAAGTTAAAATATTTTTAATAACACTGCTATGTCTTAAAGTAATGTTGAATTAGTTATTTCTATTGGATCAGGGACCATACGCAACACTATTTAACAATTCCAAATACACAATACAGTTTAAATTTAAGAACTTCAAAAATTCAGTTATTTCAATGTTTTATTTTTTATATCGCGTTTTTTAAAAATGATTTATACGCAAATGTCTCTATTTACCGCAAAATTCGTCATGGAAAAGAAAAATTGCCCTTTAAACTTCTTGTATTATAACTACATTTTACATTTTGTCGTATAACTAACATTTTTACTACATGAATTTCCCTACTTTCCTGGAAATTCGAAGCATAATAGAAAAATTTCTCATTTAACTTTTTGTTCTATATTAAAAAATAATTCAGTAAATTTACAGCATTCATGTGAATTGTGGTTAATACAATTAAGTAACTGGAAGCCAAACTGCTAAATAAGGACAAATTTTAATAAAATAATTTATAAATTGTTTTAATTGATTTTTGTGTAATATTTGTGTACACTGTAAAAAAAAATCTGTAAAGGTACTAAACATTTTCTAGGAAACTGGGATTCCAAGAACTTTTCATGTAACGGTAACAGGAAAAATCCATGTAACCTATTCTAAAACTTGAGTTTTTGTTGTTAGCGTTACAGGAAAAGTTCTTGAAATCCCAGTTTCCTAGATAAAGTATAGTACCTTTACAGATTTTTTTTTACAGTGTAGTTATACGAAGCTAAAATTAAATTACTTTTATCATAGTAAAAGAAATGAATTTTTAAGTATAAAGAAAAAAAATATTTGAATAAACAATTTTGTTTTACTTGAGATATGTGTAACGAAAAATTAAAAACAAATATTATTGACATGTTTCAATTCCATCAAATACACTGTAAAAAAAATCTGTGAAAGTACTAAACATTTTCTAGGAAACTGGGATTCCAAGAACTTTTCATGTAACAATAACAGGAAAAATCCATGTAACCGATTCTAAAACTTGAGTTTTTGTTGTTACCGTTACAGGAAAAGTTCTTGGAATCCCAGTTTCCTAGATAAAGTGTAGTACCTTTACAGATTTTTTTTTACAGTGTAAGAACCATAATCATAATAAAACCGATAATAAATAGATATTTTTATGATTACGGTTCTCAAGTAAAATAAAACTATTTATTCAAATGTTTATGTGCAAAAGGTGTATTTCATAAAATCTTGTGATTTAAAAATCTAAAAGATTTAATAAGTTTGTTATGGCAAAGAAAAAAAAAATATCTTACTTCCCAAAAAATTTAAACGAATCAATTTCAAATGAAAAATATTTTTCCCGAAATAAACTATGCATTGGATTTCTATTAAACGCTTCTATTTAAAATCGATGTTATCTGGGATTGGTACACTTCATTCTTTAAATTGAGAGCGACTTCCGACTGCTATCTTTGTCATTTTTATCTTGATGACGTTATCAACTTGGCGAGCAGTATTATAGCTTTTCGTACGCTGTATTCTATATTCCCTTTTGTCGTGTTGCTGTTTCTGTGTCAACAAAAACACTTCTTTATTATGATGCTAGCAGAGAATTTGACATAAAAATGTCTGCTACATAATAGAAGAAATATCGAAGCATATTACATATTTTTATTTGTTTGGATTGTTGCATTTATTTTATACTATCGTAACATATTTTCGAATATTTCTGGAACAAAATGTTTCGTCCCCGGAAGGCAATTTTATTTCTTTGGACTTAGAATTTTTGAACATGTATGAAAAGCGTCGAAGTCAATAAACTATAATTTATTGAGATATAGTGTTGAAGAATGAACATGACTTTTAAATTACTTAGATTTTTATGGCATATATTAAAAAACTTTTTAATTACTTACTTAGCCTTAAATAAAACTGTTTTGAACTTATCGTAATTAAATCTTTTTTATACTGAAGAATAACATTCATTTAATTTTTATTTTACTTTATTCTTCAGTATAAATGGCTAAAATTCAGTATTGTGGGAAATTGCGCTGCAAATTTCTGCATAATTGGAGACATAATTTAGAACCCATCATAAAAATATAGTTGATAAAAAAAGAAACTTCGCAGAATTGCTGTTGTACGAGTAAAATAGGCCTCTCATAAAATTCCTCTTAATGAAACAGGTCATCACATAAATCTAATCCTAACTTCTTTAACTACTCGAACATATTGTAGCGTATATTGGGTTCTTTTGATCTTATGGTTAGACAACTTCAAACTCTTGCTCTTAGAAAAGTAGAAAATAATTTATTTACAGACTTCAGAACAACAGAGTCTTCGAAACTCACAAATATTACTGGATATTCAAAAATAACTGCTCAAATCTATCGTACAATTACAGCTTTAGACCCCAAAGACTCTTTATACAACGTCTCATCACTTAATAACATTCAAAATAACATAGATGAAACTGAAGCAAACTTGCTTACGCCTTGTTCACTCAATGACTGACTGGTAAATAATGACAACAACAGCTCGTATCGGCTCCCCTATATATAGGCTCGTAGCATGCGCCGAAGTTTCTAGAACCATCTCGAAAAATCCACGGAACAACAAACAATGAATCAGCATACCTAAGGGGGCTTACCATAAATAGAGAAGGGTTACTATCGCCAACAATCGCCAAGTTTGTCGCCAACTTGGCGATATATCGCCAAATTTGGCGACCAAAATTAGTCACCAAAAGTGACGCCAACTTGGCGATATCTCAAATATTTCGCGATGCTGCCATAGACATTCACTGAAAATAATAGACAAGTTTGCTTGATAACAGATACAATGTAACAAAAACTACTATTAGAAAAGGAATGGAGCTTAATAAGATTATTTACATTATTTTACAGTACAAACACTAAATATTTACAAAATTCGTAACACTACCCCCTCCTCAAAGACTGCACGTCCCGGGCAGTGCAATCCTTGAGTTAGAGGAAAACACTTAAAATAAATAAATAAATAAATAAATAAATAAATAATAATAATATTTACATAAATAAGAACTAATTACTATTTACATATTTACAAAAAAGTGACTTTCATGACCATGGTCTGAAATTCTAGTTTTGAATTTTTAATCACTTTGGCCAAAATAAGGGGCTAGCCGGTTATAATGTACGACCTTGGGTTTGGTGTGTGGCGATTTTCGTATGCGTACGATGACGTCATTCAGCCTGTTGACGACTGTGTAAGGACCGTCCCAGTTTCTTTGTAGTTTTGGCGACAGTCCCTTACGACGTATCGGATTCCACAACCAAACTTTGTCACCTTCGTTGAACTCATGTCCAGTTGCCTTTGTGTCGTACCGTGTCTTCATCTTTTATGATGCCAGTCCAATTCGGTTCCTCGCTAGACAATGAATCTCTTCAATCCGTGCCTGGAGTTCATCGACATATTCCTCAGGCGATGAAGGAGCATCAGGAGGACGGCCAAACAAAAGATCAGCAGGCAGACGAAGATCACGACCAAAGAGCATTTGAGAAGGGGAGTAACCAGTGGCCTCATGAGTGGCACTCCTGTAGGCAAGCAGGAAAAGAGGCAATTTCTTGTCCCAGTCCTGTTGGTCTCTAGACACCAGGAGAGAGAGGCTATATAGGATGGTACGATTGAACCGTTCCACCATGCCGTCCGATTGAGGGTGTAGAGGTGTTCGAGTTTTGTCCGTGCCGAGTAGTCCGCACATTTCCTTAAACACAGCCGAATCAAAGTTTCTTCCTTGATCAGAATGGATTTGAAGAGGAACTCCGTATCTGGAAAACCAGTGTTGAACCAGTATGTCTGCTACGGTTACCGCCTCTTGATTAGGAATGGCATATGCTTCAGGCCACTTAGTGAAGTAGTCCATGACAACGAAGATGTACTTATTGCCATCAGATGTTCTAGGAAGTGGACCCAGGATGTCTAGTGCAATTCGTTCGAAAGGAGCTCCTACATTATAACGTTGCAATCGTCCACGGGTGCGCTTCTTTGGACCTTTACGTGCTACACAGGTGTCACAAGTTCGACATCACTTCTCCACATCACTGCGAACATTATTCCAGTAGAAACGCTCTCGAACCTTTTGCAGGGTCTTCATTACACCAAAATGACCTCCTGTGGGACTACCATGCAGTTCTTGAAGGACCATAGAAATTCTCGACTTAGGGAGTAGTAGTTGCCATCTACATGTCTTTCCATCGTCAGACTCCCATTTTCGGTACAAGATGCCGTTCTTCAAATGTAAGGAATCCCAGAGAGCCCAATAACGTTTAGTCGTAGAATGGTAATGGGCCATGTCTTGCCAGCTGGGCTTCCTGTTGGACTCCTCTTTTAGCTCCAGAATTGGCTTAATTTCAGGATCAGCAATTTGATCTTTACGCAGGCTCTCGTCACTCCACGGATCTTGCGATGATGTAGACCCAGTTGTAACTTGTCTTACTATAGGACTTTTGACATTAAATTTCTTCTCAACCCGGTCGCAGTATCTACAATTCCCTGAGCAGGGTCTTCTTGAGAGAGCATCTGCATTTCCATGTAATGAGCCTTTTCGATGGCGTATCTCCATATCGTACTCTTGAAGTTTTTGTATCCACCTGGCTATCTGGCCTTCAGGGTTCTTAAAATTCAATAGCCAAGTTAGAAAAGCATGATCAGTTCGGATCAGGAACTTTCGACCGTAAAGATAGTGATGAAAGTGGTCTATGGCTTTTACTACAGCAAGAAGCTCTTTTCTTGTTACGCAGTAGTTTCACTCGGCCTTTGACAAGCACTTGCTGAAATAGGCGATAACACGCTCCTGGCCGTCGATTTCCTGAGACAGTACAGCGCCAATGCTTTCGTTGCTTGCATCCGTATCAAGTATAAACTGTTTATCGATTTGAGGATACGACAGAATTGGAGTGGATGTCAAGGCCTCCTTAAGCTTTTCGAAAGCAGCGTCACATTCCTGTGTCTACATAAATTTTTGATTGGCTTCTGTTAATTTATGAAGTGGTCTTGCAATCATCGAGAAGCCTTTGACGAATTTTCTGTAATAGGTGCATAATCCTAGAAAACTTCGAAGCTGGTGAACATCTGCTGGACGATTCCAATTTTTCACGGCTGATATCTTCTCCGGATCAGTCCTAACTCCTTCCGCCGAAATGATGTGTCCAAGGTAGGCGACTTCATTACGAAACAAACTGCAGTTCGAAGGGCTTAACTTCAAATTAGCTTCCTTTAATTTTTGTAGCACCCGCCTGAGGTTGTTCAGATGTTCATCAAAAGATTTTCCTATGATTATGATGTCATCTAAATAAACAAGACATGCTTCATACGACAGCCCCCGGAGAACCGTTTCCATAAGCCGTTCGAAAGTTGCAGGTGCGTTACATAGACCAAAAGGCATTACCTTGAATTGCCATAATCCTTGTCCCGTTGAGAAGGCAGTCTTCTCGCGGTCGTCGGGATGGATCTCTACCTGCCAGTAACCACTCTTCAGATCCAGAGTCGAGAACCAAGTGTTGCCCGCAAGTGTGTCGTCGATCCTTGGTAGAGGGTAACTATCCTTTTTAGTGACGTCATTCAGTAGGCGGTAGTCTACACAAAATCTTGTTGAACCATCCTTCTTTCTTACTAATACAATGGGAGACGCCCATGGACTTGTCGATGGTTCGATGACGTCATTTTCTTCCATATCTTTAATTAAATTCTGCACCTCTTCTTGCTTGGCAAAAGGTAATTGTCTAGGGTGCTGTTTAATAGGAGAGTGATCTCCCGTGTCAATTCGGTGTTGTGCCATTTTAGTTCGTCCAAAGTCTTCAGATGTTTGGGAAAATAAACTTTGGAATTCTCTAATTAAACTTTCAGCAGCATCTCTCTGGTTTGGATCTAAGTCCGTATTTTGTAACAAATCCTTGACTAAATTATCTGAAGATTTCTGAGAGTGATTGGAATTTTGACTTATGCACGTCACAGGAGCACATGATGCTATCACCTCTCCTTTCTTGATAGTCCTCGTCTTATCACTGATGTTAGCAATTCTGACTGGAATGGTCTTTTTCGAGAGGTCTACTACAGAAGAAGCCACCAATACTCCTGCTTGTGTACTATTGTCTACTGGATAATCTATATGGCCAAATCGGTAATTAGTTTCATTTTTAATTTCAGCTGGAACTAAAAATTCTGTTCTTGGATCTAGATTGATGTCTTCTTTGGCTATTACTGTTTGTTTACATTCAATTTCATTATTTAATCCAAAAAGACTTATTTCTTCAAATTTTGAGAGCATTTTGTTATTTTTGAAATCAAGCTTGAAGCCAAACTTCTTCAGAAAATCTAGCCCGATTAAGCAAGGATCTGTTATGTCAGCCACATATGCCGTATGGTAATATTTCGTTCCTCCAAAGTGTATGGTTAAATTGGCCTTTCCATATATGCCAATCTTGTCGCCCGTCACAGTTTGCAGGGTAATGCATGGTGGAGTCCAGATGAGTTTAGATTTCAATTTTCGAGCCAAATCTTCTCTTATTATTGTCACATTGGCTCCTGTATCGACAATCATACGGCACTGAATTCCGTTAATAAAGCCTATCACATATAATTCATTATCACCGCCACTCATTTTTAATATCTGGAGGATCTTCAGGTGGGGCTTTTCATTCTCTGGCAACCTCCGCCCTGCGAGATGGCCAAAATTTAGTTTCCCTGCTGACTGTTTGAATTTATCTCACGTTCGTGGATTTTGGGGCAATTTCTTCGGAGATGTCCTGTATCACCGCATCCCCAGCACGTGAGATTCTGTCTTCTTGAACTTGTTCTTCCGTATTTTAAAGCTTCAATTTCTTGATTTATTTTCCTAATTTCTTTCAAGACGTCGTTCTCAGTGTCTGAGCTTTTGTTCACCGTTGCCCCACGGACTGAATGACGATCTCTTCGGCTAGCTTGTGTAGCTGCTTCCAACTTTAAGGCATATAGTAATGCAGCCTTTAAATCCTGTACATCTGCCATTCGTACCGCTCTCTGCACTTCTGGATCTTTTATTCTGTCTACAAAATATTGCAGTGACAGCATTTCCCGTACATTTGTTGGACAGTCAATGAATGCTAAATTTGAAAGCCGTTCAATTTCCGAGGCAAACTCTTGAAGGGTTTCACTCGATTTTTGATGGCGGCTCTTCATTTGTATTCTCGTATAATCCTTGAAGAATTTTTCGCCGAATCTCATTTCAAGTGCACAACTTAAAGTCTCAAAATTGAGTTGCGTCATATCGGGCAATGTTTGCAGCACGTTGGCGGCTTCTCCTCTTAAAGATGCTGCCAGTTGACAAGCTTTCACCTCGTCACTCCATTTGTTCGCTTCGGCTACAATGGTAAATTGGGTCTTGCAAACTTGCCAGGAACTCTTTCCGTCATATGTCGACAGCTTGATGTGCACGGGAGAAGCAGGCGGATTCCTAAATTCTTCATAATTACCACTGGACGCTGAAAGCTTCTTCTCGAGATCTTGTACTCTTTTATTTAGCTTTTCATGTATTTCAACTATTTCTCCTTCCATTTTCTCTTCAACATTTCTAACATCATTCTGAATTTTCTCTTCTACTTCCTCTATTTTCCTTTCTATTTTCTCTTCTACATTACTAACTTCTTTCTGAATTTTCTCTTCTACTTCCTCTATTCTTCTCTCTACCGACGAGAACTTTTCTTCTAAAGTTTTCTTCATTTCTTCTTGGCCTATATTAATCTTTTCGGTCACTTCTTCTTGGCATTTGTCAATTTTGTTTGTCAACTGTTCCATTCTTTCTTCGTTTTTCTTCATTTTATCCGCCAACTCTTCTTGGCCTTTATTCATTTTATCCGCCAACTCTTCTTGGCCTTTATTCATTTTATCCGCCAACTCTTCTTGGCCTTTATCAATTTTATTGGTCAGCTCTGTTCTTAATCCGTTAATAGCTTCTAACAGTTCTTTTAGTTGTCCGTCCATAGTTCTTGTTTTCGCCATAAGATCCCGACTCCTGACACCAAAAATTGTAGCGTATATTGGGTTCTTTTGATCTTATGATTAGACAACTTCAAACTCTTGCTCTTAGAAAAGTAGAAAATAATTTATTTACAGACTTCAGAACAACAGAGTCTTCGAAACTCACAAATATTACTGGATATTCAAAAATAACTGCTCAAATCTATCGTACAATTACAGCTTTAGACCCCAAAGACTCTTTATACAACGTCTCATCACTTAATAACATTCAAAACAACATAGATGAAATTGAAGCAAACTTGCTTACTCAATGACTGACTGGTAAATAATGACAACAACAGCTCGTATCGGCTCTCCTATATATAGGCTCGTAGCATGCGCCGAAGTTTCTAGAACCATCTCGAAAAATCCACGGAACAACAAACAATGTATCAGCATACCTAAGGTGGGTTACCATAAATAGAGAAGGGTCACCATCGCCAACAATCGCCAAGTTTGTCGCCAACTTGGCGATATATCGCCAAATTTGGCGACCAAAATTAGTCGCCAAAAGTGACGCCAACTTGGCGATATCTCAAATATTTCGCGATGCTGCCATAGACATTCACTGAAAATAATAGACAAGTTTGCTTGATAACAGAGACAATGTAACAAAAACTACTATTAGTAAAGGAATGGAGCTTAATAAGTTTATTTACATTATTTTACAGTACAAACACTAAATATTTACAAAATTCGTAACAATATATATCTTATTGTTGTGGGTATCACTGCAATAAAATCATTATTTAAATCAATAATATTCTACAGAATCTTGTTTAAAAAATTTAAATTACGATTAGTCTCTAAAGGCTTATATGCATATACGTAATATATATACACACACACGCATATATATATATATATATATATATATATATATATTATGTCGGAAAAAGCGTCTTTTGTTAACAATTAAAAATAATTACAATTAAAAAAAACATACTCTTCATTAATATTTTTTTTTGTCAGATTTTAAAATTTGTAATTTGCATACAAAAATAAGTTTATCTGAATCACTGAAGGACAACAAGAAAGTCGTAATTGGATTAAGAGTATTTAGGTTTAGTGTTCCATTAGAAAGTGTTTTTTTTTTTTTTCATACCAATAACTCTTACATTCCACAAAATGAATTCCAAGAAAAAAATCCTGCATCGATGATGAATATATCTCTGTCAATCTTTCGTTTTAAATTTATTAGCTGTGTATTACTTTTAACTTGTGGTTAAAGTACTTGTAATTCAGCAGAGTTAGTTCATTTAAACGTGGAAAATAGGTTTAGAATTAATTTCCTTATTCAGATACAAAGTACATTTTATATTACGTTTAATGTACAACAATAAATGAAATAGTGAATTTATGGGCTTTGAATAGCTTTCAAAATATCAAAATGAATTTAACTATTGAAAAACTGTGTAGTCTCATAAAATGATATTTCATCAACAATAATGATATAAAACGAGTACAGCAAGCTATTGACGCATTATTTAGTGTAATTTGTATTATATATACAGACATATATAATTGTAGACTACATATATATATATATATATGTATGTATTATATATATGTACAGGGGTTGGACAAAAATATGGAAACACCGTAAAATAAACACGTTTCCTTGCCTAATATGGTGTGGGGTACCCGTTGTTATTCAAAACAGCTTGCAGTCTTCTCGTAATAGATAAATACAGTTTTTGTATGTTTGCCAAGGGAATATTGTACCATTCTTCCTGGAAAACGGTGGCAAGTTCAGATAAGGATGTTGGCGGTGGATAACGAGAACGCAATTTCCGCTCCAATGTAAACAACAAAGGTTCAATAATATTCAGGTCTGGTGACTTTTGTGGCAAGGGGAGTTGCGAAAATTCATCCTCGTGCTCAGAAAACCAGTCCTGGACAATGTGAGCTCTGTAAACGGGGGCGTTGTCGTCTTGGAAGTTACCATTACCATTGGGGAACAAAGTTTGTACCATTGGATGGACTTGATCGGTTAAAATGTTCACATAAGTCTGAGCAGTAATACGCCCTGATAGAATTATCATGGGGCCAGAAGAGAACCACGATATGGCTGCCCAAACCATCACCAAACTACTGCCATATTTCACTCTTGGCAGCAAGCAGTCTGTATTATAGGCTTGAGATGGCGTTCTCCAGACGTAAACTCGGCCAAAAGTGGGACACAATGTGAAAGAAGACTCGTCAGACCATATTACTCTCTTCCACTGCTCTATAGTCCAGGCTTTATAACTTAAACACCACTTTTTCCTGTTACGAGCATTATCATTTATGATGAATGACTTTTCAATTGCAGCACGGTCAGCAATTCCCTGTTTATGACGCTCCCTTCTAACTGTTTTGACACTCACAGTGTTTGGTAACACGACATTCATTTCAGCAGTAACATTTGCAGCTGTGGTCTTCTTATTTTTCGCGATAATTCTCCTTAATGATCGTCTGTCACGATTACTCAGCACACACTTACGTCCGCGCTGTGACTCAGAGGATGATGTTTTTCCGCATTTCAAATATGCGGAATAAATCTTCGACACAGTCCCTCTTGAAACACTAAAAACCTCGGCTATCTTGCTTATTGAAGAAGCCACCATACACGCGCCAACAATTATGCCATGTTCAAAGTCTGTTAACTCTGACATAATGTAATAAAAATCTCATATAACAGTGCTCCAACAACGACTAAACGGTGCAGTGATTTTGCGAAGTTGTATAGGTGGCGCCAGTATGCGAAAACGCCAGCGCCATCTACATAGTTCATTAAAATCAATCTTTCTTTTCAAACATGCATTTCAAAAGGTGTTTCCATATTTTTGTCCAACCCCTGTATGTGTATGTGTATACATCAACAAATTATACTAAAATAAACAAAATTACTTAACTGAACCAAGAATAAAATAAGAATAGGCATCCAATGTCCTAGATGCCTATGTACTCAATTCCAGAACCGTAGCTGCTATATCAACATATTTTTGGAGGGAGGGGTGAAGCTCTAAAGATAAATTAAAAGAATATGAGGGAGAAAAGCTGGTCTGGAAGTAATGGGACAGTGGATGTGACATAGCCATATCACTATAATCCCGAGTAGTGACGTTTCATCCCTCGTAACAAATTGTATCATTATATGCTCAGTTACAGAATTTCAAATCCTCTTTCACTCCTCCGTCTAAAAATATGCTAATACAATCGTTATGGTTCTGAATTTGAGCATACATGCATCTAAAATGCAAGAACTTAATATTCCATATCAACCATCGCAGTAAAAATATCTGACATACACAAGGATACAATACTTTTTGAACCACCCACGTACATAGGAATTTAAGACAAACATTTGAAACTTTCAATCTACTCTCTTCGCGAGAATATAAGTTGCATTGGAAGTTTAAGAATATTTGCGTAGTAACATCTCAAATATTTCACTATATGGTTATTAAATTTAATCGAAGGTTATCTAAGGTTACAAAGTTTAATAAACAGTTCGGTTGTTTATAGCAATCGAAACAAAATAAATAATTAAATAAAACAAATATATCACAGGCTTTGGCACTTGTTTAAATTTGAAAATTATAAGCATGAAAATAAGGTATAATAAATATTTTTCCAAAACTTCTCCATACATAACAATGTTTAACCATATTGTGTAGAAAACTACGTAGAAACTCAGTCAGGCATCTTTTTTTATGAAACATTCCAATTGGAAGTATGTTTCTACAGGCAATATTTAAGAAATAGTCTGTTGTTTCAATATTTACGAATCACAATGTATACGTGTCTGGCAAAAAAAATGAAGGAGAACAGAAGTGGTTTACAGGCAATTCTGCAAAGTACTCTCATTCCTGCATAGTGTACACCTTTTAATACAGATAAAACTTATTCGCCATTATTCTACCTTAATATTTAAATTTATAGTTAAATTCTCTTCATTCTTATACTTTGTTATTTACTGACCGAGAGACTGCACTGTAAAAAAAGGCCGATCTACTAAAAAAGAAAAAAAAAAAAAAAAAAAAAAAAAAAAAAAAAAAAAAAAAAAAATTAGTGATCTTTGTAATTACCAAAAAAATTTTTAGTAATCTTACTCGGTTACAGGGAATCTGTAAGAATTACTAGAAAAAAGCTAGCAACGAATACAGGTAATAGTTTTACATTTTTAAAAGCTATTACTAAAACTCACTTGGTGTGGCCGTGATAGCCTAGTGGTCATAGCACCGAATTCCAGGCTGAAAGTACCCGGGTTCGATGCTGGATGCCACCAAATATGCACCGAATGTATGCAATGTAAGTACTCATTAAATACAGAGATTCTGAAAATCATGTAGTAGCAGTTACCATGGGTAATGATCTCTGGACTTTCCTTCCCCTTTAGACACATGTCAGAATAGAGCAGGCAGCAATGTTTGGTGCTGTCTTTTTACCCACTGGATGCAGTTCGAAGGAAGCTCCTGCCCTTCGGGCACACGTAATGGTTACTAAAAATAATTTTGGAGCTATTACTAAAATTTGCTTGGTGGCTCATATTAAAAAGTTAAGTTAGTTATACAAAAAATTCTTTTGTTCAGTTTACAAAAAAATGTTTGTTTCACTTGCAAAAAAAAAAAAAAAAAGTTTGCAATGGTTACTAAAAGATTCTGTGGAATACAAATTTACCAAAAAATTTTTAGTAACCTCTTTATCTTTTTTTTTTTGTTTTTTTGTTTTGTTTTTTTTTTGTTTACAGTGTGTCAGACTGGTTAGTCCGTAGATCATGAATGTCACTCCTGGTCTCTTTTTATTAAGGTTTTAAAAAGTCACCCTATTTCTTATAATTCATAGCATTTCTTATGTGCTGTCATACTTATCTAAATACTTACACTGTAAAAAAAAAATCTGTAAAGGTACTAAACATTTTCTAGGAAACTGGGATTCCAAGAACTTTTCATGTAACGGTAACAGCAAAAATTCAAGTTTCAGAATCGGTTACATGGATTTTTCCTGTTACCATTACATGAAAAGTTCTTGGAATCCCAGTTTCCTAGAAAATGTTTAGTACCTTTACAGATTTTTTTTTTACAGTGTAGCCCCTATACTCGTTGCTCAGTCCGCCCGTCTATCGTGTATAACATAGCAAAAAGTACCCAACCGAATCGTTAGAAATTTAAAATATGTAATTGTTACTTAATTTTGTCCAGCCTTTTTAAATTTTAAGAAAATAGGATGCACAATTTAATTACAGGGACAATCAAAAGTATTCCGTTACATTACGGCCAATAAGAAAAATAGTTTCCAGTGCATTTTAATGGTGTTATGCAAAATAAAAATTGAATAAAATTGATATACGTCCATGAAGTATTTACTAAAATGTACATTATGAGAATCTGTGGTGCATAGAATGCTTATTATTAATTTACAGGGTAACACAAAAGTATTGGCGCAAGGGATATAGGAGTATATGGTATAGGGGGGAAACACTGTTCGAGGCGCGTTTTATTAATATTAAATTATTTCACTTTTATGACATTCATATACATTGCTGAGGTTTACTAGAAGTAATTTCCTGTATAATAGAAAGCATATCGTATTTACTGGGATACGCAAAAGATTTTTTAAGCAGTACCCGAAGTACTGTACACTATTACACCAAGATCTGTATATTTTTAAAACTTTCTTGTAGTACGACCGCATCTCATTTGCTATGCTTGACGTGCAATTTCTAAGTTGTTAATTTTATTTTTATATGTTTTTATTCTAGTATATCTATGGACTACGGTTAGAAATGGTCCCCACTAAAGAAAATCTGTAGAAAATCTATAAGTTTTTGGCCCAAAAATCGATAGAAAATCCGTAGGTATTTGGCCCATTCTACAGATATTTATAAGAATGTCTTTAAAAATTCTGCATATATTTTTAAGATCAAGCTAAATCTTAAAAATTTCTGAAGAAAGTGGAGATTTCTTCAGATTATCTTCAGGTAATTTTTAGTGGGGATACTACAGTTAGTACTTTTTTATGATTCTGTATGTATATGTTACATAAATACTAACTCACAGCGGATGGAGTTCCATTGCAATTGTTTATACCTTCAAATTTCAAGCTTTTATTGTATTTAGTTTATAGACTTTATGAAAAAATCAAATGAAAAATGGTACAATGTACAAACGTCTCGATTAGTCCCATTCAGATAAAAAGTTCATTTAGCCTTTTAAAACTATAAATCTATATAACTATCACAAACGCATCATGCATTGATCGGAATACACTTACAACGACCATATTTTTATTAAATTTTTGAAAAAAAGAGATTTAGTTCTTAATTCACTGGAAAGATATAACCTTAAATATTATTTATAGATATCTAACTCACGTTTATTTTTTGAAAGTATAATCATTAACATTATTCAAAAAATACTTAGCCAGTTAAAAATGAAATAAAATTTACTAAAATAAAAGTCTTATAAAAAGTATACTTTTTTACGGTCTTTAAATATGTTCCAGACATATGCATTAATACATTTTATCCATTTTGAGATGAATATTTAACGTACTTTTTTACTAGAGCGAAAACCTTATTCTAAGTTTAATGAAAAATATTCTTTGGGAACATTTAATATCATTGTGATTCATTTTTTCGCATTATGGAAAACCATTTTAGATACATAAATCATCTAAATCTCCTGTTCATTAAGGCAATTTTCAGTTTTATTTAAATTGCCTGTATAATATTTCTTTAGCATACTTCTTTTTACTCGAGGAATTTTCCTGAAATATTTAAGCAGGAGAATAATTGAATCTGAGTATAAAACTAAAATAGTCATTTATTTAAAAGATTTTTTCCTTAACCTAAAAGAATTTTAGGCCGTATTTTTAAGTTATTTATATATTCATTTTTTTTCTTCTTTCTTTAGTTCTTTTTTTAATTTTTAAATTAATGGATTTTTTTTTTGTTTTTCTTTCAATTTTTTATAAAAGTTATATATTGTTCGTTTATCATTTTTAAATTAGAATTTATTGATTAAATTGTATTTATTGTTTAAATTTTAATTTGTTCTAAATTTAATATTAACGAATGGTACTGTATAATAATTCTGTATATTATGTACTGTACATATCTTTATGCATCACACATATTTCGGTAGGAATTTAAGTAAAACATGCACAGTACGATTAAAAGCTAATTACAGTCTTAATTTGAATATCAATACAGGACATTGCATGCATTTTCTTTATCTTTATTTATTCATGATCTCTAAACATTTCTTAGTATACAAAATATTGGTTCATCTGTAAAACAAGAATAACATAACTGATAAATACAATTCCGTTATTCACGTTTTGGGGGATTTGCTATATATACATAACATTATTAATTTATTGTGGTAGATTTTATCAGGATATAAAAGGAAAATTTAGTCAATATATTTTTACTATCTACAGCGATACTATCTATCTATTATAAATATTGCAACGAAACGGAAAGCTGATCTAAATCTTTAGTGCAGCCGTTTGTATACGGTAAAAAAAGAAACCTATAATCCTACAGATATAAAGTTGCCAAAATCGTGTGGTTACTTACACTTTATCTATACACCGTAGAAGAAAAAATATAAATCTACAAAACTAATTTTTGTAAGTATTTACAAACAAGTCTACACAGTGGTGACCATCCCCCCAACCCCATTGACGCAAATCCCCCCCCCCAAAAAAAAAATCTTCTTACTTTAACATTGACCCCTCCCCCCGCTAAACAGAATATCAATTGTAAAATATATTCTACTTATAATCTACTGCACATTCAAAAGATAGCGAGTTGAACATAGCGGAATGAGTTCTTATTGCCTTTATCTATAATTTAAAGAAAGAAAATATAGGAACATTTCTAGAAATTAAAGGTTGAAAAAATTTAAAAGTGATATTAAAAAGAATCAAGATTTTTTTTAATAGTAAAAAAAGGAAATATTAAGAATTTAAAAATCCCCCCCCCAAAAATGTACTTTTTCTCAAATTCCCCCCCCAAAACTAAATTGTATGACGCATCTTACGTCACCAAACCCCTCTCTGGGCATCCCTGAGTCTACTAAAATTACAGTTATCGTACTAAAATTTTACCTGTAACCTGGGTTGCAGGTGATGATGACATGAAAAATTCTTGAAATCCTAGTTTCATAAAATATTCTTAGCAACCTTACAGATTTTTTTGATTTTCAATGCAAATCTCTATCTGTTACATGAATTTTTGTTGTTCCTGTTACATAAAATGCTCTAGGAATCCCATTTTCCGAGAAAAAAATTAGTAACTTTACAGATTTTTTTACAGTGTATGAACTACAGTTTTACATACAAATGGATTTATGAATGAAATAAATATAATACTTATTTCACTCAGAAAAGGTGTTACACACTTCAAATTTAATATGTAACAGTTTCCAGTAAAAAACTTGAAATGTACATTATATATTTATTGCAACCCTTGCAATTAGAGCATATCATACATGGTTCGTACGGGTTTTGGAATTTTATGAGCAGGGAATTCTTTGATACCAGTATTTTCTTACAGAAAATCCCAAATTAAATAAAATTAAATTTCACTCTTTTGAACGATATTTATTTTTCTATAAAGAAATACTTGTATTTCACCTGGAAAATAACGGTACCCGTACGAACCATGATATCCATAAAAGGATTTAATACATTTCTCTTGTTTGCATCGACATACAAATATTTCTATATTCTATGAAGAGCTTTTCGCATGCTAAATGTTGTATGGCTGGAAATTTAAAAACGTAATTAATGATTATCATTCAAAAATTCACACTTGTAGACATTACTGCTTATGAATTATTTTGTAGATTAATTAATTTTAACAATTAATTTAAATTTTGTTGAATATAAAGAGACACATTACATCTTAAAATGCACTTTCTGTCCTTATTTATTTTACATAATATTTTAACCCAACAGTTTTGTGTGTCTTTATATATAACACTGATAAACAAGGTTTCTATTTCTAACTAAGTATGTGGTGACTTTTATATTTTAGGAGATGCTGTGAAAGAATACGCCATTAAAAATTTTCCATCACCCACAGATTTTTAAAAAATTAAAAATCTTGAAAATCTGAATTTTGTAGTATTTATTCAACACGTATACCTTATGAAATTTATCATTTAACGTTTTAGTTATGACAAACTGTTAAATAAACACTCATAAAGCTTAAAATTAATACTTAAAACACTGAAAATATGCATTGTTTGTAAAGTTTCTGAAAAATGCAAAATAATATTTGTAAAAAGAAATGATAGTAACAAGAAATTTCAACCTTAATGTAGTGGTAAATGTCCTTTATGAGGATGCTCTCTTATAAGCACAATCACTAGATTCCCTAATATGGTTCCAACAGTAATCTCCAAGCATATTAGGGGTCCACCTGCCTTTATATCGGGTTTCCATTGCAGAAATATCCTGGTGGAAGTATTCTCCATGCTCGTTGCTCACAGCTCTCATATTTTCGGGGGAAAAATTAGATGATATGCTAAAATGTGAATTTTCAACGATGTTGAACATCCTAAATATTTGTAACTTTTTAACATGCCTTTAATTAATGTTTCCTAGTTAGGACTTCGATGATTTCTTAAGAAATGTGTCACAACATTTTAAAAATCGATCCATGCTGCTTTTTCCAAATCACTTAATGTATCATCAAAATTTTTGTTCTTCAAAAGGTGTCTAATTTGTGAGTCAACAAAAATACCTTCCTTAATTTTTGCATAGCTTAGTGATGGGAATTGTTCTTGCAGATATTGAAATCCATGATCTTTTTTATTCATAGCTTTAACGAATTTCTTCATCAATCCCATATTTATGTGTAAAGGTGGAAGAATAACTTTCTTTTTATTGATTAGAGGAACGTTTTGAATATTTTCTCCACCTGCAATATATTGTTTACGCTCTGGATACTTATTTTTGATATAATGCTTTTGCTTTACTCTGCTATCCCACTCGCATAGGAAACAAGAATATTTTGTATAACCTTTTTACATACCAATAATAATGGCAATTATTTTAAAACCTGCACATTTATTCAAATCATGATGTGAGTAATCAATTTTAAGGATCAGTGCCTTTATATTTTCATAAGATTCTTTCATTATTCAAGAATATGCTATTGGAATAGACGGCAGGGCATTTCCATTATGAAAAAGACTTCAGGCTGGTTTTCAAACCATCGATGAACAGTTGCCATTATTCCGAGTTATATTGACAATTTAAAGCAGGCATTAAATCACTTAAATCATTACGATAACAAACATCAACTTTTTTTGAAAAATTTTCGAATATTTCTTATGTCGATCTCGATATATAGATATCTTTGTATTGTATTTTAGGAGATTCCAATCTTGCAATCATGATCCAAGTAATTCTGAGTTTTTCTTTGAAAAATTTAAGTCTCTCACAAAATTATTTAATTATTATTTAATTATTTATAAATACGTAATTAGGTGTGGTTTTTCATTTATGCCAGGAGAATAGTTTATATGAGATGTAGGGGAAGTTTCAATTTCATCAATTTCCATTTCTACTGCTGCATCGACATATGTAGAATTCTCTGGAGGTTTCGGTATTAGTAAATCATCTATATGTAATACAGGTCGCATTGCTGAATCTAAGTCCAGGTACTTAATTTTATGTTTACTTCTTGCAGAGAATCCTTTATTTTTGTAACACAAAAGTAGCAGTCCTTTATATGATCCTTCAGCTCTCGCCATATCATGGTTATAGCAAAGGGCATACTCTTTTTTGTACCTTTCATCCACGCTCGGAGGTTCATAGCATATCGTGTACAACAAGAACGAGGTGCCCATTTCTTATCTTGTTCACCTACTTTACATCCAAAGTAAAAGTGATAGGCAGTATTTATTAGCGGCGTGATGGCGTGAAAGCGCATCGATGCTTTTTCAAAATTAGCTCCCCACACACATAGGAAAAAGAATCGGGTTCATTAGTGATCCTCAATACATTTTTCACATAATTTAGAGGAAAATAAGATAATTATAATGAAAATTTAACTAAAAAGTCTTACAGAACAAAGAAATAACAGTACACTTGCCCCGAAAGATAAGTCTGTCTTTCAACTGTCACGGATTTGTGTTAAAGCCAAATACTGTGGGGGTGGCTTGCGCTGTCTGTTCAAGGTTGCTAACAAAATTTATTAGAAGGACATCTGTTTCTACTCTTTTGCTGCAACTTCTATCATTGTAATAAGAAAGAATAATGTTTGTGTGAATCAAATGCTTGTAAGAGAATAATGTAATATAATTGTAATGCCTATACGATGCCTACGTACGTCGAAACGTATAAATGAATTTTCTCAAAATTGGAGGGTGATAGAAATTCATTTCAAATTATCTTCGATTTATCGACTACAGTACATATAACACTATCGCTTAAATGTAACTTAGCTTTAAAATTCTCATCGCCAACATAATACATTTTTATACATACATGTGACTTCTTTATTTTCCATCCAAAAATGCACTTAAAAAATTAATTTACAATAATTAGTTAAGTAAATATTTAAAAAAGTAACTGAAGGATTTTTAAAGACAGCGTAGGTCGTTTAGATATTATTCGATGAATTATTTATGTGATTATTAACTTATGATGTTTTACAAAACTAAATGACGCAAAAAATTATAAATTGCATGCAAATTTGTATTTAAACTATTTGTAAAGTAATAATTAATAATAAATACAGCAATTTTATTATTAAATGTAATTGATTTGCGTATCCAGTTCACCCCCTTTCCTACCCCTAAAAATATCTGACGTATAATGATTCGAAAATTATTATTATTATTATCAATTGTAAATATTTTGGGATATTTATATTGTGAAAAAAAGCCATAATTTTGTTGCAAAAGTAATCAAGAATGTAAATGCATATGAAAAGTATTTTTAACTGATTGAAGAATTAATAAAATTATTTTACATATAAATATGAATGTATGAATATGGTTATAAAATGGAAATAATCTTTTTTTTATGTTTCACTATATTAAATGTAACATGTTTTTACGGTCGTAATTTTTTGTTTATGTTTAAATAACAAATAATGAAGCTTAATTAAAAGAAAAGAGTAAAAATGTCTGTTTGCTTCCTTTTTAAAATTTCATTCATTCAAAAGCAAATATATTTTTTAAAGAACGTACCTAAATATCTGTAATATTTTTAATAAGCTTTACTTTTTTTTTCTTTGTAATTCATTTTTACAAATTCATGTTTGAAAAGAGCTTGATAATTTAATTAAATTTAAACAAACTGTTTATTTTTTCGCTTAGAAAGTGTTTAATTGAAGAAAATTGAATGTTGCTTTCTAAAAATATTTGAATACTTTTGAGGACGTTCTTAAAGAATTTCATTTAAATAAATAATTGTGTTTAAATCAGCAGTGGTTACATTCTGAGTTCATTTCCCTCAAAAAGATATATTTTCTTATTTATATAAAGACAAAGTTATGTAAGTTTAAAAGGGTGGCAGATTATTATGTGCATTATTATCTGCATATTTCAGATGTAAAATCAAGTGCAATGAAATGACTAACAATGAGCTTGTAAATAATAAAAATAACTATAGTATTTTGTGATGTACTCAAATACAAAAAAATCTGTATGTAAAAATAACCATGAAATAAGTAATCTTTTTAAATGAATTGGAACCATCTATTTTCACAATATTTTAAAATTAAGGAACTGAAATGCTAGTATTTATTATTATTTTTTATCAACATTATACATGGTATGTCATAAATCTCGAAACAATTGGCTATAGCCTTAAAAATTGTCCCTTGTCACAATGCTTCCAATTGGAAAGTTTCATAAAAATAGGTGCAAATTTTGATGAAATAAGTTGTAGCTACGTAGTAGATTCATTTGAGAAAATAGAAAAATAAAACTTTTATACGGTCTCCGTAAGGTAAAATTTCTAATTAGAAAAATTTTCGTTATTTATTCCCGAATAAAGAAAAAAAATCTTTTTGATATCTATAAATCACACAGAGATATTAAAATCCAAAATTCTAAAAAAATGGTGACTTACACAACATACACAGATCTCTAAAGGGTTTTGATTCCTTTTGAAAGCAAAACAGGGATCAGGCATATATTTTACTTTATTAAAAATCATTTTATGACAGCGTGTCTCGTTTTGAAATAAAATCGTAGCTTATAGATTTTACATTAAACTTGCTTTCCAAATATGCTATAGGTCTGTACTAGAGATCTGCTTGTGTTGAAATACCTGTGTTCAGTACCTAACTAACTCGTAGGGGAAAAAATTGACGAGGCTCCTGGAAGAAAGTTTGAAACCATAGCCCAGTGCATCCTGAAAAAAAAAAATTATATCCCAGATCGGTTTTAAATTTCTACATAGTTTTTTTATGTTGTTAATAAGATTTATATGGAGGAATTCAGATAAAAAATTCCTATTTTATTTTTTCATGTTTTTAATATTATTCAATATTAAAGATTCGCCAAAGCCTGTAGATGTAAATATTTTCCTTATTCTTGTGTTAGTGACTTTGAAAAATAATATACAATATTTTTTTAACAGAACCACATAGGAAAGAAAAAAATAGTTTTAGACTTTCTTAGGAGATGGAAATGCAGTCTATTGTTCTCTCAGGTATTATTACATAATTTTGCATGGAACAACACATTTTTTTAATATATAAGACTGGTTTCTGTTATAGACAAGTTAGTTTTTGTTGGTTTTAATGCATTTTATTAGTATCCCCCCTTTAAATGTATTATTCTTTAAAAAAATAAATTTTAAAGGGTTAAATTGTTTTTTTTTATTTTATAAAAATCAAATTAGATATATTATTATTTAGAGAATGAAACAAAATATTTTGTGAAGTGATAAATTAAAAATGTGTAATATTCATGTTTAATCTAAGAGAAAAAAATAACTTTAGGTTTTACATAATATTTTTTTTGGACTGTAATTTTCATATTAAAAAAGGATTTGCCTTTAATCAAGACTAAAACTAAAAAAAAAGTATTTTACTTTAAAAAACGCTATTTTCGAACATGAACCATAACTAATAAAAATAATTATTTTTAAATGCATGGTTACTGTTAATCTACTTGCAGAAAATTATAAATACGAAATCTGTAATCAAACATGTTAAAATCATTCTAAGCTCACGAAATCGTTCTTCAATATCAATTCCTCATAACTTATAACTAACAGAAATAATGATTTTTAGATCAGAAAAGACGTGGAATTTTAAGCATAGGTCAGATTAATGCAAGCGTGTTAAGAGAATGACATGTTTAGAATCATCTTTGAAGCGTTATGTAAGAATAATATATTTCCGAAATACATTACATGGTTTTAAAGTAATATGATATAAATTAAGATTGGAAATGACTTTCAGCGCCGTATTTTGATAAAAGCTTTTATTTAATTATAATTAATTCAAATTTAATATACGTAGGTAAATATATCTGAAGTATATTTAATCATAAGTTATGCTTTATAGTAGGGGCATCAGTTATTTAAAATAAAGGTAGCGAATTATTTTATGTTCTATATTCATATAAATGCATTTTTTTTCTTTACATGTTCGATATTTTTTATACTTTTATTCAAAATGAATTATAAAACAAATAATAATTAGTCAAACTATTATTAAAACTATTATATCAAACTATTATATCAAACTAAATTAGCCGAACTAAGTTAAATTACTTTTAACTTAAAACAAAAATAACTCAGTAATTCAGAATATCAGCATTACACTTGCTCAATTTAACATTTCAGCTCTTATTAGAACATTAAATTATTAGAACTTTTAGATAAATTTTGAAATATATATATGTAATAAAATAAAAAAAATTGCGCCATTTTTATTAAAATAAACAAAAATAAAGCACTTCGTAGATACGACTCACAGGTGCAAATTTCAATTAGTTTATATTTCCAATGGTATCAACCGTGGTTTCGCAATCGTGATGAAGTATTCATTTATTATTAAATGAAAATTTATCATAATATTTCTGCACTTTTACCTAGAAAATACAGTAATAAATAAATAAAAGCAAATGATGTTGAAATTTGTCGTGCAGGTGTTCTTTATCTGTAATAATCAGTAGATGATTTCGTAGATGTTAATTATGAAAAAAAAATAAAAATACTGTGAGACCTATTTCACAAACAAAGAATTTCCCTCCTGTAGGTGCCAACAAGGATCACAAATAAAATTTCACAACATATTTCCTATGATTTTTTTTTTCTTTCGACAGCATTCCTTGCAACACCAGTGGCATTACTTTGTAGATTTTGATGCGTCTCAGAACAAAACCATCACAACAGATGTTTCACCGAGTAATCGTTCATAGAACATGGCAAACACAAACAGCGTTGTGAAGCAATTCTCATACAAAGGTTCATTTCGTAGTTGATGAGCTCGTTTATTCTTATTCAAAAATCAAACGCCGGTTCATCTTCATCCTGCCGGCTAAATTGTAATAATAACGAAGGCGATGCTCTATAATAGTGTATAAGCTTGTAGAACACCACTATTCACTAAGACTCAATAGTGGGATGAGCAGTCGTTCTGGCAAGTGGATAAGCCATGGATTTGTTGTCGTAGGAGTTTCTCCAATAAAAATGCAAGAAATTCAGTTTTTAGTTCTTTATTATTTAGAGCAAGAGCTTAAGTTACTCCACAGATCACCTTTCCACTCATCTATCACCACGGCCTTCACTCACTAAGCTGCAACATTCTCGGCGCTCGACATTCTCGGAAAAATGACATGGCTTCTGAGTTGTTTAAAGGAGAGATGCATTCTAACTTCCTGAAAAGCCAAATGAGAAATCCACATCCTCACGACAAACTAGCGCCCTCCTACTCCGCGTCAGTCATTTTAGAAAACCAATCAGGATAAACTCTAGCCTCAAACGGACAAAAATGATCAATTCCAATTGGTCGTAGCAGTCGGTCCTTGGCAAGAACTATATTTTTTCCTCGGAAGAGCAAGCCCTTTAGCAACGCGTAGAAACACCTGTCACGCGATGTTAAAAATAAAAAATAAAATTAAAATCCCAGGAATATTGCAGAAAGTAAAAAGCTTACGAAATACCTGCCGCCTTTTTGAGAAGCAAGAAATAATTTATTAATAACTAAAGTAAGAAAAGAATTTTAGCTGTTACAAGTTACGAAACTAAGATTGGAATATGTTCCACAAATTTAGAATTGAAGCTAAGAGAGAACAAAAATAAAAATGGCGCAAAATTTTTTTATTTTATTACATATATATATATATATACATATATCTTATAATACGAGTATGTCTGTGACTATATGTGTACGTAAAATCAGTTATTTAAAATAACGGCATCGAATATTTTATGTTCTATATTCATATAAATGCATGTTTTTCGTTTACATGTTCGATATTTTTTATATTTTAATTCAGAATGAATTATGCAACAAAAAATAATTAGTCAAACTATTATTCAAACGATTATATCAAACTATTATACCAAACTAAATTAATCAAAATAAGTTAATGTACCTATAACTTAAAACAAAGATGACTCACCAATTCCGAATCTCAGCATTACACTTGCTCAGTTTAGGATTATTATGGATCAAACTAATTTTATTTAAAAGAAAAAAAGGGCCTTTAATGATTTTGACTAAATTTTGTATTTTATAGTTTTGCATTATAAGAAAATAATTTTGCTGAATAACATGTTACGGAATATTCGACAAGTGTTGCATTTTTGGATTACTGTAGTTCACTCTAATTTTATCTTTAAAATGGCTCTAATTATTTCAACTAAATCTTGCATTGAATTGTTTTCGGGCAAAACAATACTATTGGACCAGATTGCATGCTCAAAAACAATTGATTAATTTTTTATATTGGGGTGCAATGAGTAAAAGGCAAGCTAATTATGCATAAAGATGGCTCAAACTATTTTCACAAGAATTTGCATTATACCATTTCCGGGCATGTGAGGATCATTGCAATAGATCACATGTTAGAAATATTTCGATAATTAGGCTAGTTGTTTTTTTTTTTATCTCTACGGGTCAAGCTAATTTTCTCTAAAAACGGCTTTAACGATTTTGATTTAATTTTCTATTCTCCGTTTTCGGTCTTGAGAAAACTATTAGACTAGGTCATATGTTCGAAAAATTTCCATTTTTTTTTGGAGGGGGGGGGTGTTGCTATTTCAATATTGGGGGGTCAAGCTATTTTTTTTTTCTAAAAAACGGCTTTAACGATTTTGAATAAAATGTTTTTTCGTTTTCGGTGCTAAGAAGAACAATAAACTAGATTTTATGTCCTACGAATTTCGATTAGTAGGTGGGCCCATTTGAAAGTAATTGCAATTAAAAAATGATTCAAATGATATTACGAAATTTCCATATTATACTCTTTTCAGATTCGAGAAGATTCTTTAGCTAGATCAGATGCTTAAGAAATTTTGATTAAAGGGTTTTTGCATTACTGCAGGTCAAACAAATTTTACCTAAAAATGGCTCTAACGAACTTGATTAGATTTCTATACTATCATTTTAGAGCTCGAAAAGGCTATTGGATTAGGAGTACATGTTCGAGTAAGGGTCTATTTGGATTATAATAAATCCGAATATTACCGATGTTTTTCAGATGACTTTGTTGTTCTGAGCAAACTTTTCTATTTCAAAAAGAGCAAAAGCATTTCTTAATCTTCTTGGTTTTTCTGCTTGTTAAAGAAAGCGCTTGTCCTATGTTCGTCAGTTATACTGGGTTTTCTTTGGTAAAAAATAAACTTTCTTCATCATGTACGATTTCTAACGACTGGCCCCATGAACCACAAAACAAGCTGTGGAGTCTTCAACCTGTCGTAAGATTATCATCGACTTTATTTGCGAATTCTGGTGTCTTTATAATTTGATTTCTCATTGCTGACAATGTAGTGTCATACATATACTTTTTGCCACTTGAACCCTGACAGATTTCAGTTGCCGTCTTAAGAGCCCACAATAGTCACAGAAAAAGTACGCAAAAAGCCGCGGATGATATGTAAAGTCTATGGGAGCGTTCTTTTCTAATATCTCGTTCAAATTTTAATATTTTTACGTGATTTTTTCGCATAGGATAGCTTAGGACGATCTACAACTGGCTTAGTTTTTACTTTTTCGATTTTGCTCATACATTTTTTATATTCTGATAGTTTCAATTTCAGAACCGGTTTAATCCGGTTTTGAAAGTTAATTTTTTTTTTTTTTTTAAATCTGAAACCAAAATTGAAAAAGTGAAAACTAGGTCGGTTGTGGATCGTCCTCAGCTAGCCTATGCAAAAAAAGTCATGTAAAAATATTAAAATTTGAGCGAGTTATTAGAAAAGAACGCTCCCATAGACTTTACATTATCATCCGGGTCTTTTTGAGTACTTTTTCTGTGACTATTGTGGTCTCTTAAGACGAAATACTAGACGAGATTCACCCTTTGCACTCGCGAAGTGACTCTTATTGACTACTAGTGCCCCGCTGGTTGCGGCAAATGCTCCGGACACCATACTTTAAATTAGTTATACTTGCCATTATCTGATGGCCTCTGCTATACAATATACTCTACAATGTACTCTACAATATTGTATACTCTGCTATACAATATGGCGAAATAAACTGTGAGAGGGTGTCCAAAGCAGTTAGCGTCCCAATTTACGAAGGACACCTGAAAACACTAGTGGTGAGAGAGTGTCACTTCTCGCCTGCAAAGGTTAAACTATGTCGAAATCGCTAAATTGAAGTAATCTTCAGCCAATGATCCTATGATAGCATGCATCTTGACTTTCTCATTTAGTCGAGATACTGACATGTTTAAAGATTCAGATTCAGCCAGGTGGGGAGAACCATCAATTGGTTTGAGCTCAACTAATTCCACCCAGAAATGTTTATTAAAAAAATTATAGAACAATTTTACAGCAATAAAATAAAGGTAGGTAACAAGTAGTTATTGAGATAATGAAATAAGTATAGGTAACAATAGTAAAATAGACGAGCTGAGTGCTTTACAGCCGTATAATAAATAATTTTTCTTTAACAGTAAGACGAATTCTATAACTCGAATTGGTTATTTCCAGCTGATCGAAAAATTGCTCAGGCCGGGAATCGAACACGGATACTTGGCTTATAAGGTCAATGCTTTACCTGTTAAGTTATCTGGGCGATAGCCGGCTGGGATTTTTTGCTCAGATAACCTTATTGGTCGTAATATCTGGTCTGTTATTTGAAACAGCTCGCAGAATAAACCGCAGGTAATGGAACTCTATATAACGATTGATACGTAGATATACTATTATTTTAACGCAATCAAACTGATTGGTAAAGTTATAATACGAATTGGTTATTTCCAGCTGAGCGAAAAATTGCCCAGGCCGCTCAGCTGGAAATAATCAATTTGTATGATAACTTTACCAATCAGTTTGATTGTGTTAAAAATAATAGTATATCTACGTATCCATCGTTATATAGAGTTCCATTACCTGCGGTTTATTCTGCGAGCTGTTTCAAATAACAGACCAGATGTTACGACCAATAAGGTTATCTGAGCGAAAAATCCCAGCCAGCTATCGCCCAGATAGCTTAATAGGTAAAGCATTGGCCTTGTAAGCCAAGTATCCGGGTTCGATTCCCGGCCTGGGCAATTTTTCGCTCAGCTGGAAATAATCAATTCGTATGATAACTTTACCAATCAGTTTGATTGTGTTAAAAATTAATAGATTTCTATAACTGTTTAAAGTAAAAGTTTGCTTGATTAGTCTTATAGAGCATCATCATTATCATATAAAAGGTCCCTTAGAGGCATTTCGAAAAGTCCTCGATTGTTTTCAATCAGTATTACGCAGTTTACGATTTTTTGTAATAGTGCTTGTTGTTTTCTGATTATTTTGAACCATGAATAGAGATTTATCGTTTTGGAGATTCTGAGGTGGTATATGGATGTTAGTGTGCCGACATGTTTACATATAACTGTAAAAATATTTGTAAGCATGATGTACAGGGTGGTGAAATTTCAGCTGTAGCACGTTTCCTCAAACGACTGACCACCCTTTATTATACCAGAAATTTTTAGGAAAGAAATAAACAATAATTGCTGTTAAAAGTTTGCGTGATATTTTCAAGATGACTATTGAATGTTTATAAAAACGTGTTAGTTAATTTTTTTATACTTATGGTTTTGACAAACAGTAACTTAAATAGTAATTGGTACAACTCAAATAAACATAGCCTTGTAAAGTTTACAAAGTAATGCTGTCTATTGGTATTTGTCTTAAGTGATAATTTTTTTGAGCTACTGATATTTCCAAAAGGGGAATATGTGAAGTACAAGAGCTATAGGCAATCAAACTGAAAAAATAATAACTTATAGCAATAAAAAGTCTAATTTTACAAAATTTTGCCATAATTTTTTTTAAATATCTTGTCTGTACTTTAAAAAACAAACAAAAACATAAAGTAGATTTAAAACATTGTAAAGGTAATTTGAATAAGAAAGGACCTGCCAGGTGAGAGTTATTGAGGGTTCCAACCTATATTTAACCTTTACGCAGGGGCTTACTCAGTGTCTACCTGAGAATACGTGTAAGCCTGGACAGATGCTGTCACAGCCCCTCCGTAAAGGTTAATATTATCGATGAGGTATTTTAACGATGATGATTAAAATATTAGGAAAATTTATAACAAAAGTTGTTTTTTTATCTATATCATAGCTTTTCGTACATACCATATACATCTTTTTTGTATACAAATTACTTTTAGGGGCAAGATTAATTTCTTTCATGACTGTTTGAGATTATATTGGTAGATGATTGACCAAAGGTCGAAGCAAAGTCCTTAAATGTCAATTTTACATTAAAATTTACATAAACATGAATGTCTGTATTAAAAACCTGTAGAATTTCAATAACAACAGTGACGCTTTTATTGAATAAAATCTGTTTGAAGCGTTTTTTCATAGTTATAGTTCTACATATTTTTTTTTTTCGAAACGGAGCATTAAAAATAAGAGAGCAAATGTTAAAAGAATGCGAGTCCAAAGCAAAAATATAGGATTTAGAAATGTAGTATTTTTTTCTTTTTACCGCTTATCTGATGTACTTGTACGTCATACGGGCAATGTGCTTTTCTCAATTATGAACTGCTCGCACCACCTACGGGCATCCATACTATAATTATAGGTTATTATAATCACCATTTTTTTCATAATATTTATATATAATATATAATAAATTTTATTGTAAATATTTGTTGAAAAATGCCCCTAGTATTTTTCTGATTCAACGAGGCAAAATTTTATGTTTAGAAAAACTGGTTTTAAAAGATTAAACATTCTGTTAAAGACAAGAAAAATAGACATTATTGTAAAAAATATTGATCAGTTAAGGCGAAGGTGAACTCTCAAAAAAATTTCTTTTTCTTTTGAACCGATTTGCTTGAAATTAAAATATGTGATTACAATTATAGTTATTTGAGAAAAGCTAAATTTGCAAGGAAAAATATTAATTACTTTGGTAATTATTAATTATTAATTATTGAAATAATTAATGAATTAAAAATGCTCCATGCGCATTTCTTTTGCATATAAAATAATAATTTTTATTTATGAGATACCTTTCAGACCAAAGAGTAAAACTTAGCTGAAATCCTAAACATAAATAGAAAATAAAAATTAATAATAATAATAATAAGTCGAAATACCAATTTTTATAGTGAAAAAACACTGTAAATCATACTTTTGATGAAGAATTTAAAGCTTATGAGGTCCGAAGTACAATTATTTTAACTAACCTTTTTTCTATGTACTATGAGGTAATGACATAACAAATTTTGAAGAACTCAAAAAATTAGGAAAACGCATGGAACATTTTGAAAATTGAGATTATCCTGAAATTTTTATTTCGGGAAAATCCACTGTTAAGTTAGAAATATCAGTATTTCAATAATAAAGAACATTAAACACCATATAATAAATGAATATTACTTATAATACACTTATAATATATTTATAATAAACTCATAATAAACGCTTCATGAGTTGGGAAATAAAAAAGTATTTTTCAAAATTTTGGGTGATTTTTGTCGATTTGAAGGTCCACCTTCGACTTAAGTATCTATACTAATAAAAGAAAAAAACTCTCTGTCTGTCTGTTTGTGTGTCTGTGTGTGTGTCTGCGATGGCTAGCAAAATCTACAGCACGTACGAAGCTCAAAATTTTTTGAGAGTAGCCCAATGTCTCTCCTGATGCACCTGAAGCTCAGAATTTCAAAATTCTATTTATTAACTGAGTAATTAATTAAATTCCAAAGCTCACTCTCATAAAAAATCGCCTTTTTTCGCTTTTTTTCCCTTTCATTTTCTTATGGTTGTTTGGTTGCATAAAATTTTCGCAGAAATAATTAAAGAAGCTAGGACAGACCTTTAAAATTCATCGACTGGCAAACTGTCAGTTTAAATGAGGTTTTTTTTAAATCACAGCTGCTGTACACCATGGAGAAAAAGATAGGTGGAGGCGAAGTAAAGCGAAAAAAGGTTTGCAACACGGAGTAAGAAGTGTCTTACTCCGTGGTTTGCAATACTAAACCATTTATCGCTGAAATTTTAATGTCTCAAACAAAAGCACGAGGAATTTTGTATTAATAAAACGAATTGAAAGAAACGAATTACAGCTGAAGCATATTTTACGAAGAAATAGTAATTTTTTAAAATGGTTTTTTTCTATTATATTATTTAGGTTAAAGTTAGGTTAAAGTTAAATTTCATTTATGTTATGGTTAGAATAAGAATATGTTACAATAAAGTGAATAAATTTAGGCTAGGTTACATTTCTGTTATATTTAATTTACGGTAGGGTACTGTTAAGTCGCTGTTAGGTTACAGACAGGTTCTGGTTACGGTATAAAAGTTTAAGGTTAGGAATTTATACACAGATTGAACCTATACGCAAGATTTGATTAAAAATACACTTACTTTTGTTAAATAGCTCTGAAATTATAGTACTATATACTAACCTTTTAGCTACCATCGTGTATCGATTTCATTCATGGTATAGTCGGATTTAAGAGTGATATAATTAATTTGAAATTCAAAATATTTCACTTGGGATTTGGATGTGAAAATAATAATTAGTTACGTGACTTAACAGTGATTTTTACGGTTAAATATCAACTTTTTTACACGAAAATCATGCAATCGTTGGATACATATTCCCTGCCGCGTTTTTCATTGCTCATTTTGAGTATTTTTAGAGCGTAATATTAGTTGTTTTTAAAACCGATTTTTCACACAGTCAGTGGCTACGTATTTCAGACAGTGCATTTCTGCATGTAACGAGTTAATAATAAAATCATACAAATTTCAAGTTCGTTTAATATTGTTAATACGGACCCGGGCAACGCCGGGCGGATCAGCTAGATTAATGTAAATAATAATAGAAGAAAAATCGATACTGTAAATGCAGTCGGTTTTAAAAGAATATTTTTACAGAAAGTCACAAAGAAAAATCTTTTGAAACATAATTTAATTTTGAACTATTAAAGTAAATGATAACTAAGGAATGGAAACTATAATCCTAAAAAAGGACTCGTAAATTTTGCATTATTTAATCCGAGCATTTTTCTGATTTAATTAGAAAAACCGGAGATAAAAATTTTAAATTTTTGTAAAAGACATGAAAAAATAAACGTTATTTGAAAGTCGTTTTCAAAAATATTGTTCAGTTAAGTTGTTAAAAATTGTTAAAGATTGTTTTTTTTTTTTTTTTTTTTTTTTTTTTTTTTTTTTTTTTTTTTGCGTGTATGTAATATATATTCCATTGTAAATGATAATAGAAAAAATTAAATAATACTAGCAGTCGATTTTAAAAGAATATTTAAAAATAAAATAACGAAGAAAAGTCTTTTTAAATCGTAGTTATAGTTTAATTACTAATAAAATAACAGACCTAATAAAATAAATGGTAATTAAAGAATAGAGAGCAAAATCACAATACTGCATTTGTAGCTCTAAAGACATTTAATTAGCAATATCCTTTAGAAACATATAGAGAAATTATGGTTTTCTTATCGCTTTGTGTAAGTAATGGATTTTCGTGTAATCAAATTTACTTGGAATTTCATCTCTCTATAATTTATAATCGTGAGATGCAATGATTTGTAGATCACGAAGGTACGAATATTTCATCCGAGGACTGAATTGATGAAGCTATGGCAGTACAATGGCATTCGTAGATTTATCTTTGCAGAATGATGCATGTTTAAAATTTCCTACGCTGAAATATATCATGTTTCCAGACTTACATAACCAAATATTTGTTTGATAAGCTTTAAGAAGTCATTTAAATATTGGTAAATTGATAAACACATTTTTCATTTGATATATACATATTTTATTTTTATAAAATGAATTGCCCTTGAAAGACACCTTATTGGATATGTGCATTTTTGTAATAATACTTTACGGTTTATGTGAATTTTACATTTTCCTAAAACTATATAATCATTTCAAAACAGAAATATCATCATTAAAATCAGTTTCATGTTTTAGGAATTATTAATTATTCTTTTGGAAAATACAGGATGTAATAAAATCAATTTTCCATATTTTAATATTTTTACTAATATATTTTAAATAAGAATTTAATATTGGAGAATTAAACTAATGAATACATTTTCATTTTCATTTCTTATAGTTATTATAAATGCTTCTGAAGTTTAAAAACATGTCTGCATAAAAATATAACACTTTCTACATTATTTTTAATCATATCGTCGTTGCAATGTCAAAGCATCCAATATGAAAACCACAGCCAGCAGGCTACTTTCTTTAAATTCAGATATCATGATTGACACTGTTTTTTTTAAATAGCGGAGTGATTATGCATCAAAAGTTTCAAACTTTTAAGAGCGTTGCTTGGGTTCAAGATGGTCATGTTGCCTATATACGAGAAGAACAGGTACTATATTTGATTATTTGCTTTTCGTGCAATTACTGATTCTTGAAAATCTAATGCACTATCGAATCTTTTATGTTTTTTATTGCTTTGAAATAATTACATTGATGCGGAAAGTACGGGTGCTATATTTGACTCATTTTTTTTCGTATAATTACCGATTTTTGAAAATCTAATGTACTATTGAACACTTTATGTTTTTTTATTGCTATGGAATAATATGTGATTTCATTTCGCTTAAATGGCTTATATTTATTACAACAGTTTTTAGAAACGTTTCTGTTGTCGTAACAACTAGTTGAAACAGTAAATATTTCGCTTAGTTCGTAGTGATTATCCACTAGAAAAGAAGTAAGAAAAAACCAATTTTATATGCCTGGAACAACAATAATACTTTTTTGTCACTTTTATTAGTGTTTCTTGCTGATTTTTAACCTATTGATTGCTTAACTATTTGTCAAAATTTTTGATTGATAAATTCATCATTTTATAATATTTGACTCATTTAAAATTGCAGTTGTGATCGGTCTATATACCGTAAAGTACCGAATCTAAGTCCCACAAAATAAAAGTCCCCCATCATATGTTTTGCAAGCTGTATAAATTCTGAATAGATTATAAATTATTATTATACCCCCCCCCTATACCCTCTTAATTTTATCTATTTCAGTAGTCCCCCCCCCTCATATGTTTTCCAAGTATCATAAATTATGAGAAAATTATAAATAATTAATTTATACCCACACCCTCTTAATTGTCCTATCTATTTCAAAAATCTTTCATTTATAAGCATCATTAATATTTTTAGAATTTACAGTTTGCTAAATGGGAGCTTAGATTCGGTACTTTACAGTATTCTGCTTTCTTTTCGAAAATCTTTCTTTGCTAAAATGAAATAAAAATGATTAATAGAAATGCAAATATTGATTGATATTTCTTCATTAGCCAGAATATTTTAAAGTAAGTAGAGTGTTGAAAAGTAAAAGTGCAAAATAAACGTAAAAGGAAAATTATTTGTTAAAACTTAAAGAAAACAGAAATCTTGTGCTTTCAATTTTTGTATATTTCGAGATAAATATTTTAATTTTACGTAAAAGTGGTCAGAAATAAAGGTTGTACGAAAACATCAATTGTCTCACAATGATTTTAATCCAAAATTAATTTTACTTTTTATAAGTTTTATAATACTGCGAATGAGTTTTTGATAAAAATGAGAATAAAATTTATGGCCTAATGTATATATATGTAAGAAACTTTTACATACAGAGCCAAAAATTACTGAAATTGAATTCTCTAATGTTGTCAGCAATGAAATTATAAAAATATTCCTTTATGTTTAGAATAACAAAGTAATATAATAATTTCATTTAACAATGTATTGGTTAACAATATAGTCATCATGTTTTAAAAGCCAATACAATAAAATTACTATCATTAGAGCTTATTTAATATTAATTACAATCCTCTTTCGATTTCGATCGAATGCAAATTTTCATTATCATTCCCAAGCACGACTTTGCTCCACAAACATTTCTCTGGAAGTGGACAATAAATTCAGAGCAATGCCAGGGACATAATTATTACAGGTGGTTTAACCAACTCCTGCAACTGGAGTGTAAATGCGTATATCATATCTAAATTTAATCGCGCCCCTCAGAATGAATCAACACCTACAATAGTTTACGCAAATTAGTTCATACAGGGTATCTCGAGTTCGAGTTCAGATGAGTTATTTCATAACTGATCGTATATGTGTTATCTGATTTATGGTTTAATGACTGACAGGGAATGCCAGTAACAAAAAGTCTATTTTTTAAGGATTTCTTTTCGAGCAAATGTTGACTTTAAGACAAAAATAAATTAATTAATAAAAAAAAATAAGTAAAATAAATTCAGTATTATGCGTATTTTTATTTCATTTCGTGTGTTTTATATTTTACTATGATAATTTATTTTCGGTAGTATCTGTTTTTAAAATTACGGAATAGCGATTTCACGAATTTACAGAATGCGATTTTAGTGTAACTAAATTATATGATAATTTATTTTAACAATAAATAAATAAACAGTACAGTCACCGTACTTTGAACACCTGCAATACAATTATTATCTTTACAGTTTATATACTTTTAATTACAGCCCCCTTTCCAATTTCGATCGAATGCAAATTTAAATTATCCTTCCCACGCACCACTTTGCTCCATAAACATTTCTCTGGAAGTGGGCAATAAATTCAGAGCAATGCCAGAGACATAATTATTACAGGTGGTTTAACAAACTCTTGCAACTGGGGCGTGAATGCGTATATCATATCTAAATTTAATCGCGCCCCTCAGAATGAATCACCACCTACAATAGTTAACGCAAATTAGTTCGTACAGGTTATTACGAATTTGAGTTCAGTTGAGAGCGTTCTATGATGAGGTTTTCTCCGGAGTAACTATGTTGTTGAAAGTGCCATAAAGCAAATATAAATTTCAAATGTGCGAGATTGGTTACGCGCGTGTAATAATTATTATGTTGTTTTATTTCATAACTGATGACATAAGTGTTAACTGATATATGGTTTGATGACTGGCAGGGAATGCCAGTAACAAAAAACATATTTTTTAAGCATTTAATTTCAAGTATATGTCGGCTTTAATCCTTTATCTACTGAATGATTTATCAAGAAATTGGTCCACCTCAATAATTATCTATTTTAATATCTGAAGGTATACTGAAATTTTTCGGTATACTAAAGTGGAATTTAAGTACTTTTTTTTTAAAATTAAAACAGATTAAATATATCGGTAGTTATATTTTTTTGTGAAATATTTATAAAAGTAATCAGAATAATTAACCAAAAAAAAATAACTCTTTGAAAATATCACAGCTCTTAAAAACGGAATGATTTTAAATGCATCATGATCCTCTCTATAAATGAAAATGTTTTTGCAGTTGAATATGTTTCATATAATTTTATTTAAAGAAAGAAAAGAATAACCTACGAAAACGAACATTAAAACTACACTTTATAAAAAAATATTCAGCTCCAACTGTTCTTTTATTCTATCTAAATATTATCGAGAAGAGTTGTTTATGTGGAAATAAAAAAAAAATTATTAATAGACAGAAAAAAAGAAGTTTTATATAAAGTTTTCTTCAATTTTAATTTAAAGTACCGTCAATGCATAAATTAAGACACAAAAAAAACTAAAATAAATAAATAAATAAAATATATAAATTCAGAATTTTACGCATTTTTATTTCATGTGCTTTATATTTTACTACGTTAATTTAATTTCGGTAGAATATGGTTTTACATTACGGAATACCGATTTTACGAATTTACATAATATGATTTTAGAATAACTAAATAATAAAATAATTTCATTTAACAATATTTTGATAAAGATTAAAACCACCATACTTTAAACTTCTGCAATACAATTATTATTGTTACAGGATATTTACTATTAATTACATTCCACTTTCCTAGTTCGATCGAAGGCGAATTTTCATTATCCCTCCCACGCCCAACTTTGCCCCACAAACTTTTTCTGGAAGTGTCTAAATCGCATGTTTAAGGAAATGCAGAGTTTTCGATGACTAAAAGTCTATTTTTTATTCATTTAATATGAAATAACTGTCGTCTTAAAAACATCTCTATATAATAAAACACAGTTTACCGCACAGCGTGCCAAACTGCCACCCCCCCCCAAAAAAAAAAATCATTAGAATTGACGCTGCCGTGTCAATATGTCTATTTGCATCTGAAACTTGGCAGTAGAAAAAAAATGCCAAAAAAAAAAAGAAAAAATAGATTTTTTTTAAATCCGGGGCGCGGGAAATAATTATTAATTATAAAATAATTAAAAATAATCATTAATTATTAATACTATTTCAATAATTGCAGAAGACTTTTCAAACTACGCAGTTTTAATGCATATTAGTTAAAAATTTTGTTTTATTAAGAAATCTTTATTTTGTTACGGTATATTAGCATTAACAAACTAACGAAAACAGAATTCAGGTGTTTTGAGTATTTTTTATTTTATTTTATAACAAACAATTTATTTTGAAATAAATGTGGTCAGAAATAAAGTTTGATAGGAAAAATCAATCACATTTGAAGGATTTAACTTTTATACAGAACAAAAAATTACGACTTATGTTTTTTTTTTTTTTTTTTTAGTCAGCAGTGAAATTGCAAAAATATTCTTTTATGTTTAAAACAATAAAATAGTATAATAATTTCAATAACAATCACTTGATAAACAATACAATCATCATGTTTAAAAAACATGCAATACAAATGCTATAACTACAGTATATTTACTATTAATTAAAGTCCACTTTCCCATATAGATCGGATGCGGATTTTAATTATCCTTCCCACGTACCATTTTGCTCCACAAACCTTTCTCTAAAAGTGGGCATTAAATTCAGAGCAAGGCCGGGGACATAATTATTACAGGAGGGTTAACAAACACTTGCAACTGAGGCGTGAAAGCGCATATCATATGTAAATTTAATCTCTTTTCTCCGAATGAACCACTGAAAACCATCTACGTTTGCTGTCGCAAATTATTTCGTGCAAGATATTAGAAATTTGACAAGGTATTCTTCGAAATAACTATGTTGTTGCAAGTACCACAAGTCAAATATAAAATACAAATGCACGAGATTGGTAATACATGTAGTAAATATTATGTTATTTTATTTCATAAATGATGACAGCGTGAAAAAGTGTTATCTGAATATTATGTTTAATAAATGCCAGAAAATGTCAGTTATTTAGAAAAATTAGATGATTATATTCATTAGCCAGAATATTTTAAAATAAGTAAGGTGTTGAAAATTAAAAGTGCAAAATAAACATAAAAGAAAAATTATTTGTTAAAACTTAAAGTAAACAGAAATCTTGTGTTTTCAATTTTTGTATATTTTCGGGATAAATATTTTAATTTGACGTAAAATTGGTCAGAAATAAAGGTTGTACGGAAACATCAATTGTCTTACAATGATTTTAATCCAAAATTAATTTTACTTTTTATAAGTTTTATAATACTGCGAATGAGTTTTTGATAAAAAAGGGAATAAAATGTATAGCCTAATGTATATATATGTAAGAAACTTTTACATACAGAGCCAAAAATCAGAATTTATTAAAATTGGATTCTCTAATGTTGTCAGCAATGAAATTATAAAAATATTCCTTTATGTTTAGAATAACAAAGTAATATAATAATTCCATTTAACATTATATTGATAAATAATACAGTTATCATACTTTAAAAACCTACAATAAAATTACTATCATTATAGCTTATTTGCTATTAATTATATTCACTTCCCATTTCGATCGAATGCAATTTTGTTATGATATTTTAGCCTTAACGAACTAACGAAAAAAAATCCTTGTGTTTTGAGTATTTTTATATTAGTTTATAACAAACATTTTAATTTGAAAAAAAAAATGGTCAGAAATATAGGTTGTTAAGAAAAATCAATTACATTTGAAGAATTTAACTTTCATTAAGAGCCAAAAACTGAGACTTATGGCTTTTTGTCAGTAATGAAATTGTGAAAATATTTCTTTATGTTTAGAATAATGAAATAATATGATAATTTCAATAACAATCACTTGATAAACAATACAATCATCATACTTAAAAAACATGCAATACAAATGATATAACTACAGGGTATTTACTATTAATTAAAATCCACTTTCCCATATAGATCGGATGCGGATTTTAATTATCCTTCCCACGCACCATTTTGCTCCACAAACATTTCTCTGGAAGTGGGCAATAAATTCAGAGCAAGGCCAGGGACATAATTATTACAGGTGGTTTAACAAACTCTTGCAACTGGGGCGTGAATGCGTATATCATATCTAAATTTAATCGCGCTCCTCAGAATGAATCACCACCTACAATAGTTAACGCAAATTAGTTCGTACAGGTTATTACGAATTTGAGTTCAGATGAGAGCGTTCTATGATGAGGTTTTCTCCGGAATAACTATGTTGTTGAAAGTGCCATAAAGCAAATATAAATTTCAAATGTGCGAGATTGGTTACGCGTGTAATAATTATTATGTTGTTTTATTTCATAACTGATGACATAAGTGTTAACTGATATGTGGTTTAATGACTGGCAGGGAATGCCAGTAACAAAAAACATATTTATTTAAGCATTTAAATTTCAAGTATATGTCAGCTTTAACTCTTTATCTACTGAATTATTTATTAAGAAATTATCTACTTTAATATCTGAAGGTATACCGGAATTTTTAGGTATACTAAAGTTGAATTTAAATATTTTTTTTTTTTTTAAATTAAAACAGATTAAATATATCGGTAGTTATATTTATTGTGAAATATTTTCAAAAGTAATCACAATAATTAACCAAAAAAGAAAAACTCTTTGAAAATATCACAGTTCTTAAAAACGGAATGATTTTAAACGCATCATGATCTTCTCTATAAATGAAAACACTTTCGCAGTTGAATGTGTTTCATATAATTTTATTTAAAGAAAGAAAAGAATAACCTACAAAAATGAATAATAAACTACTATTTTTTAAATATATTGAGCTCCGACTGTTCTTTTATTCTATCTAAATATGATGGAGAAGAGTTGTTTGTGTGGAAATAAAAAAAAAACTTTTATTAGTAGACAGAAAAAATAAGTTTTATGTAATTTTTTCTTCAATTTTTATTAAAAGTACCGTCAATGCAAAAATTAAGACACAAAAATAAATTACTAAAATAAATAAATAAATAAAATAAATAAAATGAGCATTTTACGCATTTTTATTTCATGTGCTTTATATTTTACTATGTTAATTTAATTTCGGTAGAATATGGTTTTACATTACGGAATACCGATTTTACGAATTTACAGAATATGATTTTAGAATAACCAAATAATATAATAATTTCATTTAAGAAGAATTTGGTAAAGATTAAAATCACCCTACTTTAAATTTCTGCAATACAATTATTATTGTTACAGGATATTTACTATTAATTACATTCCACTTTCCTAGTTCGATCGAAGGCAAATTTTCATTATCCCTCCCACGCACAACTTTGCTCCACAAAACTTTCTCTGGAAGTGGCTATTAAATTCAGAGCAAGGCGGGGACATAATTATTACAGGTGGGTTAACAAACACTTGCAACTGTGGCGTGAATGCGTATATCATATGTAAATTTAATCGTTTTTCTCAGAATGAACCACTGAAAACCATCTACGTTAGCTAACGCAAATTATTTCGTGCAAGATATTAGAAAATTGACGAGAACTATGTTGTTGCAAGTACCACAAATCAAATATAACAATCTGATAATCTACGAGATTGGTAATACATGTAGTAAATATTATGTTATTTTATTTCATAAATGATGACAGTGTCATCTGAAAAAGTGTTATCTGAATATTATGTTTTATAAATGGCAGAGAATGTCAGTTATTTAGAAAAATTAGATGATTATATTCATTAGCCAGAATATTTTAAAACAAAAAGAAAAATAATATGTTTCGTAAAATATTAAATTTGAAAATGAAATGTAAATGCAAAAAATATATATTCGTTAAAATTAAGTAAAACAGAACACTTGTGTTTTTAATTTTCTTTTACTTTACGACAGACATGTTAATTTGAAATAAAACTTGTCCGAAATGAAGGTTAAAAAAATTACCTTACAATGATTTTAATCTAAAATTGATTTTACTTTATAATTTTTATAATATAACAAATGAATTTTTAATGTTACATTTTAACAAAAATAAGAAGTAAGATTTATGTCCTATTAAATGAATGTAAGAAAAATTTTCATACAGAACAAAAAATTAACTTTTTGTAAGCAATGAAATTCTAAAAAAATCTTTATGTTTCGAATATTAAAAAAATAAAATAGTTTCATTCAAGAATAATTTGATTATTGTGAGCGCGGCAGCGCGCTACAATAATATGATTGAGCGATGGTGCACACGGATTTTTCAATTTTTCTTTTTGCAATAACTAACTAAATACTTATCCAATTTTGATGAATTTTTTTTTAAATGTTCGTCTGACCAAGAAGCACAACATAGCACAAAAATTATTTTTTTTATGGCATACTGTAGGTGTACTGTAGAGTATTCTGAAAATCGGACAAAAATTTTGTGTCACAGCACTTTTCTCGAAAACTACTAAAGATAAAAACTTAATTTTTTTTTTTTTAAACAAAAGACAAACTTTTTATCCCGGGGTAGTCATTGAGAAAACGTTATTTCGCTGGGCGGTTTTTCTGAAATTGCGTATTTTCCAAACTTGGTCATAAATGGATATATCTAACGTTCTATTGCAGATAGAATGTTGCGGTAAAGTTTATTTTAAAGATTTTGCGATGCTAATTAATCCTGCAAAAATTCATAGCTTTACGTCAAACAGTTTTTTTACAAGATGAAATAAAAGAATGGCAGTCATCAATCTAAGGTACTTGTGATCATCGGAGAGAAAAACCAGTTACACCATTCGATTAAGCATAAAAAAATACACAATGCTTTTTTTCTTTTATTTTTAACTTAATTTTTTAACGAATTATGAATTTTTTTGAAATTTTTGACATGCTGATTTTTGTCATTTTTTAACACTAGAACGCCCGGATGGAGTCGATTCGACTCCAATCATGTAACTAAATTTCAATTCGAACCAGAAAAATTTTCTTGAAATAATTTAAATCTAATCCACGCAAATTTACGTTAAATAAATCAATTAAATAATTTTGAATAAGAATTCTGGTGAGAAATATTATTTTCAAACTTGAGTAGAATTTCCGGGCGTCCTAGTGTTAATGAATCATTTACTGAATAATTATACACGGTGTCTAGCCCTGGTGGCTGTTAAATTTGATTTTTAATTTTACATTAGGCAATTTTTTGCACCATACCAAATTTATGTTTTATCCATTTTTTTCATTTATTTATATTTTGTTTTTAGCACAATGGCATCAATGGCAAAAATGCCTGGCATACCTGTCAAATATTGGGGCCCTGTACTTTACCAAAGTGTATTTACTATAAGTATATACCGTATTTATTCTAATAGAATGCGCCCTCTAATAGAGCGCGTCTTCTAATAAAGTGCGCACCTTGGTGCTGAATTTAAAAATAAATATACGGAAACGATATAGTAGATAAGTAGAAAACGATTACTTAAATGCATTATCGAGGATTCTCATCGATCAAAATAGAGTTATTCTATCAAAGCGATGGAGTGGCGATGCAGCAAAAGTTTCAAATTTTGAACAATGTACCACTCCTGTAAACTATAGCGCCAAGGATATGCACACTGTTAAAAATCTGCTGCATTTTGCTGCAACGCACTCCCCTGCTTGTATAGAAAACGGTTACTTGGCCGTGAAATGGCGCTTTCTCATTGGTTGGAATAGAGATATATACAAGTGGTGGAGGACGTTGCAGCAAAATGCAGCAGATTTTTAACAGTGCACTGTTAAAAATTTGACCCATTTGTTGCAGAGTCACTCCACAGCTTTTATAGAATGTCTCTTTATGTCCAATGAGAATGCTCCATAACACAGTAAAGCAATCGTTTCCTATAAAAGCGGTGGAGTACGTTTTTAATAAGTCCGTAATAAATACGGATTAAGAAAACAAAGAAGCATGGTTTTTGTATCAAACTTTACTCTTGCATAAAAAAAGTTCCTGTTTTTGGCAAAAATAATGGATATTTGAATGAAAAATCCATTCTTTGAAAGAATTTATTATTTTATTCACTTTAGTAAAAAACTGATTTTTTTTTTTTTTTTTTTTTTTTTTTTTTTTTTTTTTTTTTGAAAACCACCGTAGAATTTTGGTATAGAAAAACCTGTTTAAATTTTTTTTTAATTTGTAACACCAGAGTATTAGAGTATGTAGCCTTTTTTAATTTCAATACAAATAAGATTTTGTTTTCTATATATAAAATAATGCAAGTTGTGCAGTATCCCTATGGAATATGGAAAAATAGAAGGACTAGTGAAAAATGCTCCAAGGAGCAGTGCAAAAGCAGAATATGATTTTAATTGAGCATTAAAAAGTAATGGACAAGTGCTTCTGTTAATTACTGAGCATGAGGAAGGATAAGGGATCCCTTCTTGGCTACAACTCACTTCAATGCCAACTTTGAAAAAATCATATTTGCGCTTTTTTCGTGAAAACAAATCAGTCGCAGTTACTATAAAAATGTATAGTGTAAAGACGTAACCATTAAAGATGCAGCTTAATTAGACATAAATGTAAAGGAAGGCGACATAATGCCAGATACCTAGTTCCTGCATGTATCACATTCATGCACTGCCACCAAGCATACCCTAAGTGTATAATTGCACAGAAAATTGATTTGTAGTTTAGTGCAGAGTGAACAGTGCAGTTAACATCAGAGATGTAGTACAGGCTATACGCCGCACACCTTCTGGACTTTTTAATAGAACACCATATACCCTCTGATTTTCAAGAAAGCTTATAGTATACACATTCTAGAATATCCCTCTGCTTAGAGCATATATCTTATGTTATTTTTATGACTACACCCCTGGTTAACATCTAAAGCACGGTGGAAAATTCTACTAAAGAACCGCAAATTTTTTTTATATGGAAAAAGCGCAAATATGATTTTTTCAAAGTTGGCATTGAAGTGAGTTGTAGCCAAGAAGGGATCCCTTATCCTTCCTCATGCTCAGTAATTAACAGAAGCACTTGTCCATTACTTTTTAATGCTCAATTAAAATCATATTCTGCTTTTGCACTGCTCCTTGGAGCATTTTTCACTAGTAAACAATTCAATCATCGTACTTTTAAAAATGTGCAATACAATTGTTATCATTATTCGCTATTTACTATTAATTACAGTCCACTTTCCCATTTCGATCGAATGCAAATTTTAATTATCCTTCCCACGTACCACTTCGTTCCACATGTCGCGAATTAGATTAATATTTATAATTGCTTTAGTGTCCGCACTTTCATGGTGACTCCATGGTCGTGGTTTTTATTTTTCGCAGATGCTCACGAGCAATGATAAAAAAGAGTAGTAAAATTTTTTCTGGAATAAAGTTTGTGTTAAGTTTTAAGTGAAATGTTTTGAAGCTTCATTTCTTTTGTAAGATATTTTAAATTATTTTTCACACGTAAAACGACGATGTCTATATTATCGGGTAGATTTTATAGCTTCGATTTCGCATTGTTTGCGATATGTGGCGAACGAACAGGGACGTGTGAAAAGTAACTGTTTTTTATTTGTTATCAGAAGTTGTCATTGAGAAAAAATGGATGCTTTGAAAATCAAAAGAACTCCTCTTAGATCTGGATTTACGAAAACTTATAATGCTTTAAATGAAGCTTTAAACGACGCAACTCCAGATACTAATTTAATAGAGAATTTAATGTGTCAACTGGAAGATAAAAGCACAAGATTGCGAGCTGTAGATGAAGAAATTTTGAATTTTATGTTGACAGAGAAAGTTATAGAAAAAGATTATTCTAAAGAATTTGAAGCTTGCGAAGAGTATACAGAAAAATTTATTGCTATAAAGCAAAAAGTAAAGACATTTTTGGTGAAGCCTATCGAAGAACAACTCCGATCGCAGAATTATACGGATGTTGAAAGAACACTGTCGCGACCACTTCGCTTACCAGAAATAAGTTTACAGCCGTTTGATGGCGATGCAAGATTATGCTTAACCTTTTGGAATTCATTCAGTAAAATTCATGAAGACACCACTTTAGATGACCATTTGAAATTTGTTTATCTTTTACAGGCGATAACGCCGAAATCCAAAGCAGCACAGATAGTAAATAGTTATCTGGTTTCAGCTGATAATTATCCAAAAGTAATTCTACATCTGAAAGAAAGGTTTGGGAGGGAAGATACACTTATTGAGATATATGTTAGAGATCTTCTTCAATTAGTTTTAAATAATAATCGATCATCAAGCAAGGATTTCAATTTATCGTCGTTATATGATAATCTAGAGACAAAACTTAGGTCTCTCGAATCATTAGGTGTCACAGAAGAAAAGTATGCCAGCATACTTTTCCCACTTGTAGAATCTTGTCTACCTCAAGATGTCCTTAAAATCTGGGAAAGACAGCGTGAGAAGACTGCTCAAGGTAAGAATCAATTAAATTCTATCCTTGATTTTTTGAAAAATGAAGTTATTGCGGAAGAGCGGGTTCTTTTGGCTCATTCCAATCTTGGTTTTGAAAACCCAAAGAAATATCATAAATGTAATAATGAATATAATTCAATGCCAACTGCCACAGATTTATTTATAAATAATAAGTCTAATAAGAATTTAGTTAAAAAACGTGAAGATTTATGTATATTTTGTGACAAGTGTCACTTATCAGAAAAATGTTTTAAAGCTGGTTCGCTTTCTTTTGATGAGAAACGTAACTTAATTTTGAAGAAAAAAGCTTGCTTTGTTTGCCTGAAGAAAAACCACATTTCACGCAATTGTAACTCTAAAATTAAATGTTCGAATTGTGGTAAAAGACATTTTTCAATAGTATGTCAAAATGTTTTAAATGAAGGTGGTAATGTGTCGTTAGAAAGTCATAAACATGAATCAGGGAGTAGTGACACTGTTTTAACTACTCAAGCTTCGGATCCTACTGTGTTACTCCAAACTTTGAGTGTCCGTGTAAAGCACAATGGAAAAGAGAAAATCGTGCGTGGAGTTATTGACACAGGATCCGAACGTTCCTCTTTATCACGAGATGTAATTAAATATTTGAATTATAAAAGTATTGGTGAAATTAAATTAATTCACACATTATTTGGTAATATTGAAACAAGTGAAACAAAGCATAATAAGTATCGAATTCACTTAAGTAGCATAGACAATAGTTATAAATGTGATATGCATGTTTTAGATGTTCCTGTTATTTGTTCTAAAATACGAAAAGTGCCAACTGGGCCTTGGTTATCAGAATTAAATAAATGTGGCATTAAAATTTCTGATGTTGAAAATAGTTCATGTGAAACCGAAAATGAAATTAAATTATTGATTGGTTCTGATGTGGCCGGAAAATTACTCACCGGAAATATAAAAGTTTTAGAAAGTGGTCCGGTTTCGGTAAAAACCCATTTGGGATGGACTCTAATGGGGAAAATTCCAAGTATTAAATCAGAAACAAATAAGGCTGCTATGATTATTTCATCACTTTGGAACAATTGTTCCGTTGCTGATTTGTGGAAGCTGGATATTATGGGTATAACGGATCCAGTTGAATCCAAAACTAAATCTGAAATTCATGAAGAAACTATGCAGCATTTTAAGAGTAATATAAGAATAGATTCAGAAGGGAGATACGAAGTAGCATTGCCATGGGTGCTAGATAAAGCTTGCTTACCTAACAATAGAGAATTGGCCGAAAAGCGGCTTGCTACAACGAGGAAAAAGTTAATTAATTTAAATAAAATTGAGGTATATAGCGAAGTATTTGATTCGTGGATAAATGCAGGAATAATTGAAAGGGTGGTTGATAATAAAGAAACTAAAGTACATTATTTGCCACACAGACCTGTATTTAAAGAATCGAGTGAAACTACTAAAGTTAGACCAGTTTTTTACGCTTCGGCTCATGTTAAAGGTTCCCCTTCTCTAAATGATTGCCTAGATAAGGGATTAAATTTGATTGAAATGATTCCTTCTATATTGCATCGGTTTCGGAAATATCCTGTTGGTGCAGTATCCGATATAGAGAAGGCATTTCTACAAATTGGTATTAGAGCAGAGGATAGAGACTATCTGAGATTTATATGGGAAAATGGCATAATTTATAGACATAAACGTGTTGTTCTTGGAATCAATTGTAGCCCCTTTTTATTAGCGGCTACTTTGAGACATCATTTAGAAAGTGCGACTGAAAATCTTGCTTCTACAGTAGAAATTTTGAATGAATCGTTATATGTAAATAATTGTGTTTGCAGTTTCAACACAGTTGAAGAATTAAATAAGTTTATATTTGAATCCCAAACGTTACTATTCTCTGCAAAATTTAATCTCAGGGGATGGTTGTCAAATTATCCCATTCAAATTATTTCTGAAAATTCAGCAGCTAATGTAACACCAGTATTAGGTTTAAACTGGGATCTGGAAAACGATACCCTATCTTGCAAAATCGGTTCTATTGAGGAAAAACAAATTATTCCTACAAAACGAGCTGTACTTTCATTCGCTCAGAAAGTGTTTGATCCTCTTGGATTTACCTCTCCAGTGACTTTGCTCCCTAAACTTATTCTACAAGAATGCTGGAAGTTAAAAATTAAGTGGGATGAATTACTCCCAACTAATTTGGCTAAACAATTTTTAAAATGGGTGCAAGGATTGAAGATGATTTCTGACATCAAATTGCAGCGATGGATGTATCTTGATAATTATGAAAGTAATGATGTAGGCCTTCACATATTTTGTGATGGAAGCAAACATGCGTATGCTACTTGCATTTTTCTAAGAGTAAAGAGAAAAGATAAAATCCTGGTAACTTTCGTACAGTCACGTGCAAGAGTAGCTCCCCTTAAGAACATAACGATACCCCGGTTGGAGCTTTTAGCATGCTGCATTGGAGCCAGGTTGGGAAGTCGAGTTATATCTGATCTACGAATTCCAAATTTAAAGATATTTTATTGGTGTGACTCAACTACAGCTTTAAGCTGGATAAAGCGAGACGAAAGATGGGGAACATTCGTTTGGAATCGCGTAGAAGAAATCAGATCCTTAACTCAAAAGAACCAATGGCGACACATTGCAGGAAAATTTAATCCGGCAGATATCCCTTCCAGAGGTTGTTCGATTGAACAATTTTTACAACTAAGATGGTGGGAGGGACCGGATTGGTTGGCTCAACCTGAATATACTTGGCCTCAAAGTGCCGAAATTCCCGATGAAGAAATTATTAACTCTGAAAAACGGAAAAGTGTCATTTCAGCAATGAACAAGAACACAGAATCTAGTGATTGGTATTATCGACGATTTTCATCTTTTAAGAAAATTATAAGATTGATCGCCTGGATTTTAAGATTCTTAAACAATTTAAGAAATCCTAATTCAAAAGAAGTTTCTGAACTTACGTGTTTGGAATTAGAACAAGCCGAAAGAAAATTGATAATTTTGATTCAGAAAGACAGATTCAACGAGAAGAATAATCAGAAGATACGTAGCTTGAGACCAATCCTAGATGAAGATGGTATTATAAGAGTGAAAACGCAAGTTATTTATAGAGAAGATGCTTTCAATTTTAAATACCCTGTTCTTTTGCCTTCTGACCATCCTGTAGTCCACCGCCTGATCTCCTGGAAACACCAAGAGCTTTTGCATGCACGAGTGGCTCTTATGATGACATCGTTACGAGAAGACTACTGGATCGTAAAAGCTAGGAAAACTATTCGAGAAGTAGTACAGAAATGTGTAGGATGCAGAAGATTTAGAGCCCAAAAGATTCGCCGGAAATTTAACCTACCTACCGATGCCTGGTGGGAGCGATTGATACAAATGGTGAAACGCATCCTGAGAAAAGTTCTAGGTAGAGCTTCATTATCCTACGAAGAACTGCTCACAGTGCTCTGTGATTGTGAACAAGTTGTGAATGCTAGACTTCTAACATATGTTACTGAAGATGTGAACGATCTAGCACCGTTAACACCATCAATGTTTTTACAGGACATAAGATCTTCAGATGTGAGAGATTTTGATGCAATCGACGCGCAAGAATTAAATAAAAGAGTTAAGTATAGGCAACATGTTCGAGAACACTTACGTAAGCGATTTCGTATTGAATATTTAGGACAATTGCGCCAGCAAAGTTCTGTGCAAAAGAATGTCAAGCAACTTACCGTTGGTGATGTCGTACTCGTAGAGTCTGATAAGAAACGTGCCTATTGGGCTTTAGCCCGAGTGCAAGAACTTATTTCTGGTAAAGATGGCCACCCAAGAGTTGCACGATTAAAAACTGAAAATGGTGAACTTTTGAGACCTGTCCAAAAACTGTACAATTTAGAGATTCCAAAAGAACTTTCTAGTGATCCAGTATTAAGAACGAGAAGTGGCAGAATAGTGACTGTCCCAAAACGTTATTAACTTTAAATACTGTTTCAACAAAAAACTTTATTCTTATTTTTTAGTATATTTCATAGTGTTAATTTGAATTTGTAATAATATGTTTAATTTTATTTGAATTTTGCAGAAGAAAATGTTTATTTACCTGTTTTGAGAAATGTAATATTGTAAGAATTGTATCTTATCACTGTAATGTAAGTATTAGTCATATTTTATTTTATATTTTATTGTACCCATTGTTGAGTTTAACTGTCGAAAACTCAAGGTGGGAGAATGTCGCGAATTAGATTAATATTTATAATTGCTTTAGTGTCCGCACTTTAATGGTGACTCCATGGTCGTGGCGTTTATTTTTCGCAGATGCTCACGAGCAATGATAAAAAAGAGTAGTAGAATTTTTTCTGGAATAAAGTTTGTGTTAAGTTTTAAGTGAAATGTTTTGAAGCTTCATTTCTTTTGTAAGATATTTTAAATTATTTTTCACACGTAAAACGACGATGTCTATATTATCGGGTAGATTTTATAGCTTCGATTTCGCATTGTTTGCGATACCACAAACCTTTCTCTGAAAGTGGGCATTAAATCCACAGCAATACTGGAAACATAATTATTAAAGATGGGTTTATTAACTTTTTCAAATTGAGTGTAAATGCAAATGCGTATATCATATCTAAATTTAATCGCTTTCCTCAGAATGTATCATTGGCAACCATGTACATTAGCGATCGAAGATTAGTTAACGAAAATTAGTGCAGGAGCAGAATATCAGAAGATTGGAATCAAATGAGAGCGTTCTAAGTTGAGGTTTCTCCTGAATAACTATGTTGTTAAAAGAATCATAAAGCAAATATAAATTACAAATGTGTGAGATTGGTAAAACATGTAATAATTATTATGGTGTTTTATTTCATAACTGATCGCATAAGTGTTATCTGATTTATTGTTTAATGACTGACAGGGAATGCCAGTAACATAAGACATATTTTTTAAGCATTTCATTTCGAGCATATATTTGTTTAAGACAAAAATAAATTAATTAATAAAAAATAAATAAAAAGAATTCAGTATTACACGTATATTTATTTAATTTCGTGTGCTTTATATTTTACTATGATAATTTATTTTCGGTAAAATATGGTTTTAGATTACTGAATACCGATTTCACGAATTTACGAAAACGAATTTACAGAATGAGATTTTAGTGTAACTAAAGTACATGATAATTTCTTTTAAGGATAATTTGATAAACAATACAATCGCCTTACTTTAAACACCTCAAAACAATTATTATCGTTACAGTGTATTTACTATTAATAACATTCCCCTTTCCAATTTCGACCGAATGTAAATTTTAATTACCCTTCCCACGTACCACTTTGTTCCACAGTCCTTTCTCTGGAAGTGGACATTAAATTCAGAGCAATGCTGGAAACATAATTATTACAGGTGGGTTAACAAACTTTTGCAACTGGGACCTGAATGCGTATATCTTATCTAAATTTAATCGGTTTCCTTAGAATGAATCACTGCTAAACATCTACATTAGTTAACGCAAATTAGTTTGTTCAGTATATTAGAGGGTTTAGTTCAGATGAGAGCGTTCTATGATGAGGTTTTCTCTGGAATAACTATGTTGTTGAAAATACCTAAAGGAAATACAACTTACAAATGTGCGAGATTTGTAACACATGTAGTAATTATCATGTTACTTTGTTTCATAACAGATGACATAAGTGTAATCTGGTATTATGTTTAATGAAAGGCAGGAAATAGAAGTTACTAAAAACATATTTTTAAGTATTTAATTTCAAGTATATGTCAGCTTTAAAACAAAATAAATAAATAAATAAATCCAGACTTTATATTTAATTTCGCGTGCTTTATAATTTGGTATGTTAATTTATTTCATAACCGAAGACATAAACATTCTGATCGCATGTTTAAGGAAATGCAGAGATTTCGATGTCTAAAAATCAATTTTTCATGCATTTAATATGAAATAACTGTCGTCTTAAAAACATTTCTATATAATAAAACACAGTTTACCGCTCAGAGCGCCAAGCTGGTATTTCCCTCCAAAAATTGTCATAGGAATTTACGCTCTCGTGTCGTATATCGTCTTTTTGCATCTGAATCTTGCAGTAGAAAAAAAATTGCCAACAAAAGTAAAAAATGAGATTTTTTTTTTTTTCTTTTTGAGGGCGCGGGAGATGGAACGAAAAAGTAAAATTTCAAAGTACTATGAAAAATAATTATTAATTATTAATATTTTTTCAATAATTTTGGAAAACTTTTAAAACTACGCCGTTTTATTGCAAATTTGTAAAAAAAAAATTGCTTTATTAAGGAATCTTTTTTTTTTTTTTTGTTATGGTATACTAGCCTTAACAAACTAACGAAAACAGAATCTTTGTGTTTTGAGATATTTATATTAGTTTATAACAAACATTTTATTTTGAAAAAAAAGTGGTCAGAAATATAGGTTGATAGGAAAAATGAATTACATTTAAAGGATTTAACTTTCATACAGAGCCAAATACTGGGACTTATGGCTTTTTGTCAGCAATGAAATTGTGAAAATATTCCTTTATATTTAGAATAATAAAATAACATAATAATTTCATTTAACAATAATTTGATAAACAATACAATCATCATACGTTAAAAAGCTGTAATACAATTACTATCATTATTAGCTATTTACTATAATTTACAGTCCACTTTCCCATATCGATCGAACGTAAATTTTAATTATCCATCCCACGCACCATTTTGTTCCACATACATTTATGTGAAAGTGAGCATTAAATTCAGGGGAATGCAGGGGACATAATTATTACAGGTGGGTTAGCAAATGCTTGAGACTGGGGCGTGAACGCGTATATCATATCTAAATTTTATCGCCCTACGCAGAATGAATCACTACCAACCATCTACATTAGCTAACCCAAATTAGTTTGTGAGGAATGTTAGAAGAGTGCGTTCAGCTGAGAATGTTTTAAGATTAGATTTCTCCGAAATAACTATGTTGTTGAAAGATCCATAAAGCAAATACGAGTATAAGTTACAAATGTGCGAAATTGGTAACGCATTTGGTAAATATTATGTTATTTTTTTCAAAACTGATGACATAAGTGTTATCTGATATTATGTTCAATGAATGGCAGGGAATATAAGTTAAAGAAATCATATTTTTAAGCATTTGATTTGAAGTATAAGGTATTAGTCGCTTTGAGACTAAATAAATAAATAAATAAATAAATACAGCATTATACATATATAAATACTTTTATAAATACATCCAAAGTTATTCAGACAATACCATTAAATAAACCAATGAAATCAGTATTTTTACAATCATATTATTGAAAACAGTTGAAGTTTGAAGTGAAATTGTAGGCAGATTACCAAATTACTAAAAAATATATGGATAAATGTACATTATATAACCAGAGTAATTCATTTATTACCATACAATAAACCAATGAAACCAGTATTTTTACAGTCATCTTATTGACAGTTGAAGTTTGAAGTGACATAGAAGGCAGATTACCAAAATAATGCAAGGTAAATGGATAAAAGGACAGTAGGAGGCTTTTCTATTAAACTACTCATCAGGGGTGCATAGTTTAACAAAAAGGCAAAAACATCGAACCAGTTTCTGTTATGAGTCGTGCTAAAAGCTAAGAATTCGACTCACAATGCACCCGACTGGCTGGAAGCTATTTACTATTACAAATTAGTAAAAAGATACTCATTGAAGAAAATAAAAACTATATGACAAAATAACAATAATATAATATTCTTTTAAAAAAGCATATATATACTAAAATATCTACCATACCCAAATACTAGCATGATTTGTAGTTCAAGTGAATCTACAGTAGATATAAATTACAAGTGACATTGTAACAGTTAAAGTTATGGTCAAGGTATAAGTCATATAGATAATAAAATTAAAATTGTAACAATAATTAAAAAAATTAGTAGAACATATATTTTACTATAAAATTCATAATACATTTAGAAAAAAAATAAATGCTACTGTTAGAAGTATTATATTTTTAAACAATTATTAATATTACTACATTAATTATTTAACTAGAATATGTTACTTCAACTTCTAGTACAAAAATGTTTTAGTGCTGCCATCTATATGATTAATATATTAATTAAATTATATACTTATGGTGCTTCCATCTATTATTGAAAAATATTATTGAAATAAAAATAAATTATTTGATAGCTAAGAATTTCCAAGAATAATTTCTATTCTAATATTTTACAACTAATTTCTTTAAGACAAATACAATAGACAACGATATCTTATCTCAATCACTTGATCATTTTTAGTCATAAAATTTAATACTATGTGTAAAGTTAAGTTTTTGTTGTTGTTTTGTTTAAATATATAATAATTAACCATTGCGTATTATCCAGACAACACCTCCCTCTTCCGTAATCTAACATCTAACCCTGTTATTTATCCTATTATATATATTTTTTAATTTTTTGTATTTTTTATTTTTTATTTTTTTGTATTACTTTTATTTTTTATAATTTTTTTAAAACATTTTTTTTTTACGCAATGTGTTAATTATTTTTAAGATCATGTAATAACTTATTATATATTAAAGATTATAGGATTTCTTATAAATAACATCATATGGTGCTGCATAAATTAGCATTTTAATGTTTGCAATATTTGGTTGAGAGAAAATAGACAGTTAATACTAAATAAATGTTTATAGAAATAATATTTTTTTAACCAAATGTAAAGGACAACCATATCATATAGCAGTTTCTTGAACAGTTTTTAAATTATGCATTTTAAAAGTAGGTGATATTTTTATCTTTTTAAGTGCTCTCTATTTTATTATATTAATTTATTTACGGTAGAATACGGTTTTAGATTACGAAAAACGGGTTTCACGAATTTGAGGAATACGGTTTTAAAATAATAAATTAATATAGTAATTTCATTTAACGATAATTTGATAAACAATTCATTCATCATACTTTAAAAATCTGCAATACAATTACTATTATTATTCGTTATTTACTATTAATTACAGTCCACTTTTCCCATTTCGATCGAATGCAAATTCTAATTATCCTTCCCATGTACCACTTTGCTCCACAAACCTTTCTCTAGATGGGAGCATTAAATTCAGAGCAATGCCGGGAACATAATTATTACAGGTGGGCTAACAAACTCTTCCAACAGGGGCGTTAATGCATGTATCATATCTAAATTTAATCGCTCTCCTCAGGATGAATCATAGTCAACCATCTACATTAGCTGACGCAAATTACTTCATGCAGGATATTAGAAAGTTGAGTTCAGAAGAGAGCGTTCTAAGATCAGGTTTTTCCGGAATAGCTGTGTTGTTGAAAGTGCCATAAAGCAAATATATTTTACAAATGTGCGAGATTAGTAACGCAAGTAATAATTAATATATTATTTTATTTCATAATTGATGACATAAATGTTATCTGGTATTATGTTAAATAAATGGCAGGGATTGGCAATTATTAAAAAAATAGATGATTATATTCATTAGCCAGAATATTTTAAAACGAAAAGAAAATAATATGTTTCGTAAAATATTAAATTTGGAAATGAAATATAAATGTAAATGTCAAAAAATATATATTTCTTAAAATTAAGTAAAACATAATCCTTGTGTTTTCAATTTTCTTTTACTTTACGAGAAACATTTTAATTTGAAATAAAACTTGTCCGAAATAAAGGTTTAAAAGAAAACATCAGTTACCATAAAATGATTTTAATCCAAAATTGATTTTATTTTATAATTTTTATAATACAACAAATTAATTTTTAATGTAACATTTTAACAAAATATTAGAAGTAAGATTTACGTCCTAATAAATAAATATAATTTTTTTTTCATGTAGAACAAAAAATTAAGACTTATAACTTTTGTAAGCAAGAAAATTCTGAAAAAAAAATCTTTATGTTTCGAACATTGAAAAAATAAAATAAATTCATTCAAGAATAATTTGATAAACAATTCAATCATCGTACTTTTAAAAATGTGCAATACAATTGTTATCATTATTCGCTATTTACTATTAATTACAGTCCACTTTCCCATTTCGATCGAATGCAAATTTTAATTATCCTTCCCACGTACCATTTTGTTCCACAAACCTTTCTCTGGAAGTGGGCATTAAATTCAGAGCAATTCCGAGGACATAATTATTACAGGTGGGTTAACAAACTCTTGCAACTGGGACTTGAATGCGTACATCTTATCTAAATTTAATCGGTTTCCTTAGAATGAATCACTTCTAAACATCTACATTAGTTAACGCAAATTAGTTTGTTCAGTATATTAGAGGGTTGAGTTCAGATGAGAGCGTTCTATGATGAAGTTTTCTCTAAAATAACTACGTTGTTCAAAATGCCTAAAGGAAATATAACTTACAAATGTGCGAGATTCGTAACGCATGTACTAATAATCATGTTATTTTATTTCATAACTGAAGACATAAGTGTCATCTGATATTATGTTAAATGAATGACAGCAAATGGAAGTTACTAAAGACATATTTTTAAGTATTTAATTTCAAGTATATGTCAGCTTTAAAATAAAATAAATAAATAAATAAAAAATCAGAATATATATTTTATTTCTTGTGTTTTATATTTTATTATGTTAATTTATTTCATAACCGAAGACACATGCATTCTGATCGCATGTTTAAGGATATGCAGAGTTTTCGATGACTAAAAGTCTATTTTTTTTGCATTTAATATGAAATAACTGTCGTCTTAAAAACATCTCTATATAATAAAACATAGTTTACTGCTCAGTGCACCAAACTGCCCCTCCCCCCCAAAAAAAAAATCATTAGAAAATTGACGATACAGTGTCGTATATTGTCTATTTGCATCTGAAGCTTGGCAACAGAAAAAAATTACCAAAAAAAATGAATTTTTTTTTTTTTTTTTTTTTTTTTTTTTTTTTTTTTTTTTTTTTTTTAGTCCGGGGACGCGGGAAATAATTATTAATTATAAAATAATTAAAAAATAATTATTAATTATTGATACTTTTTTAATAATTGCAGAAGACTTTTCAACCTACGCAGTTTTAATGCATATTAGTTAAAATTTTTGTTTTATTAAGAAATCTTTATTTTGTAATGGTATATTACCCTTAACAAACTAACGAAAACAGAATTCATGTGTTTTGAGTGTTTTTATTTTATTTTATAGCAAACATTTTATTTTAAATAAATATGGTCAGAAATAAAGGTTGATAAAAAAAATCAATTACATTTGAAAGATTTAACTTTTATACAGAGCGAAAAGTTACGACTTATGTTTTTTTTTTTTTTTTGTCAGCAGTGAAATTGCAAAAATATTCTTTTATGTTTAAAATAATAAAATAGTATAACGATTTCATTTAACAATAACTTGATAAACAATACAATCATTATACTTTAAAAACCTGCAATACAGTTGCTATCATTACAGGGTATTTACTAGTAATTAAAGCCAACTTTCCCATATCAATAGAAAGCAAATTTTAATTACCTTTCTCACGCACCTTTTACTCCAGGTTCCTTTATGTGGAAGTAGACATTGAATTCAGAGCAATGCTCAAATTCAGAGGTTAACTTCCCATGAAAGCTTTCTAAGATGAGGTTTCTCCGGCATAACTATTTTTTAAAAGTCCCATAAAGCAAATATAACTTGGAAACGTGCGAGATTTTTAACGCATACAATAATTAATACGTAGATTTGTTTCGTAACTGATGACATAAGTGTTATCTGATATAAATTTTCACGAAAAATTAAATTTTACAGTAGTATGGAAAATATCAATAATTATTAATTATTAATTTTATTTCACTAATTCCAGGAGACTTTTTGAACTACGCAGTTTTATTGCATATTTTTTAAAATTTTGTTGTATTAAGAAATATTTATTTTGTTATGGTATTTTTGCTTTAACGAACTACCGAAAAAAGAATCCTTGTGTTTTGAGTATTTTTATATTAGTTTATAACAAACATTTTAATTTGAAAAAAGAAATATCGGTTGTTAGGAAAAACCAATTACACTTGAAGACTTTAACTTTCATACAGAGCCAAAAATTGAGACTTATGGCTTTTTGTCAGTAACGAAATTGTGAAAATATTTCTTTATGTTTAGAATAATAAAATAATAAAATAATAATTTAATAACAATCACTTGATAAACAATACAATAATCATTCTTAAAAAACATGCAATACAAATGCTATAACTACAGGGTATTTACTATTAATTAAAGTCCACTTTCCCATATACATCGAATGCGGATTTTAATTATCCACTTTGCTCCACCACTTTGCTCCGCAAACCTTTCTCTAAAAGTGGGTATTAAATTCAGGGCAATGCCGGGGACATAATTATTACAGGTGGTTTAACAAACTCTTGCGACTGCACTGTAAAAAAAATCTGTAAAGGTACTAAACATTTTCTAGGAAACTGGGATTCCAAGAACTTTTCATGTAACGGTAACAGCAAAAATTCAAGTTTCAGAATCGGTTACATGGATTTTTCCTGTTACCATCACATGAAAAGTTCTTGGAATCCCAGTTTCCTAGAAAATGTTTAGTACCTTTACAGATTTTTTTTTTTACAGTGTGGGGCGTGAATGCGTATATGATACCTAAATTTAATCGCTCTCCTCAGAATAAATCACTGCCAACCTCTTACATTAGCTAACGCAAATTAGTTCATGCAGGATATTAGAAGGTTGAGTTCAGATGAGAGCGTTCTAAGATGAGGTTCTTCCGGAATAACTATTATGTTGAAAGTGCCACAAAGCAAATACATCATACAAATGTTCGAGATTTGTAACGCATGCAGTAATTTTTATGTTATTTAATTTCATAATTGATGACATAAGTTTATCTGATGTTATGTTTAATGAATGGCAGAAAATGGCATTTTTTCTTAAAAAGTAGAAGATTATCTGTATTAGCAGGAATTTTTTAAATAAAAAACAATAATAACATGTTTAGTAAAATAGTAAACTTGAAAATCCAAGATAAATATAATATAAATATATATATATCTGTTAAAATTAATGAAAACTGTTTCCTTGTGATTTAAATTTTTGTTTACATTTCTACAAACATTTTAATTTGAAATAAAATTGGACATAAATGAAGATTGTAAGGAATCATCAATTATCTTATAGTATTTTTAATCCAATATCTAATTAACTTTTATACGTTTAAATATTACAAATTAATTTTTAATGTGGCTGTTTAACAAAACTAAGAAATAAAACCCTAATATATAAATGCCTAATATAGAAATTGCCTAATATATAAATGTAAAAAAAATAATCGTACAAAACCAAAAAATTACAACTTACTAATTTTGTTTTTTTTTCAGCAAAGAAATTGCGAAAATATTCCTTTTTATTTAGAATAAAAAAACACAATAATTTCTTTAACAATAATTCGATAAATAATACAAATATCACACTTTAAAAATCTGCAATACAATTACTATCATTACAGAGCATTTACTTTTCATGTTAGTCCACTTTCCCAATTCAATCGAATGCAAATTTTAATTATCACTCCCCCGTACAATTTTGCTCCACAAATCTTTCTCTGGAAGTGGGCATTAAATTCAAAACAATGACGGGGAAGTAATTATTACAGATGGGAAAACAAACTCCTCCAACTGGGGCATGAATGCGCATATCATATCTAAATTTAATCGCTCTCTTCCAAATGAATCATTGCCAACCACCTACATTACTAACGCAAATTAGTTCTGCAGGATATTAGAAGGTTGAGTGCAGATGAGAGCATTCTATGATGAGGTTTTCTCTGGAATAACTATGTTGTCAAATGTACCACAAAGCAAATATAAGTTACAAATGTACGAATTTGCTAAAGCATGCAGTAATTATTATGATATTTTACTTGATAACTGATGACATAGTGTTATCAGATATTATGTTCAATAAATGGCAGGGAGTTACTAAAATCCTTTTTTTAAGCATTTAATTTGAAGTGTATGTCGTATTTAAAACTAAATAAGTAAATGAATAAATAAATTCAGCATTATAGATACATATATTTTCTTTTTTTTTTTTTGCTTTATATTTTTTGTGTTATTTTTTTTTCTTTTGAATTAGAATACAGTTTTTGATTAGATAATACGAATTTTACGAATTTAGAGAATAAGGTTTTAGAATAACATAATATTATAATAATTTCATTTAACAATAATTTGATAAACAATACAGTCATCATAGTTTAAAAACAGACAATACAATTACTATAATTATAGGGTATTTACAATTAATTACATTCTACTTTCCTATTTCGATCGAATGCAAAATTTAATTATCCTTCCCACGTACCACTTTGCTCCACAAACCTTTCTCCAGAAGTGGCATTAAATCGAGAGCGATTCCTTGAACATAATTATTACAGGTGGGTTAACAAACTCTTGCAACTGGGGCATGAATGCGTATATCATAACTAAATTTAATCTCTCTCCTCAGAATGAATCCCCGTGAAAGGTCTACATTAGCAAACGCAAATTAGTTCGTGCTAAATATTAGATGGTTGAGTTCAGATGAGAGCGTTCTAAGATGTGGTTTCTCTGGCATAACTGTGTTGTTGAAAGTGCCACAAAGCAAATATAATTTACAAATGTACGAGATGAGTAACCTCTGTAGTAGTTATTATGTTATTTTGTTTCATAACTGATGACAATAATTGTTATCTGATCTCATGTTTAATAAATGGCAGAGAATGTCAGTTATTTAGAAAAATTAGAAGATTGTGTCATTGGCTAGAATATTTTAAAACAAAATAAAAATAAGATGTTTCGTAAAATATTAAATTTTGAAATGAAATTTAAATCTAAAAAATTATTTATTTGTTAAAATTAAGTAAAAAAAAAAAAAAAAAAAAAAAAAAAAAAAAAAAAAAAAACCTTGTATTTTTAATTTTTTTTTTACTTTATGGCAAACCTTTCATTTTGAAATAAAACAAGTCGTAAATATAATTTTTAATGAAGCATCAGTTACTTTCAATGATTTTAATCCAAAATTGTATTTTTTTTTTTCATTTTCCTAATACAACAAATGCATTTTTAATGTGACATTTTAACAAAAATAAAAAAAAATCAGATGTATGTCCTTATATATGAATATAAGAAAAAGTGTCATACAGAACAAAATATAAGACTTAAAAATCTTTGAAAGCAATGAATTAAAAAAAAAATTCCTTTACATTTAGAATAATAAAATAATATCAAAGTTTCATTTTAGAATAATTTGTTAAACAATTCAATCACCATACTTTTAAAATGTGCAATACAATTACTATCATTATGGGGTACTTACTGTTAATTTACAGTTCACTTTCCCGTTTCGATCGAATGCAAATTTTAATTATCCTTCAAAAGTACCACTTTGCTCCATAAACCTTTCTCTAGAAGTGGACATTAAATTCAGAGTAGTGCCGGGAGCATAAATATATTACAGGTAGGTTAACAAACTCTTGCAACTGGGGATTGAATGCATATATCATATGTAAATCTAATCGTTCTCCTCAGAATGAATCAATGCCAACCACCTAGTTTAGCTAAAGCAATATAGTTCGTGCAGGATATTAGAAGGCAGTGTTCAGATGAGAACGTTCTAAGATGAGGTTTCTCCGGAATAACTATGTTGTTGAAAGTACCATAAAGCAAATAAATTACTAATGTGCGAGATTGGTAAGTCATGCAGTATTTATTACGTTATTTTACATGATAACTGATGACATAAGTGTTATCAGATATTATGTTCAATGACTGGCAAGGAGTTATAAAAATATTTTTTAAGCATTTAATTCGAAGTATAAGACTAAATAAATAAATAAATTGAGCATTATGTATATGTATCAATTCTTTTTTTTTATTTCATTATGTTAAGTTTTTTACGGTAGATTATGGTTTTTGATTATGGAATACGGATTTTACGAATTTAGGAAGCACGGTTTTACAATAACGCAATAATACAATTAATTCATTTAACAATAATTTTGATAAACAATACAGTCACCATACTTTTAAAACCTGCAATGAAATTATTATCATTATAGAGTATTTACTATTAATTACAGTCCGCTTTCCAATTTCCATCGAATGCAAATTTTAATTATCCTTCCCATGCGCCATTTTGCTCTATATACCTTTATGTGGAAGCTGACATTGAATTCAGAGAAATGACGCGAACATAATTATTGCAGGTGGATTAACAAACTCTTGCAACTGGGGCGTGGATGCGTATATCATATCTAAATTTAATCGCTCGCCACAGAATGAATCACCGCCAACCAACTACATTAGCTAACGTAAATTAGTTCGTGCAGGGTATTAGAAGGTTGAGTTCAGATGAGAGCGTTCTAAGATGTGGGTTCTCCGGAATATCTATGTTGTTGGAAGTGACATAAAGCGAAGGTAACTTACAAATGTGCGATATTGGTAACGTATGTAGTAATTAATTTGCTATTTTACTTCATAACTGATGACATAAGTGTTATCTGATATTATGTTTAATAAATGGCAAGGGATGTCAGTTATTCAGAAAAAATTAAAAGATTATCTTCATTAGCCTGCATATTTTAAATAAGAAAAATAATAATGTGTTTAGTAAAATATTAAATTTTTATAATGCAAGATAAATGTTAAAAAATATATTTTTTAAAAATAATGAAAACCCAATCCTTGTGTTTAAAATTTTTGTTTATATTTTCACAAACATTTTAATTTGAAATAAAATTGTTCAGAAAAAAAGGTTGTAAGTAATCATCAATTATATCTACTGTATTTTTAATCCAATACTGATTTTAATTTTAAATGTTTTAAAATATCTTAAATGAATTTTTAATGTAACCTTTTGACAAAACTAAGAAAAAAAATTATTGCCTAGTATATAAATGTTAAAAGAAAAAAAAATTATAATTTACTAATTTTGACATTTTAGCATAGATATTGCAAAAATATTCTTTTATATTTAGAATAATAAATTAACAAAATAATTTCATTTAACAATTATTTGATAAACAATACAATCATCACACTTGCAATACAATTACTTTCAGTACAACTATACAGGGTGTTTACTGTTAATTACGGACCACTTTCCCATTTCTATCTAAAGCAAATTTTAATTATCCTTCTTAAATACCGCACTGCTCCACAAACATCCCTCTGGAAGTGGACATTTAGAGCAATGCCGCGGACATAATTATTGCAGGTGGGTTTAAAAACTCTTGCAACTGGGGTGTGAATGTGCATATCATATCTAAATTTAATCGTTCTCTTCCAAATGAATCATTGCCAACCATCTACATTAGCAAACGCAAATTAATTCGTACAAGATATTAGAAGGTTAAGTTCAGATGAGATCGTTCTAAGATGAGGTTTTCTGGGCATAACTATGTTGTTGAAAATGACACAAAGCAAATATAACTTACAAATGTGCGAGATTCGTAACGCATGTCGTAATTATTATGTTATTTTATTCCATAACTGATGACATAAGGGTTATCTGATATTCATTTAATGAATGACAATTTTTCAGAAAAATTAGGAGATTATTTTTAGTAGCGAGAATATTTTAAAGTAAAATGACAAATAAGTTGTTTAGTAAAATATTAAATTTGAAAATCTATACTAATAAAAGAACAAAACGCTCTGTCTGTGTGTGTGTCTGTGTGTGTGTCTGCGATGGCTAGCAAAATCTACAGCACGTACAAAGCTCAAAATTTTTTTTAGAGTAGCCCAATATCTCTCCTGATGCACCTGAGCTTCAGAATTTCAAAATTCCAACTATTAACTGAGTAATTAATTAAAATCAAGAGGTCACTCTCATAAAAAATCATCTTTTTCCCAATTTTTTTCTCTTTCATTTGTTTACGGTTGGTTGGTTGTGTAAAAATTTTCGCAGAAGTAATAAGAAAGCTGAGACAGAATTAAAGAAACCCATGGTGGAATAAGATACGTGGAGGTGAAGTAAGCTCAAAAAAGGTTTGCGATATGAAACCATTTATCGCTCAAATTTAATGTGGCAAACAAAAGGACGTGGAAGAGATTTTGTATTATAAGACGAATTGAAAGAAATGAATTACAGTTGAAGCATATTTCAAGAGGAAATAGCAAATTTTTAAAATGGTCTTCGTTCTATTATTATTTATTAGAATAAATATTCGCTTTTAAAATGAAGGAAATTGGAAAATTAGCAATAATTAAATATCAAATTAAAATTAAATAAGATATTGAAAACATTTAATACGAATTAAAAATTGTATAACTAAAAGTTTCCTTCATTAATGTAATTTTCAATACTTTATAACGTAGATGAAAAATGTTTATGACTTAATAATTGCATGTAAATAAATATTTAAAATATAATGATGAAAACATTCTTTTAAAATCATATATGAAAACTTAAGTAATAAATATTAATCTAAAATATAAATTTCTGACTGCAGACGATTTTAATGTACTAACAAAATAATGTTATATTTTCAAGCAAAACGTTAAAATAATTTTCTATATTGATATTTAAAACACATATGATAAAATAATTAATAAATTTTTACCGGTGAAGCGATAAATTAGTTCTTTTTTTAAAAACGAGAGAAAAAAAATACAGGTTTAAACCTGTTTCAATTGATAGCGAAATTTTAAAATGGAGGGCCAAAATCACAGTCCGGTGAAATCCAAACCCCTCATTGGTCATTGAGCCGCGTCCTTTTCAGGGAACAATCTCTTAGCAGTTGGGTAAATGTTGTCATACTCCTTTTTCCGAGAAAAAATCGTAGCGGCAGTTTTGAAGTAAATCTTATCTCTTTTCATTTATAATCTAAATTTTTCACTCTCATTTTATAAAATGGCATCAAAATATCTTAATAGAGTTAATTTCGATGGTTTATCTTAAATAAGAACAGACGGTAACAATCGCTTAAAAAATACTTTCCCCCTCACCTTTTTCAAATGGAGAAACAAGTTCGTGATTTTCACCCTTACCACTCGACCAATGGGGTGGCTGGATTTCACTTGACTGTGATTTTGGCCCTTCATTTTAAAATTTCGCCAATTGATAGGCGTGTCAAAGCACGTGCTTTTGTTGGTACTTATTGGACTTAATGTAGGGTTACATCTTAAGCATCATCTCCAGAGATAATACCTCCACTCTATTAATTTCTTTTTACTCTATGAAAGAAACCAATTTGAGATTTTGACATTTCAAAAGTGACTGTTTTTTTCCCAAAGACCTTTAAAATTCATAGACTGGCAAAATGTCAGTTTAACTTAGGATTTTTGAACATAGCTATTACGTCAGATCGTTGGTACTTCGTACATTAGAATGTATTTGTGGTTGGCTATGTTGCAGTTAATATATGTATATGTATATATGAGGCTTTTTTAGCAGTTTTTTTAAATCATTGATTAAATTTGAATGCATTTATTTAAGTTAAAATTTTATTAAGACTTTAATTTGTTTTTAAAACAAAAATGAAATGGCTCTTTGACGTACAATTTTTCGAATAGGCAGACGATTCATATACAGTAATAAATTATCAAATAGCAAAATAAATTATATATAAAAAATAGTCACTAAAAGAATAGTAGCAAAACATAATGTTTAGGCGTATTAACACATAACCCGATCCCAACCAGAAAAAAACAGACTATACTCCGATCCAAGCAAGACAAAAATTTCATGAGCATAAACGCGACCCGAACCTAAAAATTCCATTTGAAAAAAAACTATGGATTTGATATTTGACCCGAATCAAATCTGAATCCCACAAAAATATTCAAATGAAGCATACCCCAATTCGATCAAAGAAAAATAATGTTCGTGTATATGCAACCCGACCCGAACCTAAAATTTTTCTCTGAAAAAACCCAAAAAATGACCAGAACGAAACCTGAAATCGATAAAAATATTCCTAAGAACTATAACCTGATAAGAGCAAGACAAAAAAACTTCCATGAACATAAACCTGACTTGAACCTAAAAAATTCCATTTGAAAAAAAAGCCTGAAGTTTTATGCAAACTACATCTGAATCCGATCAAAATATTCGAAAGAACCATAACCGGATTCGAATAAGAGAAAATAATTTTCGTGGACATGAAACCGATCGGAACCTAAAATTCCATTTGAAAAAAATACCTGAAATTTGAATCGACAAAAATATTCCACAGAACCATACCCGGACCTGAACAAGACAAAAAAATTTCCATGAACATGAACCCAATCCGAACCTAAAAAATGAACTAAATCTGAATCTGACAAAAATATTCCAGAGAAGCATATCCTTATTCGAACAATGCAGAATAATTTCCGTTGATGCGCAACCCAACCTGAACCTAAAAATTCCATTAAAAAGCCGAAATCTGAATTGAACGACATCTGAACCCGAAAAAAATATTCCAAAGAACCAAAACCCGATCCGAGCAAGACAAAATAATTTCCCTGGACATGAATCCAACCAGAACCTTAAAAATCAATTTAAAAAAAATACCTGAAATCTGAATCGAACCAAATCTGAATCCGACGAAAATAGTCCAAATAACTATAACCAGATACGAACAAGACAATATAATTTCCATGGACATAATCCCCATTCCAAACCAAAAAATTTGTAAAAAAAAGAAAAAAAAGATCCCGAAATTTGAACCAAACTTAATCTGAACCTAACAAAAATATTTCAGTGAAGTATAACCTCATTGGAACTAGGTAAAATAATTTCCATATAAGTACAACCCGACCCGAACTTAAAAATCCCATTTGAAGGGAAAAAAAAACCCCACGAAATCTGAATTGAACCGAATCTAAACTGAACACAAATATTCCACACAATCATAACCGTATCCGAAGAAGACAAAATAATTTCCATGAACATGAATCCAATCCGAACCTAAAATTCGGATGTTCTACAAAACATAATGCGCTCCGTAGCGGTGGAAAGTGAAACTAAGTACCTAGCGCGAGATGGTTAAAATATTTCGTTTATAGTTAATGTTAAATTAGAACTTGGTTACGGTTAGATAACAGTTAAGGTTGCAATTACGTTCCGGTGACCCCTTTGTTATTTTATTTTCCGGTTAGGTTACAGTTAGGTCATGGTTAAGTTACAGTTAGGTTAAGGTTAATTTGCGGTTAGGTTGTGGTTAGATTATGGGTAGGTTATGATTAGGTGACGGCCAAGTTACATTTATGGTATATTTAACTTGCAGTTAGGTTACTGTTAAGATACAGCTAAGTTACAGACAAGTTATGATTCCGATACAATTAGGTTACGGTTAGGATTTTGTTCATAGAATGAACATTACGCATGTTTGATAAAAAATATACACCTATTTTTGTAAAATGGCTCTGAATTTATAATATTATATACTAACCTTTTAGCGAATCATCGAGAATCGATTTCATTCACGGTATAGTCAGATTTAAGAGTGATATATAATTAGTTTGAAATTCAAAATATTTCACTTGGGATATATATGTGAAAAAAGTATTTAGTTAAGTCACTTAACAGTAATTTTAAGGATAAATATCAACACGAAATCGTTGGACACATATTCCCTCCTGCGTTTCCCATTGCAGTCATTTTATGTATTTTTGCAGCTAAATATTAGTTTTTTTAAAAAACCAATTTTTGACACAGTCAGGGGGCACGTATTTAATATAATGTACACTGTAAAAAATTTGACCCTTTTGCTGTATCATCACTCCCCCGCTTTTATAGAATATATCTCTTTTGACCTATGACAATGCTCCAAAATAGGCTGAAGTAATCATTTTCTATAAAAGCGGTGGAGTGACGATGCAGCAAAAGGGTCAAATTCTTAACAGTGTATTAACACATATTTTGAGTTGAAGATAAAATCATAAAAATTTCAAGTTCGTTTAACATTATTATAACGGACCCGGGCAACGCCGGGCGGGTCAGCTAGTGCAAAATAAATGTAATTAAAAATAGTTGTTTTTTAAAATAAGAAAAACAAAATCCTTGTGTTTTCAATTTTCGTTTACATTTTCACAAACATTTTAATTTGAAATAAAACTGGTTAGAGATAATAGTTGTAAAGAAAATGCAATTACCTTACAGTGATTTTAATCCAATATTCGGTTTACTTTCATATGTTTTATAATACCACAAATGAATTTTTAATGTGACGTTTTAATAAAAATAAGAAAAGAAATTATGCCCTAATACATGAATGTAAGATAAATTTTCACACAGAACTAAAAATTAAGCCTTAACAATTTTGGATTTTTGTTAGAAATGAAATCGTGTAAATATTCCTTTATGTTTAAAATAACAAAATAATGTAATACTTTTGTTTAACAATAATTTAACAATATTAATTATAAATATTTAACAATACAGTCTTCATACGTTAAAAACCTGCAATACAATTATCATCATTAAGTTTATTTACTATTAATTAGAGTCCACTTTCCCTCATCGATCGAAAGCAAATTTTAATTATACTTCCCACGCACCATTTTGCTCCACATACCTTTCTCTGGAAGTGGGCATTAAATTCAGAGCAATTCCGGGGACATAATTATTACAGGTGGGTTAACAAACGCTTGCAACTGGGGCGTGAATGCGTATATCATACCTAAGTTTAATCGTTCTCCTGAGAATGAATCACAGCCAACCATTTACATTAGCTAACGCAAATTAGTTCATGAAGGATATTAGAAGGTTGAGTTCAGTTTAGAGCGTTCTAAAATGAGCTTTCTCCAGAATAACTATGCTGTTGAAAGTGTCATGAAATATAACAAACAATCGTGAAAGATTGGTAACGCATGAAGTAATTATTATGTTTTTTTATTCCATAACTGATGACAAAAGTGTTATCTGATATTATGTTTAATGAATGGAAGGGAATAATTGTTACTACAAACATATTTTTTAAGCTTTCAATTTAAACTATATGTCGGCTTTAAGACAAATATTTATATATATATTTAGCATTGTATTCCTTTTTAATTTCGTGTGCTGTATATTCATGTGCGAGATTGATAACGCATGTGATAACTATTATGTTAATTTATTTCATAGCTGAAGATATAAACGGTATCTGACCTTATGTTTTAGGAACAGCATAAAATTTCAAAGACTAAAATACTACTTTTTTCGTTACTATAACAACTTTTTTCATTGGTTATTTAATATGAAATACTAGTCTTCTTTAAAAGAAAAACTACATATACATCAATTAGAATTAAATTTTTACTGCAAATGGGGATGTTTATATACTTAATTAATGTTGTAAATGTTATTTCGATCACTCTTTTTCTTAAAAAATGTAGGCAATGCAGTTATTCCTCTTTAAAACGTCACATCTTCAAATTCGACAATCGCGACGATTTACTTTAGCGAAAATTATACCAAATTGCTCAATTTACAGAATATTAGAAGGTTGAGATCAGATGAAAGCGTTCAAAGATAAGGTTTTTGCGGAATAACTATGTTATTTAAAGTGCCACAAAGCAAATATAACTTACAAATGTGTGAGATTGGTAACATATTTTGTAATTATTTTGTTATTTTATTTCATAACTGATGACATAAGTGCTATCTAATATTATGTTTAATGGATAGTAGGGAATGTTATTATATAAAAACATATTTTTTTAGCATTTATATTCAAGGTTATGTCAGCTTTAAAACAAAAATAAATTCGTCTCTGTCCGGAAAAATTTCCATGCATTAATATATTCAACGATGCTGGTTCTATTTGTGTTCTGTGTTTGCCCCAAATCGGTGGCTCACAGAATATATTCCAACTTGTGCTGCGAATGTAGCCTTGCCAACACACAATAGTGAGAAAGTTCTAGGCTGGTGTTCGTTCCATGTGGTTTAGTCGGTAGAACGTCAGTGCGCTATACTGATGAGCCGGGTTCGACTCCCGGCATGGAATCTTTTTCACTAAGTTGGCATTAACGCCTATAAGCAATTAAAAAAGAATTTGAAATTTGATTTTCATTTGAAATATTGTATTGAAGGCGAATTTTCTCACTCTGGAAAAATTTCTATGCATCAATATTGTATTTTTTGTTTTAAACATCGTGCACTTTATATTTTATTATGTTAATTTATTTCATTTCATTTACTTCATAAGAAATCGTTATTTTGTTAAGGCATATTAGCTGCAAAGTCTGGTTTAACCAGAACTGTTGTAGATACTAATAATATATTTATCAGAACAGAACCTAACCAAACTATTCTCATACAAACGCTTCCATACTGACAATTATTTTTATCAGTTTTTTCAAACTTATGTGAAAAAGAAAATTTTTAACCACCATTTTAACACAGGCATTTACATTAGTATATATTTTAATTAGCATTAAATTTTACTAAAACTAAAAATCGTTTCAAAATTGAATTAATGTTATACATTTTATTTTAATTTCACTTTTGCTTGAGAATATGAGAAAATGCACTTAATTTTCTTTAGAACATCACATCTAGAAATTCGACGATTGCAAAGATTTACTTAAGCGAAAATTATAACAAATTGCTCTATTTTTAAGATATTAGCAGGTTGAGTTCAAATGAGAGCGTTCTAACAAGGAAGGTCTCCATACGGGCAGACTCAGAAAATTCTGAAAAAAATTTCAGAGTGTTCTTCTCGTGTGGATATATATGTTTACGAAAAAATTTCGGTGGAATCCCTTTAAATTGTTCGTAAAAAAATAATGAACATTTCGTTTATTTGGCGGTTTATCACTGGTTATCGACGAAATAAAAATTCAAAAAATACTTCTTTATGTCAAATACTTTCAAGGTAAAAATGTTTCATGTTCAACTTGTATTAAAAAATTATTTAAATAACTTAATTTTTTGTCAGTTTTAGTTTGTTTTAACTGCAGTTTTATCACTTATATGTATATATACTGAAAGTTAACTATGAAATAATATGAATTAAAAAATATAATTAAAATCATTCCAATCTCAAAATTAAGTCCAAATGAGGACTGTTGTTTCGACTTTGTTGCTATGGAAATACAAACTTCTCCGATATTGAAATATATTACAGCAGCATTTTTCTTTTGGTCTTTATTTTGGAATGTGTTTAAATGTATGAAAACATTTTTTACATATTAAATTATTTTTACTGTGATAAAATTAAATAACCGAAACAACAAACAACACAAATATGCAATACAAAAGGAAAATATATGTATTAAACGCCTTAATTGTTTGCATTTAAATTCATAAATACATTTACACGCATTTTAAAATCTTTTGATAAAGAATTTTCCGTTACTTTAAAATCGTTTGCTTTTGGTCAGGAAATGTGCTGCACGCCAATTCGTGTGACATTTTCGTCTTTTCACGTGAAATATATGAAAGTATTTTATTTTTTTTACAGATTATCTGCTGTGATTCCGCCGCTAAATTTGACTGATTCTTTATTACATACATAACTGCTTTAATTCCTATTTTTTTCTAAAAATTCTGAGTATGACAAGTATGGGGACCTTCCTGGTAAAATGAAGTTTCTCTGGAATAACTATGCCTTAAAACAAATGTAACTTACAAATGCATGAAATTGGTAACGCATGTAGTAACTATTTTTTTCCATTGATGATTTTTTTTCTCTTACTTCTTTGAATATATGAGTTAGTCAGTTTATTCTCTATACTCCATTATATTTTGAAACTCTACGATTGCGATGTTTAAGATACTATGTCGGTTCTAGCAAATATTATAGTACTTCATTTGAACAAAACTATTGACTTGACACTAAATTTGCTTTACACAAATTAGTTCGTGCAGGGTATTAGAAGGTTGAGTTCAGATAAGAGATTCTAAGGTGAGGTTTCTCTCGAATAACTATGGTGTTGAAAATGCCACAAAGCAAACATATCTAATGGTGTATGAGATTGGTAGTGTATATCGTAGTTATTATGAACGTAATAATTATACGTTCAATGAATGGTAGGTAATGTTAGTTATTAAAAATATAGTATTTTTACTCTGCAAATTATGCAATCTAATATATACACTGTAAAAAACGGACGATTTTACGGAAGTATTACTGGTAATCTGGTCACCAGCACAATTTACTGTTTTTAACACTAGAACAGCCGGATTTTGGACATACCTAAAACCGCCGTTTGGTGTCAATTTGACCCCCATGAGAAATTCCAGCCATATTAAAATAAATATATTTTTTAAATGATAAATGAGGTTTAAATTGAAAAATATAAAAGTTTTTAAAGGTTTTATAACTTTTTCTTTTTTATTTATTTAGTTTTTAGAGATCGTTTATCCCAATTTTTACATTCTTTTGAAATGACAGTATATAAATGACAATGTATAATTCAAAATATTTTACTATACAATGTACACAAATACAATAGATTTAATAATACAAATATATATATATATATATATATATATAATATTACACAATAAAATTGATAAGAAAAGAAACAAAAAATAAAAATACAAATAACAAAAATTAGCGCACAACATGTTTCAAAGAGAGAAAATAAAAAACATAATTCCTGAATAAGCATATAAATGTGTTCTAAAATTATTTAGGCATTAGCACAAGTAATACAATATACGTGCTTGATGGTGACATCAACACACTTTCCACAAACAGGTTTCTGACATCCCTCACAGCTTGCAGAAGTTTTATTTCGTCCCTTGCAATGTTGAAAAGCACATTTCTTTCGCTTCAGGGTCTGTGGTCGATCAATTGAGGGGCATCTGTTGCGCAACGTGCTACTTCTCAATTCTTCCACAAGGGCAAGAATGAATTCCCGACGTGAAATTGAGGTTTTTGAGCATTCCTTGAAAATTATCCAAGCATTTAGTGCAGCAATATCAAGGACGTTATAAAAGACGTGAAGAGGCCATCTGCGAGTTCCACATCTTGTAGAATATTTTCGTAACATCTGATCTGCTACATCTACACCACATTTGGTTTTATTGTAGTAAACAACAGTGTTCGGTTACTTCTTTGCACTACTTTCTGCAAACACATTCGTGTGTATAGTGCTTAGAATCACGACATTCTTTTTGTTCTTGAACCTGTATATCCTGAGTATTTTATTTCCATTTTTCAGTGCAGAAAATGAGTATCGTGGGGAAGATATGTCGCGGCAACAGGAAGTAATTCTTGCTTAAACGCATCGTCCCAACGATTGTGGTTTTCTTTGCCGAAAGTTCATCGGCAAGCATTACAGACGTGAAAAAATTGTCAGTAATGACAATGAGACCGGAGTTTAGATATGGTTGTAGTAATTTCAGCACTACATTTTCTCCAAGTTGTAAATCAGTTGGCCGCTCATCATCCTTACCTAAATAAGGATAGCCATTTAACACATATTTCGAATTTACATCAGTTGCTAGCCAGAACTTGATGCCGAATTTGTCCGGTTTATTTGCCATGTATCGGATGAATCTGCACCTTGACTTACAAGGCAACAACTGTTCATCAACGGTTATTTCTTCACTAGGATAACAATTTTCAATCAGCTTCTTCCAAGTTCCTGAAGCGAGAGCAAATTTGTCCGTGGCCAGGCGTTCCGATCTGCTACTTCGCAGATCGAATCTGAGATATCGCATGATTTCACGGAAACGATTGCGTGGCATTGTCTCTTTGAACACAGGCGGTCCCCAACTTTTATTCCATAAGTCATCTGCACAAAGCTTTGAATGACCTAGTGCCCCACGGTCGTATTAGAGGGCGAAAAAAGTATCCAGTTCTACCAGAGTACACTGTTAAAAATCGTGTTCTAGTTTGAACCAAAAAAGTTTGTTTTTTTGGTGCTCAATATCTGCCGTCGTAAGATGGTGAAATCTTGAACCAAAATTTGGATCTCTCATCGAAGCATAGTTCCAATACTTGGAACGAGGTTGAACTAGGAAGCTCCAAATGTTGGTACGAGATTTCACCATCTTATGGTGGCAGCTATTGAGCACCAAAAAACAAACTTTTTAGGTTCAAACTAGAACAAGATTTTTAACAGTGTAACATACCAGTTGCTGTCATCTCCAACTGACGTCGTGCTTCAGTAACTGTGCATGTTTGAATGTGTTTCACCATTGTTTCAGTCACCATCAAACACCAAGCTGAAGCTGGATTAGCCCCAATTTTGCGGCGAGCATAAGGTGTTGGTCCACTAGCAATTTTTATAATATTTCGAGCTGGTGTGTGACTGTAGTAGAAGTAGGGGTGCTAAGGCTCACCGGAGTTCAAAGAATACCGCTGGATGACGTGTACTTTTCGTTACTGCTGACAACAGAAAGATTAGATATCTTATTACCTCTTTTTTGCGCACGTCCACGTCCAGGTAAGGTTTCTGACCCTCGAGAAACAGGGGAAACCACATTGGTAATATATTCTACAGCATCACTGTCACTGCTTTCAGAAGACGACGCATTCTGTAAATTCACATTATCTATGCGAAAATATTCATCATTACTGTCATCACCACTCATATCTGAATCTAACTGCTCCAGGAGCGCAAGGCACTCCTGTGTACTCAATCGTCTCCGCATTTTTTTTATAAAGGAAAAAGACTACACTTTTGTCGCAATCGAAATCTTTGAGAAAAACACTGCTGTGGAAAATGGTTTCAAATTTCGTTTTCGGCCGTAGCTCTAGAAGAACGATTTTCCCTCCAAAAATTCTGTAGTACGCCAGCGTTGCTAGGATGCGTGCGCATTTCAGAGAAGAGTCAGTATGCTTAGAAGAACGCCTCCCCCCCTACTAATTGAAGGGGCTCGCGCAATAGAGAGAAGACTGCGCCCAAACCCCCCTCTCCGCGTCGCTATGCGTTATCGAAACAAAGTAAAACTGGAGTTTACTTTTCTCTTTTTTGTCATCGCGATAAGAAATGTGTGTTCCCCCATGCGCAGTAATCAAAATCGAGATATGGCGAATTCAAAAACAGACTTTGTCTTGAAAATTTATCATTTTTCTTATGGGGGTCAAAATGACACCTGTTGGCTGTTTTAGGTATTTCTTTGGTTATTTTTTTAATAATTACTATAGAAAGATGAAACATTGTCACAGTACGCTTAATATAATTTTAGAAAAAGTAAAAAAATATGAGCTGCGGTGTTCGCTTACATGTTGAAATAAAGCATTGGAAAATGAAAAAAAAATGCGAAATGACCCCAACGGCGCTTCTAGTGTTAATGAAAAAAATTTCCGTAAACTCCTGTAAATAACCCGTTTCTTTAGTTTTTCCTGGAATTTACGGACATTTTCCCGTTAAAAACAATAAATTGAAGTGGCTTCCAGATTACCAGTAATACGACCGTAAAATAGTACGTTTTTTTTTTTTTTTTTTTTTTTTTTTTTTTTTTTTCAGTGTATGCCGTTTGTGAGACAAAAACGGTACATCACAATTTATGATTAAAATTTTCTTCAAAGTAAAGGGTGTTTTAATAATTAATTATTATCTCAAATTTCATTTCATCGTTCTACTTGCTTAAAATAAATATCTATACAACAAACTCTCTTTAAACTGTCAGCGCTTGAAATTTGAATCTTCAGACGTTTTATTCAGAGTGGCGGTTACACAAAAGTTTTATTTATTTTTCTTCAATGGTAATGCTATTCATTTTAAAGTATATTTAAAACTATTCTTAACCAGCATGCTCTAGCTAAAGGTGGTTTACGCAAGCTGAACAACCTTTCGAAAAAAATCCTATAATGCAAATTAAGATCAGTTTTTCAGAATATTTTATCTATTTCAGGCTTTTAAAACTGGACAAAATGAACCCTCGCTATCTGAAAATAGACAACAAACCTATTTTTTAATTTCTAGTATGCATGCCAATAGTGCAATCTAATTGAAACATGAGTTTTAAAATTGTTATTAGAGGGTTTTTTTTCGTAAACCGCAACCCTACACTATAAAAAAGTCTGTAAAGTTACTAAATTTTTTAAGGAAACCGGGATTCCTAAAACTCTTCGTATAACTGTAAGAGCAAAAATTTATGTAACCAATTTTGTTACATGAATTTTTGCTGTCATCGTTACTCAAATACTTTTAGGAAACACAAAATTTTCTAGAAAAAGTTTATAACTTTACAGATATACTTTTGAGTGTCAAAATTTATTTTATAGTGTCTAATATAAAGATCTGCCTTTTAAAACTTTAGAAAATCCATAAACGACAGTATTTAGTCTAAATCATAGGTTCCCAACCTTTTTTGAACCACCGCCCCCTTTACAAGAGAAAAAAAATGCCAACGCCTCCCTCTTCCATGATAATTAATTATACAAAATATTAAAATATTGTATCATATTATCTATATTTTATCTGTCTAGCTATCTATTAAGAATCACAAAGTTCATCTTAATTAAAACAACCATCAAATGTCGTAAAAAACTGTTTATTAAAAATTGAAATATTAACAAAAACCACAATTTTTTTTAAAACAACGAAATGGTTGAAGCTGGTGGAGTTTTATTAATTCGTTCATGTCGGATTCTAATTTCTTAAAATTTGTCACAAATTGTTAGATCCAAAGATGCCTGTGCCTTTTTTTAGACAGTAGATTAGCTACTGCATGGAACCCACTCTGAGCTAAATCTGATGAAGGAAAAGCAATTAAAATTTTATGTACTCTCATTCACAATCCAGGTTAGAGAGCTGCATTGTTTTTTTGAGGTTGGAACTCTTGGTATCCATTTTCGAATTTTACTTTTAGTTCTCGTTTGTTGCGAGTTCCTCTTTCAAATGTGATGATACTGCTGTATCTGTATTTGCGAAATTATCTAAAAAGGGTCTTTGAACAAGTCAGATGTGGAAAGATCAAAGCTTTCATTTCATTTCTGTTAATACTTCAAAATTCGCTATCAGAGTAACAAAATTAAATAACAATCTGTGCTCATCGTGAGAATTCTAATGGTATGAAATTCCGTGCATTAGTTCTTGAAATAGGACTACTGCGAATATCGAGAAAAATGCAGAATAAATGCGCTGCTGTGCGATTTACGCCAGAACAGCAATAATATTTATCAAAATAAAAATGAATTTGAAGTTTGATAACATTCGCGCATTAGCTCTTGAGATACAACTTTTTCGAAAAACGGAAAATTTTCAGCATAGCAGAGAACTATTTCTTGATATAGAGCTGTTGCAGAAATCGTGAAAAAGACAGCATAGCCGCGGCATACTTTGAGAGAATTTTGACAAAATTTAAACAGCATCTATTCATCTCAAGGAATAATGAAATCTGAAGTTTGGTGAAAATCCGTGCATTAGTTCTTGAGATAGAGCTTTTGCAGAAATCGTGAAAAAGGCAGTGCCACATTTTCTGCAATTTTCAACAAAATGTAAACAGTATACATTCATGTCAAGGACTAACAGAATCTGAAGTTTGATGAAAATATGTGTCGCAATTTTTAAGATAAAGCTGTCGCAGAAATCGGGAAAAAACAGCATAGCAGCGCCACTTGTTGAGTGATTTGCACGAAAAACAAATCATTATCAATTTATATCAGGGACCACCTGAATATAAATTTTGCTAAATTCCGTGTGAGATAGAGGGCCCAATAAATTTACATCACATGCAAACAGAGTCGTAGACTCACAGTATCACAAACAGACATTTTGTAAAAACATGTTTTTTTTAAATCTCTGACCCCTAAAACATGTAAATCCGTCAAAGACCAGAACTTGAAAATTTTCACGAATCCAAAATACTTTCTTTTGTAAAGATAGAAGAAAGTAAAAATATCACATATATTTGTCTTTTATAGTATCAGGACGCATTTATTCAAATGCTCTTGTAACCTAGAAGATTTCATGGCTTCATTTGAAAAAAACGTTTTGGCAAATTAAGCCCATAGGTAACGATTGGTTTGTAGGAGAGTGCCTAGATCCACATTTCAAATGTTTAATACTGTACTGCCGGCATTTCTTCTTCAATTAAGACATTTTGAAACATAAGTTTTTTTCCCTATTTAAGTTTAAATAAATTTACTTTTGAACAAATTTATACATACAATGATTTTTTACACTTTCACTAAGAATAAACTAATTTCTTGAAGTAATTCAAATCACGGATTCCTTTAAAAATAACTTTTCAGGCATACGTGGTCATACCTTTCTGGAAATACAAGTTAATAAAAAAAAATCTGTTTAAAACTTTTAGCTAGCCACTTATCGCGGATTTTGCACTCCACAATTTTTGAATTCATAATGATATTCAATCCGCGACATAGCGATTTTTCGTGTTCCACTGAAATATTTTGACATTCTTGAAAGAATTGAGCAACAATGTTTTTCGCCTGATAAAGTAAATTTCTGTTCTCCTCCATTTTATCCCTCCTTCGTGTTCCGTGTGTTTTTAAACTTTAACAAAATAAATTCAATTCCTACCCTACCCCCACACCCCGCAGATCTAGGTTCGTTTGTATAGATTTCCATTTAAAGGTGCAGCTATCTTTTTGTCACGGATTGGAGACCTCTTATAATAGAGACTAACGCAAATCCATTTTTTTTTCGGATAATTGGTACCCAGTTCGGCATGAATCTACTGTGCCGGAACGTAACCCTCGAAAGTTCCGAAGGTTACTGCCGGAGTTGGAGTTGCCAAATGGTGAAAATTAGCTTGGTTTTTCGACTGGGTACCAATTCGGGTGCCAAATCCGAGAGTGAAGAGGAGATCAGCTATTTTCACTATATTAGTTCCTAAATAGGTAGGTATGCCATGACCGCCCCCCTTGACTGCTCTAACGCCCCCATTTTTCTCTAGACTCGCTACCGCCCCCCTGGAAGGCTCCAGCGCCCACTGGGGGGCGGTACCGCCCCCGTTGGGAACCTATGGTCTAAATAATTGATATATTTAAAACGAAAGAATGGGTATTTTTTTGAAGAGATACGAATTAGTTTTGAGAAAAGTAATCTACAAACTAATTTTGACACTCAAAAGTATATCTGTAAAGTTGTAAACTTTTTCTAGAAAATTGTGTTTCTTAAAAATATTTAAGTAACGATGACAGCAAAAATCCATGTAACAAAATTGGTTACATAAATTTTTGCTATTACAGCTATACGAAGAGTATTAGGAATTATTTAAGCTTATTGGCCACTTACATATAGTCATACACAAATAGAAAATTAGAAAAAAATAATAAACCTAAAGAATTTTAAATAAGCAAACTATTTTCGACATTAAAACATATATTTACATATAAAGAAGCATCATTTTAGATAGTATGATGAAAAAATAATAATATTTCATCCGTTTAGAAAATAAAACTGAATTTGAAATTTAATAAAAGCATTGCAGCTATATTTTTTAGAACCGATTTATACACATAATTACAATTTTTTGAAAACAATAACATCATGTTTCTTTTTTTTAATCGAAGTTCATTTAATACGTTTGGGTCATAAAAATTATTCCGCGAGTCTTATAGAATTTACTCTTTAAGAAACAAGAATCTAATAACTTACATTACTTAGTTCAATACAAGAAAATTAAAATAGAATCTCTTTTAAAATGAAAAAAGTAATTATTTTAGTTTAAAAATAAAATGCTTGTTTCAGGAAATAAGTTTTTTTCTTCCTTCTTCAAAGTTCCATTTTGTAATAATTGCTTTTTAATTTGTTTTATTCGAGCATGAAAAAAATTAAATGTTATCTTTTTTTAAATTAGCAAAAGATATAAATTTACCTGATATATTTTTTTTGAATGGAAGATTTCAAGTCACATTATTTTTTGATGTTGTTATTATTGCCTTTGTTCTTTAAATAACACGTATTACATCCATAAGGTTAAACATTTCACATAAGAAAGAATTAAATGTTACATTATCAACGACAACTCCTTAATTGCCTCTTATTAATATACCATATAAAAAATCAGAAAAGATTTCCTGTTACTTTTTGTGATAGTAATTAATTACTACTAACATGTTTAATAAATGCAATCAATGTATTGTAAACAATAATTAAAATAATTATATTTGTAGTTGCATGGTAATTTTTTTTAACTTGACATCCAATAGATCAGCAATTTTGAGTTAAATATAAAGAAATTGGAGACACCAATATTTTTAAAGATGCTTTTTGTATACACCAAACTACATTATTATTAATAAATTATGTATATGTTTGCAAATGTATGTTATCTGATTGTATAATGTTATTAAGACATTTCTTTTAAATTATATTGATTTAATTTAATAATAAACATTTCCCGTTGTTTTAATTAAACTTGAAGAAATGTTAATTTTATTTGTTTATAAGTTATCAAATAATATTACTCTTTTTTTTTTTTCAAAATAGATTATTTAAAATTTCCTGATCTTTTGTATTGTTATTATAATTATGTGTACTATTAATAATAGAATACTATGCAGCCAAAAAACACTGAAGAGTTTTCGAAATAAATTTTGGTATCATGCAGTAAATTTAAAATCTTGAAATGATATGTAGTTTCTGCGCATGTCTATATTATTATGATTTGTGTCCATATGTGTAAAGTGTGACATGTACACATGAAGTTAGGTCACATTCTTTAATAAATTCAAGGCATTTTTGCTAAATTTTGTTGTTTAAGATTACAAGTTTTTCACTAAACATAATGCCACTTTTTTCTGTACAAAAGTTCAGTAGAAATAACATGTTAATTAGGATGTAAGCATATAAAACATTTAATTGATTATGATCATTACTATTAAATAATTTTGACCAATTAATGTGAATGTGTAATCGATTCCAATGATTTTTTTTCACTTTTTGGTTGTCAATTCTACAGAGAAACTCATACAAAAAGACTTGTCTAATAAAAAGACTTGTCTTGAAGAATATTCAGAAAAATATCGACATTTAAAAAAAAAAAAAGCTGGTTGTTTTGTTGATCCCTGAAAGTAGATGCGTCATAAGAGTTTTAATACGATTGTGTTTTCATATTAGTTTTTTTTTAATTATCATTTTTACTGGTTCTCTTTTATGTACTATTATTACAAATATAATTACAAATGCTGTATAATATGACTCGTAAGCGGCAGAGTCACACTATTTCATACATTTTTTTAGACTAATGTGTAATAATAATGTTTACTTTAATTTAATGTTGATCTTGTACCTGCTTTCGTGATGAAATTTTTGTTGAGAAAAACGACGAATTCTATAAAGTACATGTTATGTTTTTTATAACACTAAGTTTCTGATATATTTCCTTGAATATTTCACTAAATATTCGATAAAATGGCTAAGATGGAAAATATCCTGTAATTTTGAGCTATGCAGTTTGTTTAATTTGTGAGGTGAAAATTATCAGAATACAAATTAGTGTTAGATCAACGGCAAATAATGATATAAAGTTCATTAAAATGTTATTAAACAAAAGACGAAAATAGTTCTTGTATATTTTATGATATTCAGCAATTACTCCCAACAATGTTATATATGAAATCAACTAATAACAGTTTAAGGGGTTAGGATACTTTTGAAAAATACCACTATGTTCCAAACGTAAAAACTTCTGTAATAAGTCAAAAACAAAAATATAACTTAAAATATAAAGCTTATATTTAAATTTGTATTTAAAAAACATATACATACTTATATATTCATAGATTAATATTGAAATGTCAAGTTAAAAAATATCTCTGATAATAAGAGAAAAAAAATGTGTCCTGTCTTTAGTGCATAATAAAATTTAAAAATATGCATAAAAGGAGGCCATTTAGTGAAAATAAATATATAATAGAGTTATTCTGTTAATATGGAAGCAAAATAATATTTCTTAAAATGTTGATATTTATAATAATTTACTCATTTTTTCCACATTTATTGAATGCCTGTTCTAGATAAACTCACTAGAGAAAAGTGTTTTAATGCAATTTATTATTAGAAGAGGACTTATTGAAGAAATTAGAGACACTATTGAAAGTTTTTTTACGTATCAAATGTTTCTTTTTTTTTTCAATTTTAGATAAATGTGATTGCATTACGTTATCATATATTTTATTTTTACATTTATGTAATTAAAATGGCCCACATGCATATAATGATAGTAAATTAGTCCTTAAATGCTTGGTTTTTAAAGAATAAATTTCATAATGTGTTTCGCCTTTTTTTTCTTTGAATGGAAAAATGCTTTAAAAAATCGAATTTTGTTTTATGTATGGTTTATAGCTGAGAAACAGTTTGTTACTAACCATCAATACTGTTCTTTAATTAAAAAATAATTTTCCTTCATAAACTTCTATAGCATTCAACACGCATGAATTTGCAGAAGTATGACAAGAAATAAATTCTACTTGCTCACAGCAGTCTAAAATAAAGTATTTCCCAAGTTTAAAAAAAGCACATGCAGCAATAATTAAAAAAAAATCTATTTTTATTCTTAAACAGTACAAGTGTTGTTATCTTCATGTTAACAATTGATTTAATAACATTTTCAGTATGTATTTTATTGGCAACATTAGCCATTAAGACTTAATATTATTTTTAAAGACTAGATTAGGTATGTTTCCAAAAGACAACACATGACATTTAAGGGTTAAAATAACAATCCTTTTTCTTGTTTGAATAGTAAAACTATTTATCATGTAATATTAAAATAATCCAATATTATTAAGCATCCATGTTCATGCTTGAAAGTTATAATATTCTCTACTTAACACTTAATCTTTGTTAGCCTTTGTAACAGTCCTGAATAGTGTTTAAAAAATGACTGAAGTACCCAATATATCGTATGATAATATTAGTAATATGTATCTTAAATCATCTATTTTTTGTTTCATTATGTAGTGAAATGGTATTCTAATAATGTATTTATATTTTTATTTATATATTTCTTTATATAAAGTTAACATATCGCAATGATAATAGTAGCTTAATCTACCCTGTCTTAACCTCTTCAGACCTGAGCATAAAATAACTCTACAAATATATATTTATTGCTTTTGCATAATCGAAGTGACACCATAGATAACAGAAAGAGTCATTTTTATGAAATCAGCACTTTAGGGGACAGGTAACTTAGGTTTATAAATATGGATATAAAAGTACTAATCCTCTTAAAACATCAGTTTAACTATCAGCAATACAAATTTACGCAATATCAAAATTAAGGTCTTTAAACAAGTAAATGATCAGCAAATCCTCAAAATGTTTTATTGTAAATCATTAAAGTTAAATAATCATGAATATTTCTTACTTTCTTGGTCACAATGTCTTGAAGGTATTTTCAAAACTCGGATGAAAATAATATTTATTTTATGAGATAATATTCATCAGTGCTGACATTTATAGGCTTTGTTTTAAAGCAAAAAACATTCAGTTGTATAGAAGTAAAGTAAAAATGCAACAAAATTCGAACACTTTAGTTTTTATGAGGAAAAGAATGGAGGTACACATTTGTGTACCTCAGGTCTGAAGAGGTTAAATATATGCGTTCGTCGTAAAATACATTAGAAACTAATTAAAATTAAAGGATTTGTAAAAATATTTCAACTTCTATTTATTGTTTGATTTTTTCCTACATATTGTAAAATAATAATAATAATAATAATAATAATAACAATAATAATGATAATAATATGGAATACAAAAGTAAGCAACGTTTTTCGGTAGCATTTAGCGTACTGTCGTCAGTCATACTAAATTATACCGAAACTGGTCTGCTGCTTTTATAATATATTTGGTGCTTTTTAATGTTGCTTATTTTTGTATTCTATTGCATTGCACCAAGCTCTATCTCAATATTGATAATAATAATAATAATAATAATATTTACTCCGTAGAAAACAGTATGTTAAGCGTATTAAGCCATTTCATTTCTTAATACACTCTCACGAAAAAGAAAGAAAGAAATAAAAATCAAACAATAAAAAAAAATAAAATAAACATGGTATGAATTTTACGTTACAACGAATGAATAAAATATAAAAATGACAGTTAAAATATGCAAATTTTTATTTAGATAAACTTCAAGCTCTGAATATTGTTTTATTCCTTCTGATATTCAAATTTACTGAATTATATTTAATGCGAGTTATATTTGAGGACCCCAGAAGCCAAGGGGTATAAGTGACAAAATTAAAAAAAAAATAAACTAAATACACAGACGACCTAAAAATATGCTTTTTTCATTTCAGGTAAAGAAATACAAGTGATTTTCTTATTATTTGCTGAGTTATAGAGGCAAACCACTTTTTTCGAAAAACAAACAATATTGATTAATTATACATTTAAAGAAAATTGTACGTTATTTTTTAACAGTTATAGAAATAAGAGTTCAAAGACCAGAATGCAACATGCAGAAATTTCCTATTTCAGTTCACTCAATTGTTATTGATGTTCCAATTTAACATCAATTATCTTTAAACTCATTTTACTCCAAATCGAAATTTTGTCACTTGTACCCCTTGGCTTCTGGGGTCCTCATTTATATGTATTTATCTATTGCGTATACTAATTTCAGATGCTTTTTTGTCAATTAAAAATGTGTACTTATTTATTGAGTGAATAATTATTTACGTATATTTTTTCTTTCTCTTTCCAGGTAAATTATAATCTTGTATAATCTGAAGCATGACTTTGAAGAAAACAAAAGGTTTGCAAACATTTCATAATTTTCATTAAATATTAGATTAGTTTAGGATGATTAACAAGTAAAGGATTGCGTGTGATAATTAAAAAAAATATATGTTTTTAATATTTAGTAATTTCATTGTACGTCAATCAGTTATCCATTTTAAAATATTGATTTTTTACTGTTAACCGCTACATAAAAATCCTAATGTTTTCAAATCTCGTCAGTTGTCAATGCACCCGACATAGTACGTGTTTTCTCAAACATAGTTCTAGAAAACAATCATCAAAAGCAGTTAATAAGTAAACAATGATTCTCGGGTAAATAATGAAAATGTTGATATCAAATTAATAACTTTTTTTTTTTTTTTTTTTTTTTTTTTTTTACAAAATGTTTTTAAAAACTTTTCCGAATTTTTTCCATATCTTTTAAACACTCGACACTACCCAAGATTTCTGTGTAAGAGTGTTAATGGCTTATAAAAAATAAATTATTATATATAAAGCTAAATTATTTTACATTATCGTTATTTATATGCGCTATTTACTTTAACAATTGAACTGTATTATGTGCGAAAATTGAAAAGATATTGTTGCGACAGTAGCAGTTGCACGCAACAGTGTTTGGTGTTATAAAAACCAATTATAAAACAAGAAACACTAAAAGGTTGTACATACATAATTTTTAGAAGTTAATAAACAGAGAACCAATCAAAAAATGAAAGTTGCTCATGTTGATTTCATGCGGAGAATAAGTAGTTATTGCTACAGATGAATTCGGGATCTTTTATCGTACTGAAGCCAGATAATTTGAAGTCGAAGCTCGCATGATCCCTCAGAGGATAAGAAATTTATAGAATTCCCAATTCATATTCTTCACAAACATCATTCTATACTATGTAATAAAACAGATATTACTTAATCTACGAAATTTTATTATAATAACGAAAGAAAATATTTGATAAGCACTTCCAAGCCACCTGATATTCTGAAAAGCTTTCTCTTATCTTTAGAAACCACAAAAAAGTCTACTTTCTAAATAATAATTAATTTATTCAAAAACACATATATGTATATATGAGCTGCTCTTAACTTTTCCAGTAGTGAGTAGTAGTTTTCGAGAAGCTTTTACGATGCATTAATACAATGCATATCAGCACTCTCTACACGAAAAATTGGGTTTTTGCATGCAAACAGTTATAAACTAACAATTTCGTCTGCTTAACTGAATTTCTGCATGCAATGTTAACAGAATAATGTTAATTGTAATGTTTATGTTAATACCGATTATTCTATATGCTCAGTTAAATGATTTTACTTAAGATGAAAATGATTACTTGAGATATAATAGCTTGAAAAAATGATTTTCCGTTTTAAGATAACTCACTAATGGTCTATAAAATATACTTCTAAATGTTTCCGAGAATTACGGACAGTTAATAAATGTTTATTATTCTAAATTTATTCTTAAAATTCAGAAGTGAATATTTTTTTGGGTTGGTTTATAAAAAAAAAGAACTGCTTTTTGGAATCTTGAATGATTCGGAAGAGGTTATTATATAATTTTGGTCATAATTTTACTGCACTTTAGTAGATTAAAAAAAAAAGATTATTTATAGTGTACAACCAAAGCAGAAAGATGCGAGTTCACTTTTTTAATATTTCAGGGAATGACTTTTAACCCTTTCAGGTCTGGTGTACTAGTACATGTTTTGTAATTGAGTATTATTTTATTTTATCAAATATTTTTGTTACTATTTACGTGTAGGAATGTTAGTATGTGTGTATGCATTTACTGTATGACATCATTAATGTTTAGAAATTTGGTAATAAAAATTGTAATAATAAATATTTCTCCAATTCTATTTACGCTATTTGCGATTTTTTTTTTTTTAAACATATATTTCACTCTTCAAATTTAAAATAAATGTTATTTTCCTGAAAGAGTCATGTGTAAAAAAGTGCAGAAAGTATTAAAAAGTTGTAATATCAAATAAATTTTCCATTAAATCTAGTTATAATGTAATATTTTCTGAATATCTTTAAAAACTTCTATTGTCATATGAACATGAATTAAATAGTACTCAAACATGAACATTCATTATATTTCATACAATGAAATATTCATTAGACCCTAATTAATCTATTTGGATAGTTAATCTTAATGTTAATAACAAAAAAGTATCTTTTTCTAAAAAAGGAAAAAAAAAGGATTAAACAGAAAATCAGGGCTGGAAATACACATTGCATGACTTCTTTATATTGATAACATTGACCTTGGAGATGATTTTACATTTGATAGTATGTTTGATTTTATATCCCATTAGTAATATATCAGTTCACTTTTAATGTCAATTTTATAGGTATGTAAAACAGTTAAAAAAATAAAAAATAAATAAAAAAAAAACAAACTAGACTATATCATTTTTATTTAATGACAAGTGTTTTCAGATGTTTAAAATTTCTGAATAAATCCATTTTTTTGGTTTGAGCCTGAAACCCCCGAAACCGATAAGTTATTTAAAAATGTCTCCGAAGCCATGTTATAGATGTATGTTCTGTTTCCGCTGAGATCGTCATTTCTCTCGTGTTACTGTTCATTTATAATTATACTAACAATGAATAAAAACCTTAATTTTCTATAAACAGCTTTTTTGAACACAATCACTGAAAATACTGTTATAGAAATATGTATCATCAATTAATCTATAATAATTATATAAAAATAAATATATGCTTAAAAATCCGCTTTTATTTGCCATGATAATAAACATAAGATGAAAAAAATCCAGACTATTTTGCAAATAAAATATTTTAAAAGAAGTTCTCAAATAGAATTTATATATTGGAATAAATATTTAAATAGAACTTAAAATTGGCAAAAATGAATTTTTAAATTCTAAAATTTTAAAAGCGTATTGCAATTATTATCGAAAATATTAATAATAAAAATAAACAGTTTATACATTTGAAGTATAATGTTTAAATAAAAATAGCGCCTAAATGTGGTTTGACTTTACAAAAAATGATAAGAGTGAAATTATCTTCAGAAGTTATTGATTCTTTTTCTAAATTTTATTTAAATGTTAAAATTTAAATTCGTTTCGAATTATATTGTATTATTTTTACTAAAACTGTTTTAATCGTTATTTTAAGCAGCCATATAATTTTGCACTAATGTCCTTTTTATTTAAAATATTATTTTGAATAAACTTCTTGATTTGATCACAATATTTCTAATTTCAGGTATGAACATAAATTTAAATATAAGTTCGCAATCAATTAATGTGAAACAACAACATGATGAAAAAAATTATGCAAAATGCAGAGTGAGTCTAAATTGATTTTACAAAATTAAAGGTGTGATAATAGATAACACTAGGAGGAAAAATTGCCATACACTATAAAGAAAAAAAACTAGTTTTTTGAGATTAGCGTAATACGTACGATCATCATGAATGTGCAACTATAAAATATGAAAATAAAACATGTGAAAACATCTTATAAAATGCATCTCAATTCGAAAATAAATTTAAACGCATATTTAAATATTTTTAACACATAGTAATTTTCTATTGAAGAATTACGTGTACTACTAGATTATACCGTCGACCCATTTTGACAAATAATAGAAAACGCCAAACCATTCGTGAATTATACAGATTGGCATAATTTTTATTTTAAATAACGATATAACAAATAAATTAGTAAAATATTAATAATACTACAAACAAAACCTCGAATTAAAAATCATTTGATGTTGTAAACAACACATGTAACGCGTTGTAACATTTACGATAAGCAATTATTGGCATGTAATATTGCAGTTTGGCGATAGTTTTTGTATCCATAGGTTAATCAGGTACTACTGAATTGCGTAAAAAGGAGCATCCAAAATGCACTCCAAAAATGCCAATTATATTAAGTAACAGTTTACTGAGTTGGACTAAGCGTCTCCTTTCCAATTAAGATCTATTTTTGAATTGAAATTTGAATGGAATACAGGGTCATAAAAAATCGAAGAATGTGGAAAATAGGATTGCTAATATCTCAGCAACTACTTATGCGATCAACTTCATTCTTTATGCAAAATTTATGCTTTTTTATTGTCTTTTACATTCACTCTTTAAAATAAAATAAAAAAATCTAAAATTTTTATATTCCTTTCATCAGAATTATATTTCGAGAGTCCAAAAAAAGTTACGGATAATGGAGGTGACGGATATTAAATACGATTCTTTCCATTTTTAAATATTATGTACATACTAAATTTCATGACTCTGTCTCAATTTGTTCTGAAAATAGAGCGTTTACAGACACACAGACAGGCGGGCGGCAATTTTCTTTTTCTAAAAATATGTTTTTCGGAATCTCCAGTGTCTAAAATGTGTAAACGCGTCAAAATTTCCTTTTCGATTTTCAAAACGACGCAGACTTACTACGTATGACGGGTTAGTACAAAACAAATGTAGTGCTTTTGATGTAAAGATACGGAAATCTGTGTGTTAACCAACATTTTATCTGTACACTGCAAAAAAAAAAAAAAAAAAAAAAAAAAAAAAAAAAAAAAAAAAAAAGATGTCAATCTACAAAACTATTTTGCTACAAAGCAGGATAAATCTATAGCTTTACATCAGAATTTACCGAAAATACAGTAATCTTACAAACATTTCGCATGTAATTTGAGTTGATGTTACTTAAAAAGTTCTGGATTCCCAGTTCTTTAAAAATTTCTTAGTACCTTACAGATTTTTTATTTATTTATTTGCAGTTCAAAGGTGCATCTGTTACATGAGAATGTTTGTTATTGCCGCTGCATGAACAGTTCTAGCAATGCCACTTTTCTAAAAAAAAACTTTAATAACTAAACAGTTTTTTTTTTTTTTTTTTTTTTTTTTTTTTTTTTTGCATAATGTAGAAAATGAGGCTGTAATTTTTATTTCTTAGAAGAAAATTGAAAAAATTGTTCTGATATGTGACGTCGAGTGCGACAAAATGATCATATATTTAAGAAAATTTAAATGCCATAAAGAAATAAGTACCCGAAAATAAGCCTCCCTTCTGCTACGATTTCCCTCTACTATATGTGCAATTTTCCTTTTTGTAATTTTGGCGTTTACAACCCCCCTCCCCTCTTTAAAAATACCTCACAATTTCCGTAATCTTTTCAAAAAATTCTGAGTTAATCCACCTTTAAAATCATTAGAATTTCATTTGTGTTAAAGGGGTACAGACTTGCGGTTACTTTACGGTATATTATAATGACACTTTTATCAGACATGCCCATCTTTGTAGTAAATGTGAAAACATTAAAAAGTGGTTTTGAATGTCTACTATTACACCTCTTATTTTCTAAAAGTAATTTAGACTCACCCTGTAAAAGAAAAATTTATTATTATTTAGTTATTCCCAATTGAAATTCATATAACAGATTTTTAAGCTCGATAATACCAGATACGCAATTCATCATTAAATCTTTTAAATTACATATTCATATTAATGCATTTAAATGTTACTTTAAAGTCAAGTTCATTCACAAACTTTTAGAAATACTTTTGTTAAAACATTATATTTATTTCCCGCCACAATACACCACATAAATATTTTCTTTTCTCTTTTATATTGATAAAGACAGTTTCAGTTTGTAAAATAATGGACGCAATATCACAGGCCATTGCGTTTTCACTGTTGAAGCATGGCTGCGTTTTGAAATATAATATCTTGTGAAAACTGATGGCTGTTTCTCGAATATTTAGAATCTGGAAAATTGTTTTTTTCTGAGTATTGTTATGAAGTATGTCGCACGATGAAAAAAAAGGTTCCTTAGTTTAAATTATTATTCATAGAATTGACCTTGGGTACTTGAAAAAAAGAAAATCTGAACTATAGAAATTATGTAATATAAATTTTAAAATATGAACTGTAAAATGATGTTTTTTTAGTTAAAAGGCGATTAAAATAATCAAATAAAGATGTTAATAGTTAATTCTATTTAAAATATCTTGGTGCTTCGAACCAAAATCAGACTCTTCTTCAGAGAATATTTTTCTAATTATTTTTTGTTTATTTATTTAAATACATGATTTCGTTTTGAAAATGAATGAACCAATAACTATTAAAGATTAAAGTAGAAGTAGTTTTTTGGATTAAACTTAATGCAAACTTTAATTCATTTTTCATTCACAATGAACAAATACGAGTTTTTTTTCGTTATATAACTACATATATATATACATATATATGTATATATACCTCCATGTTCAATGTGATATAAGTTATTAAATTCAATGGAACATTTATTGTAATGCGATTAATGGTTTTATATATATAAGTGTGTGTGTGTGTGTGCGTGCGTATATTATTATTGTTTTCTCACATTTTCATTGCATACAATTATAATACGCAATAAAATTTAGAAATCTACTTTTTTAAAAATATACAGGTATTTATATAACTTTTTCAGAAACGAATATAATATTTTTAAAATGAACTATTCCCAATATGTCTTACTGAATCTAAAATGTAAAACAATAGTCAACAGAATACTTCAAAAATATATATTTATAGATCTCAGGAACATTTTGTTTTTTAGACAGGCATTTCACAATAATTATTTTCTGCAGTTATAACTTTTCAGATTACAACTTCATCATCTTTCCTCAAGTCTTTAGATTAAATGACACTTGAAACATGAAGCAACTTCTTTCAGAATGACTTTAAAAATCAAATGTCCAATCGGCAGCATTTCATCCCGAAGGGTATATCCCACAATACTCTTCACATCCCTTCTTTTTTCGTTTCTTTTTCGGAATCTAGAGAATAGAGAAAATAAGAAAATTCTTAGGCATTTAATATGGAACACATATTAATAGCTTTATTCCAAATGGAATATTTAATGTTATTCAAATTTAAAAAAAAAAAATGTATGTATTTTTCTTCTATAAAGTACGCGACTTTTTCAGATTTTTTTTTTAAATTTTAAACAATAATAATTTTTTTTTTATTTTTATGAAAAGAACTATTTAAAACCTACCTATTGGTATAGTAATGGAAAAAATGGTAAAAAAAAAAATAAATAAAAATACATAAATAAATGAATTTAAAATTTACATTTATTATATAAAGATATAGGCATACATTTTTTTCAATTATTGCTGTGTTTTTAAAGTAACAAAAAATCATCTAGGTATACCAAATTTGGCACTTTAGCATAGTTAATTACGACTTGATATAATCTCTTCGTATCTGAATTAAAAATGCTACTATAAATACTGATTCATTGATTTTAGCAAGCAAAGGTACACCATAAATGACTGAAAAAGAAGTTTTTGGAAATTCATACTTTAGGGGACTAGTAATTTTGTTTCACAAATAGTGATTTAAAATTAAAGATCTCTTTATTATACAAAATTAATTATTACTAACTTAAATGCACACAGTCGCAAATTTAAGGTTATTTACCAAGTAAAAGATTTACAAATTCTCAAAATGCTTTATTTTAAAGAACTAAATTTAAATAATTATGAAAATGTTAATGAAAAAAATTATATATAATTTTATCACCTTTCTGAAATTTTGTAAATTTAAAAATTAATTTTTCCTGTCAAAATTTCTCATATGTATAAATTTAAATTAACAGCTGACCAAATTCTTGAGAAAAAAAAAGTATTTATGCATAGCTGCCAATATCTTCCGCTTTTATGGCCCGGAAAATTTTTATAATAAACCTTACCAATGTAAATCGCCGATATCTGCTGATTAAATAAGGCAAATATTTCTGTTAAATTTTTCTGGGCTAAAAAAATCAGAAGAGTTGGCATTTATGATTATGGGCTGCAATTCCATTTTATTTTATAGATAACCGTTTCCCGGAAATATTTAGTTCAGTTCAACACTTTGCTAACAACGTCACCATCTTTCTATTTTTTTTTGTTTTGTTTTGTTTAAATGACTCATGAGACATAAAACATCTTCTACCGGGAAGATTTCAGAAATCAAATGTCAAATCTTTCAGCCTTTCATCCCGAAAGGTATGTTATATACTACTTTCCAAACCCTTCATTTTTTTCCTTTATCGAAATATGAATAAAAGGGAAAATGAAAAAATCCTTGTCCATTTAATGTGACAAATGTGTATGTGTAATTTAATTTAGATTTGTAATTCAATATTTAAACTTTAGTGTAATAAATAAAACCATATCATCTGTTTTAAATAATGTTTACGTGTACTTTAATATCGTCCTGAAACTGTTGTTTAAAAAAAAAAAAAAATAACTCTTTTTGACAAAATTTTCCGAATATATAAATTTAAATTAACAGCTCAAAAAATTCTTCAAAAATATACATTTATAGGCTGCAATTCCATTTTATTTTATCCATAACTGTTTTAAAAAGTATTTAGATCAGTTCAACGCTTTGATAACAAATTCATCATCTTTCCACATTTTTTTTTTTAGTTTAAATGACTCATGAGGCATAAAACATCTTTTATCGGGAAGATTTCAGAAATCAAATGTCCAATCTTTCAGCATTTCATCCCAAGGGGTTCGTCAAATAGTACTCTTCATTCTTTTCCTTTATCGAAATCTGAAGAAAAGGGAAAATGAAAAAGTTCTTGTCCATTTAATGTAGAATAGAGATGCCCGGTTTTCCTCCACGTGGAATTTCCAATTTTTTTTTCTAAATTTAAATTTATTCTTTTTTGTTGGAAATGTTTAAAGTCAAAATGTAGACTGAAATTTAAATGATCGATAGCCAAAATAAAAGAGAAATAAATATCTCATAAGTGTAAAATTAATTCAACTATTTTAAACTAATTAAGACTTGATGTAAGTATGTACCACCTATAAGATCCCATTCAAGAACACATTCAAATTCTAGAATGATAGGAAGCAGTTTAGTTTCGAGCACGATAAAGCACTCAGAAAAAATTTAAAATCTATTGTCATTAAATTAAAGGCATCGATTGACGAGAGTGTGGTACATGTCAAGTGTAATTATGTCAATCAGTGTTTGGTTTATTCATAATCACTATTAAAAAATCTTTTACAACTCGAATTACCTCATAAAAATCAAACTCAATCTAATGTAAAAAATTGAAGCATCTCAATTAGGAAATTTTCCATGTAATTTTTTCCACATTCTGAAACTCTTCCATTTTCAAAATTTCACTGATCCTTCCACAGTTTTCCGAACCTAAAAATTTCAATTTACAGCTCTTAAAACTTTTCTCAAATATATATTTATAGGCTGCAATTCCGTTTTATTTTATCCATAATCGTTTCACGAAAATATTTAGTTCAGTTCAACACTTCGCTAACAACTTCATCATCTTTCCTTAATTTTTTTCGTTTAAATGACTCATGGGACATAAAAAATATTCTATCGAGAAGATTTCAGAAATCAAATGTCCAATCTTTCAGCATTTCATCCCGAAGGGTATGTCTTACAGTACTCTTATTTTTTTTTTCCTTTATTGAAATCTGAAGAAAAGGGAAAATGAAAAAATTCTTGTCCATTTAATGTGGAATAGAGATGCACGATTTTCCACCACGTGGAATTTCCAATTTTACTCCAAGGGTATAAAATGTTTCTTTATAAAAATGCAACTTTTTTTTGTTTTAAATTTAAATTTATTCTATTTTGTTTGAAATGTTTTAAGTTAAAACGTAGAGTGAAACTTAAACGAACAAAAATAAAAGAGAAATAAATATCTTATAATAAGTGTAAAATTAATTCAATTATTTTAAACTAATTAAGAATTGATGTAAGTAATTACCACCTGTAATACAACAGTCATAAACAAATTACCATTCAAGAATGATGGGAAACAGTTTAGTTTCGAGCTGAAAATCATACAGTAAAAATTTAACATTTATTGCCATTAAATTAAATATATCAATTCACGTGAGTGTGCTACTTGTCAAGTTTAATATGTTAGTCAGTGTCTGGTTTATTCATAATCACTGTTAAAGAATCTTTTACAACTCGAATTAACTATTATAGGGTAAAAATTAAACTGAATATAATGTAAAAAATCGAAGTATCTCAATAAGAAGAATTTTAATATAATCTTATCCATATTCTGAAACTCTTGCATTTTTAAAATTTCACTGATCCTAACACAGTTTTCCGACACTAAAAATTTCAATTAACAGTTCTCAAAATTCTTCTTAAATGTATATTTATGTGCTGCAATTCCTTTTTATTTTATCCAAAACCATTACAGAAAAGTATTTAGTTCAGTTCAACACTTTGCTAACAACTTCATCATCTTTCCTCAATTTTTTTAGTTTAAATGACTCATAGGACATAAAACATATTCTATAGAGAAGATTTCAGAAATCTAATGTCCAATCTTTCAGCATTTCATCCCGAAGGGTATGTCTTATAGTACTCTTATTTTTTTCCTTTATCGAAATCTGAAAAAAAGGGAAAATGAAAAAGTTGTTGTCCATTTAATGTGGAATAGAGATGCACAGTTTTCCTCCACGTGGAGTTTCCAATTTTACTCCAAAGGTATAAAATGTTTCTTTTTAAAAATGCAACTTTTTTTTAATTTAAATTTATTCTATTTTGTTGGAAATGTTTTAAGTTAAAACGTAGAGTGAAACTTAAACGAACAAAAATAAAGAAACAGAACAAAAATAAAAGAGAAATAAATATCTTATAATAAGTGTAAAATTAATTGAATTACTTTAAACTAATTAAGAATTGATGTAAGTAATTACCACCTGTAATACAACAGTCATAAAAAATTACCATTCAGGAATGATGGGAAGCAGTTTAGTTTCGAGCTTGGAAATGCATACAGTAAAAATTTAAAAATTATTGTCATCAAATTAAATATATCAATTCATGTGAATGTGCTACTTGTCAAGTTTAATATGTTGGTCAGTGTCTGGTTTATTCATAATCACTGTTAAAGAATCTTTTACAACTCGAATTAACTATTATAGGGTAAAAATTAAACTGAATATAATGTAAAAAATCGAAGTATCTCAATAAGAAGAATTTTAATATAATCTTATCCATATTCTGAAACTCTTGCATTTTTAAAATTTCACTGATCCTAACACAGTTTTCCGACACTAAAAATTTCAATAAACAGTTCTCAAAATTCTTCTTAAATGTATATTTATGTGCTGCAATTCCTTTTTATTTTATCCAAAACCATTACAGAAAAGTATTTAGTTCAATTCAACACTTTGCTAACAACTTCATCATCTTTCCTCAATTTTTTTAGTTTAAATGACTCATAGGACATAAAACATATTCTATAGAGAAGATTTCAGAAATCTAATGTCCAATCTTTCAGCATTTCATCCCGAAGGGTATGTCTTATAGTACTCTTATTTTTTTCCTTTATCGAAATCTGAAAAAAAAGGGAAAATGAAAAAGTTCTTGTCCATTTAATGTGGAATAGAGATGCACAGTTTTCCTCCACGTGGAATTTCCAATTTTACTCCAAAGGTATAAAATGTTTCTTTTTAAAAATGCAACTTTTTTTTATTTAAATTTGTTCTATTTTGTTGGAAATGTTTTAAGTTAAAACGTAGAGTGAAACTTAAACGAACAAAAATAAAGAAACAGAACAAAAATAAAAGAGAAATAAATATCTTATAATAAGTGTAAAATTAATTCAATTATTTTAAACTAATTAAGAATTGATGTAAGTAATTACCACCTGTAATACAGCAGTCATAAACAAATTACCATTCAAGAATGATTTAAAGCAGTTTAGTTTCGAGCTTGGAAAAGCATACAGTAAAAATTTAAAATAAATTGTCATTAAATTAAATATATCAATTCACGTGAGTGTGCTACTTGTCAAGTTTAATATGTTAGTCAGTGTCTGGTTTATTCATAATCACTGTTAAAGAATCTTTTACAACTCGAATTAACTATTATAGGGTAAAAATTAAACTGAATATAATGTAAAAAATCGAAGTATCTCAATAAGAAGAATTTTAATATAATCTTATCCATATTCTGAAACTCTTGCATTTTTAAAATTTCACTGATCCTAACACAGTTTTCCGACACTAAAAATTTCAATTAACAATTCTCAAAATTCTTCTTAAATGTATATTTATGTGCTGCAATTCCATTTTATTTTATCCAAAACCTTTTCAGAAAAGTATTTAGTTTAGTTCAACACTTCGCTAACAACTTCATCATCTTTCCTTATTTTTTTTTAGTTTAAATGACTCATAGGACATAAAACATATCCTATCGAGAAGATTTCAGAAATCTAATGTCCAATCTTTCAGCATTTCATCCCAAAGGGTATGTCATATAGTACTCTACATTTTTTTCCCTTTATCGAAATCTGAAGAAAAGGGAAAATGTAAAAGCTCGTGTCCATTTAATGTGGAATAGAGATGCCCAGTTTTACTCCACATGGAATTTCCAATTTTACTCCAAGTGTACAAAATGCTTCCTTTAAAAAATGAAACTTTTTTTGTTTTAAATTTAAATTTATTCTTTTTTGTTGAAAATGTTGTAATGTTAAAATGTAGAGTGAAATTTAAAAGAACGATAGCAAAAATTAAAGAAAAATAAATATCTCATAATCACTGTAAAATTAATTCAACTATTTTAAACTAATCAAGATTTGTTGTATGCACCACCTATAACACCCCATTCACGAATACATTCACATTCAAAATGATGGGGAGCAGTTTAGTGTCGAGTACGGAAAAGCACACAGAAAAATTTAAAATATATTGCCATTAAATTAATAACATCGATTGACGAGATTGCGGTGCATAGTATGTTTTATATGTAAGTCTGTGTTGGTTCATTCATAACCACTATTAAAGAATCTTTTACAACTCAAATTGCCTATTGTAGTCAAACTAGAATATAATGTAAAAAAATAGAATCATTGCATTTAGAAATATTTGTACATAATTGTAATTACATTCTGAAACTTTTGCAAGGTTCATATTTCACTGTTCCTATCATATTTTCCGAACGTATAAATTTCCATTAACAATTCTCATAATTCTTCTGAAATATATATTTATTGGTTGAAACTCCCTTTTATTTTATGAATAACCGATTCACAAAAATATTAAGTTCAGTTCAACATTTTGTTTACAGTTTCATAATATTTCTTCTTCTTTTTTTTACAATAAATAACTAATGAGATATAAACATCTTCATTCAAGAAGATTTTTAATTCAAATACTTCAATTTTAGAATAAAAAATAAAACCGAATCATTTGTATTAAAAAATGTTTACATGTAATTTTATTACATTTCTCAAACTGATGTTCTTTTATAAATTAACTCTTCCTGACAAAATTTCCCAGATGTATAAATTTAAAATAAGAGCTCACAAAATCCTTGAGAAATATATATTTATGTACTGCAATTCCATTTTATATTATCCAAAACCGTTTTACAAAAATATTTAGTTCAGTTCAACACTTTGCTAACAATTTCATCATCTTTCCTCAATTTTTTTAGTTTAAATGACTCATGAGACATAAAATATCTTCTATCGGAAAGATTTCAGAAATCAAATGTCCAATCTTTCAGCATTTCATCCCGAAGGGTATGTCATATAGTATTCATCATAGCCTTCATTTATTTCCTTCTATCGAAATCTGCTAAAAAAGGGAAAATGAAAAAAGTTCGTGTCCATTTAATGTGGAATAGAGATGCCCAGTTATCGTCCATGTGGAATTTCCAATTTTACAGAAAAAGGGTGGAAGGAAATTTTTCTTTTGAAATATGCAAAACTTTTTTTATATAAAAATATAAATTTATTCTCTTTTGGAGCGAAACGTTTGCATGTTATTCTGAAAAGTAAAATTATATAGTAAATTTTGCATTATTTAATACGAGCAATTTTCTGATTCGGTTAGGCAAAAATTTCTGTTTTAAAATGTTGGTGATAAAAAATTAAAAATCCTGTGAGAAATAAAAACAGACATTGTTTCAATGTTTTTTTCTATAACGTTGATCTGTTAAAGGGTTAAGCAATCTCTGTGAACTCGAATTACATATTCTGGTTACAAAGTTAAACTATAATATAATATACAAAATAGAACCATCGAAATTTGAATTATTTACATACACATAAATTCCACATTTTAAAACTCTTGCATTTTTTAAATTTCATTTTTCCTAACAAATTTTTCCGAACCTGTAAATTACAATAAACAGTTCTCAAAATTTTTCTTATGTATATATTTATGTGTTACAATTCCATTTTATTTTATCTACAATCGTTTCACAAAGATATTAAGTTTAGTTCAAAATTTTGCTTACAACTTCATAATCTTTCTTCGGTTTTTTACTTTAAATGATTGATGAGACATAAACATCTTCTTTCAAGAAGATTCATAACTCAATATTTAAAACTTAGTATAATAAATAAAACCGAATCATCTATATTAAAAAATGTTTACATGTAACTTTATTATTTTCCTGAAACTGTTGTTCTTTTAAAAATTAAATTTTCTTGACAAAATTTCCCAGATGTATAAATTTAAATTAACAGCTCACAAAATTCTTTAGAAATATGTATTTATAGGCTGCAATTCCATTTTATTTTATCCAAAACCGTTTCACAAAAAATATTTAGTTCAATTCAACACTTTGCTAACAACTTCATCATTTTTCCTCAAATTTTTAGTTTAAATGACTCATGAAACATAAAACATCTCCTATCGAGAAGATTTTAGAAATCAAATGTCCAATTTTTTAGCATTTCATCCCAAAGGGTATGTCATATAGTATTCTTCATAGCCTTCATTTTTTTCCTTTTATCGAAATCTGCAGAAAAAGGGAAAATGAAAAAAGTTCGTGTCCATTTAATGTGGAATAGAAATGCCCGATTTTCCTCCATGTGGAATTTCCAATTTTACTGAAAAAGGGAAAAATGTTTCTTTTAAAATATGCAAAACTGTATTTTTTCAATTTAAAATTTAAATTTATTCTTTTTTGCGACGATATATTTTACCCTTTATCTACCGCATTATAATTTGATGAAATTTTACATTCTAAAGCATTTTACGTAAATGAAATTAAATTGAAAGTTTTACGTAATCATTTAATACATTTTTAAAGGATTTTAGAATGATTGAAGGATTTAGAAGGATTAATTAAAATTGAATTTACAAGGAATTTTTGTAATATTTATAACCCCACCCAATTTTTTTTTTAATTTTAAATTGTTTTCTTAGTGCTTTGTACATGTCTTTTGATAAGACGGGCTTTTCTAATATTTATTGAAAATAACTTGAGTAATGCATTAGATTCTGTTCTACAAAGGCTAATAATAAGCTTTCTAAAGTTTAACATATAAATTAATCGTGGGTATTCCTTTAAATAAAAAACCTCAATATATATTTGATTTTCAAAAAATACAAATTTTCTTCGAATGAAAAATATCCAAGCTTTTTGTGAGAAATTAAAATACAATCTTAAGCGGTTCAATGTTTACTTAACGTACCAATCTTTATCTGAGATTAACAAGTTGGAAATTGCACGTGAAGCGTAGCAAATGAGGTGCGTTCGTACAATTAAAACGCTCATCAAACAATGTTCTCCCTATACCATTATTTAATAGAATACTTTTGTGTGGCCTTGTAAATCAATAATACATGTTCTTTGCACCACAAATTATGTAAAATGTATATTATAATATGTACTTTTAGTTGCATATAAATTTCATTAAGTTCGAATGAGCGTAACACCATTAAAATGCATTTGTAACATTTTTCCCCATTGACCGTGATGTAACGGAATACTTTTGAGTGTCCCTGTAATTGATCTATGCATCCGATTTTCATAAAATTTGAAATGACTTTACAAAATTATGTAATAATTATATATTTTAAATTTCAAACGATTCGGTTGGGTAGTTTTTGCGTTGTTATATGCGGACAGACGGACGACGGACAGACAGACGGACGGACTGAACGACCACTATAGGTGCTACGTATTTACATAATTACGAACGCACCTAAAAAAAGAATTTTGCACTAAATTTGATCAGATAAATTTTTAGAATTATTCAGAAGTGCATAAAATATTAGCTATTAGAGCAGCCGGATCAAATAATTACTATATTGATATGATTAGCATGAAATTTAAGCACAGAATAAAATATCATGTAGCTGATATTAAACATAATAGAAAAAACACATGAAATTATTATGAAAGTAAGGATTTTTTCCAGTCTAAATTATCTTTACATTATAAAGGCAATAATAGAGAACGCAAACATTCGATATGTAACGATGCTGCATCTTTTAATTCAAAATTATCGCTCTAACTACTAAATGGTCAGGAAAATAGAAATAAACAATTAAATAAGAATTGACAGAATTAATTGATCAATAATTAATTTAATTAATAAAATTAAGACAAATGTGTTAAATGTAATAAAATTAAGGCAGTGGAGTCGCTAGTTTCAGAGCCCCACCCGCCCACTAACCGTTTTTCAATATCTTTAATTTGTCTACTGTTAAATTTGTGCGGTTTCAATTTTTCTCTCTTTTTTTAAAATTTAGAATCCAAGGCATTCGGGTCGTAAGTAAAGGGCTTTGGCGCTATCCGTGCTCGCCTACTGGCGACAGCGCTGTCGCGGAAGAGAGTAAGTCTGTTCGGGTCGTAGGTAGGGGTCTCCGACGATAATGGGCTGCTCACGAAAATGGAGAACGAAAAATGGGGGGGAAAATGGACCGTAGTTGAATTAATCATATTAATTAAATGAAGTTAAATAATAATAATAATAATAATAATAATAATAATAATAATAATAATAATAATAATAATAATAATAATAATAATAATAATAATAATAATAATAGAAACTGAATGACTGTATTTCTGATAAATTCTTCTTATATCAAATAATTTTTTTTTATGTGTTTTGTAAATTATCCGGTTATAGTCGATCTATGTAAGCAGTCAATTTTTTTTAAAGTTTTAATCTTGCACCTATGAGCAATAAGAAATAGTATGTTATATATTTAAACTTTCACTGCCTTATGTGCCATGTCTGGCACATATGTAAAAGCACTGTAATTCCCAATATTTGTCCATAGTTTGGCCACTATGACCTCTATAAATGATAAAGAGCAATTCAAAAAATGGAATAACTTTAATTTTTTCAATTTCAGATGACTGCATTTGACAAAAAATTAGAAGTTGTTCTTTGAAAAAATTAAAATTATCAGGGTGTTAAGGCAAAATTTGCTTTTATTATTTTCACTCGATGCTTAAAAATGTTAATATAAATAAAGTTAAGCAGATAAAATTATTAAGTCTATTCAATTGCAAAATAAAGTAGTAAAATATTTAAAAACCCTAATTGTGTTTTTAGAGTACACGCTATAAAATATTAAATTACAGCTGAAAATTTAATATTTATTATTTTTTTTTTTACTATTTTTCCCATTATTAGTCTCATATATGGAATTCAAATATTTTTTTTCCATAAAAAAAAGAAAAATATCGTGTAAAATTAACTTGAATGTTCTCAACTAATGATTTTCACATACTTCAATGAGGCAAGATCTTTGAATCCTAAACACCATATTGTTTAATTACTATGTGAAATACAATGTGATTGATGTGATACAATATACAAGATATAATAATAGATTAAAAATTCAATTCTTGAAACATGTTTTAACAAATTTTTGAGAAAATGAGAATTTTACGAAACATTCCTATGAAATTAGAATATTGTGGGCGTGAACTCTCAAATATGTATTCTGTCTTTTGCAGATGTATTTTCAAAAACGTCAGTTAAAATTTTAGAATAATTTCTCGTATCAGTATTTATGTCAATGAAATATGCCAATGAAACGAAAAGATTTAAGTAAAAAAAATTGCTTTTATCAGAAATAATTATTTTTAATGAAAATTTATGAAAAAAGAAATTTAAAGGCTGATCATATTTTTTAGAAAGTAACATAAGAATTGAGGATAGTTATTTCTGTCATCAGTTTTTGCCGTAAATTTAACCATTTTTTTTAATACAGTGTAAGCTTCAAGTGAGCAAAAACACCACGTCTATGAAGAAAAACTTGGAAATTTCATAAACACGATGCATTTTTTAAATATTTTAATCACATAATATTTTAAAGGTTCAATTACATCGAGCACCTTTTTCCATTTCTTACATTTCCTAACCTTTAACAACAGGTTGGCATACTACCATGAATTCCTTCCTTCTTTATAAGTTTACAAAATATTTGCTACTAAGTAAAAGATAATTAAAAAAAAATGTTGTATCTACTAATAGAAATATAAAAAGGAAATATTAAGATCTAATGTTCTTTTTCTCAGTTATTATACTAATAAGAGTCATGCTATTTTCATAAATAATTAATAGCTGATATCCGCTTTTCATGTGCAAAGCTGCGATTGTTTACCCAAAAGTGTTTTTTTTTTTTCGAATGAAATTACATAAAAGTTTCTGTAATCACAAAAATTTCTTGATATTTTTATGTTAAAGGAGAGAAATCGCGCAAAGAACTCATTCTAACTCGTCAGTTAGCATTTGTTTTCGCATGAGAAGGTATAAAATACTATGATTGACATTGAAAAAAATTCATGTTTTATAGTAAAATTTATTATCTTTCTTTTTTATTAATTTTTCTCAGAAATAACTATAAGTCAAGGATTTTAAATATTTCAGTTTTAAATTAAAGTAAGAAAGGATTATATTTTAAAATAAATTGATAAAATACCAAAAAAAAATGCAAAGGGAACAATTTTTGACAATTTAACAGCTGCCTCTAGCTAACACAAAAATACGTATTTACTGTTTGTTTTCTGTATCAGAACCTTCTTTTTTGGCAAAGGTAATGAAAGAAGTAAATGTAATGTTACTTTTATTCATAAACTAACATTATAAATGCAAAGCATTCATTTTAGGGAAGACAAATTGGTTACCAGGTGTAAACACTCTCAGAACAAAAGTTTCAAATATTATCAATGACATACAAATTTGACATTAATTAACACATGCTGAATCAAATTTTGGAGTGAAAATAACATATTACATTTGTTCTTCTAGTATGAAATTTTACTGAAGATTTTGTCTTTAAATTAGATCTCCAACAAAATTTTAAATTTTCAATTATTCTGCGACTTGAAATACTACTGGATTCAGAAATGCTCTGTGATTTTTTAACGAAATTAATAACCGAATAACTTATTGTCTAATCATCGTATATTTACGCTCATGATTAAGCAGTGCTATGCTTCTAAAATGGCATATTGAAGATCTTACTTTTAGATACTAATGTCATTACTCCATTTTTATAACTTAAAACAATAATACTTTTATTAATGCATTTAGATAGTTAGCGAGGCAGTGGGATTACATTTAAATAAAGGTATTTTTTTTTCTTGCGGAAATCATTTTTCTCACTTTAAGTAATGTAAAAGTCCAAGCTTGTATTTGCAAAAATACAAGCTTTATTTCAACCAATATTAGACAAGCTTTATTGAAAAATTAAAACACAGTCTTATGCGTTTAAAAATCTGTTAGGTAGCCAAATCACCACGACTGTTTGCACTACGACTGATCTAATTAAGTTCGATAATTACTCAGGAGTTTAAGAAAAAACCCTTAATTAGAGCAGACGTATTAAATATTTCCTACATTGAAATGATAAGCATGAAATCTAATGAAAGAAAGAATGAGTATGTAGCTGATATTAAACATTATAGAACAACAACAGACTTGGCAAAATTACACTAAAATGAAACATACATATAAATTTCAACGAGAGTAAACCGAGAATTCCCTCCAAATATCATTACCCATCCATTATAAGAGAAACAATATAGAATATAACACGTAACAACTCCACATGTCACTATGTAAAATCACTTAACCAACCAAAACTGTTACAAGAGTTGCTCAAGAATTTCAAAAAATGGAAATTGAAAATCTAATTTATAAAAAATAAAGTAAGTCACGTGGAAAACGGAATGATGGTTATTCAGTTTAATGCAAATCAAAATACAACATCAAAATAAAAGACCGAAACTGTGGCACGAATTGCTATATGGTTTCTAAAAAAGTGAAATTAAAATCCAAGTAAAATAAAAAAATTACATGCTGCACATGAAAAACTAAATGGTGACGTTTCAGTTCAATGCACTTTAGAACGTGGAACTTTCAAATATCATTTTTAATTTGTTTTGAAAATAACTATGTGATGAGTTGAAACATGTAAACAAAATAAAAAAAATTATGTTATTAAAATCTCCCTTAAACCTTTTTATCTATTACAAATACTATTTTATACAAGATGTCATTCTGTTATATACTTACTACTTTTAAGGCTGTTAGCATTAGTCTGATAAAATTACAGGAGATATGAATTATATATCAATCGCTTATATTGTTTTGAGTTATTTAAATTGTAAGACATCAAAATCTATGTTTCTTAAAATCTTCTTCAAAGAGTTTAAGAGTTAGAACTAAAAAAAGTAAATTGTCATTCAAAAATTATGAGACGCTGAACTTTCCTTTGTTCATATAAGATTTTATTCCTATAAGATTTTATTTCACGTTCCATAAACTGTAGTTGCAAAATAAAACAATGGAAAAAATAATACGTAATTAAAAGAAAGCGTCAAGAAATTCATCAAATACCATCACATTAAAATATAAGAATCGAAACTAACACGAAAGTAGACTTATTTGACAGTTTCTTTCAGTCGCGTTTATTTCATTTGAAAAACTCTAATGTTATTTAATATACTTTCAGTAATTGTACAATTTTAATTTACTTAATTTTTTAAGTAAATATTTTTTTGTGCCGATTCCTTCATAAATTGCAATCATAAACCCTTTCGGTTCTGGTGTGCTATTAATAGTACATGTCATTTAATTTAGTATTATTATGTTTCAACAAATACTTTTGTTAATGTTTACATACAGTAATGTTAGTATCTGTCTATGCATCTACTGTATGACTTCATTAACATTTATGCAATTAGTAATAATAATAATAGTAAATATTTGATTAATTCTCTTCGCCCCGTTTTCCATTCTTTTATTTTAAACATCTATTTCACTCTTTAAATTTAAAATAAAGATTACTTTCCTGAAAGAATCATGTGCAATAAAGCGCAAAAAATATTAGAAAGTTGTAATATCAATTAAATCTTATTGTAATACAATATTTTCTAAACATCTCCAAAAAATTTTTCTTAGTAAACTGTTACATGAATATGAATTGCATAGTATGTAAAACGACAACATTTGTTATGTTTTAGACGATAAGATATTCGTTAAACTCTAATTAATCTATCTGGATATCTAGTGTTAATGTTATGAAAATAAAAGTAAATTTTTCTAAAAACTGAAAAAAAAATCGGACCCGAGAGGGTTAAAAACAAAATGTAATAAATTAATCTTCCGTAAATAATCTAATTCTCTTAAAGCGTGATTACGCTCACAAGTTGAGTCCCATCGGATCTCGATTTAACGAGAATACTTTGTATAAATAACGAAATTTCTCACATTCAATTTTTTTTGTAATTGAGAACGAATTTTCAAAACATGAGAAAAAGGGGAAGAGGAATCTTAGTTTTAAATACATAACAGAATTTTAATCTTTAAATTTGTAATTAAACTGTCAAATAATTAAAATCTGCGGGCAATACAAATATCCAAACTCAGAAGAGGAATTTCATGTACGTGAATTTCGGTCAATAAATGCAAATAGTTTTAAGAACAAATAGATGAATTTCGACATTCCATGCTTAGAAATATATATCTGAGTAATAAATACCACTTTAACTCATTGATTTCTAAAATTAAATCATTTGTAATTGATGAAGTGGATTTGTGGATTCGTGAATATTTATAAATGAATTTAAGTGTATATTCTGACCGTTTGAAATAAATATTTATTTTAACTCATTCATTCAGATTAATACTGATAACAAACTACTGCATCTTTCTAACTATGTGTAAAAGCTCGCAGCACGTGAATAGAACCCAAGACATTTTGCGTAAATGAGTAAAAAGATTTCTTGTTGAGCTACCTGTTGATATAAAAAATTGTCAGATGTCATAAAAAGTTTGTCATGAAAGTATAATGTGTCTGCAGGTACACTGTAAAAAAAAAATCAAGAGGTTACTAAAAATTTTTTAGTAAATTTGTATTCCACAGAATTTTTTAGTAACCATTACAAACTTTTTTTTTTGCAAGTGAAACAAGCATTTCTTTTGTAAAATGAGCAAAAGAATTTTTGTATAACTAACTTAAAAATTTTTAGTATGAGCCACCAAACAAATTTTAGTAATAGCTCCAAAATTATTTTTAATAACCATTACGTGCGCCCGAAGGGCAGGAGCTTCCTTCGAGCTGCATCCCGACTTCTGAAGCGATAGATTTTTGGCAAAACCGCAATAGATGGCAGCACCAAACATTGCTACCTGCTCCGACAGGATTTTCACAATCCTTTTTTTAACGAGTACTTACACTGCATACATTCGGGGGCGTATTGGGCGGTGTCCAGTGTCGAACCCGGGACCTTTTAGCCTGGAGTCCGTTACTATAACCACTATGCTATCAAGGCCACACCAAGTGAGTTTTAGTAATAGCTATTAAAAATATAAAACTATTAACTCTATTCGTTGCTAACTTTTTTCTAGTAATTCTTACAGATTTTCTAGTAATCAACTAAGATTACTAAAAATTTTTTAGTAATTACAAGGATCACTAAAGTTTTTTTTAGTAGATCGACCCTTTTTTTACAGTGTAGATCAGATAGGCAAAATTTTGACAATTTATGCTAAAGGTCTTGTTTCAATTCCATATGCGGTATTTTTTTATCAGTTAAAAATATTAAATAGAATGCCTTTAATACAGTCAAATTAGTATTTTTTGTGGTAGTTGTTATAATATTGTAGGTGTACACAGGCCGGCTCATCTTATTGATAAACAATAATCTAACTGAAGGTATATTTTCAGTTGGTAAAACGTTTTAAAAGTAATTATCCATCACGTGAAACCACTTTTACTTCAAACTATTTTTTTAATAATGGAATCAAAATTTCTGCGAAATTCTTAAATTTATTTAATTTGGCTTAGAAATTTTCTCTATATTCTGACACAACGGTCTTCTAACTTTATTGTTATAGAAAAAGCATGCACTTAAGAACAGTAAAAAGTAATAATAATGTAAAAGTTGAGTTATTATAACGTTTTACTGTGTAAAAAAAGCTACTTTTATAAGAAATTGTTAGATTAAATCAATTTAAAAAGGCATTGCTGTTTATTGCATTATTTTGCATGAATGGTAGAATGTGGTTTAGCGTACATAAAATTTAATAACACATTATATTTTCATGTAATAAATGTTTTATATCTTTTTTTGAAAATTTTCACATATTGCTCTTTTTATCTTTGTTGCAGCAGATAGCAGAAATTACACATTTTTAAAGATTTGACCTATCGTTTGACAGAAGATTATTTACGAAAAAAATTACAATGAAATTTTAAACAGGAAAGCCACGAAAATCAGACTTTTACGACGAAAACATACCGATTTATGGAAATATCTTTGTTATTTATCCATAAATGAAGAAAAATACCTTAACGACGCAAATAATCAGAAAAAATTATGAAATTTAAACACTCATAGTCGAATTTTGGTGCATGGATTTCTTTTCTTAAACTAATTATGTCTTAAAAATCGTATAACAGCGCCAAATTTTCAATTTTACCTTATTTAGTGTTTTATAACCGATAAAACTCACGAAAGAATGTATTTTTGATTTGAGCACATTTGCTACTCAATGTAAATATGTGCACGTGCTGAATTAAAAAATGTATTCATAAATTTCGCTAATTTGCATCAGTTCGCTATGTCAGTTTCACTATTTTGCATCAATTCGCTGTATCAGTTTCGCTAATCTCTCGGAACGATAATTTGCGTTATTTATACATTTCTCATTGTTGGAGTGAAATAGACCAGCAGTTGCTTTTCCACAAACCACTCATATTCTAACTCTAAATATATATTTTTTTCTTAGCTGAGTAACTTTACGTGATCGTATATATAATCCCTAGCTAGAATGATAGGTTCTATGCTGGACTTTAAGGAGCGATATTTTTACTTAATCATCGCCAAAGCGTTGTGAATTTTTAGTAGACATTCTAGCTTATAGGATTCCCTTAAAATCATTAGGGTTCAATCATCAAAATATAAAGAATAACTACACTCACTTTACTAGGAAGAATGATAAAAGGGAATTTTAAATTAATTAATTTATTTGCAATTCTATTAATTACATACAATTTACAATACCTTTAAATGTTACATAATTTATTTTAAGCATCATTTACTAATCTAGAAACAGAATCTACATTTATTAAAGTTATACATTATTCACTTTCCCATGTCCTCATCTGGGTACAAAAATCCCTAATCACAAAACATGTAATATAAATATGGGAACAACAATATATATTAAGCATTACCTGTTCTCTTTTTTTACATCAGCATAGATGGAACATACACTAACTTTTTTTTTATCACTGACCATTTTTTTACGTGTAGAACTCACCAGCACTCTCATTCTTCTTCCAACAAGAGAACTGACTAACTTCTCTGGGAAAAAAAACTGGAGGCGGACTTCTAATTATCATATTCAGATTTTTTGGGGGCATCATTCTGGCCTTCGGAAAGCCCCTTAGCCAATCTGTGATTAGCCCCACATCTGATTAGTATCATGAACAAAACTATTTGCACAAGGGTCCTACATGCTCCTCCCCTGGTCCGGCTGAGCTGACCCTTGCCCCGACGTCCCTTGCCTCTAACATTTTCCCAGAAGTGGCCCCTTCAAGGGGGTGAGAACAGGGGCGCAGTCCTGCGGACTGTCATAAATATTTTTGTGACTGGCTATAAACTATAGCCGACGTATACTGTCAGCCCCATTGTATGGGCTCCCCAGCTTGGCGCCTCATGACTGCTCAACAATTAATTATACAGAAAATCATACATCTCTGTAAACAGAATTAGTTACATTTTTTTTTACACAAAATAAAATTTCACAAAATTTTACTTTCACTACAACATCCTGCAGTCCTGCGGACTGTCATAAATATTTTTGTGACTGGCTATAAACTATAGCCGACGTATACTGTCAGCCCCATTGTATGGGCTCCCCAGCTTGGCGCCTCATGACTGCTCAACAATTAATTATACAGAAAATCATACATCTCTGTAAACAGAATTAGTTACATTTTTTTTTACACAAAATAAAATTTCACAAAATTTTACTTTCACTACAACACTCATCCAATTTCATGAATATAGCTGGAAAATTATTTATCTATTAATAAGCAATTTGAATTGAAGTATTTATATTTCAAAATTAAATAAAGTAAATATGTCCATGTAATATAAAATAAATATGTGCATGTGTAAATGTGCTCATAGTAAATATGTGCTAGTACTGAAAATATAATTGCATTTACCAGTTTCCAAAACAGATTTATAGATCATGGGCAAGCGATTATAAAAATCAGTGAAAAAACATCACTTACTAGATGAAACCGAAAGAACTCAAAGACACTAAGTTGATGAAATGCACATTGATGATCTGTACCTGGGTAACATGATCATAAAAATAAGTAAAAAATAAATATTAATTCTATAATAGTTAAATTTGAGAAATAACGTATTTTTTAATAATGTGTATAGGAATATGAAATTTAATTTTTACTTGAGTATATTAGAGAAATTAAATTTAAAATTAGACGCTTACAAATTACATTTTAACTTTTTGAAGTTTCCCTTTTATACTTTCAACATTCATTTATAAGAAAGAAAAAATCATGAGTCAAGAACAGATTATGAGCTACTTTTAAACACATTAGAAAAATGCAACAAAATTGTACCGTTAAAAAATTAAAATATTATATCTCGTTTCACCATATGGAAATGCATAATGCATTTCAAACCCGAATTTCAGCTGTTCCGATCTATAATAAATGAATTCTCAATTTTTTTAGCAGCCCTGTATATGATATTGAGATTTGTGTCTATTAACAGCATGCATTCCAAAATTTAGTTCTTTTAAAAAATACATAAGTTTCAGAAAATTACCCTTCAGCATTTTCCTTTAATAAGGAGAATGGGTACTTACGGATTTACGCCACCGCAGTAAAAGTGCTAAATTAAAAAAGCAATAAAAATGGCGTTTAAAAAAAAAATCATTTTTAGTGCTCTTTTTTGCGTATTTTCGACATAATTTTTTTAGGCGTGTGTGAACAATAAGATTGCTTTTTATTGGCGCATTAGCGCAACTTCTGCTGCGGTGGCGTTAATACGTAAGTACCGGAAAATGGTATGCGAATACTTTTGTGCAGCCCTGTACAAAATATGAGGTACAAAATTTATTTATAAATATGCAAAAGACTAATTAAATTTAAAAGCGCATACCGAATTTCAAAATGTACTCTCTAACAATTATTACGCAAAGAGAAAACTAAAACTTATTTATTTTGTGTGTCACTGTAAATTAATAAAAAATATTATGAATGCTCTGTTTTAACTCGATTGTAGTGAAATTGAGTGATTTATATCAGTTTCAATGCATTTCAAATAGCGTAATGTTATTAAAATACTCCCCATATGACTTTTACCCATATACAATAAAGTAATCGAATTCTTTTGAGTGTCCTGTGAGTTAACCATCAATTTTGCATATTTCATATGCAATACCAAACATCATTGGGGGACCCTAATTAAGCTTTATTAATAGCATGAAAACATGAATATATTTAAGGGAACTAGAGCGTGGACAGACAGACAGAAGATTAGACAAACGAAATGCATGGATACTTTTTTACTTTGTCTGAAAATGCTAAAAATTAATGGGTTTTTTTCGTATTTTCTATATTATTTCACATAAGATGGGAACAAATATTTACAAGAAGGTTACATGAATATATTTAAAAAGAGATAAGCTAATTTAATAAACGAAATCTTGTATAATTTATTTGTAATTTATTCTTAAAAGAGAAATTATTCATACTTTTAATCTGTATTTTTTTTCTTTAATAAAAAAATATATAAAGAATACAACAAGACACGTTTATTTAAAAAATAAAATGTATTTATAATACAGATATTATGCCCATTCGTATTGTAATATGTAAAGTTTTTTTTTTTTTTTTCAGTCAAAAAAAAATATTTTTATATACTTCAAAAGCCCTTTAGATCGCACATTGCGGGAAATATATTCTTACATTCTCTTCAGGATCAAAGAAACGATAAGGGTTCAACAAAATCTTAAATAATTGTTTCCATGGTCCTTATACAGTTGAAGTGCTTTTAAGGTATTCATACAGGAAACGTTAGAGAACCAATTAGACAGTTATTATCCTTGAGCGATACTTATGCAGATAGTTTTGTCAGTATGTAAATAACAAAGAAAATACATTTGGATATTCATTAATCATTTTGTTTAAATAAAGCAATTCTCGACATTTCGAAATCTTAACAGTTAAACAAGAGGACCTAATGGTGCTTTTCTATTCATGTAGAGCTATTGTTTCTCATAATCTTTGACAATTCTTGAAAGGCTAGGGAATATTAAAAAAAAAAATAACATTTCTGAACACAGCTGATTTTCTTTTATTATTTTGTTGGTCTATTTGCGGTCTATCTATTGTCTATATGTTTCTCTTTTACTTCTTTAGCTAGAGTATAACTTTTAGTAGAAATTTCCTTTTATACTTTAAATTTTTTTAATGACTTTTTTATGCATTATTTTACATAAGAAATTAAAAAATATTAACAAGAAGATTAAATAAGCATGTATAAAAATAGATAAGATAATTTAATAAACAAAATTATATATAATTGAAAAAAAATCCTACAGATTATAATACGAAAGTGCATAATATCAGCATAATAATTAAATTTTCCTTTCTAAATAAAGGTGTCTTGTTGTATTCTTTAAGTATATTTTTATTAAAGATAATAATATATAGGTGAAAGATCTTAAATTCTTTTTTAAGAATATTAAAAAAGAAATTAAGATCTCTCACCTATATATTATTATCTTTAATAAAAATATACATAAAGAATACAACAAGACACATTTATTTAGAATGGAAAATTTAATTACTAGGCTGATATTATGCACTTTCGTATCATAATCTGTAGGATTTTTTTTTTCATTTAGAAAAAAAAAGTATATTCTTCAAAAGCCCTTTAGTTCGCATATTGCAAGTAATACACTATATTGCCATTGATTATGGGACACTTGCGATTTTAGACATTTTACTAAATATCTAGAAAAATAAATGAGGAATCATCTCGAAACTCTTAGTGTATAAATATAATAGTATAAGTCATACATCTCCGTGAAGATTTTTTCTCGAAACTCCAAAGGGGACCGTAAACAAATTAAAGAAGAATGAATATCTTTTGAATAACCCTGTCAAAACTAATGTAGCAAAAGAGCTCAAACTCTAGATTGTAATTGAATGCCTTATTGTAATAAGCCTTGTTCATTTTTATGCAAATAGCATGCATACTCGCAGAGTAATTAAGGTTTTTATAAAAATGATCCCAAATTTTTCCAAGTTTTTTTCCTTATAACTTTCAGAGTTCTTAATATCAAATATTATTTTTTTCAGAAAATATGACAAACAACATTGCACACAGTACCCTGTAATCAGAATTAAAAAATAATGAAAATTGTATAAAAAATGAGTTGGTTTACTAAATAATTTTTTACTGCGCATGCGTCAACGATATCAAAATTTCATTTGCATATTATGTTAGCTAAATGTATAGAGCAACGTTTGTGAAAGTCACAAAATCATAACTTGAAAATTCTGACAATAATCGTCAATTGAATAAGTCGGAAATCCGTTATTCTCAAAATGAAGCAAAAACAAGAGGGGTTGTATCCATATATTCATTGATTAGTGTCAATATAGAATACACAATATGGGATGTAATACTGCATTTGGATAAAATCCCTCATTTTTTTGCTTCATTTTGGAAACAACGGATTTTGCCCTTTTTCTATAGACGATTACTTTCAGAATTTTCAAGCTATGATTTTGAGACTTTTACAGAAGTTGCTCTATACATTTAGCTAACATAATATGCAAATGAAATTTTGATATCTTTGACGCATGCACAGTAAAAAAAATATATAGTAAACCTACTCAATTTTCATACAATTTTTATTATTTTTTAATTCTGATTACAGGGTACTGTGTGCAATGTTGTTTGTCATATTTTCTGAAAGAAATATTATTTTATATTAAGAACTCTGAAAATTATAATGGAAAAACTTGGAAAAATTTGGGACCATTTTTATAAAAACCTTAATTACTCTGCGAGTGTGCATGCTATTTGCATAAAAATGAACTCAGTGTATTAGAATAAGGCATTCAATCATAATCTAGAGTTTGAGCGCTTTTGCTACATTAGTTTTGACAGGGTTATTCAAAAGATATTCATTCTTTTTTAATTTGTTGACGGTCCCCTATGGCCTTTCGGTAAAAAATCTTCACGGAGATGTAAGGCGTATCCTATTATATTTATACACTAAGAGTTTCGAGATGATTAGTCATGTATTTTTCTAGATATTTAGTAAAATGTCTAAAATCGCAAGTGTCCCCTAATCAATGGCAATATAGTGTATATTCTTACATTCCCTTCAGGATCAAGAAAAGACAAGGGTTCAAGAAAATAATTGTTTCCATGGTCTTTATCCAGATGAAGTGCTTTTAAGATATTCATAGAGGAAACGTTAGAGAACCAATTAGACAGTTATAAGCCTTGAGCGATACTTATGCAGATAGTTATGTCAGTATGTAAATAAGAAAGAAAATACATTTGGATACCCTTTATATTAAAATAAAGGAATTTCAGATGTTTTGAAATCTTAACAGTTAAACAAGTGGAACTTATGGTCTTTTTCTATTCACGTATTGTTATTTTTTTATAACTTTTGACATTTCTTGAAAGATTAGGAAATATTTTATTTTTTATAACCTTTCATATTTCTTAAAAGGATAAGAAATGTCTTTTTTTTAATTTTTTAACACTTCTGAATTGAGTTGATTTTTTGTGTTAATATATTTGCGGTCTAACTATTATCTGTGTGTTGTGTTTTCATTCTTTAACTTGTATAAATATACTCAAATTAACTTAAAACTGATAGTGTTACTGAGGTTCAATATTGCAATTTTAATATTAAAATGAAGTTTGTATATTTTTTTATTTCTTTAGACGGACATTTGAAAGAAATAGGTTACATTATATTCTATGGTCAAAGATTATTTGCAAAGTATTTTTATAACATTAAGATGCCTCATATTTTATATTACGTATGTAAGCCGAGAATTCTGAAGCATTGTTTTGGGTCCAAAGTTTCGGAGCGATGTCGGCTTATACATGCGTATAAAAAAATTCAAAAATGTTTAAGCTAAAATGAGAAATAAAAGGACGGTAAATATAAAAATAATAATAATATGTTCAAAATTTCTATAAATAATTAAAAACGATGTTCTTTTAAATAAGAAAAGCTACCAATCTTCATTCACTAATACAACAATACGAGTTTATTTAAAAAATTGTAATTATTATACAGATATTATGCACCTTCGTATTGTAATCTGTATTTTTTTTTATTCACAATATACATATATGTATTTATGTGTACATACATATATACTTCAAAAGCCCTTTCGACCGCATATTGCGGGAAATATATTCTTACATTCCCTTCAGGATCAATGAAAAGACACAGGTTCAAAAAAATCTTAAATGATTGTTCCCTTGGTCCTTATCCAGTTAAAGTGCTTTTAAGATATTCATGTAGGAAACGTTAGAGAACCAATTAGACAGTTATCAGCCTTGAGCGATACTTATGCAGATAGTTATGACAGTATGTAAATAAAAAAGAAAATACATTTGGATACTCGTTAATCATTTTGTTGAAATAAAGGAATTCCAGACAAATTGAAACTTAACAGTTAAAAAAGAGGAACTAATAGTGCTTTTCTATTCACGTGGAGTATTTTTTTTGTAACCTTTGACATTTATTGAAAGGCTAGTGAATGCTTTAAAATTTTTTAACTCTTCCGAACACAGTTTATTTTTTATTTTTCATTTTGATAGTTTGTTCCAGTTGTTTGTTTTGTTGGTTTTGTTCTCTCGACTGTCTATGTGTGTCTTTGTTCTTTATTTCAAATAAATATACTCGCCATAATTGACTGATAATATTAATGTGGTTTAGCATTGCATGTTTAGTATTTTTTTAAATGGAGTTTGTACATTTTCTCATTTCTTTTGACGGATATCTCAACGAAATAGGTTACATTATACTATCTGGATTGAAATAGTTTGCAAGGTATTTTTACGGTGTTAACCCTTTACTGAACTGTGCGCAACATCTAGCACATACCTAAAAACACTATAATTTTCATTGTGTGATATGAATTTGTCTAATGTGATAGCTCTAACTTGTCAATAACTATTTAAAGAATCTAATAACACTTATTTTGTCATGTCAGATGGCTGCATTTGACAAAAATGAGAATTTTTTCATCGGAAAAGAAAAACAACAACAACAACAAAAAAAAATCGATCAAGCTATTAACACAAAACTTCCTTTTATAATTTTTTACTAAATACTTTCAAGTATTTCACGTTGCAAATTAGAAACATATTCATACTAGCGGACTCGACAGACGTTGTCCTGTCACCGACAGACGTTGTCCTTCCTGGCACCGACAGACGTTGTCCTTCCTGGCGCCGACTCCAGAAAATCAAATAAATGTACGTAAATATAGTTATACGCACGATATACACTACGCCCTTAATTTAATTTCTTATTACAATAATGTAACGAAATTATTTTTCACTCTTCAGTATTTTTTGAAGTCGGTTCAATTTCTGATAGAGAAGTTTATTTTTCTCTTTTTAGTTACAAGTGAACGATTTTCTGAAGTCGGTTAATCAAAATTATAATGCACGAAATATTATTGTAAAGCACACACTTTTGTCAGGAGTGGGGTTCGAACACGCGATCTCTTTCTTCAAGAAGCAGAGCTCAAATCTGGCGCCTTAGACCTCTCGGACATTCCGTCCGCACTCTATTCAAAGAACTTATTCAACACTTTTAATTAGCAAAAAATCACTAACTATTACTTTTTGCCTAATTTCAAAATGTACTCTCTAGCAATTACTACGCAAAGAGAGTACTGAAACTTATTTCTTTTGTGTGTCACTGTAAATTAATAAAAAATATTATGAATGCTCTGTTTTAACGCGATCGTAGTGAAATTGAGTTTCAATGCATTTCAAATAGCGTAATGTTATTAAAATACTCCCCATATGATTTTTACCCATATATAATAATATAATCGAATTATTTTCAATGTCGTGTGAGTTAACTATCAATCTTACATACTTCATATGCATAACCAAACAACATTGGGGGATCCTAATTAAGCTTTATTAATAGCATGAAAATATGAATATATTTACGGGAACAAGAGCGTGGACAGACAGACAGACGATTAGACAAACCAAATGCATGAATACTTTTTAACTTTGTTTGAAAATGCTAAAAATTAATGGTTTTTTTTCATATTTTCTGTATTATTTCGCATAAGATACGAACAAAATATTTACAAGAATGTTAAATGAATATGTTGAAAAACAGATAAGCTAATTTAATAAACGAAATCTTGTATAATTTATTTGTAATTTATTCTTAAAAGAGAAATTATTCATACTTTTAACCTGAAAATTTTTTTCTTTAATAAAAATATATATAAAGAATACAACAAAACACGTTTATTTAAAAAATAAAATGTATTTATAATACAGATATTATGCCCATTCGTATTGTAATATGTAGAGTTTTTTTTCAGTCAAAAAATATTTTTATATGCTTCAAAAGCCCTTTAGATCGCACATTGCAGGAAATATATTCTTTACCTTCAGGATCAAAGAAAAGATACGGGTTCAAGAAAATCTTAAATAATTGTTTCCATGGTCCTTATCCAGTTGAAGTGCTTTTAAGATATTCATACAGGAAACGTTAGAGAACCAATTAGACAGTTACTATCCTTGAGCGATACTTATGCAGATAGTTTTGTCAGTATGTAAATAACAAAGAAAATACCTTTGGATACTCATTAATCATTTTGTTGAAATAAAGCAATTCTCGAAATTTCGAAATCTTAACAGTTAAACAAGAGGACCTAATGGTGCTTTTCTATTCATGTAGAGCTATTGTTTTTCATAATCTTTGACATTTCTTGAAAGGCTAGGGAATATTTTTAAAAAAATAACATTTCTGAACACAGCTGATTTTCTTTTATTATTTTGTTGATCTATTTGCGGTCTATCTATTGTCTATATGTTTCTCTTTTAGTTCTTTAGCTAGAATATAACTTCTTGAAATTTCCTTTTATACTTTAAAATTTTTTTTAAATGACTTTTTTATGCAATATTTTACATAAGAAATGAAAAAATATTAACAAGAAGATCAAATAAACATGTATAAAAATAGATTAGATAATTTAGTAAACAAAATTGTGTATAATTTATTCTTAAAAAAGAAATTAAGATCTCTCACCTATATATTATTATCTTTAATAAAAATATACATAAAGAATACAAAAATACACCTTTATTTAGAAAAGAAAATTTAATTATTATGCACTTTCGTATTATAATCTGTAGGGTTTTTTTTTTCATTCAGAAAAAAAGTATATACTTCAAAAGCCCTTTAGTTCGCATATTGCAAGTAATATATTCTTACATTCCCTTCAGAGAATCAATGAAAAAACACGGGTTCAAGAAAATCATCAATAATTGTTTCCATGGTCTTTATCCTGTTGAAGTGCTTTTAAGATATTCATAGAGGAAAAGTTAGAGAACCAATTAGACAGTTATTATCCTTGAGCGATACTTATGCGAATAGTTATGTCTGTATGTAAATAAGAAAAAAATGCATTTGGATATCCGTTATATAAAAATAAAGGAATTCCAGATGTTTTGAAATCTTAACAGTTAAACAAAAGGAACTTATGGACTTTTTCTATGCACGTGTTGTTATTTTTTTATAACTTTTGATATTCCTTGAAACATTAGGAAATATTTTATTTTTTTTAACCTTTCATATTTTTTGAAAGGATAAGAAATGTTTTTTTATTTTATTTTTTTAACACTTCTGAACACAGTTGATTTTTTGTGTTAAGATATTTACGGTCTAACTATTATCTGTGTGTTGTGTTTTCATTCTTTAACTTGTATAAATATACTCAAATTAACTTAAAACAGATAGTGTTACTGAGGTTCAATATTGCAATTTTAATATTAAAATGAAGTTTGTATATTTTTTTTTTCTTTAGACAGACATTTGAAAGAAATAGGTTACATTATATTCTATGGTTAAAGATTATTTGCAAAGTATTTTTTATAATATTAAGATGTCTCATATTTTATATCACGTATGTAAGCCGAGAATTCTGAAGCATTGTTTTGGGCTTATACATGCGTATAAAAAAAATCAAAAATGTTTAAGCTAAAATGAAAAGTAAAAGGACGGCAAATATAAAAAAAAAATAATAATATGTTCAAAATTTCTATAAATAATTAAAAACGTTGTTCTTTTAAATGAAAAAAGCTTCCAATCTTCATTCTCTAATACAAAAATACGAGTTTATTTAAAAAATTGTAATTATTATACAGATATTATTCACCTTCTTATTGTAATCTGTATTTTTTTCAATTCACAATATACATGTTTGTATTTATGTGTACATACATATATACTTCAAAAGCCCTTTCAACCGCATATTGCGGGAAATATATTCTTACATTCCCTTCAGGATCAGCGAAGAGACACAGGTTCAAAAAAATCTTAAATAATTGTTCCCTTGGTCCTTATCCAGTTGAAGTGCTTCTAAGACATTCATACAGGAAACGTTATAGAACCAATTAGACAGTTATTATCCTTGAGCGATACTTATGCAGATAGTTATGTCAGTATGTAAATAAAAAAGAAAATACATTTGGATACTCGTTAATCATTATGTTCAAATAAAGGAATTCCAGACAAATTGAAACTTAACAGTTAAAGAAGAGGAACTAATGGTGCTTTTCTATTCACGTGGAGTATTTTTTTATAACCTTTGACATTTATTGAAAGGCTAGTGAATGCTTTAAAATTTTTTAACTCTTCCGGACACAGTTTATTTTTTATTTTTTATTTTGATAGTTTGTTCCAGTTGTTGGTTTTGTTCACTCGACTGTCTGTGTGTGTCTTTGTTCTTTTTTTCGAATAAATATACTCGCCATAATTGACTGATAATATTAATGTGGTTTAGCATTGCATGTTTAGTATTTTTTTGAATGGAGTTTGTATATTTTCTCATTTCTTTAGACGGATATCCCAAAGAAATAGATTACATTATAGTATCTGGATTGAAATAGTTTGCAAGGTATTTTTACTGTGTTAACCCTTTACTGAACTGTGCGCAACATCTAGCACATACCTAAAGACACTATAATTTTCATTTTGTGATATGAATTTGTCTAATGTGATAGCAGCAACTTGTCAATAACTATTTAAAGAATGTATAATAACACTTATTTTGTCCATATCAGATGGCTGCATTTGACAAAAAATGAGAATGTTTTAATGAGAATGTTTTCATCGGAAAAGAAAAATTACAACAGCAACAACAACAAAAATCGATGAAGCTATTAAAATTTTTTTTATAAATTTTTACTGAATACTTTGAAGTATTTTACGTTGCAAATTAGAAATATATTCATATGTACGTCATATGAATTACGTCATATCGATTATATTTCAAAAAAGAAAAAAATTCAGGTTAAAGTAATGTTTAAATACTTATTGTCGTCGCACTTATTGAATTGAAGTGCTTTTAAAGACACTCACGTACAAAATACTAGAGAAACAATTAGGCAGCTAATAGCTTGAAGGGATACTTATAGAAATAGTTACGTCTGTGTAAATACAGAGTATGCTTTTATATATTCATTAATCATTATTGATGAAATAAAAACTATCTAGATGCCTTCAAGTACCGGAAATGTTTATCCATTTAACTATTCAATAATTTAAAGAAAAAACTTTTAAATAATACTTATTTTTCATCTGTTTTATCCTATCACCTTTGTTTATTTATTTATTTTAAAACATAAATTTTTGCTTTGTTGAATCAGAAGAATTCTTGGATTAAATAATGTAAAATTTACAATGAAAATTTACTGGTAAGAATAATAAAGCTTGATTGGTAAAACAACGTAGGGGGAAGTGGGGTAAATTGATACATGGGGCACATTGATATACTCTCTCTACTGCTCACAGGGTCATTACAGGAAGTTTCACAACAGCTCCAAAAGGTGATGCTAGTGCACTGAGCTACATACAGAAAGTCTTTAAATGATTCAGTACTTTTATGAAATTTGACGGGTGATTTATTGTTTTTGTAGGTCAAAAGTAAATTTGAGTTGTACACTTGAAATGGCATTATACAACTGTTCCAGTATTTTCAACAAAAATGAATGCTCTCTCTAGCAAGTACAGCTACTCTTTATCAGTTCCTCATTCTTTATTGTTAGATATATTGTGAAGTGTTGGATTTGAGACTCATTTTATTCAAAATGGCTGTATGGGGCACATTGATACAGTCTATGACGGGGCACATTGATACAACGTAAATCCTTTAATAGTTCATTTTTTTCACTACCTTTTATTATTTTTTTTAACATACACTCCTTAATCTAACTTTTTTTCGCCAAAAATTTCTGATATTAGTTTTTATTGAAGTGAAATAGCTCTAATTTCTTTATATTAGAACATTTTATAGTATTTTTGAAAACAGAAGACGTAGGAACTTACCCAGCACCTAGTGCTTGTAGAACTAATAAAAGAAAATTACGGCAGCCTGAAAAATCTCAAATTTATTTCGATTCTCCAGAGAAAAAAGTATTTTCGACATGAGAAATGTTAAGTAATTGAAACACGCTGCAGAACAGCACAAGATAATTATGCTATAAACAGCCTTTTAAATGTAATTATCCTTTATTTTCTGTTTATAAACCAATTTATAAACAGAAAACCTGGTAATTTTTTTATCTTTCGTAAGAAAGAAGATAATGCTGTGGGTGAAGTGCCAGATATGACAAAGTTACCACAGCCAAGAATTAGACAAGGAACAGCTAGAACATCAGGTCATTATAATTTCATTTTGATTGCTTTAAGATTGTTTACAATTAATTGTGGGTGATTTGAATTTCTATAAATAAACATAAAATGGTTTGTTAACTATTTTTCTATTGAAAAATATGCATTGGTGTTATTTTATCTCCATTTTTCTCAGGCGTATCAAAGGTGTATCAATCTGCCCCGGGGATGGGGCACATTGATACAAATGATTTTTTTTTTATTTACATGTAAAAAGAATATATAAAACAACGATTTACATTTTTATATCATACTACACAAATTTTGCTGACACCACATGGAAAAAAAAACTTGAAACTTCTGCTTTCTGGACACCAAAAAAATTCTTAGAAAAAAGCTGTATCATTGTGCCCCAGTTCCCCCTACAGGAAATCATGTAAGCAGTTAAAAAGGAAAGGAAATAATAGTCCGTTTCAAAATTGAATTATTTTTGTCGTATATAAACTCTTACTTTTCACATAAAACTATAGAAGTATTTCCTTCTAAGTATAAAAAACAATATTCTTACGAACTACTTATGTCGCCAAAAATGTGATAATGCATGTTTTCCGACGTGACTTTTTAACACTTGCCTGATAAGTATAATTTTTTACACCTTTGAATATCAGAAATGTTGATCCACTTAAATCTTTCAAATTTGATGAGTATTTTTTAATGTTTTTCTAGAGAATTGTTTTTTACAGATTCTTTTATAACCGGGTCTTTGCAAATCACAAATTTTTGCCAGTTGAATCAGAAAAATTCTCGGGTTAAATAGTTTAAGGATTTTTATTTCTAAAATGCTTTTAATTTTTAATAATTTTTGTTTTTCACAACCGGCTATTCACTGTTAAAAATCTTGTCCTAGTTTGAACCAAATTTTGGCTCACTGTATCTGTCACCAAAAGATGGTGAAATCTCGTACCATCATTTGGAGCTTCCTATTTTAACCTCGTACCAACTATTGGTACTATGGTTCAACAGGAGCTCCAAATATTGGTTCAAAGTTTCACCATCTTACAGTGGCAGCTATTCAGCACCAAAATCTGGTTCAAACTAACACAAGATTTTCAACAGTGTAGCTGTAAAAGTTGATGCTTTGAAATAGAAGTGAAAAAGAAAACAAACTGCCGTTGGGAGAAAAAAAATCGCTTATAGCTGAAGATGTAATTCATTTTTACATAAATTAACAAAAAAATCTTCTATTAGTTGTATTTGTAAATTAACAACAAAAAAAACTTCTATTAGTTATATTTTAAGCACCGCGTTTTTATGTAATTGAATAGCAATCAACGTAATTAAAAATGTATTAACCCTTTATATATATACGCATAGAACTCTGAAATTCGGGCATCATCCGGACAAAACTAAGCGAGTTTTTTTTTCTTTTTTTCCGGATTTTGAAGGAATATTAAAAGTACTTACGATATTCTTAATGGTACCTTTAGTTGTAATTTAATTAAAAAAAATAATCAATTGTACTTGCTTCAACAGGAGCTCCAAATATTGGTTCAAGGTATTACCATATTACAGTGGCAGCTATTCAGCACCAAAATCTGGTTAAAACTAAGACAAGATTTTCAACAGTGTAGCACGAAGGAATAAATTTATATAAATTTTCTTGTATCAAAACCGCACGTTGTGGAATATACTCATAACATATGAGGACCCCAGAAGCCAAGGGGTATAAGTGACAAAATTGAAAAAATTGAGTTAAGTGCACAGGGTATCTGGAAATATGCTTTTTTCATTTCAGGTAAAGAAATATAGGTCATTTTCTTATTACTTGCTGAGTTATAGAGATAAACCACTTTTCTCGAAAAACAAACTATATTGGTTAATTATACATTTAAAGAAAATTGTACTCTATTTTTTTTAACAGTTATTGAAATGAGAGTTCAAAGATTAGAATGCAACAAGCAGATGTTTCTTATTTCAATTTAGTCAACAGTTATTGATGTTCCAATTTAACATCAATTATCTTTAAACTCAGTTTACTCCAAATCGACATTTTGTCACTTGTACCCCTTGGCTTCTAAGGTCGTCATATATATACACTATATGGACAAAGATGACCGGCCACTTGTAATTTTAGGCAGTTTGTTAAATATGTAGAAAAATACATGAGCAATTATTCTGATACTCTGAGTAAATATAAAAGTAGAGGTCATACATTTCTGTGAAGATTTTTTCCGGAACTCTATAGGAAGCATTCAACAAATTGTAAAAGAAGGAATATCTTTTGGATAACCCTGTCAAAACTAATGTATCGAAAGCGTTCAAAGAGTATATTATGATTAAGTGGTTATTGTGATAAACCGTGTTAATTTTTATGCGGATAGCATGTATACTCGTAGAAAAATTAAGATTTTTATGCAAACAGTGCCAAATTTTTCCTAATTTTTTGCTTATAATTTGTAGAGTTCTTAATATAAAATAATTTTTTTTCCTAAAATATGACAAACAACATTGTACACAATATCCTGGAATCAAACTTAAAAATAATAAAAATTATATTAAAAATGAGCAGGTTTACTACATAACTTTTACTGCGCATGCGTCCAAGCTATCAACATTTTATTTGCTTATTGCATTAGCTAAATGTATAGAGCGACGTTTGTGAAAGACTGAAAAACATAGTTTGACAATTCTGAAAGTGATCGTTTATGAAATAAGCTCAAAATCCATTTATCCCACAATGAAGCCAAAAAAAAAAAAAAATAAATAAAATGAGGGGTTGTATCCAAAAGTAGAAGATTGTGACACATTGTGTATTCTATATTGACACTAATCGATAGATAAATGGATATGTAGTGAGAGAAATTCAACTAAAGTGGAATACTGAAAATTAGTCATATAATCAGTTCTTAAGACACTCTTTCATTAATGTTGATTATATAAAAAACTGAAATTTAGTTCGCTATTCACCATAAAATTGATTTAGAGAAAATCCTAAATATTAGTTCAACACTTCCTTAACATAATGATACTTTTGTAAGCACTACTAAGTTGGAGAAATGTTGAAGGTTTTTTTTTTTAATGTAGCGTTGTGCATTAAATTTTAAAACTAAATTCAATTTGTAGTTTTAACAAAAGAATATATTTTTTCAAATGTTTATTTAAAAATACAATTGAACATTTATTTTACAATTTCTTGCATCATTAGTTTAAAAATAAACCAAATCATTAATAATTTTAGAAGAAACAAAATGTAGTTTTTCATTTTTTTTTTCAAAAGAGAATTTTTCTTATTTATTTATTTAATTATTTTCGTTTTATAAATCATATACTTAGCTATATTTAGAAAATATAATTAATTGTTTGAAAATAAAATTTTAAATTCTGATATGAAATTTATTTAAAATGTATTTTCCAGTTATTAAATTGTTGTTTGCGGTTTAACAGATGTTATTCGAACACATATTTTCTATGTTATCAGTTGTACTTTGCTTTTTTAGTTTATGATTTTAAGTAACCATTATTTCATAAAAGAGATTTAGATATATCCTTAAAAATTACTAATGTATAAGTCATTAAATGCAGTTATCAAGAACGAAAACAAAGCACAGATTATGAAACTATTTTTAACATATTCAGAATCGTTATACAAAGCTTCAGAATTTAATAAAATGAAATATACAAATAAATATTTTTAAAAACATATAATTCATTTCAAAATGAAATTTTTACAATTACCATCAATTGTGAGAATTTTATCTTACGGTGTTGTAAAGCCCTGCATATGATCCATGGATATCACATAGTATGTCATAACTTGATAGCGTATAAAGATATATAGAACAGTTGAAAACTGCAACAAAAATTCCGTCAACAAATGCCATAAACAAATAAAAATGTACTCGATATTTTTTGCAACCATGTATGTGATCCCTATAATATATTTCACTACGAGTGATACACAAAAAATTAATAAAGGTTAAATACACTTCTTAAAGCATATTTCCCATAGACATCCCCCATGAAACGAATGAAGTCTTCACAGCGGTTCTTCACATTCGATTTCAATATGATCGAATTAATGCAAATTCATTCAAATATACCTCAAATGATTTTCTCCATAGACCATAATGTAATGTACTCTAAACAATAAACAAATAATTTTCACTGTTCCTGTAAATGAACTAAAAACTCTAGACACATTTTTAATTCTGAAAAAGCCATACTAAATGCCAATAACATGCACCAATTATATAGATATCCGAGTATATTTATTTCTGTTAGACCACGGATAGACGAGATAGTAACAGAAAAGACAGATAGACAAACTGAGTTCAAAAACGCTTTTCTGTTGTGTCCCAAAGTGTTTCAAATTGAACACTTTCTTCTTGTATTGCAATTTTAATTGTTTACTAAATCAATTTATAATCTATTGCATAGTATTTTGAAACATAAAAATTTGATGATTTCGCACGTTAGAGAAATTGTGTTTTTTTTCCCTGTTTTTCCCAAACTATTTTTTCGAACGTTTTCTCGTTTCTGTATCGCAATTTCAAGTATCAAGTTAATGTTTGTTTTTCTTATTTTTTTATATCGATATTTTCTATCTGGACATAATTAAGCTCGATGATTATAGTTTAAGACTTAAATAGTGTTATCTTCTATATTTTTTTAAACAACATCTTTTGAATATATATATATATATATATATATATATATATATATATATATATGTAATTTACCGATATTGGGTTTCTTGGTATCTCATGTTACGCCGCAGGTTTGTATGCTGATGAAGACGGTTCCATCTCGTGCGCGTAATTTTTTTTCCGAGCACCTTCGTCGTTCCAAGCCCAAGCTCGCACTCTGATTGGTTGTTGCTCTCGGTACTGTTTTCATGTAACTTGGCGATAATCATACTTGGCGTAGCGATAGATGCTTCCGTCGTGGAGTTTGATTGCCTTCCGAACCGTGTACAAAGTAACTTTTCCCGTTTATTAATAAGTAAAGCATTAGCCATTTTATAAAATAGCACAAGATAATAATACACAAGAGCACAAGACCACGAGGATAAGAATGAAGGAAGAATAAGAATGAATAGGTTAGGTTTTAGGTTTACTCGTTCACTTACGAGCGAAGTATTTCTCGCCAAGTATGGTTATCGCCAAGTTACGTGAAAACAGTGCCGAGAGCAACAACCAATCAGAGTGCGAGCTTGGGCTTGGAATGACGAATGTGCTCGGAAAAAAAATGTCGCATCTCGTGCTGCTAATTGCAGCCTGACCAACATATATAAAGTGAGAAATGCTGAGATGGCCATCGTGCTCGTAGCTTAAATGGTACTGTTGGTATGTTAAATGGTAGTGTACACTTGGAGAGATATTCCAAGGGTTCCGGGTTCGATTCCTGGCTTGGACATTTTTCATTAAAGTTGGTTTCTACGCTTAGTATAGTAATGTGAAAATTCATGTATTAAATCTGCTAGAGTTATCTTTTTGTATATTTGTTTTGATTATTGGATTAGCCTAATATAAATCATTAAAAACTTAAATAGTATAATAGAAATAATTTTTTTTGAATCCATGTTTGAGGTACCTAGGTACTGGAGATTACTTATAGAAGAAACTGAATTTGGACTTGCTTTTATAGGCTATTTTCAATGATAAAATTTTTAGTTATAAAAAGTTATGTATAAAAAAAATTTCAGTATATGCGAAACTTAGACATATGTTAAACATTAACATTACTGAATAAAAAAGCTAAAAATAAACTGGATAAAATTTTTCGTGTCACGTGTTATAATGATTTCATCTTTTTCTAATTGAGCAGTATGTCTTTATCTAAGATTAAAATACGAAGTTACCTAGAAAAATAACAGAATTTGTTTTCAAACTGTAAAGAAGTAACATGTTATGTTTTTGAAAAAATCTTCGTATTTTCGGAAATATTTAGGCTTTTTGACTGGTTGCTGATGTCTCTGCTTATGCAAATTATTAATAATAATCCAATGCTACACAGTAAACATTTTAGGAACGATTCATATCTGAAAAGAAACTTTTAAATTCCAGGTTTTATTTTATTTCATTCTGAATACCAAACATCTCATAAAGAATCAGAAATCTAACAGAGCCAAAACAACATTTTTGTACAGTGTAGGTTAGGGTGGGCCGAAAAAACTTTTTTTTGATTTTCGATAATGGCCACTGGTGGCGCTCAGTTCATACAAAAAAAATGAGATTTTTTGGGCATTTCCTTACCCTGCCGCAAACGGCTTGAAATTTTGGAAAAATGCTCATTTCTTAACTTTTTTCGAAAAAATTTAAAAATGTTAAATTAAACTTATTTTGGTTGTATTTACTTGAAAATGCATATTTAATGTACCAAATGTTTAAATAAGATCTGATCATGCATTATTTAATATCTATGTGTGTTATAACTTAGCCTATTTTTATAGCTTTTTCGCGTATGACAGGCAAAAGTTGTATTTGTTTGAATAGATCGCTAGTTTCTCTTATTTATGTCCCTTGGTCTTCTTTATATTTTTTCTATGTGTCAAAGGTCATATATTTGAGCAACGGACAGCAGTATACTTCAAAAACAAATCTGGAAGCAATAAGAATGGCTCTGGAAACAGCAGTAGACTCGAACAAAGTGATACGTAGATTTTTCACACCCCATTAGTCTAGCACCGATTAATTTTGAAAAGGTCTTAGGTCCCGTAGTTTCACCATCAAGTTTAGAGAGTAGATGTCGAAGTGGGCTATCATTCGTATGAAGAATATATATCAAATGTTGCTGCTCTCTTCCTAGTTTTTTTTTCAAGACAGGCAATGACACCATCGCGTTATCCTATATTAACAGTGGTGCCATGACACCCAAGTTATGTGAGTTCAGAAAAGTCTTACTTGTAGTGACTTGGAAGATTATATAATGATTTTGCTATTTCTATCCGGCACAGGAACGAGTTATCGAGTGACCCAAGTATTCCTAACCGGGTTCAAACAACACTGTGATGTGTTCCTCTCCTTTCTCTCGACGGTTCCGCTTGTTCTTTTCTTCCTCTGAATATACTAAAAATATGCATTTAATTTTCCTTCTTTCAAGAAATTTTTCTGCCTGTAGCTTCTTTCCAAGTTTATACACTGCTCAAAACAATTAAAGGATATTGCAGTTTTAGGTGGATTTTGTATCTGGGAAACTTTTTAGCTGATTGATACATGGTCGACAGACATAGTAGGTTATATGAGAATAAATTACACATGTTTGGCAGAAAAAAATGCATTTTATTGCGCATTTGTGTACAAAAGGAAAAAACACAATTTGTGCATATGAGAAAAAAAGAATAAAAAAAGGCGTTTTCTTCAAAGAAAATCATTTTCAGTAGGGGGTATGGTTTCCACGGGCGGCCAGCAACGTTGAACACCTTTGAGGCATGGACTCAATGAGGCTATTAATGACGAGTTGGGGTATTCTGCCCACTCTTCCAGAAGAGCTTTTTCCAGTTCTTGGAGAGTTTGTGGGGGTTGTTGGCGGCCAGAAACTCGTCTTCCTAGAGCTTCCCAAACGATTGGATTCTCGATTGGATTCATATCTGGAGAACACGCTGGCCATTCCATTCGAACGATACCTTCCTCGTAAAGGAAATCCTCCGCCAGGTTTACACGATGTGGCCTGCAGTTATTATCCATTAAAATGAAGTTATCTCCGATTGCTGCAGCGTAAGGGACTACAATAGGACTGAGGATCTCATCCCTATATCGGCGACCATAAGAGCTCCATCTCGAATGATGTAGAGGTCAGTGCGCCCGTCAATGGAGATGCCATCATACACCAACACTCCTCCACCGCCAAATCTGACACTTTAGTGCACGAACGCAGGATTACTCCTACTGCCACGGTCCCTCCAGATGAAAATACGCCTATTATCCGGATGCACAGAAAAACGGGATTCGTCAGAAAACAGAATATTGCTCCATTCATTTCTCCTCCAGTTGACATGCTCGGTTGCCCACTCCCTGCGGTCGCGACGATGCCTTGATGTTAATCTAACACATAACATCGGTCGGCGAGCATATAGACCTACAGCATGGAGCCGGTTTCGGACAGTCTGAGTTAAAATCGTGGTGCCTGTAGCCGAGCGAAGGTGTTGTTAGAGAACAGTAGCGTTCGTGTTTCGGTGTCTTCGAGCTGTTAACGCTAAATACCGATCTTCATTGGGCGTTGTTGCCCGTCTACGACCTTGCCCTGGTCTTCGGACTGCACATCCACTCTCCAAAAATACGGTTCCAGATCTTGGAAATGACACTTTGTAACACTCCAATGGGTTGCGCTACTTCGGCTTGAGTTTGGCCCCCTACGAACCTACAAACAATTCTCCAAGCTTCTGAATCTGTCAAATGACTTCGCTGAGACATCGTACTCATCGAAACAAAGCAATCACTGAATGCCGATCATCCTTGTCTTCATTCTCTTTTATCCAGTTGAAAGTCAAATTTCATTCGCTGCTGCTAAAGCGACGTTTTTGACGTCGAACTCAAAATTTGCATACTCCACAGTTTGAAAACCAGAAAAATTTGCATTTGTGATTCTCTTCTTCTATTTTCGGCAAAAAAAATTCGTTTATATCTTTATTTTATATAAAACTTCAAAAATCCTTTAATTGTTTTGAGCAGTGTATTTCTCTCTTCTGACTTTGTTTTTATCGATGAAGAGATTCTAATCCTCTGCTGTCACAACTTTTACATGGTGAAGCAACCAGTACACTGTAAAAAATAAAGAGTTTTATCACATTTCCTTCGGTTGTATGAGATGTGAAATAAGGTGTAAATGTATTTTTTTTTGAGCGCCAATACCAAAATAAATGTTACTTTACACTTTCAATGACATATCACAACTCTTAAAAAAAATAGGCGTTCTGAATCACTAGAAATCGTTACAATGCGCTCTCTAAAAGACTTTATTGAATTTATCAACACAACGGCAGGTGTTTTTTTAATCTAGCAATAGGAAGTCGGTGATTATGAAATCCAGCGCGGGGGGTGGAATTATTGGATATGCAAAATGGCGCTTAGTTGAAAACGTTTTGTTTTGTTCTGTGAATATCAAATATATTTCGTAGTAATAAAATGATTAAAAAATATCTGACATAGTTCATATTAAGAACTTTTATCGACTTACAGTTTTGATTATTTCTATTAGTTTGGACACTTTAAGAAACAAGAAATAATCTATTCTACGATGAAATAGAGTTTATTCTAATGATGGCCGTCAGCTGCAACACAGTGTTGTTGCAAAGTTTTGGATTTTTATCAAATAAGTAAGTGACGTTTATTTTCTTTCTGTTTTGTATACAATCACTCTTAATTCTTTGTAAAAACCTGTATTTGTGTTATATATTTTAAATAAATGCATGATACTTGCAAAATGTGATTTTGCAGTCTAGCTTTTTCGATATTTTAAAAATAAAAATTAATAATAAAAGAAGTCGTAAAATTGTCACTTTCGTATACAGAGCCAAAGCTCTGTAAATATTTAGTTTTGATTTTATAGTGTTTTACTGCTTCAAATTCCGCATAACTTGAACTAACACGAAATTAAATAAACATAGTGTTATATCTTGTTTTAAACATTCATTTTTTCAATTTATATTTGTATTTTGATGTGTTTTTAGATGATTAGAAGCAAAAATTTCATTATTTTTATTTCGTTTATATATATATGTTGATACTGAAAGAGTTAACGAGATTGTCATGGTTTTATTTTCTATTTATTAAACTAGTACAACATAATTAAAATCATCATTAATGCCTATTTGAATTTGAATACATTTAATGGAAAACCTTAGAACTTCAATGAAAGGGGGGGGGGGGTGGCGGTATGTTCATTCAGAGCTGTGTGAAACGGGGGGCGAAGCGGGCGGTCGCCCCGGGCGCGGAAACTGAGGGGCCGCCAAATTTATGTTAATATCGTCTTTTGTTTCTTCGCTTTTTTTTTTGTAAAAAAAAATTATATATATAAACATATTGGGATTTTTTGTGTGAAAAAAACATACATTTTCAAAATAGCATGTTACTTCATTCTTGAAATCCAAAAGTGGTCATACAATACTGTTAGATACATTTTTTTCACATATGTTTTCCAGATCACCTTTGCCAAAATATAAGCGTAATGTTCTTTTATAGTATTTAGTTGTAATATTAAATCTTTTAAAGTTTCAAAATAAACGAAAAACATGAACTTAATAGAATTTATTTGTGCTTTTACACTTTTCAATTTTGTGACACCTGTGACAAACAGTAATGAAACTATACTGAAATTTAGAGATGCTGCAGATACATTGTGCCCCCTCCTCCCTCCAACCCCCAAACACACTATGTGACCCATATAACTATGTTTTTAAGTATGTAAATATACTAAATTACATTGTTTAATAACTGAGTATTATGTTTAAAATGCATGTTATAATAAATTACCTCAATTAAAAGGGAGTTTAGCAGCCTTTTTGCATGAAACAAATTATTTTAATTTATGGCTGTGTTAAATTTAAAATGTAATCTTTAAATTATTTTTTATTTTGCTGTTAAAATCATGTAAATATTAGAAAATTTCCTTTTTTACCGTCTACATATATAGTGTACTTTAATAAATGGTAGCAAAATAAAAAATAATTAAAAAATTACATTTCAAATTTAATACAGCCATAATTTAAAAAAAATAACTTCACGCAAAGAGTGTGCTAAACTTCCCTTTAATTGAGACAATTTATTATAACGTACATTTTAAACATATTACTTACTTTACACCCAAAAGGGTGGCAACTAAGTTGCCACTACAAATGGTGTTTGTTTACCATTTGATAGTTGGTGGCTCATTACACCAATTTACAAGTGGAATTTCCTTACACCACTTGGGGTGGCAACTTAGTTGCCACCCTTTTTGGTGTAAAGTAAGGGAGTTTTTTTTTTTTTACAGTGTAGTAGTGGCATATGACTATCGGCATAAGTTGGCAATTTTAATACTTTCAATATGCATGATTCCTCCTAAAGGCTACTTTTCACGCTATCGCGTGTCTTTACATTACCATAGTCCTTCATACTAGCCATTTCTAAGCTCGTCGTAATAAAACGCACAAAACACTATAATGGAACATTAAACGATCCAAAAAACATTGTATCTCACTAGAAAAAGGTTTCACGTTCACACTGAACAAATGTCGCAGGTAAGTGTGCATGGAGAAACAATAAGAAACCTTTATCGCATTTTGGCTCTCATCTATTTTGTCCTTCACTCCCTCAGTATTACGACGAGTCATCGCGCTAACTTAGAGTCCTGCTTCAACCCCTTCTAACCTTCCAGATTTGTTTTTGAAGTATACTGCTGTCCGTTGCCCAAATATATGACCTTTGACACATAGAAAAAATATAAAAAAGACCAAGGGACATACATAAGAGAGAAACTAACGATCGATTCAAACAAATACAATTTTGCCTGTTATACGCGAAAAAGCTATAAAAATAGGCTAAGTTATAATACACATAGATATTAAATAATTCATGATCAGATCTTACTTAAACATTTGGTACATTAAATATGCCTTTTCAAGTAAATACAACCAAAATAAATTTAATTTAACATTTTTTTATTTTTTTCGAAAAAAGTTCAAAAATGAGCATTTTTGCAAAACTTCAAGCCGTTTGCGGCAGGGTAAGGAAATATCCAAAAAATCTCAAATTTTTTGTATGAACTGAGTGCCACCAGTGGCCACTTTTCCGCACCCGCCATTATCGGAAATCGAAAAATTTTTTTTCGGCCCACCCTAGTGTAGATGCGACAGACTCATGTAGTAAGTAATTGAGGAATGTTTGTGGTAAACACCTTATTAATTGGAGTGATGATTACATGAAAGTAACGACATAATAATTTGATCACAACAATATATGGCAAATACACACACATTTCTCAATGAAACACTTTCCTATAAAATTTTGTATGTGGTCGGAAAGCTTCCAAGAATTTATTTATAAAATTGCAAAATATTTTATCACAAAAAGAAACTAATTAAGAATTGTAAAACAAAATATTGATTAATATCTTTTTAATAATAATAAATATTGTAAGAAGTCTGTATTGAAGTTAATAATATACACAAAATCATACTGTTAGAGCTTCAGTGTCTTAAGGCAAATATAAAAAAAAGTAGAAACAATGGTGGAGAATAATTAAAAATGTAGTTTAATTTTTCCTAATAATTAACTAAGTTAATATTATGCAATAGTTAATGCTCAAGTTAATATTATCCAATATGATATTTTTAGTGATGCGAAAAACATTAATACTTAATTTTGCTTAAAAGTCTTTTTCAACTTTTTTAAAACTAAAGTTGAAGAAGGAACGAATTGTACAAAGCTTTAAAAGGAATTAACAATTCTCGGAAGCTACTTTCTTCATGCCGGAAGTAAATATCGATAATTTCAAAAAGTATCATCCTCTATGTGGAACAAAATATGCATTTTCTATCGTTGTTCAAATATTCAATGCCATTAAGATAAAAAAAAGTAAGAAATGTTTGAATTAATGCATATATTTCAAATTATCTTCTGCTTACAATTACATATTTATCATCTTCTGTCAAATCATGCTGAGAAAAAAAGCATTTGCCCCTGAAAAAAATATTTCGAAAGAAATAAGACTATAAATCTCTATATGGGATTCTAAATTTGTTATATGCTTATCTTTTTTATTCTAAGAAAAAAAGTTGGATGGCAAACTTTTATGTTCTGAATTGAAATTTATTTCTGTCAGAAGTTACTGTTTAGAAATGTATTACATATAAATGTAGACAAATATAAATCGACTGTGATTTTATGTCCCGGAGACCGAAAAATTCCTGAAGAAAATGAAACATCTCCTAAAAATAAAACTCTTTCATAGAATGGAATGATATACCAAAAAATTGAGAAAAAGCTAGCCGATAGACATATACTTGAATTCTGAAAGTCTTCAACTCTTTTTGAAACGAAAAGTTGAAAGAATGTATAAAAGAAAGCTGTAGACAAAATGAAATGACTTTCCAAGATAGAATTCTTTTGAAAAGAGTGAGAAAAAAAATAGTTTCGAGGTATGTAACGGAGGCATTGTGATGAATGCAAATCGCATAAGATTGTACACATTATTTTTCTGTTATGTATTGGAAGTTTTTATTTGTCTTATGTTAGAAATACTAAAAATAAATGTAGTATTTAATACACGGGGTCACCTCTACTGTTGACGAAATGAAATGACTTTGAAAGATTTTTCTCAAAAAAAAAATCTTGTGTAGATGCATGTAAAGGAAGCACTGTGATAAATGCATATTACATAACATTGCACACTTTATTCTTCTATTATGTATTGATCTTTTTTATTTGCCTTATGTACGAAGTACTGAATAAAAATGTAGCTTTTAATATACAGGGCGAACGAAATTAAAACACCCTAGGGTAGATGTTTTGAAAAGTGTGAGAAGAAATTATTTTGAGGTATGCAATAGATACATTTTGATTAATGCGTATCGCATAAGATACACAAAATTATGTATTGTAAGTTTTTATTTGTCTTATAATATAAATACTAAATATAAATGCAGTTTTTAATATACAGAGTCAACTCTACTGTAGACAAAGTATAACGGCTTTGAAGGATAGATTTTTTTACAAAAAGTGAGAAAAAAATAGTTTCGAGGTATGTAACAGAGGCATTGTGATGAATGCAAATCGCATAATATTGTACACATTATTTTTCTGTTATGTATTGGAAGTTTTTATTTGTCTTATGTTAGAAATACTAAAAATGAATGTAGTTTTTAATATACAGGGTCAAATCTACTGTTGACGAAATGAAATGACTTTGAAAGATAGATTTTTTTGAGAAAAAACTTGTTTAGATGCATGTAAAGGAAGCATTGTGATAAATGCAAATTACATAAGATTGTGCACTTTATACTTCTGTTATGTTTTAACATTTCTATTTGTCTTATGTATGAAGTACTGGATAAAAATGTAATTTTTAATATACAGGGTGAAAGAAATTAAATCACACTAGGATAGATGTTTTGAAAAGAGTGAGAAAAAATATTTCAAAGTATGCAACTTATACATTGTGATTAATGCGAATTGCTTAAGATACACAATACTTTTCTGTTATTTATAGGTAAGTTTTAATTGCCTTATGCTAGAAAAACTAAATATAAATGTAGTTTTTAATATACAGAGGCAACTCTATTGTAGACAACGTGAAATGGCTTTGAAAGATAGAATTTTTTGCAAAGACTGAAAAAGAATTCGTTTTGAGGTATGCACGTAAATCATTATGATAATTGCAAATCGAATAAAATTGTACACTTTATTTTTCTCTTACGTATTGAAGTTTTTATTTGTCTTATGTACGAAACACTTTATATAAAAGTAGTTTTTAATATACAGGGTGAACGAAGTAGCAGATTAAATGAAACAACCTTGTAGGATAGATTTTTTTTTTTTAGTGAATGTAAAAAATTGTTTCAGATCTGTTACAGAAGCGATCTTGATGAGTGAAATCGCATAATTGTGATTTGACTTATGTAAATAAAACTCAACATAAAAAAGAATTAATATAATTTATATAGTAAAAATTTCAATTGTTCAATTTTGTTTTTCATTATATTTCTTTAATAATCAAAAACTATAAATATCACTGTTGATTTTTTTTCTACTTAAAAAAAAAAAACACCGAAATTCTTGAAAGAGATAAAATTGTGAGGAAAAAACGTGGTTTAGACCGGTGTAACAGAAGCGTTTTAGTGACTGAAAACCGCATAAAATTGTGCACATTACTATTCAGTCATGTATTGAATTTATTGTTAGTCTTATGCAAGAAAATATAATTAAAAATTAACTTTTTTTCTACGTAATTTAAATAAACTTAGAAGCAAACTTTGTTCAACCAATCTTTGATTTGCAGTTTTTAATTAACAATTAACCATTTCTTTGATGAAGTTCCTTTAATAATCAGAAGGTATGTTTTAATAAAAATGCTCAAGGCTCATGGAATACGTATACTGTAGCTTTTTTTAGAAACAGACGGTGGTCTTTAGAAAAAATCCAGAGGGTATACGGCGTACAGCTCCGTATACCATCCACTACATTCCTGATCAGTATGATTTGGTTTATTTTGTGACGGCCGATTTCTACTGGAGGAATATTAGCACTGGGGTGATTGTCCTTCGTGGGGGATCTTTCTACTTGAAGCTAACTCGTATTCACGCAACGTTTGAAAAAAAAAATCATGAAAACTCCGAACGTTTAGGCTCTCTCTATTGAAGGTAATACTCTATTGTATCCCAAGTACTGTATGCTATCACACTAAAACCTGAATATTAAAAAAGTCCTTACAGTTCAAACGCACTTTGTTTGCTACGCTTGACGTGCAATTTCAAATAGTTATATTCTAGGAACACTAAGACCAATTGGAATTGCCAGATAAGTTTGCGAAGTTTCCCTACAAAATGGTGGTATGAATTATTCGGTGGTATGAATATGGGTGCGAAATTTAAATGAAGGACGTAAAAACATTCCCGAGGCAGAATAAAGTAAACTGCCGTTGACAATGATTTTTTTTTATAAAAGTTCAAGAGAAGATAATAGGAAATCGAACATTATCATTACGACACTGTCAATGAGTTTTCACATGAGCTTTCAACGCTGTTAAAAGATGATTGGAATCATAGGCGGCATCTCTCTATGACATGCAAAAGCTCGTGGCATGCAACGATAAAATCTTCAACAATGATGGTAACTGTACCGAAATACATTCAAAGGCTGCGAGCGAACAGCACTAGTTTTTATTACACTAAAAGAGCAATAAATCTCTCATTGTTTCCGTACGGAACAAAGGTAAAACCTCTTTAAATGATTTTTGAGGGGACTGACCCTACCAAATTGACAAAGGAAGGAAAAGTTTATCTCGCCTCCATCTTCAGTCGTAAAGCTATCAGCTGATTTCGAGTTCGATTTCTCTCTTGAAGTTCAAAAAAGTGCACTGAAAAAGCACTTTATACATCAAAGTGCCGACACGAAAGATCAAAAATAGCGACGCCTGACTGCAAGAAGTTAGTGCTATGTGTCTGGTCCTTTATACTCACTTCAGACTGCAATGCTCTTCCTTTAAACTGAATTCTTCGAAAAAAGGGATGAAGTCTTTTGTATAGATCCATTTGCGGATTTTTCATAATAGAAACGAGGGATTAACAAAAGGATTGGGACTAACAAAAGGATCGGGAGATAAGCAATGCACCCTACTTGTCGGAAAGATTCCTCTTTTGCCGGACAACCACCCTTTTCCTGCAAAACTCATTAAGATCAAAAACACCGCGTCGCCACAACAAAGGAGCCGACACCGAACTTCAAGAAGTGGTCAAATGTGTTTGGACATTAATAATTTTACCTAAGAATTTTACATGAAGAATTTTATACAATAAATTATTTTTGTCTAATAACCTTTTAATTGCTTAGCAGCACTATATTTCTGGATTAACTGGTATTTGAGATTTAAAGAATATTTTAAAATAAAAAATATGTAACGTAACTGTTGTTAGCTTTCGTTTTTTCAAAAACTAAAACAAAATCACTTCACCTTTTTTCATTCACGTATAAAAACATTTCATATTTATTTACTTAGAAGGTGTCACAAATAAAAATTAAATTAAAGAGTTGACATGTTTGGGTTCATTAATAAGAACAGTATTCATAACATATAAAATCAGTAGAAAATATAATCATAACATATATTTTCTACTGATTTTATATGTTATGAATACGGTTCTTATTAATGAACCCAAACATGTCAACTCTTTAATTTAATTTTTATTTGTGACACCTTCTAAGTAAATAAATATGAAATGTTTTTATACATGTAACGTAACTTTAAATTATAGTAACAAAAAATAAATTTCTCATTATAATGCATCGTTTAGTATTTAGATTTGATCTTTGATTGTCTACAATACATTTAATTAAATTTAAAATGAACTTTCCTATCAAATTACGAATACTAACAAACAATCCAACATTTCAGTTTTATCCTTATACAATAGCATTTGTTTTTCATATGAACAGAAATTTATGAGGAATTAAGTGCCACGTTTTGCAACATATCATAAAGAAAGTGATAATAATTGTCGAGGAAGACATCTTACAACATTATACCATTTTTAATACGCTATAGAAAAAAGGCGCATCATACATCTCAGGAAATAATTATCACAGGTCCGGACTTTCGTATTTAAGGTGCTAGTGCATATAACATATTCAAATTTAATCACCTTCCCTCGAATGAATTGCAACCAAGATAGGAATTAACGAAAACAAATTTGTTGTCGCAGGAAATTACATAGATGAACTACTGATGAACTTGACTTATATAAGCTGTTTTCGGCACATTCGCGGAGCTTCGATGAAATTGAGCAGTGTACCGAAATTGTTTCCTTCAACATATTTAACAACATTATAATACGGTATATTATATAACGGTTATGTTAATATTCGTTTGATTTTGTTTAATTGTTTAACGGAACTCACATTATGGATCTGATCTTTGGTATTTAAAACTTACTATTATTATTATTATTATTATTATTATTATTATTATTATCATTATCATTATTATTATTATTATCATTATTATTATTATTATTATTATTATTATTATTATTACTCACTTTCTTTGAACCGAAAAAAATATGTAACTTAATCTTTCCATTCTCCTGAAGAAAAATGTATTTCTCATGATAATATGTTGATTAGTATTTTAATTTGATGCTTTCATCTTAGTTTGTGTACAATACATTTGTTTAAATACAAAATAATGTTTCTTATCAAATTACGGATATTAACAAACAATCAAACATTTCAGTTTTAACCTTTTCCATTAACATTTGTTTTTCGTATGAACAGAAATTTACGAGCCCTTATGTAAATCATTTTACAACGTATCATAAAGAAAGTGATGATAATTGTTGCGCAGGATACCTTACAACATTATGCCATTCCGATTCACTGCAGAAAAGGGGACATCATACAATATAGGAAATAATTTTCACAGGGACGTTCCGGAGTTTCGTAGTGGAAGGCGCGAGTGCATATATCATCTTTAAATTTAACTGCCTTCCGTGGAATGAATCGCGACCAAGACAAGAATTAACGAAAGCAAATTTGTTCTCGCAGGAAATTACATAGATGAACTACTGCTGAAATGAACTCATATAAGCTGTCTTCGAAATACGCGCAGCGCTTCGATGAAATTGAGCAATTTTTTTCATTCAACCTATTTTACAACATTATACTACGATATATTATACAATGATTATTTGCAAATAATCTTTTGCTTTTGTTTAACTGCTTAAAAGAACTTATTTTAATAGTTATGTGATATTTAGTATTTAAAGCTTTTTTTATCACTATACATTTTATGCAAACCGAAAAATAATATGTAACATAATTTTATACTTTCCTTAAAGAAAAATATATTTATCATTACAATATGTCTTTTAGTATTTTCATTTGATCATTTCTAGGTAATCTTCGATTGTCTACAAAACATTTAATCAAATTAAAAAAAATGTTTTTAAATTACAAATAGTAAGAAACAATTGAACATTTCAGTCTTACACTTTTGCATTATAATTTGTTTTTCTTATGAATAGGAATTTATGAGCTTTTATGGGCAACATTTTGCAACGTATGATAATGAAAGTGGTGATAATTGCTGTGGAAGACACCTTACAACTTTATGCCATTCCGATTAGCTGTAGGAAAGGGGGCATCATACAGCTGAGGAAATTATTTATCACTGGTAGACGTTTCAGAGTTTCGTAGTGAAGGTTCGAATGCATATATCATATTCAAATTTAATCGCCTTCCCCGAAATTGTTCTCGCAGGAAATTACATAGATGAACTTCTACTGAACTGATCTGATATAAGCTGCTTTTGAAATATTCGCGGCGCTTCGATGAAATTGGGCTGAATGACGAAATTGTTGCTTTCAACATATTTTACAACATTATACAACGGTCATTTGTCTAATAAGCATTTGCTTTTGTTTAATCGCTTAACGAAACTTACTTTATAAATTATCTATTATTTCGTTTTTTTTTTTTTTTTTTTTTTTTTTTTTTTTTTTTTTTTTTTTTGATTTATGCAACATATTTTTTTTTTCCTAAATAAAAAATATATTTCTTATTATAATATCTGTTTTAGTATCTTAATTGATGTTTTCTTGATTATCCTTTATTGTGTACAATACATTTAATTAAATTCAAAATAAACTTTGTTTCAGATCAAATTACGAATATTAACGAACAACAGAACCTTTTAATTTTTACTTTGTCTTTTATCATTTGTTTTATTATTCGTGTCAAGTGATGATAATTATTACGGAAGACACTTTGCAACATCATACCATCCCAATTCGCTGTAGAAAAGGGGACATCATACAGTTGAGGAAATAATTATCACAGGCAGACCTTCCGGAGCTTTATAGTGAAGGCGCTAATGCGTATATCATATTTAAATTTAATCGCATTTCGCGGAGTGAATCGCGACCAAGGCAAGAATTAACGAAAAGCAAATTTGTTCTCGCAGGATATTACATAAATGAACTACTGCTGAACTGGACTTATATAAGCTGTTTCTGTAATGTGCACAGCGCCTCAATGTAATTGAGCAATATACGGAAAATGTTTCATTCAACAAGTTTTACAACTTTACACTACGGTATATTATACAACGGTTATTTGTCTAATAATTGTTTGCTTTTGTTTAATTGCTTATTGAAACTTACTTTACTAATTATCTGATATTTTGTATTTAAAGCGGTTTTTTTCTACACGTTTTATTTAAACCGAAAAAAATAAAAATAAGTAATATCATTTTATCATTTCCCTAAAAAAAAAAAATATTTCTCATTATGATAAGTCTTTTAAAATTTTGATTTGATCATTTATAAATAATCTTTGATTGTCTACAAAACATTTATTTAAATTCAAAATAAATTTTGTTTTGAAATTGCAAATATTTATGAACAATCGTACATTTCATTCTTAACCTTTTGCATTATCATTTGTTTTTCGTATAAACAGAAGTTTATAGGCCTTTATGTGCAACATTTTGCAACATATCATAAAGAAAATGTTAATAATTGTTGCATAAGACACTTTACAACATCATGCTATTCTGATTTGCTATAGAAAAGGGGACATCATACAGCTAAGGAAATAATTATCACATGTAGACGCTCGCCAGTGTGTATATCATATTCAAATTTAATCGCCTTCCGCAAAATGAATCGCGACCAAGGCAAGAATTAACGAAAGCAAATTTGTTCACTCAGGATATTACATAAATGAACTACTGCTGAACTGGGCTTATATAAGCTGTTTCTGAAATATGCGCAGAACTTCGATGGAATTGAGCAAAATGATGAAATTTTTTCACTTAACATATTTTCCACGCACAAAAACGTAAGAAATTTTAATATAAAAGTACATAATTTATTTTTCCATGTCTAATTTCTGTCTTTCATCGTGTAATTTCCGTAATCAGACAATAAATATGTGGTTTGCTTTTTTTTTTTCTAAAGTGACTTTATATAAGATGTTTTTGAAATGTGCGTGGCGTTTCCGGGGAATTTAGAAATATACCGAAATTGTTTCATTAAAAGTATTTACGAGCTCAAATTCGCACGAGATTTTGCTTTAGCCATACGAAATTGATTTTCCATGTGTAGTTTATGTCATTCATTAATTAATTTTGAAGTTCATACTGTAATCAGCAAATAAATATAAGTCACGCTTTTTTAAGTGAATTTATATAAGCTGTCTCTGAAATGTGTGCGGCATTTATTTGAAAGAATTGAACAATGTGTTGAAATTGTTCTATTCATTTTATTTTACGAGCACAAATTTGCAGGAAATTTTGCTTAGGTCCGACTTAATTGATTATTCCATGTCTAATTTCTGTCTTTCGTCTTGTGATTTTGAAACTCTTTCTGTAGCCATACAATAAATATAAAACATGCTTTTTTCTAAAGTGCATTTATGTAAGGTGTTTTTTGAAATGAGAGCAGCACTTTGTTGGAATTGAAAAATATGGAAAATATTCCAAAATTGTTTCATTCAAAATATTTTACGAGCACAAATTTGCAAGAGATTTTGCTATTTACATACGTAATTCATTTTTCCACGTACAGATTTTGTCTTTCATCATTTAATTTTGAAGTCCTTCGGTAATCAGCCAATAAATATAAGTCGAGTGTTTTTTTCTAAAGTGACTTTATATAAGTTGTTTTTGAAATGTGCGCGGCTACTCAATGGAATTGAACAATCTGTTTAAATTATTTCTAAAAAAATATTTCACTAGCACGAATTCGTAAGACATTTTTTTTTATGAACGTGTCTTAGTTTTTTTTTTTTTTTTTTTTTTCGTATCTAATTACTGCGTCTCATCGTGTAATCTTGTAGTTCTCACTGTAACCAGTCATAAGCCATTCTTTTTTTTTAAAGTGATATACTTTGAAATCTAAAACTAAAAAAAGTAACGAAAAAATTTGATTGTTTTTTATACAGCGTAGTTTCCGTCTTCAGCAATATTTTCATGCATAAAACAAACTGTTTTACATAAAAATTAGAGGGTTTAAGAAAGCAATATATTTTTATTTAGTATAGAGCTAGGAATTACTTTGATTTAATTTCTATAATCCAGTTGTGTACAGATTTGGAAGCAGTATTATGGTTATAAAGATATTTTTATAATCGAAGAATATAAATGTGTTCTATTTGGTCTTTTTTAGTGGTATTTAAGACGAACCTATAAAATATTTACTTAAAAATTGTCCAGGATACAAAAATTTTCAAAATTTCTAAAATATGTCTTAAAAATTTCTCTGTATTTTTCTGCGTAAAATGACGTTTCAACAATATTTTTATTTTAAGTCGATCAATTTTTTTTTTGTTTTGGTTTGTTTTCAAAATCTAGCTTTCAACCAATAGTTGTCACGGAACCGACTTTTTGTGAAAATGCCTTTTTATTGATGATGGGTTATTTCATAATTTCTCGAATTAAAATCATTATAACCAATGAAACGTTAAAGATAAATGGTCAAAACTTTGAACATGTCATTTTAGATTCTTTACTTTAATTTTAATTCAGGACATTTGAAAAAATTTGAACTTTTTGGACTTTTGAAAATATGACTTTTTAAAAATATTACATGTTTTTTTTCGATTTTTATTTTAAATATTTTTAGTTTTTATTTAAATTAATATTTTCTTAAATGCTGAATCAAAATTAAAACTTATACCTTTCTCTTTATTTCAATGAAAATAATGTAAATTCCACAAATAATATTTCTAGATATAACTATTATCTTTTAATTTACCAAACATTTTTAGAAATTTTAAATTTTAAATAAACAAAAATTGAGAAGTTTTGCCTTGTGATTCTGTTAAAAATAATATGGTTCACCATAAGAAACATTTTCAAATTTTTAACTCAAATAATAAAAGTCATTTTTAATGTGCCTGGACCCCCATTAATAAGTGATATTAAAGATACAAATAATACACGTTAGAACACACTATACAACTTAGTAAGTTAAAAAAATGGGTATCACACAGCTATCGTAGAATTATTTTTAGAGGCTTTGTAGTGAAGGATCTAATTCATATATCATTTCAAAATTTAATCGCCTTCCTAGATGAGTAAGACTGGAATTTAGGTAAGCAAATTAGTTCCCACGAAAATCTACAGCTGAACTCCATTTCTGTAAGCTGTTTGTAAAGTATGTGCAGTATTTAGATGGAATTTCGCTATGGGAAGAAACTATATTTGATGTAGAGTATTTTATGATTACGAATTTGGAATGAGAACTAAAACAATATATAGTATATAGCTAATTTATTTAATATACTATGTATCGCATAGTCTACAATGTCTGTATATAATACCACTACTGATTTACATATACGAAAGATGTTCTATATCCTTATAAATTTTAAAGGATAATATATTTTCGAGATTTAAAGACAATTGATTCGACAAAACAATTCGAAAAAAAAAAAATGCCACTGATTTTCGGGAGCTTTTCTGAGTAAATATTATACTGGACGGGATTATACATTCTCAATATTCAATACAGATTTTTTAAATGTTTCCACGCTCAATTTATAATTTTTATGTTCAATAATCATGATAAATTTAAAAAAAAAATTTAACATTAAAATTATTAATGTTTTGTTATTTTTGAAAGTTTCTTCAGTTTTTCCTTTATCTTCGGAAATCTCAGAAATTAGTATATTTACGAGATTTAAATAAAAGAATTTGGAAAGCAAATTTGTTCCTGATATTTGGATGGATTTTGGAGTAGTTTTATAGTGAATTCGTATACATTTTCAACCTCAAACATTGATCTTGAAACTGTTATATAGGCTCAAGTAATGATGATTTAATGAACATTATAAATTAAATGCACTATATTTAACAATAAAGTTTCTATTGTTTTAATTGAATTTTCTTGGATTTTCTGCGGTATTTTATTTTTTATTTTACAAATCTCGGAAGGTAACATAATTTCATTCGGAAAAAACGAAAAACAAAGCTGAATGGATTTTCGAGAACTTTTCTGAGTAGATTTATACTTGATTACTATACGTCATCAACCTGGCGCATTGATCTTTTAATTTTTTAACCAACCTGGATTAGTATTTACTAATAATAACCGGTTAATTTGATAAACTCTTAAAACTGTATCATGTTAACCGGTTTATTTGAATATCCTTTGGATAATAATCAGTTACTGTTAATGATAACCGAATAATCAAATGGAACATAACGTATATATTTATCCCATTTTTCGAATATCACATGCACTTTTAATTTTCTCTCATTGCAATAAACAGAAGTTCAGAGCATGAAAGAGATTTTCAATTAAAAAAACTGAAATATAAACAGTGATATTTGCAAATATTTCAAACAAAACCTTTTTTCTGAGGAGTTTGAGCTATAAAAAAGATTTTTTTCCAATTCGTAATTTTTCATGTTCTCAATGTTATAAATAGTAAATTATAATGATAATTACAATATAAATAGTAAATTACAATTTTAAAGAAACAAAAACAAAGTTTAGAAGTAAGCTTACAATATAAAGACAACTTAAAAAAAATAATTTACAATGTAATGTATTCATTATATGTTAAGAATTGTTAGTTTTCTTAAAAGAACTTTTATTATGCATACCTATCCACAGACTCTTAAATGCCATATCTTCTGCACTTGTATTTTATTAGGTAGATTTCGTAAGAAATACTACCTATTGCAATCGCACCAGTTTATCTATCTATCTATCTATCTATCTATCTATATATCTCACTTTTTTATGGACACGATAACTTCTATAATTCTTCACCAATCTCCACCAAACTGGTACATAAAATCAATGGGAATAAAATCTTGGCTGAGTTCGTTAATGGGCAAAATCGGACCAAGGGGGTCGGAATAGGGGGCGTTTTTGTGAAAACCGAAAAAACGCCATAACTTCTTAATTAAAGTAGATATCGAATCGGTTTAAAGTTTATATTACTTCTTAAAAATGGGCCAAAAGTATATACATGACAGATTTTTGATAAATTTAGAAGTGGGCTCAAGGGGCAAAAAAACAGGGATTTTGAGAGAAAAAAATTCATAACTTCATCAATTTTCAAGATATGAAGTCCAACTAAATTTTTTGTAAATGTTCTTAAAATTATCTAAAACTTTTGTATTTACAAGTTTTTGATAGGACCAACTTTTACAGATGAAAAAAATTAAAAACGAAAAGAAAAAAGGCTCTGAAAAAAGAAAAAATCCATAACTCCGTCAATTTTTAAGATATCAAATCTGATTAAATTTATTTTACATCTTCTCAAAAATATCTACAACTTTTATATTGACAAGTTTTTCATAGGACCAATTCGTATAGCAAAATGAAATTAAACAAAAATAGAAGTTGGAGAAAAAACCTCAAATCCAAACGGCTTATATTCTGACTCATTTTTAAATTCATTTTTGATAAAAACGCATCCAAATGGTAGATCCTCTTATTTATAAACTGTATAAAGTGACGCATTGGTCAATTTTCTGATAAAGACAGAATATATTTCAAAAAAGGCTACCAAAAAGGGTATTTTAACAGAATTTCCGAAAGTCATCGGGACTGAAAATTGAAGGAAGTATTCAAATAAGAAATTGCGTTTTTTTCTGACTCGTTTTTAAATCCATTTTTGTTCTCAAACGCTTCCTTTTTACATATCCTCTTATTTAGGGACTATATAATGTGATGCACTGGTCAGTTTTTTGATAAAGACAGAATATATTTCAAAAAAGGCTACCAAAAAGGGTATTTTGAACAGAATTTTCAGAAATCATCGTGACTGAAAATTTAAGGAAATGTTCAAATAAGAAATTGCGTTTTTTTCTGACTCGTTTTTAAATCCATTTTTGCTCTCAAATGCATCCAATTTACAGATCCTCTTATTTAGGAACTATATAATGTGATGCATTAATCGGGTTTTTGATGGAGACAAAATATATTTTGAAAAAGGCTACCAAAAAGGGTATTTTGAACAGAATTTCCCGAAGTCTTCGAGATTTGAAAATTTAAAGTTTTCACATAGCAAATTGCGTTTTTTATGACTCGTTTTAAAATCCATTTTCGCTCTCAAATGCATCCAATTTACAGATCCTTTTATTTAGGAACTATATACTGTGACGCATTGGCCAGTTTTTTGATAAAGATAGAATATATTTTTAAAAATGCTGTCTAAGTGAGTATTTCGCACAAAATTTTCCGAAACAATCGATTAAAGAATTAAGGATGTATTCAAACAACAAATCGGTTATTTTATGACTCATTTTTAAATTTAATTTTTTTTTCAAATGCTTTCAACTGACAGTTTTTTGTTATTTAGGAACTGTATAATGTACTGCTTTGGTCGATTTTTTAATAAATTTAGAATCTATTTCAAAATATGTTGTCATAAATGGGCATTTGAGCTGAATTTTTCTTAAGATGATTCTGATAAAACCAGTTTTTGCAGAAAAATGAAATTAAAAAATTTTCATAAACGGCCAAATGAAGTTATTAAACTGAGTTTATCTCTAATCATATTTATTTATTTATTTTATTTATTTTATTTTATTTTTTTTTTTTTTTGTTGAAATGAGCACTCTTGGAAATCTACCTCCGCCTATAGGCCCAGCCGAGAGGGATTTTTAATTACATAGATGCAAACATTCCTTATTTCTAAAGTAAAACAGACATATTTTGAAACAGAAATTTAATTTAATAAATTAAATCAAAAAGTTATCTGTAGAATCCTTACACATTTTATAAAATATTTTTTGTGGATCAAAATATGTTTAGTTAAGTCGGAGATAAATCCAGTTGTCTTGGCAGCTATGCATTGATACTCGTTAAAAAATATTATAACTTTTTTAAAAAGCTTTTGGAAGGGGTGATATTTAACGCTCTGCACAAAAGTACTGGACGCTGCTCGCGTGTCCTTGGTCTTTCACAAAATGACGACTGTGATAAGCGGAATTCTGTAAGCTTTTGCATGGTCCTGGAATTTAGAGATCAATATTTTTTTCTGCAATTTAGTTATTTTTAGAAAAGAAACACAGAGAAAACTTATAGAAATTATTCGTATTCAATTTTAAAGGACCGTGCAAACGCTGAAAAAAATTGCCTACGACTACTGCCAATTCTGTGTTGAGATGATATTCATGGGAAGTGAACCTCTCACCTAAACACATCAATATAATTTCTATTTTCTCTATTTAAAGTAATTTGTTTCTTATTTTTTTAGGATGATCTTCTTGTACGAAACTTTTAAAATATATTCTCTTATAAAACTATTAATGAAAAATAACTTTCACAATTTTATTTCTTTCTGCTTGCTCATGTAAAACAATTGCTACTTAAATTATTAGAAATTTTCGATTCCATGTGTTTAAAACATTACAAAATATCGCAAGGAGAACATATGTTTTACTGTGGGAATTAGCACATCATACAGCTAAGGTAAAATTGATCACACTAAGGAGGTTCTAGTGCTGCATAGCGAATGCGTTATCTAAACGTAATCGCCCTCCATGGAATGAATTGCGACCAAGACCAGATCTAAGGAAAGTAATTCAGTTTTCGTCAGAAATTACAAAGATTAGTTCCTACTGAACTGGACTTGAATAAGCTGTTTCTGAAATATGGAGAGCTTGTCGATGTAATTTTGTAATATATTGAAACTATATTCAATTCAAAATAGTTTAAGATCATAAAGCTGTGAGAGAAAATAAAAATATGATCGACTATGGCGCATTTTATGCGGTATATATGTCTGTAAAAGTACACTTTTTTCGTAAATAATCAATATATATATATATATATATATATATATATATATATATATATATATATGCATTTTTATTAAAAATATGTGCCTCACATAAGATATGCATTATTAATAGTCTTATAATGTATTTCTTTAAGACTATCATGGTATCCCCAAATGCATATAAATAAATTGAATTATTACTTATAATGTATTTCTTTAAGACTATCATGGTATCCCCAAATGCATTTAAATCAATTGAATTATTACTAAGGCAAAATATGCTCTCCTGTTGTCCTCAATTAGCCTAAACGGAAGAGCATTTATCCTTTACGCCAAGGATCTTTGTTCGATTCTCACCTTGACCTTTTAAAATTATTTTTTTTAAAGTCATTTCGTTTGAAAACTAAATCTGTAACCATTTTCCTGATCTGCCATACATCACACGGGCAACGTGTTTTATCCAATCATAAATTGCCGGTACCATCTACGGGAAAACATATTCCAGTCATGATTTATTATTCCAACAAGTCAATTTTTATTGTAAATTTTGCATTATCTAATCCGAGCATTTTTCTAATTGAGGTTAATTTTTTTGTTTTGAAAAACCAATGTTAAAAGATTGAAAATTTTCTAAGAGGCATGGAAATTTTTTTTTTCATAAATAGTGATCTGTTAAGTGGTTAAGAGTAAACAAAATATTTTAAACACGTAATTAAAGTCGAACTTTTCAAGAACGTTCGTCAGTTTATCAAAAGTCTATTATTTCTTATTTTGTATCGCTATTTAATGATACAAATGAAAAAATATATAGATATTGAAAGAAGAAAAAAATATTATGAATATGTAATCTTTGTATAGAAATATTTAAAATACTTTATACACAGAACACAAAATAAATCTAGAACTAAAACATTATTTCCTAGCAACTTTATTCTATGCAAAAATATGTTATCTACACTGTAAAAAAATTTGTAAAGGTAACAAACATTTTCTAGGAAACTGAGATTCCAAGAATTTTTCATGTAACGATAACAGGAAAAATTCATGTAACCGATTCTGAAACTTAAATTTTTGTTGTTACCGTTACAGAAAAGTTCTTGGAATCCCAGTTTCCTAGATAATGTTTAGTACCTTTACAGATTTTTTTTTTTTACAGTGTAGCTAAAAGAAGAAAATATGAACATTTATAACATAGAACATTAATCCAATTTTCAATTACATGAACCAACTTTTTTTGTAATTTTGTGATCTTATGATAGTATAAAATTATTTAAATGATAGAAAAATACTAGTCTACGGATTGGAACTCAAAATTGAACTTTTACTACTACCTATTTGCTTGTGCAATGATTTTTCCACGGAAAAAGAAACGAAAAGCAGGAATCCTGGTATTCAGCTTTTTTCAACATATAGAAAAGAAGGTGATATTTATTATAGCAGTTGGTAACTTACAGTATTTTGTCTAGTTTCTCTGCAATATAAAAGTGGACATTATGCAGATAAGGTAATAATTATAACAAGTTAATTTTCCGGGGCTTCATAGTGAAGGAATGAATGCATAAATCATATCTAAATTTAATCGTTCTTCACGGAGTTAATCGCTACTGAGGCCACAATTAACTGTTGCAATTTGGTTTTCCTGAAAATTATAGATATGAAATTCTACTGGACAGAACATGTGTAAGCTGTATCTGAAATCTGCGAGATGTTTTAATGTAATTTTTCAATGTACCAAATTTCTTTCGTAGCCACTACTTTTCTGGCACAAATTTGTGATAGAAAACTATAACAAAATTATTTGTTTATATACTGGTTATTGAATATTCTGCATGTAGTAAATGTATTTTAACATATAGATTTGAAAATATTCCTCCACATTGAAAAAGAAATCATGATAAATGAATGCAAAAATGTATGACGGAATGGAGTTTTCGCCATGCTTTTAACACAAAATATTTAATATGAACTGTAAAATAATCAGGTTTGCTTAAAAGGCGATTAAAATAATCAAATATAGATGTTTACAGTTATTTTGTTTTTTTTATTTGTAAAAATAATTTTATTTGTATAAATTTTATTTATTTGAAAATATTCTCTGAGGAAGAGCCTGATTATGAAGGATTGCAAGTACTAAGATGTTTTTAAATAAAATTAACTATTAACATCTATATTTGATTATTTTAATTCCTTTTAAGTAAATCTAAACATTTTAAAGTTCATATTATATATTTTATGCAAAAAAATCATGATTTTACAGTATTTTACTGGCAGATGCGGTGCCAGCATGATGTTGTAAAATCAACAATTATACTATTGAAAAACAATAATAATAAAATAAAAATAAAAAAAAAGTATTATACTGCTACGTAGTAAAACATGATATTATATTTCTACATTTCGCTTTATAAAACGATATAATACAGTTTATTAAATGTTTATTACTGATAATGTTACTAAATAACACTTTCAGTTCCACCTGCCAGGTTCTTCTGCAATATAGAAGTGGACGTTATACAGATAAGGTAAAAATTATTACAAGGAATGAATGCGTAGATAATATCTAAATTTAGTCGTTCTTCTCAGAGTGAATTGCGACTGAGACCAGAATTAACTATTACGATTCTGTGTTTCACGAAATTACAGATAAGAAGTTCTACTGGACTGAACATGTGCAAGCTATTTTTGAAATCTGCAAGATGATTTTATGTAACTTTTTAAAATACCAAATTTATTTGATAATCACAACTTGCTGGCACAAATTAGTGACATAAAACTTCGCTGTTGAAAATTTGAAAATTCTGCTGCATCGTCATTCCACCACTTTTATAGAAAAATATTACTTCACTGTATCATGAAACATTCTCATTTGTCAATGTGTCATTTGCCATATAATATGTTGAGTGACGATGCAGCAAAATTTTCAAATTTTATACAGTGTAAACAAAATGTTTTTTTTTATAAACTAATTTTTAGACATTCCTTATATAAAAGTAAGTGCATTTAGTGTTTGTCAACATATAGATTGGAAATGATTTCTCCACATTGAAATATATATGATAAATTATATATATATATATTTCAATGTGGAGAAATCATTTCCAATCTATATGTTGACAAACACTAAATGCACTTACTTTTATATAAGGAATGTCTAAAAATTAGTTTATAAAAAAAAACATTTTGTTTACACTGTATAAAATTTGAAAATTTTGCTGCATCGTCACTCAACATATTATATGGCAAATGACACATTGACAAATGAGAATGTTTAATGATACAGTGAAGTAATATTTTTCTATAAAAGTGGTGGAATGACGATGCAGCAGAATTTTCAAATTTTCAACAGCGAAGTTTTATGTCACTAATTTGTGCCAGCAAGTTGTGATTATCAAATAAATTTGGTATTTTAAAAAGTTACATAAAATCATCTTGCAGATTTCAAAAATAGCTTGCACATGTTCAGTCCAGTAGAACTTCTTATCTGTAATTTCGTGAAACACAGAATCGTAATAGTTAATTCTGGTCTCAGTCGCAATTCACTCTGAGAAGAACGACTAAATTTAGATATTATCTACGCATTCATTCCTTGTAATAATTTTTACCTTATCTGTATAACGTCCACTTCTATATTGCAGAAGAACCTGGCAGGTGGAACTGAAAGTGTTATTTAGTAACATTATCAGTAATAAACATTTAATAAACTGTATTATATCGTTTTATAAAGCGAAATGTAGAAATATAATATCATGTTTTACTACGTAGCAGTATAATACTTTTTTTTTATTTTTATTTTATTATTATTGTTTTTCAATAGTATAATTGTTGATTTTACAACATCATGCTGGCACCGCATCTGCCAGTAAAATACTGTAAAATCATGATTTTTTTGCATAAAATATATAATATGAACTTTAAAATGTTTAGATTTACTTAAAAGGAATTAAAATAATCAAATATAGATGTTAATAGTTAATTTTATTTAAAAACATCTTAGTACTTGCAATCCTTCATAATCAGGCTCTTCCTCAGAGAATATTTTCAAATAAATAAAATTTATACAAATAAAATTATTTTTACAAATAAAAAAAACAAAATAACTGTAAACATCTATATTTGATTATTTTAATCGCCTTTTAAGCAAACCTGATTATTTTACAGTTCATATTAAATATTTTGTGTTAAAAGCATGGCGAAAACTCCATTCCGTCATACATTTTTGCATTCATTTATCATGATTTCTTTTTCAATGTGGAGGAATATTTTCAAATCTATATGTTAAAATACATTTACTACATGCAGAATATTCAATAACCAGTATATAAACAAATAATTTTGTTATAGTTTTCTATCACAAATTTGTGCCAGAAAAGTAGTGGCTACGAAAGAAATTTGGTACATTGAAAAATTACATTAAAACATCTCGCAGATTTCAGATACAGCTTACACATGTTCTGTCCAGTAGAATTTCATATCTATAATTTTCAGGAAAACCAAATTGCAACAGTTAATTGTGGCCTCAGTAGCGATTAACTCCGTGAAGAACGATTAAATTTAGATATGATTTATGCATTCATTCCTTCACTATGAAGCCCCGGAAAATTAACTTGTTATAATTATTACCTTATCTGCATAATGTCCACTTTTATATTGCAGAGAAACTAGACAAAATACTGTAAGTTACCAACTGCTATAATAAATATCACCTTCTTTTCTATATGTTGAAAAAAGCTGAATACCAGGATTCCTGCTTTTCGTTTCTTTTTCCGTGGAAAAATCATTGCACAAGCAAATAGGTAGTAGTAAAAGTTCAATTTTGAGTTCCAATCCGTAGACTAGTATTTTTCTATCATTTAAATAATTTTATACTATCATAAGATCACAAAATTACAAAAAAAGTTGGTTCATGTAATTGAAAATTGGATTAATGTTCTATGTTATAAATGTTCATATTTTCTTCTTTTAGCTACACTGTAAAAAAAAAAAATCTGTAAAGGTACTAAACATTATCTAGGAAACTGGGATTCCAAGAACTTTTCTGTAACGGTAACAACAAAAATTTAAGTTTCAGAATCGGTTACATGAATTTTTCCTGTTATCGTTACATGAAAAATTCTTGGAATCTCAGTTTCCTAGAAAATGTTTGTTACCTTTACAAATTTTTTTACAGTGTAGATAACATATTTTTGCATAGAATAAAGTTGCTAGGAAATAATGTTTTAGTTCTAGATTTATTTTGTGTTCTGTGTATAAAGTATTTTAAATATTTCTATACAAAGATTACATATTCATAATATTTTTTTCTTCTTTCAATATCTATATATTTTTTCATTTGTATCATTAAATAGCGATACAAAATAAGAAATAATAGACTTTTGATAAACTGACGAACGTTCTTGAAAAGTTCGACTTTAATTACGTGTTTAAAATATTTTGTTTACTCTTAACCACTTAACAGATCACTATTTATGAAAAAAAAATTTCCATGCCTCTTAGAAAATTTTCAATCTTTTAACATTGGTTTTTCAAAACAAAAAAATTAACCTCAATCAGAAAAATGCTCGGATTAGATAATGCAAAATTTACAATAAAAATTGACTTGTTGGAATAATAAATCATGACTGGAATATGTTTTCCCGTAGATGGTACCGGCAATTTATGATTGGATAAAACACGTTGCCCGTGTGATGTATGGCAGATCAGGAAAATGGTTACAGATTTAGTTTTCAAACGAAATGACTTTAAAAAAAATAATTTTAAAAGGTCAAGGTGAGAATCGAACAAAGATCCTTGGCGTAAAGGATAAATGCTCTTCCGTTTAGGCTAATTGAGGACAACAGGAGAGCATATTTTGCCTTAGTAATAATTCAATTGATTTAAATGCATTTGGGGATACCATGATAGTCTTAAAGAAATACATTATAAGTAATAATTCAATTTATTTATATGCATTTGGGGATACCATGATAGTCTTAAAGAAATACATTATAAGACTATTAATAATGCATATCTTATGTGAGGCACATATTTTTAATAAAAATGCATATATATATATATATATATATATATAATTTATCAAATGTATACTGACTTTCTGATCACCCTGTACTGTAAAATTACCAGTAATAAAGGGTTAAATAAACAGTAATATATGGTTTTATGAAGGAAAATTTAGAAACATAAAACCATATCTTACTACTTAGCGGTATATTAATGTTTTTTTTGTTTTACGTTATATAATTGTTTTTGAATGGTAAAATTGTTGATTTTACAATATTATACTGGCACCTTAGCTGAAAGTAAAATAATGTAAAATCAACATACATATAGATACAGGGTGGTCATAAAAAAACTTTGCCGATATATGGAGCTCTAGCGGCCAGTCCACTCAACCGATCGAAATGAAATTTCAGATATAGCTATTTCAGAGGTATGAGCTCGAGATTCTGGGTGCCATCACAGGCAATTACACACTGCATGGTGATGGCACCCATGTGGAAAATGTGTAATCAAAATAAAAGTTTTAGTTTCTCCGATCTGTATTGTAATCAAAGATTAGTGTACCGACTCTGTGTCATATGCAAATTTCCTCCTTGCCCATCTATCGAGTTTTTCCTATGGGGGGGGGGGAGGATTCGCAGAACGGTTTTTTGTGCGTGCATAACATGCCCGTTTCTTGCGATACACGTACGGTTCCAACGCTCTTTGGGGTTTTCGCATGCGCTGAGCATTTTGCGATGAAAAAAAATGGGTGTTGCTATTGAAAATTTTCGAGTTTCTGTAAATATAACCGAAACCGTGAGCGCCATTTTGTTGCTGTTCACAGAATATCGAGCTCATACCTCTGAATAGCTATATCTGAAATTTCATCTCGATCGGTTGAGCGGACTGGCCGCTAGAGCTCCATATATCGGCAAAGTTTTTTTATGACCACCCTGTATCTATATGTATGTTGATTTTACATTATTTTACTTTCAGCTAAGGTGCCAGTATAATATTGTAAAATCAACAATTTTACCATTCAAAAACAATTATATAACGTAAAACAAAAAAAACATTAATATACCGCTAAGTAGTAAGATATGGTTTTATGTTTCTAAATTTTCCTTCATAAAACCATATATTACTGTTTATTTAACCCTTTATTACTGGTAATTTTACAGTACAGGGTGATCAGAAAGTCAGTATACATTTGATAAATTAATAATTCACTGAATAATGTAGGTAGAGAGGTAAAAATTGACACACATGCTTGGAATGACATGGGGTTTTATTTAACAAAAAATAAATAAATAATTCAAAAAATGGCCGATAGATGGCGCTGCACAGCAAAACGTCAGTGACGCTGCCTGAGAATCGTGTATAAAAGGCGCTGTAAATGAGACAGAGAATCAGATGCACCAGCAATCGCAGCATGTTGACGTTACCAGAGAAGGCATTGTTAGTGAAGCTTTACTATCAGAAAGGGGAATCTGCTACTGCAGCTTTACGATCCTATCGCCATACGAAGGGTACTCGAACGGGTCCTATGACAATTGCAGCTGTGAAGAGAATGATGTCGAAGTTCGAAGCCACAGGTTGTTTAGACGATGGACCCCGTAGTGGCCGACCGACCACAAAGTGCGAATGTTGCTCAGACTGTTCAGGACGAAATGGAGGTTGTAGCGGGTTAGTCTACGCATGGAGAAGTGAGTGCTCGTGATGTTGCACGTCGCACTGGCATTCCATACAGTACTGTTTGGGCAGCACTAAGGCGTACCCTCCGATAATATCCGTACAAAATCCAGCGGTATCATGAACTGTTACCCGGCGATTTTGAGCAGCGAAGAGCATTTGCGGTGTGGGCGTTTCAAAAGATGGCGGAAGAAGACGATTGGTTGTCTAACGTGTTATGGACCGACGAAGCCCATTTCACACTCCGAGGGTCTGTCAACACTCACAACTGCAAAATTTGGGCTACCGAAAATCCCAGAACTTTCGTGCAAACTCCATTGCACGACGAGAAAGTCACTGTGTGGTGTGGATTTACCACATCTACCGTTATCGGGCCTTTTTTCTTCCAGGAAAGTCGTGATTCTGATTTTGTAACTGTTTCCGTGACGGGTGAGAGGTACGCCGATCTGTTACAAAATCACATCATCCCTAGCTTGGCTGATAAACATCTGCTGGAAACTACGATTTTTATGCAGGATGGCGCTCCACCCCATATTCATAGACGTGTGAAAGATCTTTTGCACACGTCGTTTGGTGATGATTGCGTGCTGAGCCGCCATTTTCCTCATGCGTGGCCTCCCAGGTCCCCAGATCTCACTCCGTGTGATTTTTGGCTCTGGGGTTACATGAAGTCGCAAGTCTACCGCGATCGACCGACATCAATAGGGATGCTAAAATACAACATCCTACGGCAATTTCGAAAATATAACTTCAGATATGCTGTACAGTGCTGTGCACAACATTGTCCCTCGACTACAACTATTGTTGAGGAATGACGGTGAACATGATGAGCATTTGGTCTGAAGAACATCGTCTTTGCTTTGTCGTAATTTGTTATGCTAATTAATGATTTTCTTATCACATGAAGCGCCATCTGTCGGCCATTTTTTAAACTTTTTAATTATTTTTTGTTAAATAAAACCCCATGTCATTCCAAGCATGTGTGTCAATTTTTACCTCTCTACCTACAATATTCAGTGAATTATTAATTTATCAAATGTATACTGACTTTCTGATCACCCTGTATAATACTCGCACCTTAGCTGCCCGTATGTTATTGTAAAATTCACAATTTTTTTTAGTGCATTCTGTGAATAAAAATATTTAAAAAATACCAATGATCCATTTTAATAATCAATCTTTTTATCTTAATGTAATTCTCAGTCAGTTAAACATTAAACAGTTAACTTATAAATATATTACGAGCTTTAAAATGAAAAAATGGAGATGTCTCGATTAAAGGGGGATAACTCAGAAAGTTTAGTTTCTCAAAAATGATTAAATACTTTTTCATTCATCAAATCAAATAATTTTATTTTTCTATTCTATCATTTTAAATGGATTTAAAATGACATAAGGATTAAAAAAAATTAGAAGTTATCTTACAACATTTTATAATTTCTTTCTGCTGTTGAAAATAAGGATATTTACAGAGTTGTGGAAAAAATTAATAAATTAAACATTAAATAAAAAAAGATATATTCCACATGTCAAATTGCCTAGTTTACAAAATTATATCCTCCATTCCAATAATCAATCATTATCAATAAATAATATCGCACACCTTTTTTCTATAGAGGAACAAGTTGAAAAAGAAAGGCTTCCGAAAATACGAAAAATGTTTCCTTACATCTAAATATATTTTTTTCTATTGAAAACTAACATCCCCCCCCCCATCCTCCAAGAAATAATAAAAAAAGGAATTAAAATAGCAAATAAAGCCTTTGTGCAAAAATGTTTAAAGATAAAAAACCAACGATTATAAATGCACAAATAAAGTAAGAAAAGGTAGAAACAGCCGTTTCGAATCTACTATGGGGATTCTTCATCAATGCAAAACTGAGCGGGCTAGAAAAAGCAAAACTGAGATAAAGTTCAGCTCAGTTTTGCTTTTTCAGTAAAGTCAGCTCATTTTTGCTTTTTCTAGCCCGCTGAGTTTTGCACTGATGAAGAATCTCCATAGTAGATTCGAAACGGCTGTTTGCTACCTTTTCTTACTTTATTTGTGCATTTATAATCGTTGGTTTTTTATCTTTAAATAAAAAAAGGACTTTTATACACATGATTAAAATTCTGTTATTCCGCTATTTTACGTTTCATTACTCTTAAATGTTTCTTGAAGACAGTGTTCTACAATCTTATAAGTGAAAAAGATTTTTTTTTTTTATTCTGTCATTTGTATAATTTTATATTTTAAAAACGACAGTTTATAAAGATTAAAAATATCAAGAAGTCTCCTTACAACATTCTGTAAGTTTTTTCAATGTAGATAATGGGTATTTACCCAAGTAAGGACACAATTATTACAAGTAAACATTCTAGTGCTTCATAATAGGGGAGAGAATGCGTACATCATACCTAAATTTAACCGCCGTTCTGTGTTGAGAATCACTATCAAGACCAGAATTAATTAAAACAAATTAGTTTTCGCAGGAAATTACAGAGATGAGCTGCTAGTGAATGGGTCTTGTATAAACTACTTCTGAAATATGTATGGCACTTCAATGGAATTTAGTAATATGCCAAAACTTTGTTCGATTCAACACATTCTACGAACAGAAATTCATGAAATGAAACTAATGTAAGTTATGAAGGTAAGTGATTGAATCGTCTATGCATTGTAGCTATTTCACCTTGTACTATTTTGAAAATACTTGTCTAATTAGAATTATATGTGTTTGTCTTAAATTTTGCGTGTGAAATATTGTGGGATTTTTTTTTACATGAATTTTATTTGAAGAAGTTCCATAATAAAATAATTATTTTTCTTCAACATTTAAAAATACAAATTTCGGGTATAAATGCTAAAAAGAATAAAAGACAAATGAACTGATTCGGAATATATTTGAAATAGTTTCATTAGATAGAAAAAAATGGAAGCCTTAGAGTTTTCAGTTGAATATTTTGGTTCAAAAAATCGGGTTTGTTTTATAATTCATTTTGATAAAATCAAGTGGACATTTTAATTTATTAGATTCTCATAAGCATAATAGTAACTAAAGTATGTCTTCCTTTCTAAATTAAGTGATTTCATGAATAACACTCAATATATTTGTTACATAGTACATATTTGTTGTACATTTAGTTTTCTTTTATTTATAGATTAAATATTTTTTATTGCATTGAATTTTTGAAACAATTCATGTGCCATAGGGCAGGATTGTCGAACCTTACGCACACCATTCGTTATTTACTTCACCTCTTTTAAATCTTTTTTTTTATATAGCAGCACGAAAATCATGAGCTATTTTTGTACATTAAGATTTTTTAACAAAAATACTTTATTTTTATAGAAATCTACGAAAACTTGTTAAGCGCAGATTCCCCACATATTAAAAAAAAATTGAATCACTTTATTTTGACAGAAACCATTCTTATTTCTTCAAAAAACTCACTCTTGTGTTTCATTATTTTTAATTGCTCAATAATTCTTGACGTTGCCTAATACTTTAAATTAATATTACAAAAAATTAAATTACTCTAACAATGTTCAAAGCTCTGATAAATTTATGGCAAGCAGGAAACTGCAGACAAAAAAATGAAAAATGAGACGGGCAAGCAACTTATAATATTCTCACTGTCTTGCATATTCTTTAGACACATGACAAATATGAGCGGTTTTCCCTGAACCCCTCCCAAACTTCCGTCAGTACAGATCACATTCTTTCTTTAATCTAATAAATCACAGGGCAACAAATCTATTGAAGGTTTAGTTGCGCGGGAAATCTTTTGCGACCAAAAGGAATTCCCTTTCCCCGTAGTTTTCTTTCAAAGATATATAATGTTTTCAAAAAATATTAATCATCTAAAAGAATGTATTCGTTATTTGTGCAGAAATGGAATTTTCTTTTTCCTAAACAAATAACATGCTTGTATATACGTCGTAATATATTGAAATTAATGCCTTTTTAAGGTGACAAGTTAATTTTATATTTAAAGAAATTTATTTTTATCGAAATTCAGTTGAAGTTATTACTTTATTTTTGAATTATTTGAATTACATAATTATAGAAACATTTTATGGATACTCTTTGTTTTACTTGATTTAAAGAATTTAAACAATTTAATCTGTCTCTTAATATATCCATGCAAAAAACGCCCATCTACAAAATATTTTAATATCACGGAATTTTTTTATAGATTAATTACATGATTAATATATTCTTATACATATTTTTTTAATTGGGCATTATCATTGTTTCAAATGTGCCTTACCTTTACTTTAGTTTAAAAATGCAATCATCCATAACACTGTAAATAATTCTACTTAAGATTCTAAAAAATGAAAAATAAGAGCACATTCTTTTGATTTGTGAGTATTATAGATATATATTTTTGTTAAAGAAAGATTTTCACGAACTCAATGAGATTTATAATTTTAAAGATACAATCCATTATTTTGTACAATGAGTCGTCATTTAAATTTATTTTTCCAATGAACAACGTGAAACATATTAGCTCTTTTTATACTTGAGCAGGTTGGAAAAAAAAAAAAAAAAAAAAAAAAAAAGTCTTTTTTTTTTCAAGAAACAACAGTAAACTTGTTAAATGTAGTTTTCCTACATACTAAAAACTAAATTTTGAATCGATTTATTTTGACAGAAACCATTCTTATTACTCCAAGACACTTACCCACGTGTTTGATTATTTTTAATTGCTCAATAATTTCTAACGTTGCTAAATACATTAACTTAATATATCCAATAATTAAATTACCGTGACAAAGTTCTAAGTTCTGGCAGATTTATGGTAAGAAGGAAACTGAAGACAAAAAACGAAAAATGAGACTGGCAAACAATTTATAATATCCTCACCGTCTTGCATATTCTTTAGACACATAACAAATATGAGCGGTTTTCATCTGAACATATCCCAAACTACCGTCAATACAGATCACATTTTTTCTTTAATCAAATTAATCACAGGGCAACAAATCTATCGAAGGGTAGTAGCGCGGGAAATCTTTTGTGGCCCAAAATAATTCTCCCTCCCCGGAGTTTTCTTTTAAAGATGTACAGTGTTTTCAAAATATATTAATCATCCAAACGAATTTATTTGTTATATGCGCCAAAGCAAAAATTTATTTTCTAAATAAATAATATACTTGGATATGATTCGTAATAAATTGACATTAATGCCTTTTTAAGATGACGAATTCATTTTGTGTTTAAAGAAATTGTTATTTCTTATTTAAATTCAGTTCACTTTTTCAATTATTTGAGTTACATTATTACAGAAACATTGTATGGATGCTTCACTAGTTTTAAAGATGGACAAATTAGATTAAAATAATTTAGCCAGTCGTATAAAATATTCATGCATAAAATGTCTATCTATAAAATTGTTTAATATAACGGATTTTTTTTTATGTAGTTTTATTACATATATAATGTATTTTTATACACATATAATTTTTAAAGTAACCATTATCTTTGTTTCAAAAGTTCCTTACATTTTCTTTCTTTTAAAAATGCAGTCATTCGTAACGCTGTAAATAATTCTACTTAAAATTCGAAAAAAAAAAAAAAAAAAAAACGAAAAATAAGAGAATAATCTTTTGACTTGTGAAGGTTATCAATAATTATTTTTATTAAAGATTGTTTTTCACAGAACTAAATCAAATTTAAGAATTTACAGGTATCATTCATTATTTTGTCGCCATGCAAATATTTTTGCAATAAAAATTGAAACTAATTAGCTACTTTTTTATTTGAACCACTTTTAACTAAAGTAATTTTATATATTACTAAAAATTACAGCAAACGTGTTAAGCGCAGTTTCCCTACATATTAAAAACTAAATTTTAAATCCCATTATTTTGGCAGAAACCATTCTTATCCTTCCAAAAAAACTTACCCTCCATGTTTAATTTTTTTAATTGCTCAAAAATTCTTAACGCTGCCAAATACTTTAACTTAATATACTAAAAATTAAATTACCGTCACGAAGTTCTAAGTTCTGGCAGATTTATGGCAAGAACAAAACTGAAGACAAAAAATGAAAAATGATACAGGCAAGCAATGTATAATATCTTCACCGTCTTGCATATTCTTTAGACATATGAAAAATAAGGCGGTTTTCCCTGAACCTCTCCCAAACTACCGTCAGTACAGATCGCATTCTTTCTTTAATCAAATAAATCATAGGGCAACAAATCTATCAAAGGGCGCGGGAAATCTTTTGTGGCCAAGAAGAATCCCCCTTGCTTGCAGTTTTCATTCAAAAATATGTAGTGTTTCTAAAAAATATTAATCATCCAAAAAAAAATTATTTATTGTTTATGAAGAAACAAAACATTTTATTCTGAACAAATAATATGCCTGGATAAGCGTCGTAATATATTGACATTAATGCCTCATTAAGATGAAAAGTTCGATTTTTTTTATATTTAAAGAAATTATTTTTTTAATTTAAATTCAAATTAAATTATTGCATTATGTTTTGACTTATTAGACATATTATTATAGAAACAGTTCATGGTTATTTTTTATTTTACTTTAGTTAAAGGAGGACAAAGAATATTTTAAATATATCGCCATGATTTTAACCACCCTGTGTATTCATATTTATTAATACATATATTCCAGTATTGCTAATTTCATTTGATTATCTTGTCGTGTTTAAGTTTGTAATATTGGATTAATCTATATTCATTGTAGATGTTGATATGTAGAGTTATATAATGGTTATATCATAATAATAATAATAATAATAATAACGTGTTTTTATCAGTCTGTTCATTATTGTTTACATTACACGCGTACATTTTTATACAGAAAGAAATTAGATCTATTAATATGTTAAATTTGTGAGGTTAAATTTCGAGCCTGGTTTAATATTTAATTATATTGTTGATTTTAAAATTGCAGGCATTTCATATATTTCTCCATAGATTTATAACTTAGCCATTAGTTATTATTAAGTATTTCCATAAACATCGTTTAATTTACAACAGAGCATTTTAACGGCAAATCAAATTAATGATTCAGAAAATTGAAATACAGCACGAAGTAGTACATAATATTTTGTGAATTTTGTTAAATTTTGCTGTTTTGAGAGAAGTATTTCGATATAGTAAAAGATATGGTAAAAGATTCTATAGTTTTATAACCGCATTAGTCATTATTATTTATTTCCATAAAAATCATTTAATTTACAACAGAGCATTTTAGCCGCAAATCAAATTAATGATCCAGAAAATCGAAATATAACGGCAAGTTGTACATAATCCTTTGTGAATTTTATTTAACACAGACTTAAATTTTGTTGCATTGAGATGTTGCATTAAATATTTCGATTTGGTAAAAAATATTTGAGATTTTTATTTATTTTTTCAAATTAGAAAATGAAATAAATTTAGGAAATTTAATGAATTATTTTCCTGAATAAAAATTGTGCATATGTTTTTATTAAAACGAGAGAGATAAAAAAATAAATAAATAATAAATTATTTATTTTCAAGCTACAAAAGTAGTAAACTATTATTATTAATATTTATATATATATATATTTGATAAACAGGTTTTATTATTTATATTTATTTTTGATAAGCATATTTTCTCATTATGTATTTTTTAATAAACATATATTATTATCTTTCAGCTACAAAAGTAGTAAACATACATTAATATATATATATATATTTGATAAACAGGTTTTATTATTAATATTTATTTTTGATAAGCATATTTTTTCATTTATATATATTTTTAATAAACATATATTATAATCTTTAACTAGAATATTTCTATATTTTTTGAATACTTAGCATGTTTTTTTTAAATAATAATAATTTTTAACTTCAATCAACAAAAATTTGAAATAATAATTTGGCAAAATTTTATTTTCATGTTAAGTGCAACAAGACTAATTATTAATTATAAACAAATTTCACCACTTTATTTTAATGGACTGAAAAGTTTTTTTTCCCTTTACTTACCTTTACATTTAATAAATAATTATTTTAATTTTATTTACATGAAAGTGAAAGAAAATTTTGTTGTTCATCATATTTTTAAAGTAAATTTTCGAGCCAAATATTTCAACTTTAAACTTTAACTGTTTGAGTTTTAGAAATGGGACTATTTAATTTAATAAGATAATTTCATAATTTTGAATGTACACTTTTAATCTCAATAACTAACAATTGTTTTTTCTTTAACAAACATAAAATTACAATTTTTATGTTAGAAAATAATTCATTTTATGTATCTAAAAAAATACAATTTTGAAATTAATTTGCAAAAATTGTTCAGTCGGCACAAAGGAATATTTTTAAGCATGCTATTAAATTTAAAATATTTGTTATTAAATATTGGATGTAAGGTTTTTAGGGAATCCTGTATGTGTAGTAGGGTTAAATATAAATTGTTATTTTATGATCGGTATACAATTTTATTATGTTTAATAAATTGACTAACTTTGTTTTAAAACTAAACGATTTTTTATACTACGTCAAAGTTGTTTTTAATAAATAAAAATTGATCTAAAATACACAAATCCCCATGTCTCAAACCATGTAGCTTTACTATTAATACAGTCTCTTTAATTTTGAAAAAGAGCATACATATGAAAAATCTGAAAGTAGTTATGAAAAATACTGGTCAGTGGAATGCAAAAGTTTGTTCTAAATCATACTACTTAGCAAAAAAATTCCATCAAGAGCACTCGTAGGTTTAGCAGTCGTGTGGCATCGAGTCGTAAAACAACAAATTAGTATACAAAATGACCACTTTATAAGATTATAAAAATATACTTAAAAGAGTATATGACCATTATTTCTACTAAGCAAATTCAACAATGCATTGTTTTTGTTATTTTTTTTTTATATTTATCATATTTTATTCAAGTTTGTTTTATACGTAAATTTTCCCCCTGCATAAAATCATGGCGATGTATTTATTAAACGAGTACACTTTGTTTATCCCTAACTAAAGTAAAATAAAAAGTTAAAAAAAGTGTTTCTATAATAATCTAAGTTTAATAATTCAAAACATGATGCAGTTACTTAAAATGAATTTAAATTAAAAAAAAAAAAGTTACTGCAAAAATGCAGTTTTACTGCAAAAATGTAGTTTTTTAAATGCAGTTACTTAAACTGAATTTAAATTTAAAAAAAAAAAAAAACAATATTTTCTTTAAATCGAAAATTTATTTTTTATCTTAATAAGGCATTAATATTAATGTATTACGACGCCTATCCAAGAATTATTTGTTTAGAAAACAAATTTTGTTTCTACACAAGTAAGAAATAAATTCTTTTAGATGATTAATATTTTTTGAAAACATTATGTATATTTGAAAAAAAACTAAGGGGGAGGGGAATTCTTTTTGGCCACAAAAGATTTCCCGTGCAACTACCCTTCAATAGATTTGTTGCCCTGTGATATATCTGATTAAAGAAAGAATGTGATCTGTACCGACGGTAGTTTGGGAGCGGTTCATGGAAAACCGCTCATATTTGTCATGTGTCTAAAGAATATGCAAGACGGTGAAGATATTATAAGTTGCTTGCCAGTCTCATTTTTCATTTTTCTTTTGTCTTGAGTTTCCGCCTTGCCATAAATCTGCCAGAGCTTTGAACTTCGTTAAGGTAATTTAATTTTTTTGGTATATTTTCTGCGAAAAATAAAAATATTCCTTGCGCGTAAAGATAATATGCAAGACAATGATCATTTTATATGTTGCTCCTATTTCTCTCTTTTTTTAAACATTAAGGGGATAGATTACCTTTTAAATTCCACTAAAATTAGAGTTCGTTTTTTATATGCATATTGTTTATAAATGTAAACAGAAAAAAATGAACAACATGGTTTATTTTTTAAATTCGTAGGAAAATAATTGACACAGAATTATAAATTATTTGCGAAAACAAAAATTAATAAAACCGCAGTCTTTCGCCATTTACAAGAATATGAAATTTTCTTCATAAATTATGCATAATTTAATAGCATTTCTAATTATCTGATTAAAAATGATATAATTTAATTATGAATCAAAATGCAATTATGGTCGTTAATGATTAATGATATTATATTAGACAAATAAGGCCAATAACTTCAATATGCAAATTCAAAATATATTTACACACCTCTTCGAACATTAATCATGTTTTATGTAATGATTACAAAATTTTCTCATTAGTTATGTGTGAGAAAGTACAAGACCGCATTATAGCGTCTTAAGATTGGTTTTTCTTTTTATTAATTGCAGTGTCATATCGAGGCCTCCGTGGCCGAATGGTTAAAACAGCACTCCGCTAGTCGCTTGCGAGTGTAGGAGGTTGTGGGTTCGAATCCCGTGGGCTTGTCTAAGCACTCTTTGTGAGGAGCTCCTGGTTGTATTTATCTTGTGATGTAAAATTTCCTTGTGCTATCTAGTCCCTGTATATTGACAATTACTTATAAGCTGGCTTTCATGTTCAGCACACAGTTTAGCATTGTTGTTGTTGTTCAATAAATACTGTAAAAAATAGGAATAATTCAGTTTATCTACTAGCTTAAGGTCTACTCTCTGTAGTATATGTTAATTCTATGTTTTTATGCAAGCGATTCGCAAAATATGCACACCAATATAACCTGTTATATTAATAATGTTATAAAAATCTTGTTTATTTTTTCTGTTTTATTTTATTTGTTTATTTTTTGCTTGTGAGGGGTGGGGGTGGGAGGTGATTAATATTTATTTGATATACATTAGAATTAATAATGGATTCTAACGCCTCAAATTTCGTTTTACTCTATTTTTATTTGCCCTGTCAAATTTAATAAATCTAAGAATAACTGCATTTAGCTACTAACTGAAGTGTGTTTGCGTATGTCATTTGCATATTCTTAAATATACAGCCGTTTTGCCAAGTTTACAAACGAACAGAACTTATTTGAGTTTTTTTTTTTTTTTTTAATCAAAACTTTCCTTTATTTTTTTATTGTTGTATACTTAATAAACTGTTTTATTTTTCATACATTTTTAAATGAGATTTTTCTATTATTGTTTACACATGTGTGTGTGTTTCATTATCTATTCACAATCAAAACTAATTATATCATTGTAAAAGCTAAACTCTCATTTTATATAAACGACTGATATACAAACAAATAGTATCTGATTTAGGTTTAGCTTTAAAAGTAAACAGAACTGATAATCAAAAACAAAGAATTTCTCTGCATTCGCATTAAAAATGAATATTTGCCAAAATTCCTTCTATAACACTTCTCAAACAAAAAGAAATAAGGAAGACCCAGTATCGCTTATCTTTTTCTCTGGCTGCACAACAGCTAAACTTGCAGCACAATCAGTAAAACGCCTAGAGCTTCTTTGATCGTAAAACACAGAAAGGGAGAAAAAAAGTTACTATCAATTCAAACTCCAAAAATTGTTGGAAATTGTTTACGGAAAAATATTTCCGTTGGTTTTACGGTTAGTTTAATTGAAGGCAAGATAGTGTTATTACATTTTCTCCCGGAAGATCAAAAAGTAAAACAGAATTTATGCTTGCTTTTCAAAATTAAGTTCTCTTTTTTCCTTTTTAATTTCAAAGCTAATTTATTTTTCGATAAGACTTGAGCGGGTACCCCTGTAGTTAAATAGAAAATTTCTTATCTGTAACTGCAGTTAACTTCAGTTACTATTAGTTGGGTTGGCTTACACATTTATTTGTGAGCTAAGAAAAAAATATAATGAAAAAAAAAATGCAGCACTGTTTATTTTCCTAATTGTTTTCCTTGTGTAAAAAAAAAGATTATTTTTAAATTCCAATGTTAATTACCGTAAATATAAAAGACGGCATAAGTGTTTTTGCATTTACAAGAATTTCGGTTTTAAAAAAATGCTATTTTTTTATCGCAGAGAAATTTAAAACTAAAATGAAAAATATACTTTCGTGAAAATATTTTAAAAAAAAGTATTCCATGAGACAGAAAAAAATATTTATGCATGTTTAATTACTTTAGATAACAAGTTGTAATGTTTAATATTTTAAATGTTTTTTCTTTTTTCTTTTTTTCCAGAATCGTTTTTTAAATTATAAATTTTTAAATGGGAATTTAAATTAAAAGCATGCAGCAAAATTCAGCCAAACGAATAATAAATCACTTTTCAGATATTTGACAATAAAATAAGTTATGTTTGTTCAAGTTATGTTTTGTAAAGTCACTGTCATTTTTTCTTTTTATGCATTTCATATTTTATAAGACTGATAAAGGCAGTTAAATAAGTACATTTTTACCCAATCTTGTGTCAGAAAGAGATATTTTGTACAATTAATCCCTTTTTTCATATGTGCATACATTTCTTATGTATTATATATGTATATATATATATATATATGTAATGATAAAAAAAAATTCGACTCAACCCTTAAGTAATTGTTTCCAAATTCTTATAATAATTAAAACTTTTCTTTTCCTTTTATAACATTTTAACATATTTATTTTAATTTCTTACCTTTAATGAACATTTCCTTTATGTTATTTTTTCTAAAAAAAACCTTAATCTATCAATGCAATCCTCTTCCGAAAATTCTATTACTTATATGTATTCTTTTATCTGGTGCATAATATCTTTGTATTGCCTTTTGATTACTCACAATTCCCTTCTAAATGAGGATTATTTTAAATATTCTTAATTAAGATAATCTTCCGACGGTCTAAGATAACTCTTTTTTTTCTTTTTAAAAATCTTTCGTATTGTTTGAAATCACTATTTCGAAAAAAGTAATTTTCAACTTAGAACTTAGCTCCCAAATCATGTGTTTTTTTACAGAGTTTGATAAAACCTTTTTACATTGGTTTCGAAGTGATATTTCCACGTTTTTCCTTGTGCTAATAAAACTACTGTCAGCTGGTGAGAAGAATTTATCTGGTAAAGTTCTATGCTAAATAACATATTTTATTTATGACGGCTGCATCTTAAGACGCCACACTACTGACTGAAAAATACCCGGATGATAATGTAATGTCTATAGGGGCGTTCTTTTCACGTTTATTGCTCAAATTTTAATATTTTGGCGAGATTTCTCTTATATAGGATAGCTGAGGACGATTTTTACTTTACTTTTTCGATTTTGGTTTCAGAATTTTTTTTTAATTCTTTAACTTTCAGAACCGGTTTGAACTGGTTACGAAACTGAAATTAATAAAAAGATTACAACAACGTTATATAAAAAGATTACAACAAAAATCGAAAAAGTAAAAACTAGCCTGGTTATGGATCATCCTCAAATATCTTCTGCAAAAGCAAATATGTAAAAATATTAAAATTTGAGCGAGATATTTGAAAAGAACGCCCCCACAGACTTTACATTATCATCCGGGTCTTCTTCAATCAGTAGTGTCGGCTCTTAAATCTTGAGTGTAATTGTTTTCCTGTGAAGTGGAATATAAGTAAATGTGCTTAGAAATATTCAAAGCTTCTGTTTTCTTTAAGTGGAAAACATGTCAAAAGGTACTTATTTGTTGTTTTACGACCCGGTGCCCACACATCGTCTTGCGTCCGCATGGTTTAAAACCAGAGGATATGCGTACTTTAGATCAATTTTTTTATTAAAAACAACTTCGATGAAATATAAAAAAAATAGTTTTAAAACAAATTTAGTAAATTTACTCAACATAATAAAATTTGATACACACCATAAAATAATAATTTATATTTAGCCTTACTACACATACCTTCCTAACCGTTCATCCAATATTTAACAACAAAGGTTTTAAATTTAATAGCATGCTTAAAAATATTCCTTTATACTAATTAAACAATTTTTGCAAATTTATTTCAAAATTATATTTTTTTAATATATAAAATGAATTATTTTCTAACATAAAAATTGTAATTTTATGTTTGTTAAAGAAAAAATTGTTCGTTAGTTAATGAGATTAAAACTGTACATTCTTAAATTATAACTACATTAATTAAAATGTTACTTAATTTAATTAAAATTCAATACATCATCTTTTAAATTAAATAAGTAATTTCTATAAACTGAAACAGTTAAAGTTTAATGCGGATATATTAGGCTCGAAATTTTGCCTTACAAATACGAAGAACAATTAAATTTTCTTTTTATTTAATGTAAATAAAATTAAAATAATTATTTATTTAATACAAAGATAAGTAAAGGGGAAAAAACATTTTAGGCCATTGAAAGAAAGTGAAGAACTTTGTTTATACTTAATAATTAGGACTGTTGCACTTAACATGAAAATAAAATTCTGCCAATTTATTCTTGTATATTTTTTTGCATCAATTAAAGAAAAAATTACTTTAAAAGCTTGCTAACCAGGCAACCAATATAGAAACATTCTACTTAAAGATAACAATATTCGATTATTAAAATAAATATAAATGATAAAATACGTTTATCAAAAAAATATAAATAATAAAACATGTTTATAAAAAAAATATATAAATAATAAAATATGGTTACCACTTTTGTAGCTTGGAAATACATAATTTAATTTTTTTTTTATCTCACTGTTTTTATTAAAAACATCTGCACGATTTTTATTTAAAAAATAATTGATTAAATAGCCTAAATGTATTTAATTTTCTATTTTTTTTAATATGATAATAAATTTTTTTAAATAAAAATCTCGACACTTTTTACCAAATCGAAATACTTCTCTCAAAACAGCAAAATTTAAGTCTGTGTTAAATAAAATTAACAAAGGATTATGTACTACCTCGTGCGGTATTTCAATTTTCTGAATCATTAATTTTATATGCGGTTAAAATGCTCCGTTGTAAATTAAACGATGTTTATGGAAATATTTAATAATAACTAATGGCTTTATAAAACTATGCAGAAGTATATGAAATGCCTCCAATTTTAAAATCAACAATACAATTATGTATTAAAGTACACTCGAAATTTAACCTCACAAATCTAACAAATTAATGCATCTAATTCTTTCAACTTAAAAATGTACGCGTATATTGTGGTTAATGGTCATATTTATAAAATCACATAATTATAATTATAATTATTATTATAATTATTGTTATTAAATAGGATGTATCTAAACTCTTGGGCAAAACATTAAGGGGTGATAGTACACAGAAAGACAAACAATATTAAATAGGAAACTAAGGGTCCCAAACGTTTTTCGAAGGATATAGGTGCCATTGAAGTTTAGGGTCCAAATTTCAAATAAACATAAAAACGGTAAAATTGGTCGATTGATTTGCGGTTTTCACTAACACTATTTGTTCTGTTATTAATTTCTTGAAAATAAATTATAAAGGTAAATTTCCGGTAAAATGCCTATAGAGGAAGCTTTAGACTTACTATTATTATTATTATTATTATTATTATTATTATTATTATTATTATTATTATTATTATTATATAGGGTGTATCTAAACTTTTGGCCAAAACTTTAGGTGGTGATAGTACACAGAAATCCAAACAATATTAAATAGGAAACTAAGGGTTCCAAACGTTTTCCGAAGAAGATAGGCGCCATTGAAGTTTATTTCAAATAAACATAAAAAATGGAAATGATTTGCGGTTTTCACTAAAACTATTCGTTCTGTTATTATTTTCTTGAAAATAAATTATAAAGGTAAATTTCCGGTAAAATGCCGATAGAGGAAGCTTTAGACTTAGGAGTAAAAAACAACTATTTTTGCGGTTATTTTTCCATCTCATTAAATGATTTCGGGAGCTTAGATTTAAACTTAAATTTTGAGCTCAAAATGGGATTAGTTTGGAGTGGTTAAGTAGCGTAAACTAAACTGTGTTCAGATGTTCAAATTTCAAATGATTATAATAAATGGAAAAAATGTCGATTCATTTGCGGTTTTTGCTAAAACTACTCTTTAAATCAGTATTTTCTTAAAAATAAATTTTAAAGATAAATTTCAAAAAATGCTGATGGAGGTCGCTTTACACTTTGGCGTAACGTACAACTATTTTTAACCGTTATTATTATTTTTTTAATCTCATTAAATGCTTTCGAAAGCTTAAACTTAAGAGCTCAAAATCTGAATCGTTGGGAGAAATTAAGTAACGCAAAATTGAACTGTGTTCAAGGGTGGGAGTAAAATTATATTTCTGAACGTAGTTTAATTTGTGCTTCTTAACCCCTTCCAGCGATTCAGAATTTGAGCTCAAAATTTAAGTTTATGACTAAGCTTTTGCAAGCATTTAATTAGATACAAAAAATAACGGTTAAAATTTGTTGTAGGTTACTCTTAAATTTAATTAAATTAAATCGAAATTTTTTAAATTTATTTTTAAAATATATTTTCAAGAATATACTGACATAAAAATAGCTTTAGCGAAAACTGCAAACAAATCGACCAATTTTTCCGTTTTTTTTTTTTTTTTTTTTTTTTTTTTTTTTTTTAATAAATTATTTGAAATTTGAACCTTCTCCACCCCCTTGAACACAGTTCAGCTTGCGCTACTTAACAACTTCCAAAGATTCAGATTTTGAGCTCAAAATTTAAGTTTATGTCTAAGCTTCTAAAAAAATTTAATGAGATGCAAAAAATAATGGCCCAAAAGAATTCCGCTCCCCGTTGTTTTCTTTCAAAGATACATAATGTTTTCAAAAAATATTAATCATCCAAAAGAATTTATTTTTTATTTTTGTAAAAACAAAATTGGTTTTCTAAACAAATAATTCTTGGATATGCAAATAATAACAAATAATTCTTGGATAAATAGTGACATTAATGACTTATTAAAATTACAAATTTATTTTCAATTTAAATAAATTATTTTTTTATTTAAATTTAGTTTAAGTAATTGCATAATGTTTTTAATTATTAGACTTAGATTATTACAGAAACACTTTATTTAACTTTATATTTTACTATAAAGACTTTGTACTTTATCTCGACTCTGAGCCCTAACGGACACGTGTTGGTTTAGCTGATGAAGAGCTGTTATTGTTGTAGCTCGAAGCGAGTGATACATTATTTTTCATTTTATGGTGATTTTACAAAGTGTTTTAGTTTAATTATATTATCTAATCATTTAACAGAATAAAACATTTTTCTGTTTATTAATTTTATTCTATTAATTTGACTTAAAAAAGTTGGAAATTTCATGTCAAACGAAGCAAATGGTTTGCATTCGCACTATAACAAAGTTTTAAAAATGTACAGATCTTGGTGCAATAGTAGAAAGTACATCGGATACAGTATAGAGGCCGAAATATTTTGTGTCTCCCTATATATACTATCTGATTCCAATCATTCAGGAAGTAACTTGTAGTAAATCTCAGCAACGCGTATCAATTTCATAAAATGATGTATGTTTAATAGTATTAAAATGCGCTAAAAAAGTGTCCATCAATAACTTTGTGCAGTGGAAAACGTTTGTGTGACCCTGTAAATTAATAACAAATATTCTTTGCAAAATAGATTGGAGAGAATGCATTTTAAGCAGATATATCATGGATGCATATCAATTCGATTATGTTCGAAAGACTAACAAATCATTAAAATGCAATTGAAATTGTTTTTTCCGATTGCCCATAATGTAACGGAATGCTTTTGATTGTCCCTTTAAAACTTAAAATCCCTAACTACTAAACTGATGCATATGATTTTATAAAAAAATTGAAATGACTGTGTAAAAAATTATGTATAAATTTTATATTTTTAATTTCAAACGAATCGGTTAGGTAGTTTTTCGTTTGTTATATGCGGACAGATGGACAGACAGAACGAAGACTATAGGGGCCACATATTTGTATACTTATGAATGCACCTAAAAAGAGGCTATTTTTTTAATATTTCATCAAAGTAGTTTTTGATAAATTAAAGCTATTTCTATTAAAATTGATCTGACTTCCTCAAGTCTCAAAAAATACGGATGCAAAGAAAAGTGTGTAGCTTTATATTAATATATAGCTCTTGAATTGTGAAAAAATGCAGTTATATATTATATTATATATATATATATATATATAATTTACAAGAAAAAAGAAGAGCATCACTTATCTTAATATGGATATCTCGGGGCTACAGTCGTCTTTAAATACGTTTTATTTCTTGAAAGACAGAACTTACATTTAGAACACTAACTCACTCTCACAAAACATACATAATTCTCAATGCGCACGCCGCCAACACAAGACATGAACTCACAGTTCACAACCAAATTTAGAATTTTTTGAACATCACTAAGAATAGAATGTTTTTTTTAATAGAAAAAGTGTGTTGCCAGATTTTTTAAGACGAAAAATATTACAATGACATTTTTAATTTAGCAGAGCTCAGGTCACGTGACGACTGGCAGTCTATTTTTTTTCTTTTTAGCACTTTCCAACAAAGTTGAAAAGTGCTTATGCGTTCGGTTTGTCTGTCCGTCTGTCCGTCTGTCCGCGCTCTAACTCACTTAAATATACTCATATTGCCATGAAATTTTAGGAAGTTATTGACGGTTATCCTAGTACGAACCCTATTGAAAACGAAGTTTCTACCATAATTAGTTTATCTACAGGAATAATCAAAAGTTTCCCATTACATTAAGGCCTGTGGGGTAAAATCGTTTCAAAGGCGTTTTAAAGATGTAACACCCTGTCAAACATATTAAAATTTACATGCACTTAAGAGGTGCACTAAAATATGCATTCTATAAAATATGCGGTAAAAATATAGTTATTATTCCTTTACAGGGCCGCACAAAATAATTCCGTTGGATAATTAAAGGGGGGGGGATAGTGTGCGACATTTTAAAAATATATTAAATTGCTTCATGTATAACAAAATGGATACATGCCACAAAGCCTTAATATAAATTATACGATACTGTCTTACATAATATCAAGTACATTGCGTTTACAGGGACACACAAAAGATTTCAAGTAGTATATTCCTTCCGACGGACTGTATATGTTTCCGATGATGGCTGATGGATGGATGTAAGGCATTTTTATTATGATATACGCATTTAAGGTTCACTAAATCTTTGTACATTATAAGAGTGTGTATAAATGTTATAGTTTATATACAGGGCTATCCAAAAGAGCTCGCCAACGTTACTGAGTATGAGCGTAAATTACTTAAAGGTGGTTCTTAAATAAGGTATACATTTTTACGTTCAACTGCATTCAATTAACAGAGAAATGTTTGTAGAATATAAATAAAATGATATATAGGACCTCGCGAAAAATTGTGTACATGGACACCTATGAATAATAATTTATAACAATGTGATTTCAGTTGTTTTAAGAGTGTTTTAGTTTAAAATGAATTTTAGCTTCTTACTAACGTTTGATAAAGGTACAAGGCAAACTATAGGGCTGAACAAAATTTTCCAGTATGTTTCCCATTTTTTACTACAAATTACTCAAAAAGAAATTTTAATCTTTTTTCTTGATAAACTAAATTTTCCCATTTTATAAAATGTATATCAACTGACGGATGAAATACAGGGCTGTTCAAAAGTATTGGAATATGTATTTGGCTATATATCCTTATTTCCCTAATTAACGAAGTTTTGTTAAAGATTTCATGAAGTGTCGAAAAGTGCTTCAAAATCTGTGCTTAACGTATAATCTTTCTTACTTGTTTTTTTTCTTTGGAATGCACGTGTTACATAAATATATTATTGCCTCCAGTAGTCTTATAAAATAGTAAATGCATAAAAAGAAAAAGTAAAGCCACCATTACAAATATATGTAATATGTAATAATATTTTTGTCTTTTTGAAATAATTTTAATTGCCATTGCATAGACTGGAATGAAAAATGTTTTTTAGTTGTACATTTAGAAAGATATGATACAAAAATAAATAAATAATTAATTTAAAATTATGCCAAGAATATTTTTTAGGCATTCTGACTGTTATAAATACTACTATTAACAATTACCTAAATGTGTAAGAACATACATTTTTACTGTATTGATTTTATTTAAATATAATATTTGTTTTAAAAAAATTCAACTTTTTGAATAACCTTTAATTATTTTATCGTTTAATGTGAAAAGTGATTTATAATTCGCTTCGTTGAATTTTTTTTTCATATTTTTTTATTTGGATACTCTTTAAAAATTTATAATTTGAAAAACCTTTCTGAAAACGAAAAAAAAAAACATTTAATATATTATGTATTACAACTTGTTATCAAAAGTAATTAAACACACATAATACATTTTTTCTATCACATTGAATATAATTTTTTAATGTTTACACTAAAGTATATTTTTCATTTTGGTTTTAAATAGCTCAGCGATAAAAAAGAGAGCAGTTTCTAAAACCCACATTCTTTTAAATGCAAAAACACTTATGTTGTCTTTTATAGTTACGGTAATTAACAGTAGAATTTAAAAAGAATCTTTTTTTACACCGGGGAAACAATTAGGAAAATAAACAGTGCTGCAATTTTTTACGTATATTTTTTTTCTTAGTTCACAAATGAATGTGTAAACCAACCCAACTAGTAGTAACTGAAGTTAACTGCAGTTACAGATAAGAAAATTTTTATTTAACTACAGGGGTACCCGCTCACATCTTATCGAAAAATAAATTAGCTTTGAAATTAAAAAGGAAAAAAAAAAAGAACTTCATTTTAAAAGCAAGCATAAATTCTATTTAAGTTTTTCAACTTCCGGGAGAAAATATATTAGCACTATCTTGCCTTCATTTAAACTAACCGTAAAACCAACGGAAATATCTTTCCGTAAACAATTTCTAACAATTTTTGGAGTTTGAATTGATAGTAACTTTTTTTCCCTTTCTGTGTTTTACGATCAAAGAAGCTCCAGGCGTTTTACTGATTAAGCTGCAAGTTTAGCTGTTGTGCAGCTAGAGAAAAAGATAAGCGTTACTTGGTCTTCCTTATTACTTTTTGTTTGAAAAGTATTATATAATGGATTTTGGCAAATATTCACCTTTAATGCAAATGTAGAGAAATTCTTTGTTTTTGATTATCAATTCTGATTACTTTTAAGGCTAAACCTAAACCATATACCGTTTGTTTGTATATCAGTCCTTTATAGTAAATGAGAGTTTAGCTTTTGTCATGACATAATTATTTTGATTGTAAATAGATTACGAAACACACACCGACTTGTGCAAACAATGAAATCAAAATCTCATTTAAAAATATATGAAAAATAAAACAGTTTTTTTAACTATACAACAACAAAAGAATTAAGAAAAGTTTTGATTAAAGAGTTTTAATTAATTTCTGTTCACGTGTAAACTTGCAAACCACTTGTATATCTAAAAAAATGCATATACGATACACAAAATGCTTTAGTTAATGCTAAAATGAGTTATTCCTAAATTTTTTTAATTTGCCAGAGCAAATAGTAGCAAAACAAAACCAAACATGAGTTAATAGAATCCATTAATAATTATGATCTGAAATATTAATAATTATGAATGAAATATTTCACTGATGTTCAAAAACCTTTATGAAAAGGTCAGTCAGAAATAAAACGAACTCATAATTTGTTATTTCTGATTGATCTGGCAAATTTGTTAAATTTGCCAGAGCAAATAGTAAAAAAGCAAAACCAAACTTGAGTTAATAGAATCCATTAATAATTATGATCTGAAATATTAATAATTATGAATGAAATATTTCCCTGATGTTCAAAAAACTTTATGAAAAGGTCAATCAGAAATAAAATGAACTCATATATTTTATTAAAAAGTTACGATAAATAACGTAAGCTATTCAAAAAAAAAAAAAAAAATTAAACTATCGTTTTCTTTATGATTTAAATATTTTCGTCATTTATCTTATTTTAATCTGTATATATATCTTTATGAATTATAGAGAATTTTGGACAGAAATTAACAGAGATTATTTTATTTATTATTATTTAGTAAAATTAAAAAATTATTTAAAACTGTTTGATGAATTTGCGGTAGTTTTTTACTGCCAGGATAACAATAAAAGAAAATAAAATAAAAATCTATTTTTACAAGGGTTAAACATTTCGTCTGAATACCGAAATATACAAAATGCAGATATTGTAAAATACTGAATAAAAACCTGATTGTACCAAAATAAAATAAGTTTCATTTTTTTAAAGACAAGAATCTTTTACGAACCTCTTGAAAAAAATTCCTCTGTACATAAAACTGAAATCAGAGTATCTTCTAAAAAAAGTTCAACATTATCTTTTCTGAGGTTTTTTCGCCTTGTTATCGCGGATATATAAAATGAAGTTAAGACTAACGGCATCACTGAGATATAAACTCTGCTACCTCTGGGATAAAATGTATTTTTTTGTGTTTTTAAGATATAAAATGACTAAAAAAACATGAAACTTACAACTAATACACTATTTGTATCTGTGTTTAGAAGTGAAATGAAAACGCATATACTCTTAATCATTAATAAATGTTGAAGTAGAATAATTACAATAGATTAATTGAAGCTTCATTAACCACAGTTTTATAAATTGTTTAAACGTAAGTCATTACATTGTATTGCGATTTTAAATCCTGTAATAATATTCAAACACATAAACAACACCTGATTTAGTATCGTTCGGATTTTACACTTCATTTTCAATAATCCATTCTTTGCTGGAGCTAAAATAGTACTAAAAACACTCATTTATTTGTTTTACACAAACGAAATATTTTCATAGAAGACAGAAATAAGAAATTTTTCGAAATTGATACTTTTAAAAACCAGGTAATTTAGGTTCACAACTAGCAATCTAAAATGATATATACTCTTATAGCATTAATTTAAATATCAGGAACCTAAATAGCAAATTCACAAATTTAATGTCTTTAAGCAAGTTAATGATATACAAATGCCTGAAAACATTTTATTGTGGAGATTGGAATTGAATATGAAATCGTCATAAACAGTATTTTGGATACTGAGGAGAAACAAAATGCCAAAGGTTTTTTTTTTTTATCATATGTCAACCGGCGTTGTTATCATTGGTATTTTTTTAATTAAAAAACAAGTAAAAAAATGTATGATAAATAGATAAAAATTGCAATGTTCACATCTGCCCCATATTCACAATCACGAGTCCCTACTGAAACGTCTGTGTTGCGTGGTGTTTTTCGAGTATGTCCCAGTCTGTCTTATATTTGATTCAAAGTTATTAGAAATATATGCATGCATTTTTTGTTGTGCAAGAGGAGTGAAAAACATTGCACTAATAGTTTTACAATTAAAAACTTACGCTATTCATTTTTTCACAATCGTTTTCTTTATAGTATATATATTTTCGCTAATTGTCTTATTTTACTATGTATATATTTCTTGATGAATCACAGAATATTTTGGGCAGAAATTAACAGAGGTTACTTTATTTATTAATTTTTAGTAGAATTTATATTTTTTAGTGTTTTAGTAAAAATTCTTTATGCTCTTTAAAAAGTTTGCAGTAGTATTTTATTACCAGGCTAACAATAAACAGAAAACAAATAAAAGAGTAATCTATTTTTACGAGCATTCAATATTTCATCTGAATAAATAAAATATACAAAATGTAGATAATGTAAAATACTGAATAAAAACCAGATTGTTCCAAATAAAATAAGTTTCATTTTATTTTTAAAGGACAAGAATTCTTTACGAACCTCTTGAAAAAATTCTTCAGTACATAAAAATGAAATTGAAGTATCTTCTAAAAAAAGTTCAATATTATCTTTTCCAAAGTTTTTTCTCCTTGTTATCACGGATTTATAAAATGAAGTTAAGTCTAACAGCATCACCTATCGATAAACTCTGCTACCTCTGAGATAAAATCTATTTTCCATGTTTTTAAGATATAAAATAACTAAAAGAATCATAAAACTTACAACTAATACACTATTTGTATCTGTGTTTGAAACTGATATAAGAACTTATATACTCTTAAAAATTAATAAATACTGAAGTAGATTAATTGAAGTTTCATTTACTGTAGTCTTATAAATTGTTTAAACTTAAATCAGTCTGATGTATAGCGCCTTTAAAATCTGAAATAATGCTCAAGGAAAAATTTAAATCGTGATTTTGTATAGTTCAGTTTTTACACTTAATTTTCTTTAACGTCTTCATTTCTGAATTTAAAATAATACTACAAATACTCTTTTATTGGTATTTAACAAACAAAACAAATTTACAGATGACAGAAAAAAATCCGAAATTGATACTTTAGGTGACTAGTGATTTAGCTTCACGAATAGTGATGTAAAATTAAAATTCCCCATCAATCATTAATTTTATTATTTACTACCATTACAATTATCTACAATCATTAATTTAATTATCTACCTAAATTAGCTGAGTCATGGATTTAGGATCTATAAACAGTATTATGGTTACTGAGTGGAAACAAAATGTCAAAGAGCTGAATGTTTTTGTTTGTTTGATTGTTTGTTTGTTTACTATTTCGAAAATAATTGTTGCTCTCGGTAGAGAATCGGGAAATCTCAAATATATCTGAATTTTTTTATTGGTTGAATTGCGCAACTTAATTTATAATATTCTTGTTCTGATTCGTCAAATTTTAATCTCCAAAAATGGAATACTTCTGTTGCCACGGTGACAAAAAGAGTCATAAAAACATTAAAAAAATTAATAAATTGAAAACAAGTTGTGATAAAAATTTCAAACAAATTTCATTAAAAGGTGCATTTTTTTCTTTAAGCATTTTTGTAAAAATTTAAAACGTGTCATACTTAAAAGTTTAAAAATTTGCAGATCTGAAATTTTTAAAACTGTAATTTTATTTCAAAGTTGTTTGTGATGGATCAAGCAATATTAATGTTTATTCCATGTCGTACGTAATATGAGGCATTTAGAAGCCATTAAAAGTTTCAGCCACCATCATCCATAAATGTCCTTCCATTCTTGATCTTGATTTTTGGGAAGCTTACCACATCATAAAAAATTCTCACTCCTTAGTCAATGACTTATCTAGTACTCCTTATTTTCCAAGTATTTGGAAATCTTTAATTTAATACTTTTTTTTCACTCGCTTTTTGGTTTTTGTTTTGCTTGTTCTCCGATAGATTTCGCTACTTGTCCACCCATTGGTTTTGGCTGCTTTCTTCTCATTGGTTGATTTTCTTTAGGCGGGATTGTTTCCTGCGTCTCTCTCTCTCTCTTTGCTCAGTTTTGCTATTTTTAGCTCGCTGAGTTTTGCACTGATGAAGAATCCTCGATAGTAGATTCGAAATATCTATTTGATACCTTCTCATACTTTATTTGTGCATTTATATTCGTTGGTTTTCAATCTTTCAACGTTTAGAAGCCAGTCTGATTAACTCCATAAAATAACAATGCAAATTTTAAACAGTTAAAGTTGCTTTCTATTAACTACAGTTTATTATTATTATTATTATCATTGGTCTAGGAATATTAATGTTTAATGCACGGCCTACGTAATATATGACTCGTTATATTAATAATAAAAATGATGTTTATTATTATAATTTATTTAAATGTAGAATTTATTTATAAGTCTTTATATTTTTAGTCTTTGAAAATATCATCTTCCAAATAGTCATTGTAATTTTTTAAATTACATTTATTATTCCCACCTGTAACTTTCGTACAAATTAGCTAACGTTTCAGAAGACGAGCCAACTTTAATTATGAGAACATAAAAATGAAGTTCTACATTGCATTATTTTCAACACACATTGCTTTTCTTTATCATATGTCAACAAGTGCTGTTACTGTTGAAAAAGAAAAGGAAAAGGAAAAAGAAAAAGAAAAAAGAGATAATTAGTAAAAATCGCAATGTTCACATCTGCCCGACCTTTGCTGTTCCTATAGGCCTCACTCTCTCTTATATTTGATTCAACGTTATTTATATATATATGCATGCAGATTTTTATATTGTGAAATAGGAGAGGACTGCATTCAAAATTTTACAATAAATAAATAAATAGAAAATAAGCTATTTATTTTTTTATAATCTTTTTCTTTATAGTTTATATATTTTTGTCAATTATTATTTTTACTATGTTTATATTTCTTTATGAATCACAGAGCATTTTGGACCGAGATTAACAAAATTTATTTTATTTATTAATATTTAGTAGAATTTAAAAACTACTTTATGTTTTTTTGAGAAATTTGTAGTTGTATTTTACTGCTAGGCTAAAAATAAACAGCAATAAATAAATAAATAAATGAGAGAAAAATGTATTTTTACGAGGGTTCAATATTTCGTCACAATAACTAAATATACAAAATGTAGATATTCTAAAATACTGGATAAAACCCTGCTTGTACCAAATAACGTAAGTTTCACTTTACTTTTTAAGGCAAGTATCCTTTACGAACATCTTGCAAAATAATCATCTGTACATAAAAAAAGAAATTGAAGTACCTTCTAAAAAAGGTCAATATTATCTTTTCCGAAGTTTTGTCGCCTTGTTATCACAGATATATCAAATGAAGTTATAACTAACGGCATTAATGAGAGATAAACTCTGCTACCTCCAAGATAAAATCTATTTTTCGTGTTTTTAATATGTATAACAACTAAAAGAAACATAATATTTAAAACTGATACACTATTTGTATGTGTGCTTGAAAGTAACATAAAAAAAAATGTATTCTTAAAATTTAATAAATATGAAAGTAGATTAAAACTGCTGTTGCTAGCGAATCTTCCTTTAATTTTAATATTTTTGAACGATTTTTTTTAAAGGCTAGTTTTTAGTTTTTAATTTTGATTATACATATATATTTTTACATTAGGAAAGTTTCAATTTCAGAACCGTATCAATCCGTTTTGCAAAAGTGAAGTAATATTTTAATATATAAAATCGAAATTGAATAAGTAAAAACTAGTTCGGTTGCAGATAGTCCTCAGATATATTATGCAAAAAAATAATGCAAAAATATTAACATTTCAGTGAGATATTTGACAATAACGCACCCAAAGACTTAACATTATCACCCTAGTCTTTTTGTGTGACTAATGTAGGCTCTTAAAGCATCAATTTAATTATTATGCGGCTAAATTAATACAATCACAATTTTAAGGCCTTTAAGCAAGTTAATGATATACAAATCCTTAAGCCATTTTATTGTGAGGATTTTAGTTTAATAATAGTGAAATTGTCTTAATTTCTTCATCGTACCGACTTGAAGTATATTGCGATTTCAGATTGAAATAACATTTATTTCATGAATAAATCAGAAAAAAATTGTCACTTGTTTGTTTGAGCTATTAAAATAAATAACATTCAGCTACTAAGAAATGAAGTAAAAAATGACATATTCACATATTTTTCAATATATCTCACAAGTTTTTATGAGGAAAAGAGTAGAGGTTCACACGTATATTTGAATGCAATATTTGAGTATAATAGACTTCGCTTTATTTTATCGCAAATAATTATGTTGAGGTTTGTGGTTTAATAAAACCATAAAAACAAATAGAATACCTTTATAATTAATCGGAAAACTATTTCTACAAAAGTTTGGCGCCCGTTGTTCTAACCGTTCGGAGTTTTTGTTGCTTTCTTCGAACCTTGTATAAATACGAGTTAGGTTGCCTTAGAAAGACCCTTACGGACCTCCCGTGTCCTTAATCCCACGTGCAAATAATTAACCGACAAAAATAACACATCAACATTACGCCAAAAGTTTGGTGTCGACTTATATACGGTTTTATACAATAATTAATCCAATATTTCTTCGTTGAATAAATTAGAATACGCGTCGATCATGTATGTATTAAACACCTCTGCGCTCAGTAATCCATTCTTTGAATTATTTTACTCAGGGTATCTTAGTTATAAAATGTTAAATTGGATTCTACCGTACACTATTAAAATATTTGCTCTAGTTTGAACCAGATTTTGGTGCTCAAAGCTGCCACCATAAGATGACTAAATCTCGTACCAAAATTTGGAGCTTTTTATTTCAACCTCGTTCCAACTATTGGAATTATGCTTCAACAGCTACAAATATTTGGTCAGTATTTCACCATCTTACAGTAGCAGCTAATGAGCCCGAGATTTGGTTTAAACTAGGACAAGATTTTTAACTGTACCCTAATAGCATGCATGATCGCAGTGACGTCACAGTGACGTCACGGTGAGTCACTTTGGTCGCATCACATCTGTGACCAAAATGCCACCACTCAGTGACGTCACATTGTGACTGAGATGTGACTTCCTTAAAAATCTGTAGAAATTTATAAATATCCTTTAAAACATGTTACTTACTTTAAAAAACATGTTTCTGGCAATTTAAATATCGTCCCTTTTGTCATAGTTTCGTCACAATGTTAATGTCAAATTAGTCACAAATGACACATTTTTCACAAATTTGTCACATTGTGACCACTTTGTGAAACGTCACAAAAGAGCTCTAAAACGGCCATAACGACTTCACATTTTAGTCACTGTGACTTCACATCGACGTCACGTGACGTCACATCGACAATCGATGGTCACAAAGTCACAATGTGACTTCAAAAGGACGTTGCAGTGACGTCACCATGCTTTACGGGTATAGTCGGGCTTTACACAGACACCAGTAACAAAATATGTATGCATTGAATGATTGAAGTCTTGTTCTTTTACATATACTACTAATTAGAAAAGTTTATAATCACTACAAAAAAACATCATTAATATGTGGAAAGGTGTGTAAATAGCTTTTGAATTCTGTTATTGAAGTTAATGGCCGTATATTTCTAATGCAAAAATATAATTCATGATTAGAGACCATAATTGTATCTTATTTCACAAATAAATTCCATCATTATTTTAAATCAGATAGTTAAAAATATTGTTAAAGGTAATTTGTGAAGAAAAAAATTAAAAAGTATTTCATGAAAGATTGAGAATTTATGAATTTTGCATTTCGCAAATAAATCAAAATTCTGTATCAATTATTTTAATGCAAGGTTGAAAAATAAATCAAAATGCTCAATTTGTTTTCTGTTTACAAAAAAAGTTTTTAGTTTATTCTATTTTATTTTATTTTATTTTATTTATTTATTTTTAGAAAAAGTTTTTAAAAATATCATTAATCGATTTCTGGGACATTGCACATTTATCAACTGAAAACGTTCTGACATTAATGATCGTAAATGTCTTCATACATTATTATTTTAACTCTTAAAATAATTCGGTAAAACTTTTCCTCTTGAGACTCAGTTGGCAATGAAACTTGGTCGCTGAATGATCTTCGGATCACAGTGTAACACTATACATTTCTGTTTCGCATTCGGGCGAGGACATGCCTCACTCAATCTGTCATCAGTTTGGGATAAATACAATTTGTTTGCCTAGAAGGAACCACTCAGATAAGGAAATCACGTCTGTAGAGCCTTTGTCGCCTTTTCCATCACAGCAAGCATGGTCACAGTGACGTCACAATGACATCACTGCGAGTCACTTTGGTCACATAACATCTATGACCAAAATGCCACCACTCAGTGACGTCACATTTGGACTAAGATGCGACTTTATTAAAAATTGTTAGAAAATTATAAATATTCTTCAAAACATGTTATTTATTTTAAAAAACATGTTTCTGGCAATTTAAATATCGTTGCTTTTGTCACAGTTTCGTCACAATGTTAATGTCAAGTTAGTCACAAATGACTCAGTTTTCACAAATTTGTCACTTTGTGAAACGTCGCAAAAGAGCTCTAAAACGGCCATAACGACTTCAGTCACTGTGACTTCACATCGACGTCACGTGACGTTACATCGAAAATCGATGGTCACAAAATCACAATGTGACTTCACAACTACGTCGCTGTGACGTCCCCATACCTTACGGGTTTTAAGGTCTTATACGCAAATTCAGCCACAGCTGAAGCCGCAGGAATTACGGCAGCGGACGGTTTATATACTAGAACATATATCAGGACCAGGCCTGCCAGGTGTGGCCATGTTCTAAGTTCTGGCAAATTTATGGCAAGAAAACTTAAAACATTCAGAATAAACCAAAAACCTAAAGCTGATTTTAGTGAAATTTAAAAGGCTCTGGCTCCTGTTAACATTATGAAAAAAAATGAAATATCGGAGCAACTTATAATATGATCACTGACATGTATATTACAAATTTTAATTTTTTTTTCGCCAAAACTAACCTTTATACTATATTAATTTTCTTATAATAATATTCCGTACTTACTTCAAATTATTAAATTAAAATCTTGTTTCTAGATCTAATCTGATAATCTTTATGCAGACGATATAAATTCTTAATTTGCCTTAAAAAACATTATTCCAGTATGCGTAAATTTAAAAAGATGGCTCAAAATTAAAAATATTCTTAATTAAACTTTATTTCTTAATATTCCAAATAAAACTAATTTCTTCTATGTTTTTATCAACCCTTTTTAAAAAAGTCTTATTAAATTTATTCCAAAACCATACCTTTCAAAAAATATCATTATTTTATTTTATCTATTTATTTATTTTCCCTCCGTCAACCTATGATAGTATGCATATCAATAAATTCATTTCTTTACTTTTTCTTTTAAAATTAGTCATCTATAAAAATCGTCTGCCCAAGAAATTCTGAGTCGATTATAAATTGGTTAAATAATATTTTTTTTTAAATAAAATTATCGTCTGTGGAAAATAGTCTCGTAGCTGGACAAGAATTCTGTTTACATAAAAGAATGATGATTTGAGGTTAGAGAAGGTTCTAGAATTTTCTTTTAAGATTTAAAAGAAGAAGCTCGAGAGGTGGTAAGGGAGATGAGAAGAAGAATTCTTGGGTGCGCTGTTGCATGAGTACGACAACCATTTTGTTTGATGTAGTAAAGCATGGTATATTTTTTGGATGTTTTGGTAAAATATCGTCTGCAACAGGAGCTTTTCCCTCTATTATAGCTACAGTTTAATAAAATGAACTTGCAGCAGCCAAGGAGTGATTATTTTGACCTTCTACATTTATTTATTTTGTTTTTTTCTCGCTGGCCATGACTTCTGTGCGGAGTAAGGGAAACCTGGAGATGATGTTTCTGCCCCCCCTAACTTCAAAAGTCACATGTATATTATTCTCACATGCAATGAATATCATTATTTTTCACAGAACTCATTTAAAATTACGACTTTACCGATACCATTCATTATTTACTACACCTCATCTATTCCCTTTTTTTCGCAATAGCAGAGTTATTTTTGCACATGAACCTCTTTTAACAAAAGTCTTCTGTTTTATAATAAATTACAGCAAACTTGTTAAGAAGTTCAGTTTCCATACAAATTAAAAACTAAAGTTTAAATGAATTTATTTAGAAAGCAACCATTATTATTACTCCAAAAATCTTACTCCATGGTTCATTTTTCTGCTGAGAGTAATCTGACGCTACATCTTTTCGTACATACCACAGAAAAAGCGTAATAATTTCTAAAGTTGCCAAATACTTTAACTTAATATACCAAAAAATTAAATTACTATAACGAAGTTTTAAGCTGCGGCAGATTTATGGCAAGAAAGAAACTCAAGACAAAAGAAAAATGAAAAATGAGACAGGAAGCGACACATAATATCCTCACCATTTTGCTTATTCTTTAGACACATGACAAATATGAGCGGGTCTCCCAGAACCCCTCCCAAACTACCGTCAGTAAAGTTCACATTTGAAATTTTATCCACTTAACTTATCAATATTTTTGAGAAAAAAACTTTTAAATAATGTATATTTCTTCATGTTTATTAGATAATTTGAATTTTTTCACCAGTTTTAGAAAACAGATTTTTTGACTAATTGAATCAGAAAAATAATCGAATTAAATAATGCAAAATTTACAATAAAATTTTACTGGCGAGAACAATAAATTCTGATTGGAGTATTGAAGCCCGTGCGTGATATGAACAAACCTTGATTGGTAAAGCAGGGAAGTGGTTAAAGGGCATCGGTTCCTTAATATTCTAAATATATATATATATATATATATATATATATTATTTGTACGCATTATTATTCACAGGACTCATATTAAATTACGACATTACACATACCATTCATTATTACCCATACCATTCATTATTACACATACCATTCATTATTTAATAAACTTCATTTAAAGCTTTTTCTCTTTTTTTAATAGCAGTGCAAAATTTATGAGCTTTTTGTGTTACGAACCACTTTTAACAAAAAAAATTCTTAAAAAAAACTACAGTAAACTTGTTAAGCGCAGTCTCCGTACATGTTAGGAACCATATTTTAAATAACTTTATTTTGACAGAAACAGACCATTTTTAGTACGCAAAAAAAGAAAAAAACTAGTCGTTGGAGGCCACCGTAATACTTACCCATCATGGATATGCATAACATAATATATGAAAGCATAACATATGAAAACAATTTATAAAATGCATAACAATTCGAAAACAAAATATAAACGTATATTTAAGTATTTTTAACACATCATCATGCTCTATTAATGAATTTCTGACGAACCAATTTCGATAAATTGTATGAAACGCAAACTATTTAAGTAGCACTGAATTGCATAAAAGAAACATCCTTATAACTCTTAAAATAATTATCATATTCATTAACGGTTTCTTGAATCGAATTAAGTGTCTCATTTGCAATTAAACGATATCTTTTAATTGAAATTTGAATGAAATACAGGGTCATAAAAATCAAAGAATGTGAAAAACAGGATTAAAAATATCTCGACAACTAATAATCCGATAGACTTAGTTTTTTATTCAAAATTTGTGTTAATTTATTGCTCTTTACGTCAACTCCTTAAAATAAAAAAATTCGAAAATTTGTATGTATCTTTCATCAGAACGAATTTTTCGAGAGTCCGAAAAAAATAGTTCCGGATAATCGAGGTTACTGATATTAAATAGGCTTCGTCCCATTTTTACATACTAAGAACATACAAAATTTCAACTTTTTATCTCAATTTGTTCGAGAGATAGAGTGATTACAGACAGACAGACAGACAGACACACAGACGGACGGACGGCAAATTTTTTTTCTAAAAATATGTTTTTCGGAATCTCCAGTGTCAGAAACGTGTAAATCCGTCAAAAAAATTTTTTCGATTTTCAAAACGATTGCAAGACTTACCCTATACTACGTATGATGGGTAAGTAAAAAACTTACCCTCGTGTTTCATTATTTTTAATTGCTCAATAATACCTTAAGTTGTCAGATATTTAAAATTAATATACCAAAAAATTAAATTACCGTAACTAAGTTTTACGCGCTGGCAGATTTATGGCAAGAATGAAACTGAAGACAAAAAATGAAATATGAGACAGGCAAGCAACTTATAATATCCTCACCGCCTTGCATATTCTTTAGATATGACACATGACAAATATGAGCGTTTTTTCCCTGAACCCCTCCCAAACTACCGTCAGTACAGATCACATTCTTTCTTTAATCAAATAAATCACAGGACAACAAATCTATCTAAGAGCAGTTGCGCGGGGAATCTTTTGTGGCCAAAAAAGAATCCCCCTTCCTAATACTTTTCTTTCAAAGATATATAATGTTTTAAAATAATATTAATCATACTAAATAATTGTTTTAATATTTGTGCAGAAGCAAAAATTTCTTTTCTAAACAAATAATATGCTTGGATATGCATCGTTATATATTGCCATTAATGTCTTATTAAGATGACAAATACATTTTATATTTAAATTAATTATTTTTTTAATTTAAATTCAGTTTAAGTTATCGCATTATGTTTTGAATTATAAGACTTCTATTTTAATTTTGAAACACTTAAATCATATTTTTTATTTTACTTTAATTAGAGATAGACAAAGAATATTTTATAAATATATCGCCATGATTTTATGCATGATGAAACTATGTGCATTAAATGAACATAAACAGAATAAAATATATGTAAAACAAACTACAGACAAAAACACAGCATTGTTGCAATTATTTGCTTTTATAAAAATAATACTTTCTTTAATACAACGGTGGATAATATTTTGACTTTTTTGATCGTGCTTTTTTCACTTTAACAACTATATAAAAGAAAATACAAAATCTCGTAATAAATAATTTTATTTGCATTGTTCAAGTTACTAGTATGTAGCTAGTATTTTACTGCCAGGCTAACAACAAAAACAATAAAAAGAATATTGCCCAGTTAAACTGATGGCGTTGAGCTCACAGGCTACGCATACTAATTCTACATTACACCCTTATGTTTTCAAGGGTTAATTCCGTTCGCAGAAAAATTAAGGGGGGGGGGTGGGAAAGCTCCTCCCTTTCCCCTTTTTATGCTTAATCATTGAACCCTCTAAACTGATCATGACATGCTTTATCATAAAAAAATCCATATCCAAAATTCAGAGCAAATCGGATATTTCTTAATAAAAACATATTTTTATAATTTAAGAGGAGTTATCCCCCTCTTTTATATACTTAACCATTAACTTCCAAAACTATTCGGAGATTTGAACGAAATCTGACAATTCTGCATGAAAAACCCATTTATATAAATTAAGGGAAGGGGCATTAGACCCCCCCCCCCATTTCCCCTGTTCATATTTATCCAATGGACACCTAATACCAATCACGGAAGTGCTTCATCAGAAAGATCCTATGTGTAAATTTTGAACAAATACTATTATTTCTGCATGAAAAACCCATTTATATCAACAAAGGGGAGGGGCATGAGCCCCCCGTTCCCCCTCTTATACATATTGAATGAACTCCAAAAGCTAATCAGGGAAGCACCTTATCAGGATATACCTATACACAAAATGTCAAGTGAATGGGATATTTTTATCATGAGTTATCGCGTTACGCACATACGAACGTACGAACGTACATACAGAATGGACGGGCACATAAGCTCCCAGGCTATGATAGCCTGTGAACTAAAAAAAAATTAAAAGAAAATAAGTAATTTTTACGATGGTTCAATATTTTGTCTGAATAACTAAGTATACAAAATGCAGATATTGTAAAATACTGAATAAAAACTTCATTGTATCAAATAAATTAAGTTTCATTTTATTTTTGTTGAGAAGAATCCTTTACAAACCTCTTAAAAAAATTCCTCTATACATAAAAATGAAATTGAAGTAACTCCTAAAAAAAGTTCAATATTATCTTTTAGGAAGTTTTGTCGCCTTGTTATCACGGAAATATAAAATGAAGTTATGACTAACGGCATCACTGAACGATAAACTCTGGAATCTTCGAGATAAAATCTATTATTCGTGTTCTTAAGATATAAAATAACTAAAATAAACTTAAACATAACAACTAATAGACTATTTGTATGTGTGCTTTAAAGTAATATAAAAATGTATATAATCTTAAACTTTAATAAATATGTAAATACATTAATTGTAGTTCCATTTACAGTACTTTTATAAATTGTTCAGATTTAAATCAGCACATTGTATTGGAAATTTTATTGTAAATTTTGAATTATTTAATTCGGATATTTTTCTAATTGAATTAGGTAAAAATTTCTTAAAAAATAAAAAATAAAAATAAAAAAAGATAATAAAAGATTAAAAATTCTGTGAAAACACATGAAAAAATAGGCATTACATGAAATTAAAAAATATATATTTATATATTCATCAATTAAATGGTTAAAACCTGCTGTAAAGTTCAAATAAATATGCAAATCGTGATTTAATATTGTGCGATTTTTACACTTCGTTTTCTGTAACTTATTCATTCTTAAAGTTAAAATAATACTAACAATACTCATTTATTGGTATTAAATAAACAAAATACTTTCATAGGTGACATAATTAAGAAATTTTCGGAAAGAGATATTTAAGAGACTAGTAATTTAGTTTCACAATGTATGGATGTAAAACTAAAAATCCCCATAAAGCATCAATCTATGAATGAAAATTAACACAGTTATAATTTAAGATCTATAAACAGTTTTTTGGTTACTGATATCAAACTAAATGTCAAAGAGTTAATTTTTTTTACCATATGCCAACAGGTGCTGCTATCGTTAGCAATTGTGTAAAAAAATGTATGATAACTAGTGAAAAAATCAAATGTTCACATCTGCAAATGTTCGCATAGGCCGTAGTTTCTCTTACATTTGATTCAACGTTATCTAGTTATATATATAAAATACGAAACGGGAATTTTCGGTTTTCCACTTACTCGACCTGTTTTACTTAAGGGATTTTGATGAAACTTACAATAGATATTGTTTGATTAAAGGTTTTCCTATGTATTACATCATTGTACGTAGATTAGTTATACAGTTATGACGGAAAGTTCTTTTATTTTGTACGAAATGGCATTTTGTTTCTCATTTGGCGACAACATAATAAGCTATCTTTGTTAAGGAATTGCAACTTTTCTGTTAAATCGTAATGAAAATATTTCAAACATCCTAAAAAGGAATATATATATATATATATATATATATATATATATATATATTATTAATTTTATTTCAAATACAAATAAGAAAAAAATCAATTGGACTTATTAATATAAGATAAAATTGATTCTGTGGTGCAAATAATATTTCTTATTTCTTCAGTTTAATTACTGAGTACAAACAAAATGTCAAAGAGCTTAATTTTTTTCTTATATGTTTACAGACGCTGTTATTGATAGTAATTTTTTCAAAAAAAAAAAAAAAAAAAAAAAAAAAAAAGACAGCTAGTGAAATATCGCGATGTTCACAACTGCCTCATGTTCCCATTGGCTATTTTCTCTTATATTTAATTCAATGTTATTATATATATATATATATATATATATATATATATATATATATATATATATATATGCATGCAAATTTTTTTCATGTGGAAGAGGAGAGGAAAATATTACACTCACAATTTTAGAATAAAAATTTAAGCTATTAATTTTTTTTTCACAATCTTTTTCTTTATATTTTCGTCATTTATCTTATTTTACTCTGTATATATTTATTTAAAAATCACAGAGAATTTGGGGCAGAAGTTAAAAGAGATATTTTTATTTATTAATATTTAGTAGAATTTAAAAATTACTTTGCGTTCTTTGACATATTTGTAGTATTTTTTATATTATCCAGATAAATGACAAAAGAAATGCTGTTTTTTCGAGGGTTTAATATTTTTTCGGAATAACTAAATATACAAATTTTAGATATTGTAAAATACTAAATAAAAACCTGAACTTCATGGATGCATATTAATTCGATTATGTTAGAAATAATATTAAACGATTAAAATGCAGTTGAAAATGTTTTTTACCTAATGACAATAATGTAACGGAATGCTTTTTATCGCTCCAGTATTTAAATTTATACATCTGATTTTCTTAAAATTTGAAATGTCTCAACAGAATTATGTATCAATTATATATTTTAAATATCAAACGATTGGGTTAGGTAGTTTTTCCCTTATTATATGCGGACAGACGGGCGGACAAAACGAAGACTATAGGTGCTACATATTTGTATAATTACGAACTCACCTAAAAAGAAGGCTATTTTTTATATTTTATCAAACTAATTTTTGGGATAAATTAAAGCTATTTCTGTTAAGTTTATCTGAAATATACAAATTCTCAAGTCTAAAAGTACATGGATTCAAGGAAGGGTGTGTAGCTTTACAGTGATGTATGGCTCTTTTATTGCTTTTTAATTACATATGTATATGTAATTTACATAAAAAATATATGCACATTTTAAAAAATGATACTGGTATAAAATATACTTTTCCTGATACAGGATTGGGTAAAAATGTCATTACATAATTGAATCCAGCAGCCATATAAAATATGAAATGCATAAAAAGAAAAATTAAAGCCATCATTACAAATATGTGATAATATTTTTGGCTTTTTGAAATAATTTTAAGTGACATTGCGTAGACATGAATCAAAAATGCTTTGTAGTTGTACATTTAGCAAAGATATAACACAAATAGATAAATACATAAAATAATTTAAAATTACGTCAAGTATTATTTTTTAGGCATTCTGGCTGTTATTAATATTACTATTAACAATTAACTCAATGTGTAAGTATACAAATTTATATTGTATAAATTTATATTGCAATAAATATAATATTTGTTTTAAAATAATCAATTTTTTGAACATTTATAAATTATTTTATGGTTTAATGTGAAAAGCGATTTATAATTCGTTTGGTCGAAATTTTTCATATTTTTTATTTGGATACTCATTTAAAACTTATAATTTGAAAAACATTTCTGACAAAGAAAAACCATTTTAAATATTAAGTATTACAACTTGTTATCAAAAATAATTAAACACACATAAGACATTTTTTCTATCACATTGAATACTTAAAAAAATGTTTACACTGAAGTAAACTTTTCATCTTGGTTTTAAATTGCTCAGCGATAAAAAAAAAGCATTCTTTAAAACCGAAATTCTTTTAAATACTAAAACACTTATGCTGTCTTTTATATTTACGGTAATTAACATTAGAATTTAAAATGAATCCCTTTTTTTACACCGGGAAAACAATTAGGAAAATAAACAGTTCTGCATTTTTTTCTGTAATATTTTTTTTTCATTAGTTCACAAATAAATGTGAAAACCAACCCAACTAGTAGTAACTGAAGTTAACTTCAGTTACAGATAAGAAATTTTTTATTTAACTACAGGGGTACCCGCTCACATCTTATCGAAAAATAAATTAGCTTTGAAATTAAAAAGAAAAAAAAGAAGTTCATTTTAAAAGCAAGCAGACATTCAGTTTTAGTTTTTGAACTTCCGAGAAAAAATGGAATAGCACTATCTTGCTTCAATTAAACTAACCGTAAAACCAACGGAAATATCTTTCCGTAAACAATTTCCAACAATTTTTGGAGTTTGAATTGATAGTAACATTTTTTCACGGTTTCTGTATTTTACGATCAAAGAAACTCCAGGCCTTTTACTGGTTATCCTGCAAGTTTAGCTGTTCTGCAGCCAAAGAAAAAGATAAGCGTTACTTGGTCTTCCTTATTACTTTTTGTTTGAGAAGTATTATAGTATGGATTTTGGCAAATATTCATTTTTAATTCGAATGTAGAGAAATTCTTTGTTTTTGATTATCAGTTCTGATTATTTTTAAAGCTAAACCTGAATCAGATACTATTTGTTTGCATATCATTTGTTTATATTAAATGAGTGTTTAGCTTTTTTCATGATATAATCAGTTTTGATTTTAAATAGATATCGCAACACACAAACACACACACACACACACAAGTGTAAACAATAATAGCAAAATCTCATTTTAAAATGCATGGAAATTAAAGCATTTTATTTCAATACAACACGCAATAAATAAACAAAAGTTTTTATAAAAAATATTGATGTAAATAAGATCTGTTAATGTGCATTCGTGGCAAATCATTTGTATGTCTAAACTAATATGCAAATAACATACACGAAAATACTTGAGCTAGTAACTAAAAGGAATAATTCCTAATTTCTTAAATTAGGAATAGGTCTTTAAATTTTGCACACCAGTGTATATATATATAATATACATAGTCAAAGGATATGTTTGGTATATATTTAAATATAAATAGTATATTTTATACATATTTTATTATAGTTATTATTCTCAATATTGTTATGTATTTAAATTAAATTCATCCTCTTCCTATTTTGATCCTAACCAGCCAGTCGGGTGTATTATGGATGGAATTTCTTAGCTTATACCACGACCTATAACAGAAACTCGTTGGATGTTTGGCTTTTTGTATTAAACTATATAACTTCAAATGATTTTAATAGGATTTCAATTTTCATGTCAATTATAAATAAAGACAGTGTAAATGCTGGTTTCAATGAATTATTGCTATGGTAATATCTGATTTACTTTGGTTTTATTTGTAAAAGTGAATATATATATATATATATATATATATACCGGGTGATCCAAAAGTCAGGACGAACTTTAAAAATGAATAACTCGAAAACGAATCAAGATACAAAGATACGGTTTGCACCAAATGGATGGAAAAGAAACCGGATTTTGTGTGACAACGAAAAAAATAGTTTGCCGTTGACATCCAAAAAATGACACGGTAGTGTTTTTTGCACCAAAAGATGATTTGCAAATGAAAAAATGTTGACAATTTCCAAGTCAGCTTAGTTACAGTTAATTAGTACAACAGAAAATGTTCAATGTGCTGTCCCTCATTCATAAGTGCAGCTGTGAGACTAGGCACTACACCGTTCACAGCATTTAGTAGCATTTCTTGCTTTATGGCAGACACGTTTTGGCGGATGGCATCTTTCAATGCTGCTAGTGATGCCGTTGGTCGCCAATAGAACAATATTTTTTTGTTGTCACACAAAATCCGGTTTCTTTTCCATCCATTTGGTGCAAACCGTATCTTTGTATCTTGATTCGTTTTCGAGTTATTCATTTTTAAAGTTCGTCCTGACTTTTGGATCACCCGGTATATATATATATATATATATCCAATTTAACACTAGAATTACCGAGGCGGGTCATCTGTGACCCAAGACGTGGTTTTTCGCTCGTATCAGCGTTGCTTTTCAAATTTAAACTTTGAAACTGATTGACTTTTCCTGAATATTTAGTACAATGCCTTAGCACGAATTTAGTTGAAATCGAACGAAAACTTTTTTGTATACACATCTTTATACCTAGAATTACCATGCTGGGTCATCGCTGACCCAAACAAAATAATTGCATCTTTCATTAATTTGAACAAGAATTTTAACTCTATATTTTAATATAACATAAGAATACTGTATGAATATGATCCGAACTTCCTTTTCAGAAAAGAGAGAAAGGAATGTGGGGGCGATGGGGGGGGGGGGCATGATCAATTATCTGTTATGCATTTGAAAATCAAATGTGCGTGTTTTGATTGTATTTCAAACTATTTTTAGAATGTTGTAGAATGTTTTTATTATGGTTACACCTTAGAAAGTAAATAAAAAGAATATTTTGCCTCTGATAAACGACACAGAGAAATAAAAAAGACTGTTTGTGGCATTCCAGTTTCGCACATTTATAGTGATGGCGTCATGACATAGGTTTTTCGAATAAGAAATTTTTAAAATTGTGATTCTTTTTTAATATTTTAGTGACAAAATTTAGTGACGAATTCAATATTGTCATCATTTGATAATGCTGTCATTCTAGGGGTAAATGACGAAACAATTTTTCTTAAAAATGACTATAAAATTTCATCGCTGGAATCCAGTACAAGTAGTTGTAAGCTGAATGAAAATAGCCGTGTAAATGCTGTGGAGAAAGGCATGAAACATAAATAAATCATATAATATTTTGAAAAACATAATAATAAAAAAAGAAATAATCTTAAAAAGTGAGAAAGTTACAAAATAAACCACTCTTCGAAGCGATTTGAAACATTGAACTTTATGGAAGGTAAAGCCGTAGTATTCAATATTTTCTGACTTATGAAATATCTTTTGATTCTAGATTTAATGGTCATAAATGTTTGGGCAGTTTTTAAAGATACAACAGATTTTAATATAAGCAGAAGAGTTTTCTTGCTAAGATAATAGATAAATACAATGAAAAAGAACGTGAAGATATTCGTCCACGGACCAGCACTGAAATTTCACATGAATGAAAAATATTGCCAAATAAAGCAATGCTAAGACAATAAAACTAATACTTTTTGTGTAAATTATTTATAACGTGTGTGTGCATTATGCACAGAATAAAAGAAAAGGAAAAAAGACCGAGGCATTTTATGTGAATTGACTGTACGGTGAACGCTATAAAAAGTAAACATGTAAGTAAAGTAAAAAATCACGGATATGGAAACATAATTAAATTTATTGTGTTTGAATATCTAATTAATCTATAGGTTATTACACAGTTTAAATCAACTAATCATATATATATATATATATATATTATTTAAAGGAGGTATCAAAACCTCAAAATATTTGTTCTAAAATTAGAAATAAAAAATTCCCTTAGTGGTATCTATTCTCAAAATTTCATATTACGTAATAGTATAAAAGCTAAATTGTATTAATTATTAATTAAATTGTATTCCTCGTGAATACTTATTGCCCGTGTTTAGCATTCGAATAAAACAATAAAAGCGTCTTTGAAAGCCATGGGTCAGAGGTGACCCAGCCTGGTAGTTCTAGGTATACAAAAAACGCGGTAATTCTAGTGTTAAAGTTAGGGGGTCAGAAACATCATTGCCAGGTTTCTTTTTCTCCGCACAGAAGTCATGGCCAGTGAGAAAAAAAATAAATGTAGAAGGTCCAAATAATCACTCCTTGGCTGCTGCAAGTTCATTTTATTAAACTGTAGCTATATTAGAGAGAAAAGCTTCTGTTGCAGACGATATTTTACCGAAACATCCAAAAAATATTCCATCCTTTACTACATCAAGCCGTACTAATGCAAGAGCGCACCCAAGAATCCCTCTTCTCATCTCTCTTACCACCTCTCGAGTTCCTTCTTTTAAATCTAAAGAGAAAATTCTAGAACATTCTCTAACCTCAAACCATCATTCTTTTATGTAAACAGAATTCTTGTCCAGCTACGAGACTATTTTCCACAGACGATAATTTTATTTAAAAAAAATATTATTTAACCAATTTATAATCGACTCAGAATTTCTTAGGCAGACGATTTTTATAGATGATTAATTTTAAGAGAAAAAGAAAAGAAATGAATTTATTGTTATGCACACTATCAAAGGTTGACTGAGGGAAAATAAATAAATAGATAAAATAAAATAACGATATTTTTTGGAAGGTATGGTTTTGGAATAAATTTAATAAGACTTTCTTAAAAAGGGTTGATAAAAACATAGAAAAAATGAGTTTTATTTGTAATATTGCGAAATAAAATTTAATTAAAAATATTTTTAATTTAGAGCCATCTTTTAAATTTACGCATACTGGAAATAATGTTTTTTAAGGCGAATTAAGAATTTATATCGTCTCCATAAAGATTAACAGATTAGATCTAGAAACAAGATTTTAATTTAATAAGTTGATGTAAGTACGGAATATTATTATAAGAAATTTAAGATAGTATAAAGGTTAGTTTTGGCGAAAAAAAAATATATATACATAATGTATGCACATTTAAAAAGATAATAGTTGTATAAAATACGTTTTTTCTGATACAAGATTGGGTAAAAAAGATATTACATAATTGCCTCCAGCAGTCTTATAAAATATGAAATCCCCAAAAAGAAAAATTAAATTATTATTAGTAATATATGTAATATGAAATATAATTTTTGGTGTTTTGAAATAATTTTTATTGACATACCGTAGATATGAATCAAAAATGCTTTATAGTTGTACATTTAGCAATGATATAATACAGATAAATAAATAAAAAATAATAATTTAAAATTACGTCAATTAATATTTTTTAAACATTCAGGCTGTTATTAATATTACCATTAACAACTACATGAATATGTAAGTGCAAAAAATTTTATTGTTTTAATTTAAACTATAATTTTCATTTAAAATAATTCAATTTTTTTAACATATATAAATTATTTTAAGGCTTAATGTGAATGGTGATTTATAATTCTTTTGATCGAATTTTGTTTTCATATTTTTTATCTGGATACAAATTAAAAAAAATATAATTTGAAAATCATTTGTGACAAGAGATAAAAACATTTAAAATGTTGAGTATTACAACTTGTTATTAAAAGTAATTAAACATACATAACACTTTATTTCTATCACACTAAATATTTTTAAAAAATGCTCAAACAGCAGTATATTTTTCATTTTGGTTTTAAATTGTTCAGTGATAAAAAAGATCATTTTTTAAAACTTAAACTCTTTTAAATTCTTAAAAACACTTATGCTGTCTTTTTATTTAAGGCAATTAATATTAGCATTTAAAAAGAATCTTTTTTTTCTACTCCGGGAAAACAATTCGAAAAATAAACAGTGCTGCAATTTTTTCCCGTAATATTTTTTTCCTTAGTTCACAGATAAATGTATAAATTACCCCCAACTCGTAGTAACTGAAGTTAACTGCAGTTACAGATAAGAAATTTTCTATTTAACTACAGGGGCATCCTATCACATCTTATCAAAAAATAAATTAGCTTTGAAATTAAAAAAGGAAAAAAAAAGAACTTCATTTTAAAAGCAAGCATAAATTCTATTTTAGTTTTTGAACTTCCGGAAGAAAATGTAATAGCACTATCTTCCTTCAATTAAACTAACCGTAAAACCAACGGAAATGTCTTTCCGTAAACAATTTCCAACAATTTTTCGAGTTTGAATTGGTAGTAAATTTTTTTCTCCCTTTCTGTGTTTTACGATCAAAGAAGCTCCAGGCGTTTTAGTGATTATACTGCAAGTTTAACTGTTGTGCAGCCAGAGAAAAAGATAAGCGTTACTTGGTCTTCCTTATTACTTTTTGTTTGAGAAGTATTATAGAATAGATTTTGGCAAATATTCACTTTTAATGCGAATTTAGAGAAATTCTTTGTTTTTGATTATCAATTCTGATTACTTTTAAAGCTAAACATGAATCAGATACTATTTGTTTGTATATCAGTCGTTTATATTAAATGAGAGTTTAGCTTTTATCATGATATGGTTAGTTTTGATTGTAAATAGATACTGCAACACACACACACATGTGTAAACAAAAATAGCATATTTCATTTAAGATTGCATTTGCATCTTATTTAAAAATGTATTTAAAAAAAGAACAGTTTATTAATCATCCAACAACAAATAAAAGAAAGAAAAGTTGTTCGAGTGTAAACTTGGCAAATCGATTGTACATTTAACATTATGCAAATAATATATACAAAAATACTTGACTTATTAGTTAAAATGAATTGCTCCTAAAATAGCTAAATTTATCAGGGCAAATAATTAAAAAGCAAAACCAAACTCGTGGCATTAGTATTTCTTAATAATCATGATCTATATCAAATAAAAATTACCACCACACTCTCTCATATACACAAAATAAATAAATTAAATAAATTAAAACAGAAAAATAAACTGAATTTTTCATAACTTTAGCAATATAAATAGATAATATTCATGTGTGTATTTTGCGAATTGCTTGCATAAAAATATACAGTTAGCATGTACTAAAACACTTCAGCTGGTAGCTAAACTGAATTATATATATATATATTTTTAAACAATGCAAATAATAAAAAGCAAAAAACAATCTTAAGACGCTATAATCGATTAATAGTTTTATTCTACAATGAACATCCGCATTTTCTTCACTATAAACGCTACGGTGCTGTAGATCAAACAAACCGGTGAATTTATAAGCCTGACGCCAGATCAACAACGCTTATTTCTCAATTAATAGTAGTATGTAATTGATCAACCGAGACAGCGTGAAGATTGAGTGGTCCCAGACAATTTCAAAGTCGAAACTTGAGATTTAGTGTGATAACGCGTCGTGCTGATGACTGAGAAATCGTAAGTATATATTTGTAAATGTGTGCTATTCACCCTACATATATATTTTACGTTCATGATGATGTTTATAAAAAAAACTTGAATATTTTATATTTTTAATTGTTTTTTTATTGAAATAAAAATAAGGGAGTATTTTTATATTTTAAAAGCGAAATAGAATTTTGCAAGTTTTGTGAAAACGGGGAAAACTGGAAAATTATTTCCAAATACTTAGTAAAATATTTCTTAATAAAATTTAAAAATTTCTTTCTGCTGACAACTTTGTAGCAGTGTTTTACTGACAGGCTAGCAACAAACAAAAAAGTAAAAGAAAAATTTATTTTCCTGAGACTTCGATATCTCGTTTGAATAACTAAATATACAAAAAGTAGATATTGTATAATACTCCACAAAAACTTGATTGCACCAAATAAAGTAAGTTTCATTTTATTTTTTAAGACAATTCCTTTACGAAAATCTTGAAAAAAAATTGCTTTGTACATAAAAATGAAATTGAAGTACCTTCTAAAAAAAGTTATTATATATATAGGCATGGCAAATTTTTTTCTTGTGGAAAAGGATAGGAAAACATTGTACTCATAGTTTTACAATAAAAAACTCAACTTATTCATTTTTTTTTACAATTATTTTCTTTATACTTTATACACTATATTGCCGTTGATTATGGGACATTTGCGATTTTAGACATTTTGTTAAATATCTAGAAAAATACATGAGGAATCATCTCGACATTCTTAGTGTGTAAATATAATAGTATACGTCATACATCTCCGTGAAGATTTTTTACCGAAACTCCATTGGGGGCCGACAACAAATTAAAAAAAATGAATATCTTTTGAATAACCCTGTCAAAACTAATGTAGCAAAAGCGCTCAAACTCTAGATTATGATTGAATACCTTATTGTAATACACTGTGTTCATTTTTAAGCAAATAGCATGCATACTCGCAGAGTAATTAAGGTTTTTATATAAATGGTCCCAAATTTCCCAAGTTTTTCCCTTATAATTTTCAGCGTTCTTAATATAAAATAATATTTTTTTTCAGAAAATATGACAAACAACATGGCACACAGTACCCTGTAATCAGAATTTAAAAATAATAAAAATTGTATGAAAAATGAGTAGATTTACTAAATAATTTTTTACTGCGCATGCGTCAAAGATACAAAAATTTCATTTGCATATTATGTTAGCTAAATGTATAGAGCAACTTTTGTAAAAGTCTCAAAATCATAGCTTGAAAATTCCTAAAGTAATTGTCTATAGAAAAAGGACAAAATCCGTTGTTTCCAAAATGGAACAAAAAACTGAGGGATTTTATCCAAATGTAGGAGTACATCCCGTATTGTGTATTCTATATTGACACTAATCAATGAATATATGGATACAACCCCTCTTGTTTTTGCTTCATTTTGAGACTAACGGATTTTCAACTTATTCAATTGAAGATTATTTTCAGAATTTTCAAGTTATGATTTTGTGACTTTCACAAAAGTTGCTCTATACACTTAGCTAACATAATATGCAAATGAAATTTTGATATCATTGACGCATGCGCAGTAAAAAATTATTTAGTAAACCAACTCATTTTCTATACAGTTTTCATCATTTTTTATTATGATTACAGAGTACTGTGTGCAATGTTGTTTGTCATATTTTCTGAAAAAAATAGCATTTCACATTGAGGACTCTGAAAATTATAAGGAAAAAACTTGGAAAAATTTGTGACCATTTTTATAAAAACCTTAATTACTCTGCGAGTATGCATGCTATTTGCATAAAAATAAAGACAGTGTATTACAATAAGGCATTCAATCATAATCTAGAGATTGAGCGCTTTTGCTGCATTAGTTTTGACAGGGTTATTCAAAAGATATTCATTATTTTTTAATTTGTTGACGGTCCCCTATGGAGTTACGGGAAAAAATTTTCACGGAGATGTATGACTTATACTATTATATTTATACACTAAGAGTTTCGAGATGATTCCTCATGTATTTTTCTAGATATTTAACAAAATATCTAAAATCGCAAATGTCCCATAATCAATGGCAATATAGTGTATATCTGTGTCAATTATATTATTTTATTTTGTATATATGAATCAGAGAACAGTTTTTGCAGAAATTAACAGAAAATACTTTATTTATTAAAATAATATATATATATATATATATATATATATATTACGAGGGTTCAATATTTCGTCTGAATAACTAAATATACAAAATTTAGATACTGTAAGACACTGAATAAAATCCTAATTGTACCAAATAGAGTAAATATTATTTTATTTTTCAGACAAGAATCCTTTACGAACCTCTTGAAAAAATCGCTCTGTACATAAAAATGAAATTGAAGTACCTTCTAAAAAAAGTTCAATATTATCTTTTCCGAAGTTTCGTCGCCTTGTTATCACGGATATATAAAATGAAGTTAAGACTAACGGTATCACTGAGCGACAAACTCTGGTACCTCCCTGATAAAATCTATTTTTCGTGTTTTTTAGATATAAAATAACTAAAAGAAACATAAAACTTACAGCTGATACATTATTTGTATCTGTGCTTGAAAGTGATATAAAAACGTATATAGTCTTAAACTTTAATAAATATTATAGATGATTTGTAGCTTCCATTATTTAGTTTTATAAATTGTTTAAATTTAAATCAGTATATAGTGTTGCACGTTTAAAACCTGCAATAATGTCAAATATGCAAATCGTATGCATGTAGTACATTTATAGTAAATTACAGCAAATCTGTTAAGCGCAGTTTCCCTATCTATTAAAAATTTAATTTAAATCAATTAATTTGGACAGAAACCATTCTTATTGCTTGATAAAACTCACCCTCTGGTTTCATTATTTTTAATTTCTCAATAATTTTAACGTTGCCATATGCTTTATCTTAATATACGAAAAAAATTAAATTACCGTAACGAAGTTCAAAGCTCTGGCAGATTTATGGCAAGAAGGAAACTGAAGACAAAAAGAATGAAAAATAAGACTGGCAGGCAACTTATAATATCCTCATCGTCTTGCATATTCATTTGACACATGACAAATATGAGCGGTTTTCCCCTGAACCCCTCCCAAACTACTGTCAGTGCAGATCACATTCTTTCTTTAATCAAATAAATCACAAGGCAACAAATCTATTGAAGGGTAGTTGTGCGGGAAATCTTTTGTGGCCAAAAAGCGTTCCCCTGCCCCGTAGTTTTCTATCAACAATACATAACGTTTTCAAAAAATATTAGTAATCGAAAAGAATGTATTTGCTATTTGTGTAGGAACAAAATTTGTTTTCTAAACAAATAAATCTCGGATATGGGTCGTAATATATTGACATTAATGCCTCATTACGATGCAAAATTCATTTTCTATTTAAAGAAATTACTTTTTTTTAATTTAAATTCAGTTTAAGTAACAACCCTAGTAGCAACCCAATATTGGTCCAACGTTGCGCCAATATTTCATCTATTGGAAATATTGGGGTTTCATTGGAAATATTGCCAATAACGCCAATATTGTACTTTATGTTGACGTTTCATTGGAAGTATTTCCAATGAAACTCCAATATTTAACCAATATTGGCGCTTTATTGGCAATATTTTCAATGAAACCCCAATATTGCATAATATTTGCTGCAAATATTGGCTAAATAAGGGCAAAATGTAAACATCCCAATAATGGAGCAATATTTCATGCCAGTATTGTGCCAATGTGGCAATATTGCTCCAAGATATTGCCAATATTGGTCCAATATTATTTTGCTGCTGGGGAACATTATGAATTGAATGATCAGACTTTATTTAATTTTTTTTTAAATTTAATTAAAGATAAACAAAGCATGTTTTAAATATATTGCCATAATTTTATGCCGGGTGAAACTTTGCGCATAAAATAAACTTGAACAAAATAAAATTCATGTAAAACAAAAATACGTGTGGCACTCGGGGACTGCCACGGTAAAGCTATTGCATAGCATTTTTTATCAACTTATGCAATTATAATTATTTATTTTTTTTTTATTTATGCAGTTTTTTTGTCTTTGATATTAAATCAAGTTAAACATTTTGAGCGTGATGACCGATAACAATTTTTTTTCTTGTATTGAACAAATGAGAAGTTAATATCGTTTAAAATATTTTTATTATCTTACAATACATGTAGGTTAATCAGGAATTTTTATCATTGAAACTATACGTTTATGGTAGCTGAAATTAAAAAAAAAAAAAAAAAAAAAAAAAACATAAGTTTAAGACTTGATATTCTCAAAATATCTGAAAAATACCGCGTCAATGTCTGCCGAAGTCTACGGAGGGATACCGTGCCGAAGTCTGCCAAACTGAAGGGGTGTTAGCCGGAGTGTTTTTCTCGTTTTTTTTTTCTCGTTTTTTTTTCTCGTTACAGAATTTCTAGATTCTTCCGCCACGCTCAAAACCGGCGATAAAAGCTATGCAATACCTTAATAAATTACAAACAAAATTTGGCCGCGCTACGAAAATTAGATCGCGAGTTATAAGCATTTTAAATTTTCCGAACCTCACCGTGGGGATCTCCTGTCACCAAAAATTAACAATGTCTCATAATAAATTACCAAACAAAATTTAGCCGCGCTACGAAAATTGATCGCGAGTTATAAACATTTTAAATTTTTCGACCCTCACCGTGGGGGAGGAGGTCTTCTGTCACCAAAAATGAACACTCTCATAATAAATTACTAAACAAAATTTGGCCGCGCTACGAAAATTAGATCGCGAGTTATAAGCATTTTAAATTTTTCGACCCTCACCGTGGGGGGTCTCCTGTCACCAAAAGTAACACTGTCTCATAATAAATTACCAAACAAAATTTGGCCGCACTACGAAAATTAGATCGCGAGTTATAAACATTTTAAATTTGTCGACCCTCACCATGGGGGATCTCCTGTTACCAAAAGTAAAACTGTCTCATAATAAATTACCAAACAAAATTTGGCCGCGCTACGAAAATTAGATCGCGAGTTATAAGCATTTTAAATTTCTCGACCCTCACCGTGGGGGGTCTCCTGTCGCCAAAAGTAACACTGTCTCATAGTAAATTACCAAACAAAATTTGGCTGCACGACGAAAATTAGATCGCGAGTTATAAGCATTTTAAATTTTTCAACCCTCACCATGGGGGATCTCCTGTCACCAAAAGTAACACTGTCTGATAATAATTACCAAACAAAATTTGGCCGCGTTACGAATATTAGATCGCGATTTATAAGCATTTTAAAATTTTCGACCCTCAGCATCGGGGGGGGGGTGTCTCCTTTCACCAAAAATTAACACTGTCTCATAATAAATTACCAAACAAATTTTGGCCGCGATACGAAAATTAGACCGCGAGTTATAAGCATTTTAAATTTTCCGAACCTCACCGTGGGGATCTCCTGTCACCAAAAATTAACAATGTCTCATAATAAATTACCAAACAAAATTTAGCCGCGCTACGAAAATTGATCGCGAGTTATAAACATTTTAAATTTTTCGACCCTCACCGTGGGGGAGGAGGTCTTCTGTCACCAAAAATGAACACTCTCATAATAAATTACTAAACAAAATTTGGCCGCGCTACGAAAATTAGATCGCGAGTTATAAGCATTTTAAATTTTTCGACCCTCACCGTGGGGGGTCTCCTGTCACCAAAAGTAACACTGTCTCATAATAAATTACCAAACAAAATTTGGCCGCACTACGAAAATTAGATCGCGAGTTATAAACATTTTAAATTTGTCGACCCTCACCATGGGGGATCTCCTGTTACCAAAAGTAAAACTGTCTCATAATAAATTACCAAACAAAATTTGGCCGCGCTACGAAAATTAGATCGCGAGTTATAAGCATTTTAAATTTCTCGACCCTCACCGTGGGGGGTCTCCTGTCGCCAAAAGTAACACTGTCTCATAGTAAATTACCAAACAAAATTTGGCTGCACGACGAAAATTAGATCGCGAGTTATAAGCATTTTAAATTTTTCAACCCTCACCATGGGGGATCTCCTGTCACCAAAAGTAACACTGTCTGATAATAATTACCAAACAAAATTTGGCCGCGTTACGAATATTAGATCGCGATTTATAAGCATTTTAAAATTTTCGACCCTCAGCATCGGGGGGGGGGGGTGTCTCCTTTCACCAAAAATTAACACTGTCTCATAATAAATTACCAAACAAATTTTGGCCGCGATACGAAAATTAGACCGCGAGTTATAAGCATTTTAACTTTTTCGACCCTCACCGTGGGGGTCTCCTGTCACCAAAAGTAACACTGTCTCATAATAAATTACCAAACAAAATTTGGCCGCGCTACGAAAATTGATCGCGAGTTATAAACATTTTAAATTTTTCGACCCTCACTGTGGGGGGGGGGGGGGGGCGTCTCCTGTCACCAAAAATTAACACTCTCTCATAATTAATTACCAAACAAAATTTGGCCGCGCTACGAAAATTAGATCGCGAGTTATAAACATTTTAAAATTTTCGACCCTCACCATGGGGGGGGGGGGAGGTCTCCTTTCACCAAAAATTAACACTGTCTCATAATAAATTACCAAACAAAATTTCGCCGCGATACGAAAATTAGACCGCGAGTTATAAGCGTTTTAACTTTTTCGACCCTCACCGTGGGGGTCTCCTGTCACCAAAAATTAACACTGTCTCATAATAAATTACCAAACAAAATTTGGCCGCGCTACGAAAATTAGATCGCGAGTTATAAGCATTTAAATTTTTCGATCCTTACCATTGGGCGGGTCTCCACTCACCAAAAGCTACATTATCCTACCTTGTTTTATCTTAAGACGATTCTTTTCTATACACATTCTATCAGGAATTTTTATTATTGAAACTATAGATTTATAGTAACTGAAATAAGATATATAAGTTTGAGACTTGATATCCTCTAAATATCTGAAAAATACCGCGTCAATGTCTGTCGAAGTCTGCCGAAGGATATCATGCCGAAGTCTGCCGAAGTGAAACGACGGTATCCGAGTGTTAGGTTTTTTCGTTACCGATGTGTTAGGATAATTCTCGTTACGGAATTTTTGGATTCGGTCGCCGCGCTCAAAGCCCGCGATAAAAGCTATGCAATAGCTTAAAAGCGACAGAAACAAATCATTGTTAAATTTGCTTGCTTTAATACAAATAAAGCTAAATTAGTACAACAGCGAATGCTATTTTGACTTTTGTGACTTAACAAATACTTTCATCTTAGTCGATTATTTGTTTATTTTTTAAATTTATATATCGATATTTTCAATTTGTATGCAAACAAAAGTTTATATTACAAATAGGTTATTTGATTAGTTGCGCATCACATGATGTTGATATTTTTATTCCATTAATTTTATTACTCTTATGCTTGTATTCACCACCCAGCTCATTTAAACTCGTCCAACTCATTTAAATTCTTATTTTGCGATTGCAGTACAAAACCTATGAGGTTATTTTTTTTTATTATTATTCATTAAAATGAAATGCATTAGATACTTTTGTTCTTGAACCACTTTTAACAAAAATAGTTTACTTTTATTACAAACTACAGCAAACTTGTTAAGAGCAATTTCCATATATATATAAAAAATTAATTTTAAAATAACTTTATTTTGACAAAAATCATTCTTGTAACTCCAAAGACGATAGAGACGATAGGAGATATAGAGTATTCTATATCTCCTGAACCGTTGTAACCACTGTAATGAACCACCCTGTATGTGTATCTTAATACATATATCTAATGATTACTTGTTTTAATAAACATGATCATTATCCGCAATATACTCGTACATTTGTAAACAGAAAGAATTTAGGCACGTTAATTCGTTAGTTTTGTGAATTAAACTATCTGCTTTAATCTTTAGTTATACTTTAGATTTTATAACAGGAGGAATTTCGTATACTATTGAATAGGTTTTTAACCCACTTTGTCATTATTATTTATTTCCAGAAGCACCATTTAAGTCACATCACAGAATTTTAGCCGCAAATCATCTTAATCGTCCAGAAAATTGAAATATAATAGCAAGTAGTACGTAACCCTCTACTAATTTTATTTAACACAAACCTAAATTTCGTTATTTTGAGAGAACAATTTAAGTTTGGTAAAAAGTGTTTGAGACTGTTGCTTTAAAAAATGTTGAAAGAAATTTAGAAAGTGAAATAAATTTAGCCAAGTCATAAATTTAATAAATTATTTTCTATAATAAAAATCGTGCACATTCTCTTTCATTGTATAAGAGAGATAAAAAATTTATTTTTTTTATTTTTAAGCTATAAAAGTCGAATTTTGATAAACATGCTTTGATATATATATATATCAATGCAAGCTTTTTAAACAAAAATAATTTTCAACTTCAAGCAACTAAAATGTGAAATAATAAATTGTCCGAATTATATTTTCATGTTAACTAAAGCAGTTCTAATTATATGCAAAATACTTTACTGTGCTTTAAATGGCCTGAAAAGTTTTTTCTTTCAGGTATTTTTATAAAATAAATTAATATTTTAATTTTTATTTACACAAAATTGATTTGAAATAAAATTGATTTGAAATAAAATTGTGTTTATAATATTTGTAAAGTTTAATTTCGATCCAAATATTTCTGCTTTGAACTTTAACTGTTTGAGTTTATATAAATTAATTAATTTATTTTTATTTCATTTTTGTTAATTTCATGATTTTTTATTATATTAAATATCAATTTAACGAATGTAGTTTTAATTTAAGAATTTATACTTTTATCAAATTAACTTAAAATTTTTTTTCACAATCATAGAATTAGTAAATTTATGGTATTGAATATTTAATTTTATAAATAAAAATGCACGATTGAAATAAATTTACAGAAAATTACAGAAAATTAGCACAAACGAATATTTTAAAGTATGCTATTAAAATTTAAATATTTCTTACTATATAAACCCTCTGACAGTCTTACAAAAGGGCAAAATTGTAATGTTGTTTTCTCATCATTTTGTTTTAATTGCTAAAAAAAAAAATGATTCTTTCAAAATTATAGAAAAATCTTCTTTACGAATATGAATGTTATCCTTGAGTGTGTTAATCATTGCACAATGTATTAAAAATCCATTAAATCAACAGAGTTATGTCATTTTAATTTTTGCTTGCATTGCAGTGAAACCTGGAGCTTAGTGAACGTCTTAAGACTGGCTTGTCAGTGAGAGGGTTAAAAAATACGAATGCGAGAAAATCCTGCATGTTTAGCTTGGCTAAATTTAACCTATTAGTTTATGACCTGTATCCTATTTTATTCATTTTATTAATTTTATTCTATTAGTTTCACTTTAAGAAGTTGGAAATTTCACGTCAAATGAAGCAAATGGGTTGCAATCGTACGAGAACAAAGTTTAAAATATATACAGATCTTTGTCTAATAGAAGAACGTACAACGTTCGCAGTATAATGGCCGAAATCTTTTGTGTGTATCTATATATACTATCTGCTTTCAATTATACAGGAAGTAACTTGTAGTAATCTCAGCGACGTTAATTTTATAAAATGACAAATAGTTTAATAGTATTAAAACGCGCCCTTAACAATGCCCCTCTATACCATTGTGTAGTGCAATAATTTTGTGCGGCCCTGTAAATTAATAACAACTATTCTTTGACCACAGACTGTGCAGAATGCATTTTTATCACATACTTCATGAATGCATATCAATTATGTTCGAAATAGTATTACATCATTAAAATGCAGTTAAAAATCTTTTTATCCCATTGCCCATAATGTAACGAATGCTTTTGATTGCTCCGTAATTAAACTTATGCATTGGTTTTTCTTAAAATTTGAAATGACTCGACAGATTTATACATCAATTATATATTTTAATTTTTAAACGATTCGGTTAGGTAGTTTTTCTTTGTTATATGTGGACAGACTGACGGACAGGACGAAGACTATCGATGCTACATATTTTTATAATTACCTAAAAAGAGGCTATTTTTACCACGCTTTTATTAACTTCACCTGTTATTTGTGAGTTTGTGAGTTTGTAACTCTCCTTATTTTATGTATGTTCACTGATTACTCCGAAACCATGCAACCGATTAACTTGGTTTTGGTGTTAAATGAAAGACGATGCTGGTACCACTTCAGTTTCATCGAAATTGGTTCAGTACTTTTTTAGTAATTAGGCAAAAACTAATAAAATTAGTGATTTTTCGCTAATTAAAAGTGTTGAATACGTTCACTGAATGGAGTGTAGACAGCATGGCCGAGCGGTCTAAGGCGCCGGATTGAAGCTTTGTTTTTCGAAAGAGATTGTGGGTTCGAACCCCGCTCCTGACATTATTTACATCTATGTAAAATTAAAAAAAAAAATCCCGTATTACAATTTTTATTTTTAATCGGCTTCAGAAAAGGAAGAGGAAGTTATCAATTCGACGCGTATGTATTTTTTTCTATGTATGTTCACCAAATACTCTGAAACTATCCAACCGATTAATTTGGTTTTTATATTAAATATAAATATAGTTTAAAAAAACTAAAAACCACGCTTTTAAAGTAATCAAACTAAAAAGTGAAAAATAAATATAGTTTAAAAAAAACTAAAAAACACGCTTTTTAAGTATATCAAACTAAAAAGTGAAAATAATTCGTATTATAAGCTGAAAACGAAAATAGATGAAAAATACTATATTACTATAAAATCATTGTTATTATAGAAATCAATTAATGAGCAATAAATAAAATTATCGTGGAAAAAAAGCGTGGGGTGCTTCTTAAGAACTGATAGATGGAGCATGGTAGATAGATTATTTTTCACTTTTTAAAAAGCGTGTTTTTTAGTTTTTTTAAACTATATTTATTTATATTTCATCAAAGTAATTCTTGATAAATTAAAGCTATTTCTGTTAAAGTTGATCTGAAATATACAAATCCTTAAATCTCAAAGTATACGGATGTAAGGAAGTGTGTGTAGCTTTATATTAATATATGGCTCTTTAATTGCAGGTGTGTATATATATATATATATATATATTGTAAATTAAAAAAGAAGATAGTTGTATAACATATATTTTTTCTGATGCAGAATTCGGTAAAAATGTAAAAATTGGGTAGAAATTGGGTAGAAATTTGGTAAAAATGGCCTTCAGCAGCCTTATAAAATACGAAATGCATAAAAAAAATTAATACAAATATATGTACACTGAAAAAAAGCTGTAGCAGATATTTACCGCAGGAGAGATTCCAGACAATGTCCGTAAGAATGGACTTTACTCCTATATCAACGGACTTTGCCATTACATTAAAGGTTTTTGCCCGTAAAACACAAAAAATTAGGAAGTTCACCGTTTATGTGAAGAAAGTGACGTATTCCGTAAATTTACTGAATAATTCACGGTAAAGTACCATACATTTACAAATGTCTTTTACAGTGTAATATGTAATAGTATTTTTTTCATTTTGAAATAATTTTAATTGACATTGGGTAGACATGAATAAAAAATGCTTTATAGTTGTACATTTAGCCAAGGTATAGTAAAAATAAAAAAATGAAAAAATAATAATTTAAAATTATGTCAAATAATATTTTTTAGACATTCAGCCTGTTATTAATATTACTGTTAACAATTACATGAATGTGTAAGTACATAAATTTTTATTGTATTAACTTTATTTAAATGTAATATTTGTTTTGAAAATGTTCAGTTTTTGAACAATCATAAATTATTTTATCGTTTAATGTGAAAAGTGATTTATAATTCGCTTGGTCGATTTTTTTTTAATATTTTTTATTTGGATACTCATTTAAAAATTTATAATTTGAAAAACATTTCTGACAAAGAAAAAAAAAACATTTAAAATATTAAATATTACAACTTATTGTCAAAAGAAATTAAACACACATAACGCAGTTTTTTCTATTACATTGAAAAACTGAAAAAAAAATTACACTCAAGTATATTTTTCATTTTGCTTTTAAACTGCTCAGCGATAAAAAAAAGATAATTTTTTAAAACCTAAATTCTTTTAAATGCAAAAATACTTATGTTTTCTTTTATATTTACGGTAATTAACATTAGAATTTAAAAAGAATCTTTTTTTACACCGGGAAAACAATTAGGAAAATAAACAGTGCTGCATTTTTTCCGTAATATTTTTTTTTTCTTACTTCACAAATAAATGTGAAAACCAACCCAACTAGTAGTAACTGAAGTTAACTGCAGTTACAGATAAGAAATTTTCTCTTTATATACAGGGATACCAGCTCACATCTTATCGAAAAATAAATTAACTTTGAAATTAAAAATGAAAAAAAAAAAGAACTTCATTTTAAAAGCAAGCATAAATTCTGTTTTAGTTTTTGAACTTCCAGGAGAAAATGTAATAGCACTATCTTGCCTTCAATTAAACTAACCGTAAAACCAACGGAAATATATTTCCGTAAACAATTTACAACATTTTTTGGAATTTGAATTGATAATAACTTTTTTTTCTCCCTTTCTGTGTTTTACGATCAAAGAAGCTCCCGGCGTTTTACTGATTATACTGCAAGTTTAGCTGTTGTGCAGCCAGAGAAAAAGATAAGCGTAACTTGGCTTCATTATTACGTTTTGTTTGAGAAGTATTATAGACTGGATTTTGGCAAATATTCCCTTTTAATGCGAATGTAGAGAAAATCTTTGTTTTTGATTATTAGTTCTGATTACTTTTAAAGCTAAACCTGAATCACATACCATTTCTTTATATATCAGTCATTAATAGTAAAAGAGAGTTTAGTTTTTCTCATTTTAAAGTTAGTTTTGATTGTAAATAGATACAGAAACACACCTATGTGTAAACAATAGTAGCAAAATCTCATTTAAAAATGTGTAAAAAATAAAACAGTTTATTAACTATACAACAAAAAAAATAAAGAAAAGTTTTGATTTAAAAAATTTAAATAAGTTCTGTTCGTGTGTAAACTTGGCAAATCGCTTGCATATCTAAAAATATGCAAATAACATAAACAAAAATATTTTAGTTAGTAGCTTAAATGAATTATTCCCAAATGTGTTACATTTCCCAAGGCAGATAATGAAAAAGCAAAAACATACTTGAGCCATTACAATCCATTAATAATTATGATCTGAAACTTTAATAATTATGAATGAAATATTTCCCTGATCTTCAAAAACCTTTATGATAAGGTCAATCAGAAACAAAATGAATTCATATATTTTAATAATTTAAAATAAACCTATAAAACAATCCTACTAATATGAGTGTAAAATTACAACTATAAAGATGCTTTATAGTTGTACTTTTAACAAAGATAATACAAGTAAATAAATAAATAAATATATATTTAATATTTCGTCAGTAATATTTTTTAGGCATTCAGGCTGTTATTAATTTTACTATTTACAATTACCTGAAGGTGTAAGTATATGGATTTTTATTCTATTAATTTTATTCAAATATAGTATTTGTTTAAAAAAAATTCAATTTCTTAAACAACCATACATTATTTTATTTTTTAATGTGAAAAGTAATTTATAATTCTTTTGGTCGAATTTATTTTCATATTTTTTATTTGGATACTCATTTAAGAATTTATAATTTGAAAAACATTTTTGATAAAAAAAAAAGATTTAAAATATAAAATATTACAGCTTGTTATCAAAATGAATTAAACACACATAAGAATTTTTTTCTATCACACTGAATACTTTTTTAAAAAAGGTGTTTACAATGAAGTATATTTTTCATTTTGGTTTTAAATTGCTCAGTGATTAAAAAGAACACTTTTTAAAACCGAAATTCTTTTAAATGCAAAAACACGTATACTGTTTTTTATATTTACGGTAATTAACATTAGAATTTAAAAATATTTTTTTTCACCGGGAAAACAATTAGGAAAATAAACAGTGCTGCATTATTTGCCATTATATATATTTTTTTCTTAGTTCACAAATAAATGTGTAAACCATCCCAACTAGTAGGAACTGAAGTTAACTGCAGTTACAGATAAGAAATTTTCTATTTAACTACAGGGATACCCAATCACATCTTATCGAAAAATAAATTAGCTTTGAAATTAAAAAAGAAAAAAAAGAACTTCATTTAAAATCAAGCATAAATTCTGTTTTAGTTTTTGAACTTCCGGGAGAAAATGTAATAGCACTATATCTTGCCTTCAATTAAGCTAAACGTAAAACCAACGGAAATATCTTTCCGTAAACAATTTCCAAAAATTTTTGGAGTTTGAATTGATAGTAACTTTTTTTTCTCCCTTTCTGTGTTTTACGATCAAAGAAGCTCCAGGCGTTTTACTGATTATGCTGCAAGTTTAGTTGTTGTGCAGCCAGAAAAAAAGATAAGCGATACTTGGTCTTCCTTATTACTTTTTGCTTGAGAAGTATTATAAAATAGATTTTGGCAAACATTCACCGTTAATGCGAACGTAGAGAAATTCCTTGTTTTTGATTATCAATTCTGATTACTTTTAAAGCTAAACCTGAATGAGATACTATTTTTTGCATATCATTTGCTTATATTAAATGAGTGTATATTTTTGTCATGATATAATTAGTTTTGATTTTAAATAGATAACGCAACACTCACACACACACACATAAGTATAAACAATAATAGCAAATTCTCATTTTAAAATGCATGAAAAATAAAGCATTTTATTTTAATACAAGACGCAAAAAATAAACAAAAGGTTTGATTTAAAAAATGTTAATTTAAATAAGATATGTTCATGTATATGCGTGGTAAATTATATATATAAAATAATGTTAATCCTTGTATCCTTGTAATCCTTGTATATCTAAAATAAAATGCAAATAACATGCACTAGAACACTTGAGGTTGTAAATAGAATGATTTATTATCAATTTCTTAAAATAGGCGTTATTCCTAATTTTTAAAATTTGTTATGGCAAATAATAAAAAAGCAAAACTAAACTTAAAGCGTTAGAATTCGTTAATAATTATTATCTGTATCGAATAAAAATTAACCTCCCCCCCCAAAAAAAAGAAGTAGAAATTAAAAATAAAAAAGGAAAGAGAAAAAAAATAAATTAAACTGAAAATCTTAAACAAAAGTTTTGATAACAAATTATTAAAATAAACCAGTTTTATTCTTGTGTGTACTTTGCAAATTGCTTCCATATCTAAAAAATATGTAATTAAAATATATTGCAATACTTCAGATAGTTGCTAAATTTCCCAAATTAATTATTTCAAATTTCTTAAATACGACAGTGGAAATTTTTAAAAAGCAAAACCAAACACAAGGCGCTGCAGAACATTAACAATCACCATGGACCCTAAGGTGCTCTAGAGTATATGTCCATGTTAGGTTATAAGCATAACACAAGACTAACTGCCTTTGTTCCCAAGCAATATTAGTATTTACTTGGACAACCTAGCCAGCGGAAATTTTCTGCAACATTTTACGTAATGTAATAGCTAAACTGAATTATTCCTAGTTTCTTATATTTGATGCTGCAAATAATAAAAAGTAAAACCAAACATACGGCGTTGGAATCCAATAATAATTCTTATCTATATCAAATAAAAAATAAATACCTCCCCCCCCCCACTACAGTGTGAAGATTGAGTTGGCCCAGACAATTTTCGGATGTGAAACTTGAACATTTAGTATGGTAGCGCGACGGGCTGATTAAGAAGGTTTGCCTTCATTGTAAATACACTGTTAAAAATATCGTCCTAATTTCAACCAAATTTCGGTGCTAAATAGTTGCCACTGCAAAATAATAAAACATTGAATCAATATTTGGAGCTCTTATTGAATCATAGTTCCAATAGTTGGAATAAGGTTGAAATAGGAAGCTCTTAATATTGGTGCAAGGTTCTACTATCCCGCGAGTAGTCGCGACTTTTTTCGCTACGTCATTAGTCGCGTTCGGACTTTTCGCCGCTGGCCCTCCGGATATAAAAAACGTAAAATAAGGAATAGTTTTCACTTAATATATGAATATAACATTTCAATGGAGATATAAATATGCAATTTTCTTAAGTTCTGTATTTTAATCATGAGATTTGGAGTAATGAGAAAAAGTAAAAATGAACTGACATTAGGGATTTTTGCATAGATTTTTTCGTCAAATCCAACTTTGTTTCTAAAAATGTAACTGGAGGAAAAACAGAAATGTCCTGTTATTCCACTAAGGTGATCCAGAAACCTTTGAAATCAGCTACATGGTAGATCTTTTTCATATTTGTAATGGAATAGGAATTAGGAGAAGATAAGTTAAACGGGCGGCAAAAAGACCGACATGCGACTACTGACGGGCTATCCTATGTTTGCAATAACTGAGCACTAAAATTTTGTTCGAACTAGAGCAAAAATTTTAACAGTGTATAATATTTGCAAATGTATACTACACATGCTACATATATATTTTACGTTAAAGATGATGTTTATGAAAAACATCTTGTACAATTTAAATTGCTTCCTTGTTTCATTATTGAAATACAAATAAGAGAGAATTTGAGTATAAACATGTTTTTAAATTTTGAAAGAGAAATAGAATTTTGTGAGTTTTGCAGAAATTGTAAAAACTGCAAAACTATTTCCTAGTTCAGAAGAAGTGACGCGTTAAAATTCACAGCAAAGTCGTTCACTATATGGCCAAAGATAACCGGTCACATCCGATTTTACTTATCTTGTATAATATCAAGAAAAGTACATGAGCAATTATCCTGAAACTCCAGGTATATGAACATAATGCTATAGGTTCTATATATTTCTAAGAAGATTTTTCTTCCAAGAAACCTATAGGGACAGTCAAAAATTGAAAAAGAACGAATATATTTTCAATAACTCTGTCAAAAGTAATGCAGCAAAAGCTTTCAATTGCAGATTATGGATAAGTGGTTTATCAAAAGAAATTATGCGTATTTTTACAAGGACACTATGTATACTCGTATAGAAATTAAGGGTTTTTTTAAAAAAAAAAGTCCCAAATTTTACCACATTTTTTTCTTATAATTTGAAAAGTTTTTAATAATGAAAAACTTTTTTTAATAATTGTTATAATTATGATAAACAAAGCTGTATATAACAATCTGTAATCAAAATTAAAACATAACAAAAATTATATAAAAATGATCAGTTATTAATTAATAATTATAATAATTTTACCCTAATTTTTCATACAATACATTTTTGCTGCGCATGCGTGAATGCTAACAAAAATGTTTTTGCATATTATGTTAACTAAATGTATGGAACATCTTTTGTGAAAGTCTTAAAATACAGCTTGAAAATTTTGAAAATCATTCTCGATAGAATAAGATCGAAATCTGTTGTTTCCAAAATGAAGCAAAAAATTAGGGGCTGTATCCAAATATAGAAGTACATACATTATTGTGTATTCTATATTGGGACTAATCAATGGATCTATGGATGCAGCCCCTTATCTTTTTGCTTCATTTCGGAAACAACGGATATTGAGCTTATTCTATTAACAATAATATTCAGAATTTCCAAACTATGTTTTTGAGACTGTCACAAAAGCTGTTCTATACATTTAGTAAACACATTATGCAAATTATATTTTGATTAGCTTCACGCATCCGCAGTGAAATATTATTTAGAAACCTGCTCATTTTTCAAAGAAGATTTATTATTTTTTAATTCTGATTACAACATATTTTGTACTATGTTGTTTGTTGTATTTTCTGAAATGAACATATTTTTTTTTAATTAAGAACTCTGTAAATTATAAGCAAAAAACTTGGAAAAATTTGGGACAGTTTATATAAATACCTTAATTTCTCTATAAGTATACATGCAGCCTTTTTTAGAATGAACACACTATTTTAAAATAAGCCACTTAATCACAATATTCAGCTTAATCGCTTTTGCTTGACATTGTTTTGACAGGGTAATCCAAAAGAAAATATTTCTCTTTACAGTTTGTAGATCGTCACCTAGGATGTTTCTGGAAATAATCTTCACGGAAATGTACGACTGATTGTACTAATATATTAACAAATTTAAAATTTCAGGATGTATTTTTCTAGATAATAAACAGAACCTCTAAAATCACAAGTGGCTTGTCACCATATAGTGCATTTGCTCAGTGAAAAGAAAATATTTCCCTGATCTTCCGTAGCCTTTGTGATAAGAACAATCAGAAAAAAATGAATTTATATATTTATCTAATTAAAAAATACCTTAATTATTAGCTTTTAAACAATGCTACAAATATTGAGGATTTAAGAGTTAAAACATTTGTGAATTATTTAACATTTATGGTGTTTAATAATAAAAAAAAAGGTTACGATAATAAACTTAAGAAATTCAACTTTTTTTTTTTCATTTTCGTTTTTTTAAATTTATTATATATATGTATATATAACTGCATCATTTATCTTACTTTACTATGTATACATTTCTTTATAAGTTACAGAAAATTTTGGGCAAAAATTAACAGAGTTTTTTTCATTTATTAATATTTAGTAGAACTTAAAACTTTATGCTCTTTGAGTATTTTTTAGTAATATTTCACTAGCAGGCTAACGGAAAACAAAAAAATAAAAGAAAAATCTTTTTTTACGAGGGTTCAATATTGCGTCTGAATAACCGAATATACAAAATGTAGATTTTGTAAAATACTGAATAAAAACCTTATTGTACCAAATAAAGTACATTTCATTTTATTTTTTAAGACAAGATTCTTTTACGAACGTCTTCTTTTACGAACCTCTTGAAAAAAATATCCTCTGTACATAAAAATAAAATTGAAGTACTTTCTAAAAAAAGTTCAATATTATCTTTTCCGAAGTTTAGTCGCCTTGTTATCACGGATATATAAAATGAAGTTAAGACTAACGGCATCACTGAGCGATAAACTATGCTACCTCCGAGATAAAATCTATTTTTCGTGTTTTTAAGATATAAAATAACTAAGAGAAACATAAAACTTACAACTAATACACTATTTGTATCTCTGTTTGAAAGTGACATAAAAACGTATATGCTATTAAACTTTAACAAATATGAAAGTAGATTACTTGTAGTTTCGTTTACAGTGGTTTTATAAATTATTCAAATTTACATCAGAACTTTGCACTGCATTTCTTAAACTTATAATACTGCTAAAAAATATGTCAATAGTGATTTAGTATTATTCATTTTTCACACTTAATTTTCTATAACTTTCTCATTTCCGAAGCTAAAACAATGCTGCAAATACTCATTTATTGGTATTAAACAAACAAAATAATTTCATACACTGTAAAAAAAAAATCAAGAGGTTACTAAAAATTTTTTAGTAAATTTGTATTCCACAGAATTTTTTAGTAACCATTACAAACTTTTTTTTGCAAGTGACACAAGCATTTCTTTTGTAAACTGAACAAAAGAATTTTTTGTATAACTAACTTAAAAATTTTTAGTATGAACCATCAAGCAAAATTTAGTAACAGCTCCAAAATGATTTTTAATAACCTTTACGTGCGCTCGAAGGGCAGGAGCTTCCTTCGAACTGCATCCAAACATTGCTACCTGCTCCGATAGGATTTTCATAATCACTTTATTAACGAGTACTTACACTACATGCAGTCGGGGCGTATTTGGCTGTGTCCAGCATCGAACCCGGGACCTTACAGCCTGGAGTCCGTTACTATAACCACTATGCTATCAAGGCCACACCAAGTGTGTTTAGTAATAGCTATTAAAATATATAACTATTAACTCTATTCGTTGCTAGCTTTTTTCTAGTAATTCTTACAGATTTTCTAGTAACCGACTAAGATTACTAAAAATTTTTTAGTAATTGCAAGGATCATTAAAGTTTTTTTAGTAGATCGACTCTTTTTATTTACAGTGTAGATGACAGAAATAAGAAATTTTTGGAAAGAGATACAGTCGACTCTCGTTAATTCGAACTCGTCGGGACCACAAGCATTGTTCGAATTATCCGGAGTTCGAATTATAGAAAATATTCTTTATATGGTACTGTTACAAAGGAATTAATGCTATGGTGTTTTCTAAACTTATTTCGTCTGTTACCATTAGAATATGACTTATTAAATTAGAATGTACAAATACATAAAATAATTAAAATATGAGAAACAAGCACGATGGCAGAAAAATTTAAAGCGTCACTGATCGACAGACGAGGTTCTAAGAAAGGGGATATCAAATGCATTGTATTATCTGTATACTCGTTCGGAACAATTTTCACAAAAATCAAAGAAAGAAACTTATTCAAATGATCTGAAATCAGTGAAAAAAGAAGTAAAAATGAAAAATCGGAATTCTCGTTAGTTCGAATTAAGCGAAGTCCAGAGAAAATAAGTTCGAATTAATGAAAATTTTGAACGTTATTCTGCCATTGAAAATTTCGGGACTTCATGTTTAGTTCGAATTAAGCGAAGATTCGAATTATCCGATTTCGAATTAACGAGAGTCGACTGTACTTTAGGAAACTAGTAATTTAGATTGAGAAATAGAGATCTAAATTTTCAAAAATTTGTAATAACTGCATAACACATTATTAATATTTGAAAAGGTGTGTTAAAAAATTTTGGATTCGATTTTTTGTAATATTCGATTATTGTCGCGTTTTATTTTTATTTAAAGAATAATCCATCATTAACGACCATAATTGTATGTGAATTCATAATTAAATTACATCATTTTTTTTAATCGAATAGCTAGAAAATTATCAAGTATATTCATAATTTAAGAAGAAAAATGAATATTAACTTAATTGAGAAAGGATTGCGAATTTATGAATTTTTGTTATCGTTAATAATTTAGAATTTTGTATCAATTATTTTAATGCAAGGTTGAAAAATAAATCAGAATTTTCAATTTTTTTCTGTTTACGTTCTTTTCTTTTTAAGAAGAGTTAAAAAAAATATCATTAATCGATTTCTTGGACATTTCACATTTATCAACTAAAAACATTCTGACATTATTGATCGTAAATATGTTCCGACATCATTATTTTAAGAGAATACTCTTTTCAATTTAAGAGTTTTTATATTTACTAATGAATTTCGGTACACAATAGTTTTTTTAATGCGTTTTCAATAACTCGTACTTAAAGCTCTTCATAAATATTATTGAAAGCGCTTTGTTTTTACTTAAATACTGATTATTTTTTTAAATATCTTAAATGCACATTTTTCATGATTTTAAAATAATAGACAAGGGTGGCCAATGTTCCAAATTTAAAACATAATCAAAATTACATGTAGTTATTTTTTCGAATTGAAATGAGTAGTACCGTTACACTAAAGCATTAAAAATGCAAAAAGAAAAAAAAAAAAAGAAAGGTAAATTAAAAACTATTACCTACATCATATGAATCATGTATTATACATTTAGCGTTTGATCATGTATGTCTGCGAGAAATTTTATTTTTTATTTGACGGATCGCAGCTTTATATCTCCACGCATGTCTACACGAACAACCTCATCAGACCTGAGGTACACAAATGTGTATATCAATACTTTTCCTCTTAAAAACTAAACTGTTCGAAAATTTTGCATTTTTACTATAATCTATACAGTTCAATGCTTTTTGCTTTAAAACAGAGCCAATAAATGTCAGCACTGATGAATATTTCCTCATAAAATAAATATAATCTTCATCTGAGTTTTGAAAATATCTTTAAGACATTGTGGCCAAGAAAGAAAGAAATATTCATGACTATTTAACTTAAATGCTTTACAATAAAAATTTTGAGGATTTGCTGATTAATTACTTGTTTAAAGACCTTATATATTTAATTGGATAAATTTATATTACTGATAGTTAAGCTGATGTTTTAAGGGAATTAGTACTTTTATATTCATACTTGTAAATAATTTAAATTAAAAGTCCCTTAAAGTACTGATTTCATAAAAATTATTCTTTTTATCATCTATAGTGCCGTTACGATTATGCAAAAGCAATAAATATATATTTGTAGAGTTATTTTATGCTCTATTTTGAAGAGGATAATAAAAGAAAAAAAAAAGTTAAAATTGTTTTTCTACAAAATGTGATAAAAATTATACACTTGAAACTCAGTTGCCTGTAAAACTTGGTAGCTGAATGGATCACATTTGTAACACTATAGATTTCTGTTTCGCATCCGGATTTTTACACGCTTCACTCAAACTGGCATCAGTTTGACGTTTCAGTGACAACCATTGCTTGAAAAATAAACAAATACGAAATCATTATTATTTCCTTTTCTAATTAAGATAGAAATATGATCTAAACGTCATTTTAAACATAAAACATAGCAATTTTTTAAATAATAAATTTTTATTTATTCAGAAAATTGGAAAAAATAAAGATTTTTATGTCCCTAACTCCCAATAACAAAAAGGAGGCCATTTGTATGACAAGATTATGCTGAAAAAAATGATGTGATGTTGCTGGTGAAATTTGAATAATTTTATTCAAAATATAAGTATGAAAATTACTGCGGGTTCCAAATAAAGATTAAAAATGCAAATGTAATAATTCAAGAGAATCTATGAATTATTTGTGGAATTTTTAATGTTGCTGGCTAATTTAAAAACATCTTTTTAAAAATATTGCATACTAAGCTCTTTTGAGAATTATAAAATTTAAGAGTCTTCAATCATAATAAAATGAGACTCGCAACATTATATTTTGACTGTTGATTATTCTATTATTTCTGTCACTTATCTGATTATTCATTATTTTATCATTTTTAAGAATTATCATTAAATCATAGAATATTTTATTATTAACTATATGGAAAATAGTTGTTGTCCTCGGTAGTGAACTTGGAGATCTGAAGTATATCTGAATCTTTTTATCTACTGAATTCCGCAACTTATTCGTTTGGTGATTGGCCCATGCTCAATGTCTAGAAATGGAATACTTATGTTGCCACGAAGACAAAAAAAAGTATTAAAACTATAGAAATGTATATATGTTTGGAAATTATTTTGCTCTACAGTTTTCTGGAATATTTGCATTACATGTATTTAATTAGGTAGATCAGTTTATAATCATTCATTTATGTATACAGAAATTTTCATCGTTTACAATAAATATAATAAGTCTTTTGTGCAAATAGTAACAAAATATAAAAAGATATATAAAAAATAGTAATAGACAACTAATAATATATACAAACAACATGTTTTACAAAAAAAGAAAAAAAAAGTAGTAGCAAATAAAGAATCATTTATGAAAATCTTTGTGAAAATCATCCTTAATTTAGCATTTTCATGGAAAATATCATAAAGTTTTATTTTTATTTGAGATAAATAGCATAATACAGATGCACTATAATGCACAATTATATAAAAATACAACCATGTTTCTTTTTTCCTTATCAAAGTTTTTTTGTCAATAATGCTAAATCATTCTCTGATGAAAAAAAAGAATTAAAAAATAATGTCATTAAATATACAAAAATTTTTGTTGATTACATTTAAATTTCATTAAAAATGAATAATATTTGAAGCTCCATAAAATGAACGTCTCTGATGGTTTTGATTTCATAATTTCAATACTAGATAACAAATATTTATTTACTGAGAAACTTCTGCAATAGTTATTCTTTTGATTCAATAAGCTTCAAAACAGATTCCGCTTTCATTTCGCATCATTTAATCATTAAACGTATATCTCAAACTCAAAATACCACTCATTCCAAAGTGAAATTCGACGTTAGCATTCAAGGAATATTTACAGTTTCATAGAATTTAACTGCGTTATCAGATTAAATTTCGAAATTTATAAACGGAATGTAGCCTAGAAGTGCATTGTTCATCAGACTCTAAACACTTTATGATTAAATTTCGCTTATCTCCGAAACTGACGGATAATTACGGGCACTCTGAAAGCAAAGTCATTGAAAACCGCAATATTATCAATCGATTTTTCGCTTAAAATGAAATAACTGTGACTGCGATTTCAGAGTCACGGACGATTAAAGCAATTTCTTACATTTTAACGCTCATTTAAACTTTGTGGTCTTCATACTTGTTGACAGTCTTTTGGCCCCTTTTCTATTGGAGTGACTCAAAGTTTGCCTATTGTTCCCGGGAATATTTTACGATTGAATAAGTTTCTCTTATGTGTAAAGCACAAGTTATGATTATTCCGGGGATATAGTCATTTATATCAAAAGCAAAAAGATGTAAAATTTCTTTTTATGCGATTTGAATCGTTTCTGTTCTTATTTTCTTTGCGGAAATTTCGTTACTTATAAAATGTTAACTGTCATTTTTTATATAAGGGTGCCTGTTACCCTTTGAACTTTCTTTTTTAATTTAATTAATTTAAAGTATTTTTTTTTTTGTAATAATAAAGGACAAAATTAAGAAAAATGATTTTTTCAAGAAAATGTTTAATTTCCCAGAAAAAATTCAAAAGAAATTATTATTATTATCTTATTTTATTTTTATTTTTTTAATGAGTTAGTTAGTTATTTTTTTATTAGCAAATTCAAGTAAATTTTAAAATATATCATCTCGTTCAATTTTAAAGAGAATGATTTTAAGAGACTTTTCAGGGGATTTTTTTCGTCATTTTAAGAGGCTCCAAATCACAAAAATCTTTAAATTTTCTAAGAGTATCTTATTGCATTAAAACTGTTCTGTTTTCTTATGCTTAAAATCACGTATAAAAGATTTTTCTGTCCTAATTAGGAGGTAAAAAATATATTTATTTTTCGTTCCGAAATCTTTTTTATAAGGTTTTTTTTTTCATGATTGTAAGGGGATATTGGACACAAAAAATCTTCAAAATTTCTATGAACACTTTGTTGGATTAAACATTCTTTGGGGCTCTTTTTTGCTGAAAATGACGTTTAAATCATTTTCCCATCTTAATTAGAAGAAAAAATATTATTTCTTTCGTTTTGGTTTGTTTCCAAAACCGGAATTTAAGGGATTTTCTTCATCATTCTAAGGGGCCCCACCAATAGCCGATAGGTTCTCTCTACCAAACTGGTAGACGGTAGGTGCTGGGGTCGAACCCAATCGCGACCGTCGGTCTAACCTCCGTGTTTTTTTTTTTTTTTTTTTAAACATTGGATTTCCTAGCATAAATACTGGTTATGTCCCCTTAGAAAGACCACCACAGAGGAGACACCGCTCCCCTTAGGGCCTATATCCCACGTCTAGATAATTGGCCGACATAAATACAAAGAAACATCATCATAAGGGGGCTCAGGACACAAAAATCTTCACATTTTCTAAAAATATTTTATTGCATTAAAAATTCTGTGTTTTTTATGATTAAAATGAGGTTTTTCTATCTTAATTAGAAGAGAAACAGCTTAACAGGTAAAGCATTGGCTTTGTAAGCCAAGTATCCGGGTTCGATTCCCGGCCTGGGCAATTTTTCGCTCAGTTGGAAATATTCAATTCGTATGATAACTTCACCAATCAGTTAGATTGTGTTAAAATAATAGTATATCTACGTATCCATCGTTCTACGGAGTTCCATTACCTGCGGCTTATTCTGCCGAGCTGTCTAAATGACAGACCAGATGCTATGGCCAATAAGGTTATCTGAGGGAAAAATACCAACCGGTTATCGCCCGGATAGCTGAACGGGTAAAGCATTGACCTTGTAAGCCAAGTATCCGGGTTCCATTCCCGGCCTAGGCAATTTTTCGCTCAGCTTGAAATATTCAATTCGTATGATAACTTTACCAATCAGTTAGATTGTGTTAAAATAGTAGTATATCTACGTATCCATCGTACTATGGAGTTTTATTACCTGCGGCTTATTTTGGCGAGTTGTCTAAATGACAGACCAGATGTTATGACCAATAAGGTTATCTGAGGGAAAAATACCAACCGGTTATCGCCCGGATAGCTGAACGGGTAAAGCATTGACCTTGTAAGCCAAGTATCCGGGTTCCATTCCCGGCCTAGGCAATTTTTCGCTCAGCTGGAAATATTCAATTCGTATGATAACTTTACCAATCAGTTAGATTGTGTTAAAATAGTAGTATATCTACGTATCCATCGTACTATGGAGTTTTATTACCTGCGGCTTATTTTGGCGAGTTGTCTAAATGACAGACCAGATGTTATGACCAATAAGGTTATCTGAGGGAAAAATACCAACCGGTTATCGCCCGGATAGCTGAACGGGTAAAGCATTGACCTTGTAAGCCAAGTATCCGGGTTCCATTCCCGGCCTAGGCAATTTTTCGCTCAGCTGGAAATATTCAATTCGTATGATAACTTTACCAATCAGTTAGATTGTGTTAAAATAGTAGTATATCTACGTATCCATCGTACTATGGAGTTTTATTACCTGCGGCTTATTTTGGCGAGTTGTCTAAATGACAGACCAGATGTTATGACCAATAAGGTTATCTGAGGGAAAAATACCAACCGGTTATCGCCCGGATAGCTGAACGGGTAAAGCATTGACCTTGTAAGCCAAGTATCCGGGTTCCATTCCCGGCCTAGGCAATTTTTCGCTCAGCTGGAAATATTCAATTCGTATGATAACTTTACCAATCAGTTAGATTGTGTTAAAATAATAGTATAGAAGAGAAAATATTACTTTTTTGGTTTGTTTCAAAATCTAGCTTTCAAGGAATGTTTGTCACGAAATGACTTCTTGTGAAGATGCGTATTTGTTCATGATGGGGTTTCACAATTTGTCGAGTTTAAAATAGTTTAACTCATTAAACAATCAAACATAAATACTTCGAACTTGAACTATGTCTTTTTAGGTGCGTTCGTAATTATGTAAATACGTAGCACCTATTGCTGTCGCTCAGTCCATCCGTCTGTCCGCATATAACAACGCAAAAACTACCCAGCCGAAACGTTTGAAATTTAAAATACATAATTATAACATAACTTTGTCGAGTCATTTCAAATTTTATGATAATTGGATGGATAGATCAATTACAGGGACAATCAGAAGAATTCCGTTACATTACGGTCAATGGGGAAAAAAGTTTCAAATGCATTTTAATCGTTTGAAATTTAAAACATATAACTATTACGTAATTTTGTCGAGTCATTTCAAATGTTATGAAAATCAGATGCATAGATCATTTACAGGGACAATCAAAAGTATTCCATTACATTACGGTCAATGGGAAAAAAAGTTTCAAATGCATTTTAATCGTTTGAAATTTAAAACATATAACTATTACGTAATTTTGTCGTGTCATTTCAAATGTTATGAAAATCAGATGCATAGATCATTTACAGGGACAATCAAAAGTATTCCATTACATTACGGTCAATGGGAAAAAAGTTTCAAATGCATTTTAATCGTTTGAAATTTAAAACATATAATTATTACGTAATTTTGTCGAGTCATTTGAAATGTTATGAAAGTCAGATGCATAGATCATTTACAGGGACAATCAAAAGCATTCCATTACATTACGGTCAATGGGAAAAAATGCATTTTAATGATGTTACACTCATTCGAACATAATTGAATTGGCATGAATCTATGAAGTATATACTAAAATATGCATTCTGTACAATCTGTGATGCAAATAATTTTTATTATTAAATTACAGGGCCACAGAAACGTATTCCACTACATAATGCTATACGAGGAAACATTGTTTGGGCGTGTTTTAATTTCAACTATTTCACAATTTCAACTATTCAACTATTTCACATTTTATGAATAAGATATACGTTGCTGAGGTGTAATAAAAATTACTTCCTGCATATTTACAGAAACACAAAGATTTCGACTACTATGAAATGTATTCGAAGCACGCTCTACTATATCATCAAGATCTGAATATTTTAAAACTTCGTTATCGTACGAACGCACCTCATTTGCTACGCTTCACGTGCAATTTCCAACTTGTTTTATTGTTTTACTTTCGCTTTAGTTCAGCAAATTTGAAAAAAAAATTCTTTTGAAATTATGACTTTTTAGATATCTTCCTTTTTTTAAAAAAATGTACTTTAAATATTTTTTATTTTTTGACAAATAATTATTTTTAAAAATACTGAATCAAATTAAAATTTAATTTAATCAAATTAATTCTGTTTATTTAAATGTAAAAAATGAAAATCATCAAATAATATTTTGACGATTATAACGATTATTATAAAATATTGTTGCAACGATTTTAAATTACGCCACTTTTTAAATAAATTTTAAATTATTATTATTTTTAAATTATGAGAAGTTTTATCTTGTGATTTTGGTTACAAATAATAGAGTTAACCATCATAAAAAATTGAAAATTTTAACATAATAAATAAAAAATTATTTTAAATCTGTTCAGGTCCCCGCTTTGATAATTTTTTTTTTTTTTTTTTTTTTTTTTTTTTTTTTTTTTTAACTATTCGTAGACGTACGCTGTAAAATTTTATGTATGGAACTAGTAGATCTTTCTTTTTCGAGAAAAAATTTCATGATGAAAATCAATCGATGAAAAAAGTTTAAAAGTTACATTAACAATTTTTATGTTCGTGAAACAGAAAGAAATGTGTCATGAATATTCATCGATCTCTTGCAACTTTTCTATTAAAATAACATTTTTAAATTGTATTATCAAATGATTTTATATATTTTTTTTTCATTTTAAAATGTAGGTTATTTATTCTTAGTAGACGAACATTTACGATGTTTGAAAATTTTGATTATATTAATAATTTAATTATTTTATCAAAATAATGTATGTTTGTACTGTGCAAGTATTTAAAACAACTTCACTAAATTACAGCTAATAAGTTTTGTAACATTTTGTTATTCAGTTTTGAGTTTTAGATTTCTTAGAATAGCGTTTATTTCCTTAACAATGAAATGAAAAAAAATTCTTAATAAATTATTTCAGTAGATATTGAAAAATACAAAGCAATTGGATAATAACAAAAATAAAATCTGGAACAATATTAATATTTCAAAGACACTCATGATAGCTATTTTAACTCAAATATGACAAATTACATTACACGAGCTAAATTTACAAGTAACTTTACTGTTGCTGTTTCACTAATGTATTACATAATGAAACTCATATATATATATATATATTTTTAAATTTGTACTATATTTAAAATTTATTTGTGTTATAAGTGTGATGCTTTAGATGTAGTGAGATTAGTAATTTATATTCCTGTTCCTCTATATAAAATATGATCTTTGATAAACTTTCGAAATAAATTCAATTTACACTATAAGATAGCACAATAATGTTGACGAAAGTGAATTTCTGTCTGGTATATATTTCTCTCTGATTTTGAGCGTTTGGTTTCTGACAGACGTTCTTTTTCTCTTACTGATACAGGTCAGCAGGTTCACCATTTTTTTCCCCATCTGTGTTCATTTCAGGACGCCGAAGTATCTTTATTTTTAGGGTTTCGCTCATCTGACGAAACCCTATTCAACTCACTCTTCTATCAGTCTGCCACAGAGACTGTACACATATTCCTTATATGTCAGATGCATCAAATTTTGTGTATTTACAGCAGAATATCTCATGTCACGCGAAGAATCATAAAATTTTGAAAAAAGCGTCTTACTTCAAATAAAATATTTTTTTCAATATCATCCGTTCATTCTATTTTGACATATTAAACGAAATCATCTATGCGATTTGCTTTCATACTTATCCAATTGTTCAAAAGATATCTCACGGGGGGAAAAAATGCTAATTTCTAATGTCATTTTTTTGTCATTCTAGTTACTTCAACTTGTTGCTTGCTCTTCTTGTCATTTATGGATTGAAAATAAAAGTATTTTTATTTCTTTCAGTGTAAATATCTTAAAACAAAATAATAAAAAAAATTACCATTTAAAAAAATTGATAAAATGCACTTTTTAACTTATATATCAATATATTTGTTTATATAAACAACGAAGTTATATGTTCTTGTTAAATAAAAGCGTTTTTCACAAATTCACTGCTTTCTTATTATTATTCACTGCTTTCTTATTATATACTGCTTTCTTATTTCTTTATTATTCTTGAAGTAATCACACGACATACACATGAATTAAGAAATGTGTTCAAAGAAGTCACTAAAAATAGAAAAATCTTACTTAATAGAAGTATTTCTGCATCTTTATTTAACTCTTTACAATTTTTTTAAATAAACACTTGGTACATTATTTAAAAACACTAAAAAGCAGTTATCATTGTCGTCACTTACTATTATTCCCCGTCATTCCTTTCATGCCCCAGAAGTCTAAAAATGTAATTTCGCCTTGTTTTCTGGCCTAACGCAATGTTTGATTCGACTTTTTTTACTTTAATTCCTTTCGTCATTCTTTTGTTTTTATATCAAATTTATGGTCCGTGTTATATACAATATTAAAAAAAAAAAATCGTCATTCTTTCTTCTAAAGTAAGGGCTGCATGTTATATACGCGTGCGCGGTATACACGAGTAAATACGCTAATCACGAGACGAGAGTCATAAATTGTTTCGATAGGCTTTCTTTCAAAAAGTACTCGACGTTTTAAAAATTAATTTTAAAAAGTTTAAAAACAAAAAATAATGAAAATTAAAATTAAAAAAAATATTGAAATACATTTTTCTCCATATGAAAAAGTATTGTATTATTACATTTTTCGTGAATGTAAGAACTGTGAGTTAAGGTAGCTAGTGACCCAGAATTCTCTTCCGTAATAAATCCGTGGAAGTATGATGCATTCATATATTCAAAATATCTCTTGGAGAAATTAATATTTTTAACTTATTTTTTTTTCTTATAGGATTTTTTTCTTAGTTCTTAAAAAATTTTAAAATCTATGCTCAATTAAATATTTTATATATTAGAGGCTGAAGAACTGCAAGTAATGATTTAAGATTTTACATAAAATTAAGTATATATTGTAGAAAAGTTTTGAAAACTAAGGAAAACCGAGACACTTTAAAAAAGTTTCTACAAAAAATAAAAGTTAAAAATATTAATTTTCATAGGAGATATTTTTAAAATACGAATGCATCAAATATCCATGTACTTTATATTAACACTTTTGGGTCTGGTGTAATATTAATAGTACATGTCTTTTAAAGGAATATTATTTTGTTTTAATAAATACTTTTGCTGCACTTTACATGTAGTAATATTAGTTTATGTTTATGACTTCATTTATGTTTAGGCATTTAGTAATAATAATAATTATTATTATTCACTTAATTCTCTTTGCGCCGCTTTCGATTCTTTTATTTGAAACATACATTCCACTCTTTAAATTTAAAATGAAAATTACTTTTCTGTAAGAATCGTGTAATGAAGTGAAAAAGTATTAGATAGTTGTAATGTAAGTTAAATCTTATTTTAATGTAATATTTTCCAAACATCTCCAATAATTCTTCCTTAGCCTATTGTCATATGAATATGAATTAAAAAGCACGCAAAACAACAACATTCGTTATGGTTCAAGCAATAAAGTATTCGTTAAACACTAAATAATCTATTTGCATAACTAGTATTGATGTTATTAACGTAAAAGCATTTTTTTCTAAAAATGGAAACAAAAAATCAGAACCGAAAGGCAGTTTAGAAGCTGAGTGATCAGCCTCCTTATACGTCACAAGCACTTGTATCTTTGTCTCAACTGCGTCGAAATGTCACATAATTTATTATTCCTACTTTTAAGAAATGTATCTAAAACGAAAACGTGAATTAAAAAATATTAAGCCTACCCCGAATAAACACGAAAATTATACAATTATATGAATCAGTTTTTTGAATGTATTTTTTTTTTACTTCGACACTTGTGGATTATTTATTCGAAAAAAAAATTACTCCTCCCCAACTTTTATATAAAAATTTCATTATTTTCCAATGTCAGAAAATTCGAAATTGAGTATTTAAAAATAAATAAGTTAACTTTTGCAAATTGCATTGTTTCAAATGTCATAAAAATCAAGACTTTATCAAAGTGTATGATTTTTTTATTATTATTTTGATGACGTTTGAGAATGTAATTTGTATTTTGGAATTTGAAAGCACTCAGAAAAATGTATATTTAAAATTCTTTGAATGATTGCCCATTAAGAAAAACGTAATGCAATAGAAATAATTTATTTTTCAAACAAAAGAACCATATCTACGACGATAAAATAAAATAACTTCCGCCTATATATCAAATCCAGAACATATTTATTCTTCTTTTAAATGAATGAAAACCCACAAAATATAAATCAAAAATTAAAAAAAACATCAATTTACCGGAAAAAATGCTTTCAATTTTTCTTTTGTCTCGAAATATTCTGTTGCATTAAAAATAAACTATTCCGGTGTCTATTATGCATTGCTCTGTAAATTGTTTTCCAAATATTTTCCTTATTAACTGCACATCATTCATTTCTGGAGATATTTTCAATTGAAATTATTTGCAGGAAAAAAAAGTGATTTACTTCGATTTATTCAACATTTTCTCTTCCTAAAACAAGATCGTAATTTAGAAAAAAAATAAAGTGCTTTTTTTTTCTTGAACAAACCTTTGTTCTACATTGCTTGAGATATTTATTGATAAATTGTTTTCAATTTGTAGTAATTCAACTTCATTAATTATGTTTTTCTATGAAAAAGAAAAAAAACAACTTTTTTTAAGGAATGTGAAATTATTATTCAGTCTGTATATGATTTGTATGTCTTATAAATAAAGACCACGAAAAAAGCAAATTATGTTTTTTTTTTTTTTTTCACTAAGTGAAACAAATAATGGCATCATCAATCGAATGAATCTAACGAAATAAATAATTCATTTTTTTAAAATATAACAAGTAAACTTACTTTTTAACAATGCCATTAAAATTTAATATTTTTGATGTTTCAAAATATATCAATCTTTATATTTTGGTGAATTCGATTTACTCTATTCATTTTTATTATTTTTTCCATACATAAAAAATATAAATATATTAATATCATTATTTTTAATATTTAAAATAAATCTGTTCATTTTGGCAATTTATCATTAGTATTGGATCTTATTTTTATTGATTAATTCTGCTCAATACAAACTCCATATATGGTATTATGATATTAATATATCATATATCATTGAATATGACGATGCCAAGTTAACAGATTAATAAACTTATCTTCTCTCCATAAAAAAAATTCTTTTCTTTTAAAGTAACTAAATATCATGATCATAACAAAATCTATATTACAGTTGAAGTTTGGCGATAAAAGTGTTTTAACTTTGATATTGGAATTTGAAAAAGTAAAAGATATTTTGCAGTTAGACCTGGAGCTCGTGAAGTGCATTGAAATTCGCGAATGCTTACCATATAAGGAAATGGTTGTATGGGAGGTGATATATTTTATCATGTACGATGAGCAAAATATCTTATGCAGCATTTTTTATCATAGGGCAGCTGGTATGCACAAAACCACAAGCCAGTTTCATGACCATATAATGTATGGGAAGAGTGAAGTACATGTGCAGACTTTTAGGTGTCCGTTATATTAAGGGGGGGGGGGTCGTTTGCGTATTACAAAAATGAGAAAAGGGCCAATATATCTATAACTTCAACTGTAATATAGATCTTGTTGTGATCATGATATTTAGTTACTTTAAAAGAAAAGAATTTTTTTATGGAGAAAAGATAAGTTTATGAATTTGTTAACTTGGCATCGTCATATTCAATTATATATGATATATTGATATCATAGGTATATTTAATTTTGATTTTCAATTTAAATACGGCCCACCAAATGTTTCTGTAATTAAGAAGTTACAAGAGTCTTATATTTTATGTAGCAGTGCGATTTAACAATATGTCATTTTAATTTTTCTTCTCTGTTCCTATAAAACATACATGCATAAAATTTTTAGCATGGAAAGCTTAATATCTCTTTTATTAAGAACTATTTTTTACATTATGCATCGAAATTTTATTTCAATTTTAAAGTTTAATTTTTATTAAAAATTTTAAAATCTTTTGGCTGACATCCACTGCGCTAAAGACTAAATTAAAAATAAACCAGTTGAAAAACAAGGATAATAAATGCATTTCCCAACTTATACATCGACATATTTGTTTTTATAAACAGCGAAGTTATATGTATTTGATTAAATGCTCTTTAATTTTATACTGGCGGTGTCGCCTAGTAACCAATAACAAATTATATCAAAATGTAAAATTTTTCTGTGCAAACGATAATTTGTGAGTGAAATACATTAGCTGTTTATTTCTACAGCTTTTACCTTAGCTGTGTGAAGAAATATTCTTTTTGTTTTTGAGTTGTGATTCAAATGTTTTTTATGAGAATAAGGTACTTGTGCCCTATATGGACAGTGCTCTCAATATGGACACCCCTAATATTTTTAAAAATAACAATTTTGATAGAGAGATCGCGCTACATATACGTGAAGAAAAGCAGTTGAAAAGATAATTAAGCCTGGAAAGTACAAAAAAGCGCGCTGTTTGCCATTTAGAAGAAAACTTGTTGTTTCGTGGTGTGCTGATCGCAATTACAGGCAAATTTAAATTATTTTTATCAATTGTAAAATTGCTTTAAATATTGAAAAGTGGAGTGTTTTAGAAAGCTTTTAAAACATATTTTCGATTGCTATTGCATATATTGCTTAAAAAAGTTTTCTTTCTTTATTTACTGCAAGATCTAATAAAACTACACTCGATTCCCAATACGGACACCTTATGTCCACATTGGAAGTACAACAGGTGAATCTTCAGATTCACAAAAATAGAAAGCTAAGCAAAACAACTACATTATTTCATAATATTTTGTAGTAACTGAGGCGCTTTGCATCAATCAGTCTTCGAAGAGCCACAACCGAAAATGACACCCACTCTAAAGTGCACGTTCTGAAGATATTTATTGTGGCCCCCTCCGCAATACTTTAAGATATATATTGTTTTTTTTATCCTCTCTCCTCTAAACTTCCATAGAAGAGTAGCGTTTCCCTACACCCTGTGTAGTAGGTCAATAAGGAGGCACATGTCCATAATAGGGACTGGTGGTTCCTTATATGGACATTTGCTAACATTTTTGTTTTTATCATTTAAATAAAACTGGAATAGTTACAAGGTCGCTAATTTTAATATTGATAGTCAACAGTTCAGGGATCATGGTCATATAATTTTTGAGTCCGATCACGTGTACATGGGGGTGAAAAAAATAAATTTTCCTTATGGTGTCCATATTAGGCACAGGTACCTTATGTGTAAAAGTATTACGGGTTTTAATGGAGTTGTTTTTTGTTAAGTTATCTATGTTTGAAAGAAATTGAGATGCGTTTTTTCCATGAGATTCAACTGTTTAAAACGGGAGATGTGTATTTAATTTAGAGTTGAGTAAAAAATTGATAGTAATTTCGAACATTGGATAACCAGTATGTTCTTGTTAAATATAAGCGTCTATCTCAAATTCACTGCTTTCGTATGCCAACTTTATAAATTGGATCTGCGAATGCATAGATCCACGTTAATCTGTGATATCTCAACGATGTTCTAGCTATCGCTCGCCACTGTGCCAAATTGTGTCTAAATTCTTCATTTGACGAGTAAGCAAGTGATTAGATTCGCCAAATTGCTAGTGCTTAATTTTTGCTTTTTCTGTCTTTTCTTTTTCGTTTTTCATGCATATGTACAGTGTTGGGTATGAACGCGCTCACTGAACGAAAACTCACGAGTTTCGCTCACTATTTGTGAAGTTTGAACGGAACTTCGCTCACTATTTTATAAACGAGTTTGAACTGAACGGAAACTCAAAATATAGACGAGTTTGAACAAAATTTACGTTCAATTTTTTCATACTTTATTTAAAATTTTTCCAGACCTTTGTACACTTTTTTCCCTCTTTCAAATGCCATTTAGAGGCCTACACGAGCCTCAGGATGGGTTAAGTCTGGATATCACTTCTCTGGGTAGTATCCTAGTCTTACTTCTTCTGCAGACTCGGGTCACGCCGAACCGGACCTGGGCTGTATACAATTTTGCCGAAAATAGATATATACAGTAAACTCTCTGTACAAGGTGGATTGTGTAAGGAGGAAATATATATCTAAACCGGAAAGATTTTAAAAGAAAGCATAAACATCGCAGCCTACGGCACTTTTGCATAAATGGAGATTAAAAACATACTAAGGTAAGTTTTTTTGGCCAGAACTCTTCCGTAAGGGTAAATATCAATGTCCTGTAGAAATGTACTCGATGTCGGGCCGGTTTCGGTGCGAAATTTCAACTTTTTTCCGGGCCGGGCCAAGCTAGGGCCTTGTTTTTAGCTATTATATCGGGCCGGGTCAGGCCTTGTTTTTAGCTATTATATCGGGCCGGGTCGAACCTTGACTTTAGCTATTATATCGGGCCGGATCGGGCCGCTAAATTTTCTGTACGAGCCAGGCTGGGCTCGGGCCGAAATTTTTATTTTAATATCGGGCCGGACATTTTTTTTTCTATGGATCGGGCCTGGAAATTTCCGTCCGTGCATACCTGTATCTTACATATCGAATAATCAAATGATTAGTTCACAAAATTTTGTAAATTTGGACAATAATATCCAAATATTAAAAAAAAAGTGCACTTTATAGTGAACTTCGTTCACTTTTACAAATGAATTTATTTGAACGAGTTCGTTTGAAATTTTTGGAATTTGAACGTGAACTTAAATCACTTTTCAGAAATTGAACGTGAGTTTCAGTTAGTCCGTTTATTTTGTGAACGTGCCCAACACTGCATATGTATGCATACATGGATAGTTGAAATTAGATTAATGACAATCGTTGTCGCGGTAATAAAAACTTAGGTTATTTTAGAGCATATTGAAAAAAAGGGGGGGGGGCACATTAAAGGATTAAAGATTTTCTTGTGTATGTGTGTGTGTTTACACGGCGAACCTATTTTGCTAATACTTTTTTCATTTGGCGAATGTTTTTTTTATTTTTAACTAGCCAAATTGCTAATGGGTCAAATGTCAGCCAGAACACTGGACGAGAGTCATAAATTTTTCCGATAGGCTTTCTTTCAAAAAGTCTCTGACTTTTTAAAAATTAATTTTAAAAAGTTTAAAAACAAAATCCCATTAAAAAATCTTAAAATATCGTTTATTCGAAATGAAAATTGTCGTATTATGGCATTTTTGTGAATGTAAGAACTGTGAGTTAAGGTAGCTGATCAGTGAGGTTCAGAATTATTATTTTTTTAATTTTTCTTCTGTATACTCTTCCTATAGGATGTTTCTTCTTTTTCTTAGTTCTCAAAATATTTTTAAAATATATGCTTAATTTAATATTTAACATATTAAATGCTGACGAACTGTGAGTAAAGATTTAACATTTCACATAAAATTAAGTATATACTTTAGAAAAAATTTTTAAACTAAGGAAAACCGAGACACTTTTAAAAAATTTATACAAAAAATAAAAGTTAAAAATATTAATTTCTAGAGGAGTTATTTTAAAAATACGAATACAACAAACATCCGTGGACTTTATATTAAGGCCCCTGTCCCTGCTCGCGAAGATACTCGCGAGCTAATGTTGTTCCTATAGGGAGGCATTTTTCTAATAACTCTTTCCCATTTTATCATTTTTAAGTAGCTTTTTTTTACACTGGATAGCTAAAGTCATACTCAAGATCGCTCCTTAATTACTTTTCAATTTTTGTTGCAAGTATTTTATATAAAATTAGTTTCATTTTAGGAACCGGTTTCGGAAGTGAAAGTTACTTTATAAAAATATCTGCAACCAAAATCGAAAAGTAATCAAAGAGAGACCTTGAGAGGGACTTCAGCTATCCAATGTAAAATAATATTTAAAAATTCTAAAATCGGAAAGAGGTATTAGGAAAATTTCTCCCCATAGGGATAATATTAGCTTGCGAATGTCTTCGTGGGTAGGGATAGGGGCTTAATGAAGGGCAATTTAGTAGCTTAGTGATCATCCCCCTTATTGGTTCACAAGCATAGGTATCTTTGTTTCAACTACATCGAAATGACGCATAATTTATTATTTTCACTTTTTAGAAATATATCTAGAAATGAAAACATGGAAAAATATATATTAAGCTTATCCCGCATAAACACGAAAATTAAACAATTCTATGAATCAGTTTTTCAAATGTCATTTTTCTTCGAAACTTGTAGGTTGTTTATTCGAAAAAAAAGAGAAAAGAAAAATTCCTCCCTAATTTTTTTATAAGAGTTTCATTATTTTCTAATGTAAAAAAAATTCCAAATTTAATATTTAAAAATAAATAAGTTAACTTTTGGAAATTGCTTTGTTTCAAATGTCATAAAATCTTTATTAAATGTATGATTTTTTTATTTTGTTGATATTTGAGAATGTAATTTGTATTACGGTATTTGAAAGCGGTCAGAAAAATGTATATTTAAAATTCTTTGAATGATTGCCCATTATGAAAAACGTATTGCAATAGAAATAATTCATTTTTCAAATAAAAGAAACATATCTACGACGATAAAATAAAATAACGTCCGACTATATATCAAATCCAAGACATGTTTATTCTTCTTTTAAATGAATGAAAACCCACAAAGTATAAATCAAAAATTAAGGAAACATCAATATACCGGAAAAAATGCTTTCCATTTTTCGTTTGTCTCGAAATATTCTGTTGCATTAAAAATAAACTATTCCGATGTCTATTATGCACTGCTCTGTAAATTGTTTTCAAAATATTTTCTTTATTAGCTGCACATCATTCATTTCTGGAGATATTTGCAATTGAAATTATTTGCAGGAAAAAAAAGTGATTTTTCGAGTTATTCAACATTTTCTTTTCTGAAAAAATGATCTTAATTGAGAAAAAAAAAATAGTATTCCGTAAGTGCTTTTTTTTCTTGAACAAACCTTTGCTCTACATTGCTTTAGATACTTATTGATAAATAGTTTTCAATTTGTAGTAATTCAACTTCATTAATTATCTTTTCCAGGAAAAAGAAAAAAAATATTTAAGGAATGTGAAATTATTATTCAGTCTGTATATGATTTGTATGTCTTATAAATAAAGACCACGAAAAAAGCAAATTATGTTTTTTTTTTTCAGTAAGTGAAATAAATAATAGCATCATTAATTTAATGACTCTAATGAAATAAATAATTCATTTTTTCTATAACAGTTAAATTTACTTTTATCAATGCCATTAAAATTTTATATTTTTGATGTTTCAAAATGTATCAATTTGTATTTTTCTATGAATTCAAATTGCTCTGAAATAACTAAAGTATACTTCAGTTATTTTTTTCTGAATATGAAGAAAATAAAAATTGATTAATATCATTATTTTTTATATATAAACTAAAACTGTTCATGTTGGCAGCTTATCATTAACAATCTGAGATAATGAATCATATTTGTATTGTTTATTTCTATTCAACACTCTATTCAACGCGCATTTTAAATTTGGTATACTTAATTTCTTTAAAAGTTTAAATACGGTCCTGAAACTGTTTTTAGTAATGATTTAGAAATGAAATTATGAAAAAAAAAATCATTAATCTTAGCCGAAACAAACATGAAAATTAACTATTCGATAAATCAGTTTTTCAAATGTCATTTTTGCTTCGAAACTTGTTGATTGTTTATTCGAAAAAAAATATTCCTCCCCAACTGTTTTATAGGAATTTCTTTATTTTCTAAAAAATTCCAAATTGAATATTTAAAAATAAATAAGTTAACTTTTGCAAATTGCTTTGTTTGAAATGTCATAAAACTCGATAAAAATAAAGTATTTTCTTATCTTGATGACGTTTTAGAATGTAATTTGTATTTCTGCATTTGAAAGAACTCAGAAAAAAGTATATTTAAAATTCTTTGAATGATTGCCCATTAAGAAAAACGTAATGCAATAGAAATAATTCATTTTTCAAATAAAAGAAACGTATCTACGACGATAAAATAAAATAACGTCCACCTATATATCAAATCCAAGACATATTTATTCTTCTTTTAAATGAATGAAAACCCACAAAGTATAAATCAAAAATTAAGGAAACATCAATTTACCGGAAAAATTGCTTTCCATTTTTCTTTTGTCTCGAAATATTCTGCTGCATTAAAAATAATCTATTCCGATGTCTATTATCCATTGCTCTGTAAATTGTTTTCCAAATATTTTCCTTATTAACTGCACATCATTTATTTCTGGAGATATTTGCAATTGAAATTATTTTCAGAAAAAAAGGGATTTACTTCGAGTTATTCAACATTTTCTTTTCTGAAAACCAGATCGTAATTTAGAAAAAAAAATCGTAAGTGCTTTTTTTTTCTTAAACAAACTTTTTTCTGCATTGTTTGAGATACTTATTGATAAATCGTTTTCAATTTGTAGTAATTCAACTTCATTAATTATGTTTTCCAGGAAAAAGAAAAAAAAATTATTTCAGGAATGTGAAATTAATATTCAGTCTGTATATGATTTGTATGTCTTATAAATGAAGACCACGAAAAAAGCAAATTGTGTTTTTTTCAGTAAGTGAAACAAATAATAGCATCATCAATCGAATGAATCAAACGAAATAAATAATTCATTTTTTTTTATATAACAATAAATTTACTTTTAAACAATGCCATTAAAATTTAATATTTTTGATGTTTCAAAATTCATCAATTTTTGTATTTTGATGAATTTGACTTACTCTATTATTTTATTATTTTTTCAATATAAAAACATACATAAATAGATTAATACAATTATTTTTTATATTTAAAATAAATCTGTTCATGTTGGATAATTCTAATTAGTATTCTAAGATTGGATCTTATTTTTACTGATTAATTATACTCAATACAAATTTCATATTTGGTATACTTAATTTTGTTTTTCAATTTACATTCGGCCCACCAATTGTTTTTAATATTAAGGAGTCTACGGAATCTCACTTCTTACTTAGTAATGCAATTTAACAATATGTCGTTTTCATTTTTTTTCTCAGTTCCTATAAAACATAAATGCATAAAATTTTTAGCATAGAAAACTTAATATATATTTTTTTATTTTGAATTGTTTTTATCTGATATGCATTGAAATTATAGTATACGTTTTTAACGTTTAATATTTATAACAAGTTCGCTGCCGCTTACATGAAGATGTGATAATAGTTAATACCGCACTGTAGAAGTGGGTTTTTCCCAGAAGCCGATTTACTTTTTATAACAAAGAATCAGTGAAAATTTTCCAAGCGCCAGCGCGTGACTGGCTATTGGACATCAACCCATAACACAAACTGGCGCGTGAGTGGCCCCTTAAAGTTTGCGCCATGTCACGCGCTTTCGCATGAGTGGCAGCGCACGTGTTAAAAAAAATGTTCATTGTTTATTGAATTGTATCCGCTACGCGCAAGTAATGGTAAAACTATTGGTTCAAGAGCCCTCACTAATGTTGATAATATGTAAAACTAATATATCTTGACACTTATACTTCATTTGAAAGGAATTTATTTATTTAGAATTTAAATTTCAATTAAATTTGATAAAAAATCATTTTTTATTGAAAAGTTACCACTTTTAAATAATCAATGCAATTATAATACTAAATTTGAAGTATAAGTTTTTCTTTAATTTAATATGCAGACATTTAATAAGTTTTATGCAAATTGCTTTATTAATTTTTTAGAAATGTTGCGCATAGTAGTATGTCTGTCTGTAAATATTTTGATATTTAAAATGTTTAAACAATTTTCGAATTTTCCTAACTTAATTTCAGTCCTTTAATTTAAAAAAAATATTATTTTCTTTTTCTTTTTTTTAAATTTTAATTGAGTTTATGGCAGTACATTCATTTCAAACTTTAAAATTCTTTTTCTTTTAAATCTTCTATTTTAAACTTTTCTTCGAAAATTATCTTCTACATCTTTCTCTTGATTTCTTTTAATGTCTTTACAAAGTGTGTTTTTGGGCCAAGATAACATGTTGTAGCATTTTGATGCATACGGATTTTAGCTTTTCTCAGTAGATATTCGCCCTGACATAATGCAGATTTATGTGTTCGCTAAGCTGTTGCTATAAAATTTTACAAGTAGTTTTTCAATAGTTTTAGTGTAAAATAATTTTTAGCTAAATACTGGTGTGTAATACAAATGTTAGGTAAACTACAGGGCTGAACAAAACCTGTATGTTTTCATTTATTAGTATAAATTGCTGAAAGATAAAATTTGAACCTGCTAGGCATTTTCTTTCTAAACTAAATTTCCGCATTATATAATATGTATATAAACCGACAGATCAAATACAGGGCTGTTCAAAAGTATTGGAATACATATTTCGCTATGAACAGTAATCTTATTTACCTAAATAACGAAGTTTTATTAAAGGTTTTAGGAAGTGTTGGAAAAAGTTTTATGAACTATGCTTAATGCTTGATGCTGTTACTTGTTTACTATATTGTTTTCTTACTTGCTTATTATTGATTTTGCTTTTTAGCGTTTAACTTTTCTTCCTTCTGTTGGTCAATTATATGCATATTTTAAAAAATTTAGACATTTTGTTTCCTAAAAATTGCAGGTCATGTAAAAAAGGTATTATCTTTTAACCCTTTCCGGTACACTGTGACCAGTCTGGGATACCTAATTTTAATTCCAAACTTGCAAATGGCACCATAATTATTTTAATAAAATTTTGCTTTTAGAATGAAAACTTAAATTAAGGGATTCTTAATTTCTAAAGAATTGTTTGTAAACTCCGGTGACAGCCGATAATTTCTGATTTTACTATCAGAATTTGCCCGTGCCAGAAAAGGCTAACATAGTATTTTAACCCATTGTAACACAGTAACTTTACATAGTGAGTGCAGAATAACTTTTTTTAACATAATATAATGCACAATTCTAAACAAAGTTTCAATCTAAAAAAAAACCTAGAGGTTAACTTAAAGAGGAAGCTTAAAAATCAAGACTTTTTTTCCGAATTTAAGAAATTTTATCTGAATGATAGACTAAATATTTTATAATATTTGTATCTCATGTATAAGAATTCATTTTACAGTCCATTTTTAGCTTACGCTTAATTATTTTTTGGACTAAAAGTCAGGCTGTGTATAATAAGTATGATTGTAATTTTTCTTTCTATTTTGCTAAAAACAAATCGAACATATTACAACACTCATGTAGCTGAAATGTAAAGAAATGGTCATTAGTTTGTTAATTTATAATCACTAATGCAGACACGGCGTTTTCTTGTATTTCAAAGGAATTAGAATATACAAAAAAAAATTATTATGTTTCCGTGCTCTATCTTCATATAGATAAAAATGCAATGCAAACAGTTATAATTCTAATCATCGATATTCGTAATTTCGGAAAGAAGAACATGTATTTAGATTTTATTTTAATTAAAACATAATAATTTAAATACACAGCTCAAAACAATTAAAGGATATTGCAGTTTTAGATGGATTTTGTATCTGGGAAACTTTTTAGCTGATTGATACATGGTCGACAAACATAGTAGGTTATATGAGAATAAATTACACATGTTTGGCAGAAAAAATGCATTTTATTGCGCATTTGTATACAAAAGGAAAAAAACACAATTTGTGCATATGAGAAAAAAAGAATAAGAAAAGGTGTTTTCTTCAAAGAAAATCATTTTCAGTAGGGGATATGGTTTCCACGGGCGGCCAGTAACGTTGAACACCTTTGAGGCATGGACTCAATGAGGCTATTAATGACGAGTTGGGGTATTCTGCCCCACTTTTCCAGAAGAGCTCTTTCCAGCTCTTGGAGAGTTTGTGGGGGTTGTTGGCGGCCAGAAACTCGTCTTCCTAGACCGTCCCAAACGTGCTCGATTGGATTAATGTCTGGAGAACACGCTGGCCATTCCATTCGAACGATTCCTTCCTCGAAAAGAAAATCCTCCACCAGGTTTGCACGATGTGGCCTGCAGTTATCGTCCATTAAAATGAAGTTATCTCCAATTGCTGCAGCGTAAGGGACTACAATAGGTCTGAGGATCTCATCCCTATATCGGGGACCAGTCAGAGCTCCATCTCGAATGATGTAGAGGTCAGTGCGCCCGTCAATAAAGATGCCACCATACACCAACACTCCTCCACCGCCAAATCTGACACTTTCGTGCACGAACGCAGGATTATTCCTACTGCCACGGTCCCTTCAGATGAAAATACGCCTATTATCCGGATGCACAGAAAAACGGGACTCGTCAGAAAACACAATATTGCTCCATTCATTTCTCCTCCAGTTGACATGCTCGGTTGCTCACTCCCTGCTGTCGCGACGATGCCTTGATGTTAATCTAACACATACCATCGGTCGGAGAGCATACAGACCTACAGCATGGAGCCGGTTTCGGACAGTCTGAGTTGAAATCGTGGTGCCTGTAGCCGAGCGAAGGTGTTGTTGGAGAAGAGTAGCGTTCATGTTTCGGTGTCTCCGAGCTGTTAACGCTAAATACAGATCTTCATTGGGCGTTGTTGCCCGTCTACGACCTTGCTCTGGTCTTCGGCCTGCACATCCACACTCCAAAAAACGGTTCCAGATCCTGGAAATGACACTTTGTGACACTCCAATGGCTTGCGCTACTTCGGCTTGAGTTTGGCCCCCTACTAACCTACAAACAATTCTCCAAGCTTCTGAATCTGTCAAATGACTTCGCTGAGACATCGTACTCATCGAAACAAAGCAATCACTGAATGCCGATCATCCTTGTCTTCATTTTCTTTTATCCAGTTGAAAGTCAAATTTCATTCCCTGCCGCTGAAGTGACGTTTTTGACGTCGAACTCAAAATTTGCATACTCCACAGTTTGAAAACCAGAAAAATTTGCATTTGTGATTCTCTTCTTCTATTTTCGGCAAAAAAAAAAATTTCGTTTATATCTTTATTTTTTATAAAACTTCAAATATCCTTTAATTGTTTTGAGCAGTGTATTTGTGTTGAAATCAGATAGATATTCTCGTGATTAAGCACATTAATACTTATCTAGATGTGAAAAATAATGCGATGAAATAGTTTCCAACATTATAATAATGTAGCAGTAGTTATCCCAATTCGAACAGGAACTTCCTCAGTGTCGTAATGTTGATTTAATACAATAACAAAACAGTCAATATTCAAATTTGCAAGAATATTTTCCTTTTAACAGTAAATAATACACCACTACTCCTCTCTTTAATGATGAAGCATACCTGCTTTATAGTTTTTTGTTCCTTATGGGTTACAGTTATTGTTATTATTTCTCACATCCAGGCGTGAACAGAAGAATCCCCCGAAAAGACGTCAGGGGAAATTGAATTTGCCGCCGTTACTTACGCTTCGCTGGACACCCCTCTCACCCTTTTACCATTTTGCCTCAGCGAATTTACTGTGACAACGGACCAGCGCGCGATAACAGCACCCCGCTCTATTGTGCATGAGAGAAAACTGCAGCAAAAAAGATGAGAAAGTCTCCAGTAACGATATTAAAGCGTAACACAAAGAAAAACAACCAAGCGCGCATTTGTGATATATATATTGTTATGGAAATACCAAAGAGTTTTTTATTAGAATTTTTTCTCCTTTGCGGCTTTTAGAAAATCTACTTATGTTAATTAAAACACAAGTAAATAATAAGTACAAAAGAAAGAGTGAGAAAGTTTAACAATTTATCTTTGTTTCATCTCATATTTTCTATTATATGATCTATCTAATGCGAAATGCTAAAATAGACTTGAAATTAATTGCCTATTTTTTTTCTTTTTTTGATGTACTTGTTATATTTTATGTGGTTGAAAGTGAAAAAAAAAGCCTAATGCTAGTGAAATACATTAATTGCTTAAAAAAGAGATTAAAAGTTAATTTTTTTATGATGTTCTTTCATTTTGAAAATATTATTTCATTACAATTACGAAAAGATAATAACTACAGAAAATGCACTCATGAGATATGTTGAGGACGAGACTTCATTGAAGAATGTGTGATTAATGTTTGATTACCGAAGCTTTTTCATCTGGATGAACTGCAATACGAAATCTTATATAGCTAATGAATTAAGTCTGGTATATTCCATTGAAGATTTATTTAATGACGCTTGACTACATACTTAAAAACAGCAGCGTACAGCCACTTAATGTATAGTTGTAATTGGTACTACCAATGCGTCAATGTACCAAGGTAATTATAATTATTAGCATAGAAATGAGTGTGTAAAAAAAATACCATTGATACTCAAAAATACTAGATATTTCCCTAACAAATGATCAAACGTTTAGTGATCTAATTCACTATAGACATTTTTTTTCGAAGGAGCGTTTTTTTAAATATATCGCAGAGCATTTATGAAAGTATGATGATGGCGAAATTCTATGTATCAAAAATTATTTTCCCAGATGCCGCAGGATTTTTAAAACTGACGATTTCAATCAATGTACAGTAATTCGTACAAAATATAACGTTTGACAATTCTTGTGTATCCCTGAATATGCAATGCACTTCGTACTATGCATGACTGTATTATCGTATAACTTATATTAAGAATTAGCAGCGTATATAAATTTTATTATTCGTGAATCAGTTTAATATAATTAAAATATGTCTCACATGTTTTCACACTGTACGTTCATGTAATTTTTTTTTTTTTTTGCTCTGTAAACAAACAATTGCTTTTTTTCGCAGCATATTTTATAGAATGTATGTTTAAGTGAACTTCGTAAATGCATTTAAATTTTAACATGTTTGATAGGTCGTAATATAATTAATCGATTAATCATTGATTTTCCCCCATAGCCGTAATGTAACGATGAAATTTTGACTGTCCATGTAAAGAAATTAATCGTGCGAGAAACTTTATTTGAAATAGAGTTCGTTCAAGGGTAAACGTCAATAACGTCTAAAATTTTCAGGGCAATCTGAGTATATGTATGGGAGTTAGAGAGCAGACAGTCGGACAGAGGGACAGACAAACCAAAATCATAAGCTCTTTTAAATTTAGTTGGAAAGAGTTATAAAATGCCAAATAACAGAGAAAACCAATTCACTTTTAAAATGTTTGACAATGTTTAACGACTTCATCATCAGGTTTTTTATTTCATGAGTAATCCGCGTTTGCCCATGAATTATCGTAAGCGACGATATGGTGATTAGCGCACCCATTAAAAGCAACATAAAAAATTTACAATGCACTCAATGATATTTTATTATTATTATTATTATTATTATTATTATTATTATTATTATTATTATTATTATTATTATTATTATTATTATTATTATTATTATTGTTATTATTATTATTATTATTATTATTATTAAATAACACTTTCATTTTACGAAATCAGTTGATTTTTCGAGCACAATGTACTTAAAAAATATATGTATGAGTTACACGTTTTTTTTCTATTTCTAAATAAGAAATCGTATTTAAAATTCAGTTAACTAAAAACTACATTATGCAATAATACTGCAAGGTTTTTACAAGGATAAATGATACATGCGAATAAACAAAGAAAAAATATGTTGTATAAAAAGATTTTCGATAAAAATTCGTGGAATTTGTGTATTATGTTCCATTCTGGCTTTGCGAGTGACACTTATCTCTTAAGAAGCTCGTAAATTTTTGTTTAGCATGGATCAGTGTGCGATTTATATAGCGTTACTTTTAAAAGTGATTGAATTTGTCAAAACATTTCACAGTTAGAAAAATTTAGGCATACAAAATTCACAATTTTTAAGCATACAAAGATAGTTTTGCTTTAAAAGTAAAATCATGATTCATAGTAAATGTGATTTAAAAAAATAGAGGGTGGTTTTTTAACCTAGTAAAAATTGAAGACTAAATAATTTTTTTTTTAACTGGAAACAAGTTGAACTAATATCTACATCTTTTATTTCAGATAATTTTAAATAGATTTTCCGCAGTTTGTTGAACATAAAAATTTCGTATATATGAAGAAATATAAATTGACGGTTTGACTGTAATGAAACTCCTACATGAATCAGTTTAATTAACCATATTGTTTGAAAAAAGAATCTTTTTCTTTACTCTGTCACATTAGACATGCACTTCCTTTACATTTTAAAAGACATTTTTTAGGAAAAAATCTAAAATATACTTCTATTTAAAAGATAAATAAGCTTTTATTAAGAATCAGATCCAAGCATATTGTTCGTTGTGGAACGTTTACCAACTTACAGATTTTCTTTCTAGACTTCCATACGAATATATAAAAAAAAGAAAAACATGTAACAACTAAGTAACACACATATCCCTATTTTCCCCTACAATTATTAACATCTTATGTGAGAGTCAATCTGAAATTGATCTATGGCAAGGGGCAGATGACATCTAATCAGAATTTGACTTCCTTTGTTTAGTATCTGGGCAAGAATCTAAAATTTTAGTAAATTTGATTTTTACTTTGATTCACTTATATGTTATGCTTGTGCTCCGTAGAATATAAGTTGTTTTTCATGTTTTACATCCGATATGAATGTATTTCTATTGTATTACTTAATTATATTCAGTAAAAAAATAAATCTACTTGTATTAAAAGTGAAAAAATTCTCAATTAATTATCAGTCCCCAAGCATACTATGAGTTATGGAACATTTTCCTATTTACACTTTTTCTTTCGAATATTTCCACGGAAACAGAACAAAAATAACGTAACAACCAAGTAACAGAGATATAGCAATTTTCCACACAATGACGAATATCTGTGTTGACAATTAATCTGGAATTGATTTATTGCAAAGCTCAGATTACATTTAATCAGACTTCGATACTCCTTGTTTAATGGCTGGGTAAGAATCTAAAATTTTATTAAATTTGTTTTTGACTTTGATCCACTTATATTTTAATCTTTAGTTCCAAAAATTTTCTCTCGTTTTTTCCCCTTAGATTTGACAGATAAATGCATTTTTTTTTAAATTATATTCAGTGAAAAAATATACAATAAAAAACTATTTGTATTAAAAGTGAAATAACTCTTAATTAAGAATAAGACCCAAGTATATTGTACATTATGGAGCGTTTTTCTTCTTACCCATTTCTTTCCTTATACCTCCATGGTAACATAACAAAAGATCATGTAACAACTAAGTAACACACATATCCCAATTTTCCTCACAATGACGAACATCTGATCTGACAGTCAATCTGAAATTGATCTATAGCAAGGCGCAGATGGCATCTAATAAGAATTCGACGTCCCTTGTTTAATGGCTGAATAAGGGGAGAAGGGTGCCTGCAAAAGGGGAAAAGCCTACGCAGAACTTACAAATAGGCGACAAGATGACCCTTGGCTATCGCGCCCCTATGATTCCTAGGATCTCTTAGAGAAAGGGGGGGGGGAGAAATGATGACTGTTCTTCCATACCTCACCTACATTTATTGCCTTGGGGATATAATATGACTATCGGTTTCAGAAATGGAATCATAGTTGTTGGATTACTGAAACAAATCGACTCATAAAAATTGGATCTAGATTATATCAATATATTTTGGACTAAAATAATAAGGAAAATTATTCCAGATTCTATTTCATTATATACATCCATTTATTTATTATTAGATAAAGCAAAATAGTACGTTATATTTAGTAAAAAACAGATTTTTTGTGTGTAGAAAGTAATAAAAAATACTATAAATCTATAGAATATGTTATCGACACTATAGATTTAGTTTTGCTAAAAGATTATAGCATCTTTCAGCATGTTACAATCCCTAAAACCTAAATTTAAAACATTAGAATGATCTGTGGAATATTTGATGTTTAGTTTGCTAATAAAATTACATATTTTGAAGTTTCAAGTTATTTTTTAATAAACTTATACATTCAATTGAATAGTAGAAGAAAGAAAATACTAACACATTAATCTAAATAATAAGAAAGTATTTAAATCTTATTATTTACAGTGTTCATTATATTTTATGTTTCAAGCACGGTAAAAACATAGGCATATCTCGTAAAATTATTATTTTTTAGCTGATTTTTTTTTTTACTTTTAAGAATAAATTAATTTTTCGAAGATAACTGAAAATACAACTCTGTATAACGAATAAAAATTATACTAAAAAAAGCGTAAATTTTTGTTATTTTAATTTTCTATAAAAAACTCTGTAAAAAATATCTTTTAATTTGCCTTAGTTTTGATTTTATTCAATCTAAAAAATAAATTTAATTTCATTTTAATAAATGCATAACCTTTCATAAATGTTCAGATTAAGCTATAAATATGTCAGCAAAATATACTAATAAATACTTATCATTCTTGTAAAAGGATATTGTATTGATGTTTTGTCTTACTGCAAATGGAATATTTCATTCATAAAGGTTTGAATCATTGCAAATGCATAAATATAACTTTTCATTTCATATTTTTATCATGTTTACTTCAAGTTACAACTAAGTTTATAAAAGATGATCAGATTTGATTGAATTTAAATTAATACATCTATTTTTATATATATTTCCGTTTCCGAAAAACGAGATGAAGTTCACCCCTATTTAAAGAAAATATCAAAAATTAATGTATTGGCATTTTTACTATGGCACGTTTTATTATTGCAAGTAACAGTTAAATATGTACTTATGTTTTATAATACCTGAAGGCTGCAAATTCTCAAAAGATATATATTAAGATGAAGAAAAAGTAGCTGAACACTGACAGGTGTTGAGCAATCCTATATCATAATTTGTTTTCACTAATTTTTAGATTCTGTTTAATGTAAAAATGCTCAGTAACTTAAAATTCGAATTGTGTTCTTATCAATAATAAAAATCCCGAACGATATTTTTAAATCGAAATTTTTAAGTAACATTAATCTATATTCGTTGTTTTCGGTAATGTTCCAAGGGAATAACTGCTTTTAGTACTTAAAATATTTTAAAACATTAACGAAATTACTTTCTGACCTTTTTTAATCGCAATTATACAATAATAATATTGTTTTTTTGAGCATATATTGAAATTTAATTATTATTATTATTATTATTATTATTATTATTATTATTATTATTATTATTATTATTATTATTATTATTATTATTATTATTATTATTATTATTATTATTTTGTAATTGGTTAGAAACACCTTGAAAATATCCTAGCAGCCTTTTATACTGGTTTGGGCGTTCCGCGGTAGCAGATAAATCTCGGAATATGTTTGTATGTAACAAAAAAATCAAGGAAAAAAAATCAACATTCAAACTTACAATTCATTGTAGTCCAAAATGATCTGAAATTTTGATTATTATCACGGTTCCAAGTAAAAAAAAGAAAAAAAAAGGTTTTGGAAGCTAGTTACAGACATCAGCATGAATATCTACCATACGAAGAACAATAAAAAAAAACAGGGGTTTCTGAAAATGTAAAATCCCGTTTATGTTTGCGTTTATCATGAGGCATTGAAAAAGCCCAGTTTCTGTTAACCCCTTAACGCGCATTGTTGCCGGGTCGGCAACACCTAAAGTTCCCCCTGTTTAGAGACACAAAAACTCCGTGAATATTTCAAAAACTCATCTAACGGCTACTTTCAATCTTTCTTATGAGTTCTAGATGGCAGCACCACAGAGATCAAACTGTACTGTTTTTAAATAATAGGTAAAATGTTTTATTGTAATACGCGCTTCACAGCAATGCTCTTCTCACTGCGCTTATCAACGCTTTACTTATGCGAGGTTACCACTTCGGCAACAGCTGTATAATTAAAATGGCTAGTGCAATCTTTACAAAACAATACCTGTGTATTCCTCTAGGCCTAAATAGATTGCCTATTTTTTTCTTTAAATTCCAACTTTAAAGAGTAGTGCGCCGGAAAGGGTTAACAGAAAAACACTTGAACAGTTGTAACAGCTAGCTGTTACACATACTGGTTAAGGTGTAACAATGAAACAACTCAACCAACAACAGAAAATAGCTCTGAAATTATCTTCAGTACATAAAAGAAATTTAATTTCGATATTCCAAATGTATTCATCCATACATGATTTTCAAAATGAAAAAGATGTATTTTCCACGTGTCAAGTAAGTGAAGTCTTCTTAATGTATCGGGTTACCTTTTCGTCGGTAAGTAAACTTATAAATGCTGAATAAGAAAAATTACAGACTTTTACGGAATTTTCAACGCGTCATTTCCAAAATGCACTCAGATAGAGACACAAAAAAGGGGTTGAAAATTAATAGAACTCTGAAACTTGATAGACCAGTCAATTGTCCAAACCTATATACCTTGAACAATTTTTGTCAAAATATATAATGAAAGAGGGTCAAATTGTGCAGTATAACTTGAAAAAAATTATAATCAGAAATTTAGAACATATGACGCGTTTTGTCCCCTCAAGAAATTCAAAGCTATGTAAAGTCTTTGCTACAATATTGCTTTGAAATTATTAAATACAAAGGAAGCCCAGTTGACATATAATATTTTTATTATTTTAAAAAGAATTCTCTTTCGTTCTTATAATTTTTCTCCTCAATCCTCCTATATTTTTTTTCTAATACATATCGCGTAAAAATGCAATGCATTATATTATATTTATATCAAATGTTTTACAATGTGTATCTTTATGTTTATATTGAGTATTTAATATGATGCAATAATTTTGTATAGTTTATATGAAGATTAATATATTTCTATTTTTTATTTAGGTAATTACATGATCGTTTTTATCATTTTGCATTCCGGTATAAAAGCTGGTTACATTGCCTAGGAGCGAGTATCCCATGTTTTTTTCATGTCCTAATAAAATGAATGTCATGTGGTGAGAAGAACTTTGCTGGTGCAGATTCTACGTCAGGTAACATCTTTTACTTATGATGACATTAGTGGAATTATTTGCCTGTGAAATGAAGTAAGAATAAATTAATTAAATTCATTATACACTTATAATTACTTAAGTGGGAAACATCTCAAAGGATTATTTGTTGCTTAATACCCGGTGCCACACGATTGCGAATCTATGAGTTTTCTAATGCAATTGTCTTCCTAAGTGGTGTGGTTGGGAGGTGATATTGCATTTCGATCTTCAAGATTCTACATACTTACGACAGATGTTTCATATATATATATATATATGAAACAATAAAGAGATTCAGATGTACTTCAAATTTCCTAATTCTCTGCCGAGGACAGCAAATATTTTCCAAATAGTTTAAAACAAATAAAAAAAATATTAATCGTTTAGAAAAATATTTTTTTATAAAAATACCACGTATATCTATGAATAAGTAAATATTATGAATTTCTACATTAAACAAGACGCATATTTATCTTTTAGAAAGTATTACAGAATATTTAACTGAGCGTCGTCAATATGAATTTCTTTTTAATTTTCAAAAATGTTCTACCCTTTAATTGTTTCAACATACTTCATATTTGTAATTAATTTCAAAATGGAATGTTCGAGTTTATTTAATTATGTCTTTCGTAAATAAATCAATACAAGTTTATGCAATAAACGAAAATAATTATTTCTTTTTGTCTGTTGCATATTTTCGAAAAATTCTGAAGATAAAAGGTGATTTTTCTAAGCTCGAGATCTTCTTATGATGTTTATCTAAAACATTAAACAAAGCAGTTATAATTATTTCTTTTTGAATTTGAATTCTTTGAAATGAAGTTTTTGGCCATCTTTTGAAAAATTTTAAAAATAGAAGTAATAAAGTCGCAGAACTAATTTATTTTGTTTTTTAAGAGTGTGGGGGTTTTAAGTGTTTTGTTTGTTTTCCTTCATTTAATTAATCAGTTATTTAGTTGTAAAACAATGAAAAATAATTTGAAGTTTAATTTATATTAAGTAAGTAAGAAATTCGACTTTAAGTATTTCACAGCATAAACATTTTTTTTTGATAAGTTGGAATTAAATTGTTGTTAATTAAATATGTTGATATTTAAATTAAGCAACAATCAGAGGTACTCCCTTATTTATTAAGCAACGTCTTTAAGAATTTTTATTCTAACCGAATATGCATTTTTTTTTCTTATTGAATCAAATAATTTTGGATGTTGGTATTTTAGAGAAATGAGGAAATTATAAATTTGTCCTATTTTATATTATAAAAAGAAGAAACAATTTATTTACAACTATACAAAACTCCAAGTGGGATGATTGTTTAATAAAAATGTAAAAAAAAAAAAAAATCATAATTTTATTTAACAGCAAAACCAAACATCTGAAAATTTATTTTAACCCTTTTGGGTCTGCACTCTTAAAACGAAAGAGCTGATTTGGCTTCTCATGAAACAGCTGTAATTTTTTCGATCATAAAAGAGTTGTTTTTCAAACGATTAAATCTTCTTGATCTAAATTGGTTATTTAAATAGCTCAGGTTCATTTAAATTGGTTAAAACTCGAGTTATTTCAACTCTTTTTTGAGAAGCTGCCTTTCAACATTGAGATGAGTGGATTTCAGCTCAACTTGAGCTATTTTGGCTGACTTTTTAAGAGAGTGGTGTAATATTGATAGTACATGTTCTTTAGTTGTGTATTATTTTGCTTTATGGAATAATTTTGCTGCTATTTACCTGTAGTAATATTAGTATATAGCTATAGATTTACTATATGACTTCTTTATGTTTAGGACTTTAGTAATAACAATTATTGTTATTATTATTTGCTTAACTATCATTGAGCCGTTTCTTGATTCTTTTATTTTAAACATTTATTTCACTTGTTGAATTTTAAATTAAAATCTACTTTTCTGAAAGAATTACTCGTAATAAAGTGCAGAAAGTATTTTAAACTTGTAATAAAAGAGAAATCTTATTAAGCATTATTTTTTATAATAATATATTTTTCTTTTGTCATATGTGCATGAATTGAATAGTACATAAAAAAATTTATGCTATATCAAATGACGCATCCACGAAACAAATGCCCAAGCAGCGGCTATATTTAAAAATATCATTCCCACTGTGACGTCACAAAAATACTCGCCATAGTAAAGATCATCTTCCGATATGTGCCTATCGCGATTGACTGTTTCACACACATATCAGAGGATTTTTTATATTAATCGCGACGAAATTTTGCATACCTGTTCCTTTTCTTTCTCACATAACATTTGCAGGGTATTAGTGTCTTTTTTCGTCCCATAACTGGCAACAGAAATGGAATGCTGATATTTTCATGGACAAAGTTTCCAAACGTACCAGCACCTTTATGCGTTAATTCCAACTATGTATTCTTTGCTAAAAGCGTTTTGATTCGATGTGTACTATCTCTTCTTTAAGTTTTGCACATCTTTTATATAAAACTGCTGTATATTGCATAGCGCCAGTCAATATATTTATTACTGTATGATAATATACAGGATGTCTCCAGAGGCATGTATTCATAATTTATTTTCTAATAACTTTCATATTTTTCTTTTCCTTTTGGGTTTAAGTAACTTAAAATTATACGCTAAAACAGAATAAATTTTAAACAAAAGAAAACTTTTTTTAAAATATTTCTAATAGTTTTAAAAAATAGATAAAGTACAAACTAATTAAATGAGATTAATAAAGGATGTAATTATTCACAGCCACTAGAATTAGACATAAGTTTTATAAAGGTAGAACTATTTAAAGAGTTCATGTGCAATATTCGGTAATACCACGCTCATCAATAAACCTCGAAAATTAAGTATGTTTTGTTTTCTATTGCTTAGCGTTATCAGTAGAGAACTGAAATAAAAGGATTTTTTATCTAAGGGATTAGATGACAGTATTGTATTTCCATTTCACAATTTAAAATAAAGTGTATCTTAATAATAATAATAATAACAATAATCATAAAACATTTTTGGGGCGCATTACTTTTCACTTCAATATTTACATTTAAAGAATTGTAACAAATATTTTTGTCTTATCTTGCCTTAAAAATTATGATAAACACATAAACACAATTATGATAAACACAATAAATATTATGATAAACACATAAAAACAATTAAGATAAACACAATAAATATTGAATTTCTATATACATTATAAGTCTTTTGTTTATCAATTTCAGAGAAGGAAAATCGCTCTAAGTATGGACTTTTTTCTGTTTGCCAGTTCAAGCTCATATTTAATTAAGTCAAAAAATGTCATTTTGGTAATAATGCTAAAAACATAAACTACAAACATGTTTAAAAAGACTTTCATAACTAATTCAGTAAAATTTTGCACAATAAAAGATGATAATTATTTTCTTTGTCTTAATGAATTTTTTCCAAATATTGTTTTTTTTTTAATATTTCTTACGGTGTTTTCTTAAAACATTAAACAATATACTTCTTATTTATATCTTTTAAAATCAAGATTTTGTTCATTCTTTCTTAGTATGCTAAAACGAAAAATATGGAGAAATAAGTCTTAAAAAAATTTAAGCAAAAAAGTCTGCTTATTTTAAATTAATGTTTATTTTCGTACTTTTATTTTATCAGTTGTTTATTTTAAGGCAATAATTAATTAGGAATATTCGAAATTTAATTTGCTATTAGGAAGTTGGAAATGTTACTGAAGTATGCCAGAACAAATCCACACTTTAAAAATTATTACTTTTTTTTTTTTAAATAGTAACAATAAAATAATCTTTTAATTTAAAAGGTAAATGATTAAAACAAGTAACACTCAAAAGTACTTCTAAAGTTCTCTGTTAAGTAATGAATTAATCATATTTTTACTCTAGACGAAAATGCATTTTTAATTAAATCGTAAAACCTCCGTTACTTATATTCTGATGAAGTTCGAAAAAAAAGTACATGCGTTACATTCCAATTCCTTAAAACATCTTATTAGCATTTCGACAAAGTTAGAAGCGAACTTAATTTTCATTTTAAAATGTTTTTAAATAATTCTGCAGAAATTTTATTTGAAAAGTAAATATTAAATCTTTATAACTCCTATGTGTGTAACAATTCGGACTGAATGGTGGATTGGTTGGATGCGGAATTCAATTATAATATATTCTAAAAGAATGTAATTTAACAAATCACAACGACTATTTGGAAAATGGTATTATCATAAACTCCAATTTTAACAACTTATAAATAAATATTATATTGAAATTAATAATAATAATAAAAATCATAAATATATACAGGACAGTTGCACCATAAAATTTAACTAATAAGATATATTTATTAAAATACAACACATTGCTCAGTGGTGCACAAAACAAGAATTTTAATATACACATGTACGATTAAAATAAAATAAAATAATAAAATAAAATAATATTTCTAATCAAATCATTAGAAATATTATCTCTTGCCCGCTAATCATTGCCCGCTAATGATTTGATTAGAAATATTATCTCTCGGTCAAGATGCAAACTTAGTCCTTCCATTATCATATTTTTCTGAGGACGCCCGCAGAAGACGGCGCGAAACGTTGATATTTTTATTTTATTTTAATCGTACAAGTGTATATTAAAGTTCTTGTTTTGTGCACCACTGAGCAATGTATTGCATTTTAATAAATACATCTTATTAGTTAATAAAAATCATTTTTAGGATGATTGTAACGAGTCATATATTGCGTAAGATGTACATTAAACATTAACATTTCTAGACCAACGATTTAAAAAAAAACAGTATACTAAAGATAGACAACTTTAACTGTTTAAAATGTGCATTTTTATTGGATGGAATTAATCTGACTGACTTCTGAATGCCTCCTATTACGTACGACATGTATTAAACAATAATATTCCTTGACCCATCACAAACAAATTTTAAATAAAATTTCAGTTTTACAAATTTCAGCGCTGCAATTTTTTCTACTTCTAAATATTGCACATTTAATTTTTTACTCCTTTGCGTAGAGGAAAAAATTTATTTTTAGTGAAATTTGTTTAAAATCTCTATCACAATTTGTTGTTAAATTATTATTATAATTTTAAAGTTTTAATTACTATTTTTGTCTTCGTGGCAACAGAAGTATTCCATTTTTGGACATTAAACTTGGATCAATCAGAAAGCGAATAAAATAAAAAACAGAAGTATTCCATTTTTGAACATTAAAGTTAGACCAATCAGGAAACGAAGAAAATAAACCTATTTTATTGCGGAATTCAGTCAATAAAAAGATTCAGATCTGCTTTAGATTTCTTAAATCTCTACCGAGAACAACAAAATTATTTTTCCAAATAGTTAATAATAATAAAAAATACAATTTAACTTAAATTATATCATTATACTATATAGCATCGTATTTTTGATCGATGTAACAATTATGTAAATTTTTGATAATATTAAGCTTCAGCGTTTATTTAAACAGTTTGTAACAAAAATGAGATTGCAATATAATGCTTTGAAAATTAAAATTTTTATAAGTAGTAAACTTTAAAATATTATGGTAAAAAAATTGTCTTCCTTTTTATCAGTATCCGCAAAAGAAGTAACAACAGGAATATTATTTTCTTTCACATTTAAGATTTTACTTAGTCGTTAATTTTTTAAACATGTTTCATTTTTTGTAATTAATTTCAAAATATAAACTGCAAATGTATTTAATTAGGTCTTTCATAAACAAATCAATGAAAAGTGACGTAATCAACGAAAAGAAATATTTCTGTTTTGTCAATTAAATGTTTTTGAAATGTTGTAAAGGATTAATGACTATTCTTCTTAGATTAGACTTTTTTTTCTTTTTTAAAACCATGAAATAACGTATTTAATAAATTACTTTTTTAATCATAATTTCGCATACTGTTTTAAAATTGATAAAAAAAAGAAAGTTTAATACTAATTACGCTTTACACGTATTCGTTTTAAAATATAGTTATTTATTTCCATGTATTTTATTTGCATAACTTATTGTTTATGAAATACCTAGTTTTGGATTTAATTGTTTTAAAAATCGCTTGTTGATTTTTATTGTCATTCATTGATTTCTTGTTAAAATTTGAACTCTTGTGTATATTTTTAAACATATTTCCTTTTACAGATATTATGGAAAGCAGCAATTTTTTTTCGGTACTTTACCAACATTTCGTCATCTTACTTCAAAGTATAGATAAGTTGGCCTCCGATAAGACATCGGTTCTCCTACTAACGTGAAGAAATTGTTCCTGCGTCTTTATATAATTAAATAGTAAAGACACGTTTCATAATGAAAATTAAATCTTACATAATTCACTTAGAAATTGAACAGAAAATGTGTCATATCTTTTTCGGGCAGTAACAATAAGTGATATATTAAAATAACTAATTTAAAGAAAGACGTAGCATAGTAAAAAATACATTCTTAACTGCTTCTATCATGTTGGTTAATCGCATAGTTTTGAGTGTCTCTAAAAACAAACACTAAATGCTACATTGTCCAAAAACTACAATAATAATAATAATAATAAAATATGCCATAGTGCCTTTTTGTAATTCTTTTAACATAAACACAGTAAAAATTAAATTTCAATATATGTTAAAAATTTTTCTTTTAGTTGTGCAGAAGAAATATTGCGATAACTATGACTTTTTCCCAATTTAACATTCACGACCTTGATTAATTGTTCAAATAAATTTCATTTGCGGGTCAATTTTTAAAACAAAGTGCAAATAAATTTAACAGTATATTCTGAAAATAAATCGATATTTTTTTTTTTTTTTTTTTTTTTTTTTTTTTTTTTTTTTTTTTTTACAATAAAGGAAAATAATTATTTTCTTCGTCTGTTAATTATTTAAAAACTAAACTCTCTTTTTTGTTTAATATTTCTTAAAATATTTCCTTAAAAATTAAACAATGCAATTATTAATTAGTTCTTTTAAAATAACATTTTCCGTCATCCTTTTAAAGCATAGCTAAAAACAAAAATGTGGGAAAATAATGAAGTTTAAAAACTTATTTTATAAAATTGTATGCAGGTTTTCTTAATTAAATGTTTATGTACTATATTTATTTTTCCAGCTGTTTAATTCTGTTTATTTCAATTTTTTTATTAGTTTCATAGATATAATTCGAACGAAAATAACATTTTCTTACAGCTTTAAAATTTTACTTGCTCTTCATTTTTTTTCAAAATATTTTATTTTTGAAATTAATTTCAAAACGTAATCTGAAAACGCCTTTAATTAAGTCTTTCATAAACAAATCAATAAAAAGTTATTCATAAAACAAAAGAAAATATTTTTGTTTCGTGCGTTAAATATTTTTGAAACATTATACAGATAAATTATTGTTTCTCTTAAATTATGTGTTTATCTGACTTTTTGTAAAATATGAAATAATGCAGTTAATAATTTAGTTCTTTAAATTTAAAATTTTGGACATTCTTTTAAAACTAATTGAAAATAAAGAAAGGCGGTTATGCCTAAAAACTAATTACTTATTAAATGTATTTGTTTTAAAGTAATTAAAATATTTATTTTTATGTCTTTAATTCTCCAGTTATTTATATTCAACACGATACAAAAAAAATACATGATTTGAATATTTCATTTTCCAGACGTAAACTGAAAAATCTGCTGAAATAGTTCATAACAAACACGTATTTTATTATTAATTTTAATTCTGTTTCATTCAAAGATGTCAAGGTAAGCGAACTTAGAGATACCTTTAAAGTATTCTTATTAATTGGCGCAAAAATCAAATTTCTAGTTTGAGCGAAAATTTTATTTTTTAATTAAATCAAACATTCTCCGATACATATATTTCAAAGAAATGAGAAAGTTGTACATCTGTTGCATTGTAATTTTTTAAAAGAAAAAAAATCTGATTGATAGTACGACAAATCTTCTAATGAAATTATACATATTTTTAGCACATGAGTAAAGTTATTTTGAAAGTGTGTTTAATAAAAAAAATCAAATCTCGCAAAATTAATTAGAAAATGAGTTATACAATATAATAACTTTTATGCGTTATTGGGTGGATTCTTCTCTAATTCTGAACACATTCATAAAATAGCTACGGAATTTAATATGAAAAACGAAAAATCCTGAATTGCAGATAAATTATAAAATCTTTTAAACACTATCAAAGTATTATTAAAACCTAAAGCACCGTATTCATTTTAGCGTTTGTCTGCTCTATACCAGATACGTAAAATTTCTGCGAAAGTCATTCATGTCATTTTTAGGTACATTCGGAATTATATAAATACGTAGCACCTACAATCATTGTCTGATCGTTACCTCTGTCCGTATATAACAGCGCATGTTGAATAATTTTGTCAAGCCTTCCAAATTTTATTAATTATGAATGTAGAGTTAATTACAGAGATAGTCAAAAGTATTCTGTTACATTACGGTTAGTGGGAAAAAAACAATTGCATTATAATAATGTTACACTCTTTTGAATATAATGAAATTCGTGTACATCATGTATCAATCTATTTTTACGTCCTTTGAAAACTGCTCTTGTAATCCAAATTTACATTAGAAAGTTCTTTACCAACAGAAGTACAGACTAACAGTACGAACGGGAAAACAGGATTCGCACACCAATTCCAAAACATGTTTCAAATATGTTGAAAAATGTTAAAACATAATCACATATTACGAAATTAAAAAAAAATTGTACCTATATATTTTCTTAAATTGTAGCCTGTTTTAAAACAAATAGATGATGTTGCAACGCATTGACATATAACATTCTGCTAAATAAATAAATAAATATATGGTGTTCTGGTGTAATAACGCTAGGCGGTGTAATAACGCCAAGTGCTAAAATTATGCATAATTATGAAATAATCTGGTAAATGACACCCATGTGCTCTGCGCAAAAGGGTTTTGAGTTATATAAATCGCAAAAAACGGCTTAAAGTTAATTTCTTCCATTTGTAGGTCTTATTGCTTTTACAAGCAACTAAAATTAACGCTTAATCTAAAATTTGCGAGATACGTTTTGTGATGTAAAGACTATTTCTTTTATCCGGAAATATTTTGTTTATTACATAAATTTGTAATGCATTTCATGTACTTTCAAAATGTTGTAGAAGATTTTGGGTATCTTCTCGAGATAATTTGTAGTTTCAAATGTACTGCTCAATAAGTATACCGGGGTAATAACGCCAGTCCTTGGCATTAATACCCCGGTTAATTCCCAACAGTGGCCGAGCCACATCCTAAACACTGATTCAAATAAACGCAGTTAAAACCGTGCAATGTTTCTAATAATTCTATTTAAACGGCCTTTTTTGGCAAAAAGAAGCTCAGTGTCTGATATTCTTTTGCCTCCTCCTCCCCCCACAAACCACACCTTTATTTTTCTTAATCCTTCAGAAAAAATTGAACGTTTTCAATAGCTTACAATGCAAATTGTCAATTTCTAGAGCTGTAGAGTTTGTATTTTTAGAATGGGGCAATCTATAAGCAATTATTCCATCTTATTCCATAGTTTCGTTTGCATGGCGTTATTACCCATATAGGTGGGTAATAACGCCAAGTAGCATCAGTCAAGAAATCACGCCATTACATTTTATGAATACATATCTGTTATTTTTTTTTTATGTAGATAGTCAATGAGTTGCTGCAGCAAATCCTATATTTGTTTCAAAAATACTATCTAAAACTAAGCCGTGAAAATTGGTAGAACCTTAACGTGGCGTTATTACCTCAGGATACCTTATGAATAAGTAAAAGTAAGCAATTTCGTGGATTACTATAATTGCATATTGTAATCAAACACAACAGACATTAAATATTAAACAATTAAATATTAATTACTTGTTAAAAGACTTTTGCAAATCAGTTTTGTAGAAAGAATATTATGGTTTAACATTTACTATTCTTGTTAAATTTTAATATAAATTTCATTTAGGTTATAATATTAAAATTAAAAATCGGAAAACATAGTTTTTTAATTTATTTTATAAAAAAAAAATCAACAAAATTTTATACAATGAAATAAGATAATTATTTTCTTTGTCTGTTAAATATTGTCGAATTTTTTTAGAACTAATTGCTTTATTTCCTCTTAATGATTTATTATTATTTTCTCTTAAAACAGTAAAAAACACACTCTTTATTTAGTTCTTTTAAAATCATAATTTTGGTCATTCTTTTTAACAATAGCTAAAACAAAAATATGGAAAAATAATCGAATCTTAAAAGTAAATTTATGAAAACAATTTGTGTTGTTAATTAAATATTTATTTTCTTACATTTATTTTATCGGTGTTTGTTTTAGAGTAATTAATAATTATAATAAGTTTTAATTTACTTTAAATAAGCTAGATATATTACTAAAGAATGTTAAAACAAAGCCATATATACATATTTTTTAAGTAATAACAAATTCATCTTTTACTTCAAAAAGTAAGTCCCCAAAACATATAATACTCAAAAGTATTTGTAAAGTTCGCTTTGCAAAATAAAGTGGCTGAGAAGTTGTGAACTCGGCGCTTTTAGACGCAGGTGTTGGGTTTAAGCATAATCACGTCCGTCGGCCTAACTGTTCGAAGTTTTCCGTGGTTTTCTTCGAACCTTGGATAACCTCGCATAGTTACGGGTTAGGTTCTCTTAGAAAGACCCATACGGAGGACACATAATCAACGGGCCTATATCCCTCGTGCAGATAATCGACCGTCATAAATAATACACTGGCACACTCTTTATTAAAGAAAGGAATTAATATTCTTTTTAATCTAATCAGAAACGTATTTTTAATTAAATCAAATAATTTCAGTTGCTCATATATTGGGGAAATTTAAAAAAAAAAGGATGTATGATGCATTGCAATTTCTTAAAACATCTTCTTAGCATTTCGGCAAAATTCGAAATGAAATCAATTTTCAATTTAAAATATTTAAAATAATTTTTAAGAATTTTTCTTCAAAATTAAACATAGAACAATCTCATTAAATGAATATTACTTTAATCTTCCATTTTAATGAACATTATTACGACTTTAAAAAATATACATATTATGCTATTTCATTAGAAAAATATTCAGGTTAACTAATATTTCAGCATAACATAATTAATAAGTGCCACCAGGGATCCGTTGTAACGATATTTTCAGGTGTTAAAAGTTTATGGTGAAACATGTGTAACGAATTGGACTAGATGACTAGGGGAGCATAATTAAAAAACATCGTTTAATTATAGTAAAATACTTACTGAATTTAAATGATACAGAGTAAAATTCACATACACTGTAAAAAAAGACAAATCCTTTTTTTAATTTCCGATTATTCCACAAAACAACGTATGGAATTACAATGGAATCTCTTCCAGATTATATATTCTCAAAAAGTTCAAATATGACACTGTATGTCACACAAGCAAGATTTTCTATAGAAGCATGTTGAAATTTATGTAAACATAGTTATTTTGAAATTTATTTAGGACGCTGTATTTTGTTTGAATTCCAACACAAGAAGATGAAAATACCAAAGAAGCGTGTTGACACTTGTTGAATGTTTTTGGTAAATTTGTATTTTCGGATAGAGCATGATTGAACAAATTTAAACGTGATTTCAACATTAATGATAAGCGAAGTTCTGTTTGGCCATTATAGAGAAATATCCAGATCACGATGCATATCATGATGTAGAATGATCGTTGTTTAACAAAATTAGATAAGTTGGAAAAGCTTAATTTGGCTTAACAAAACTTTTCAGACCATATTCGTATGTAATGAAGTATATGTATAATGAAATATGTATGTAATGAATGTTCGTAAGAAATGAATGCTTTGATGGAATACCCAACACAGTTGCAATTCAACTCCACTCCCAGAGAATCAGTAATTGGTAAAACAGGTTACAAGAGCGAGAAAAATAGTCTTTCAACAGTAAAATATGTGTAATATAACAGAATGAAGAAATAATATTGAAAATGAAGAAAAAAATTTAGAAAGATTTAAAAAATTGGAAAGGTGATAAACTCGGATGGAATAATCCCAGAGAAAGAGGTTTAAATTCTTGGGAAATCTAAGAAATCCATTTAAAATTTAAGAAATGCATTTCATAGATGAATTTTACAGATTTAAACTTAAAATATTTCGCATTTATGATAGAATATGAAAAATACATTGCTTTCTTTCACTTCCCGAAAGGACATAATTTTCCAGCAACTGGTGTGAAAGAGTGTTAGATAATATCTTCAACATTTCTTTAAAGCTTTAAAAATGTAATTTTTAAAATATTAAATAATAAAATTTTATTTTAAAAATATTATTTCTTATTTATTAATATTGACAAAAATATGCTTTTCTGTCAATCCCTTTTGCTCGTATCTTTCTACATATTTTATTTTTGTAATTGGTTTAAGAACATAAGCTGCTAATTTTTTTTAACTAACTCTTTAATAAACAAATCGATAAAAAAGTGATACAAAAAAATGAAACGATTTGTTCCTGTTTTTCTATTTAAATATTTTCGAAACATTGTAAAAATATTGGATTTTCCTAGATTAGTTGTTTTTCTGACATTTTTAAAACATTTAGAAAGCACTTAATAATTTCGTTCTTTTAAATCAAAATTTCGGACATTCTTTTAAAATAATTCATAATAAAGAACGTAATTATACGTTAAAACTAATTACTTTATAAATGCATTCGTTTTGAAATAATTTAAATATATATTTCAAAGTATTCAATTATCTACTTAATTATTTGCAACACAGTTAAAAAACGACATACTTCGGGAATTTCATTTACCACAGGTAAACACAAAATTCAACTGAAGTAGTTCTCAACAAAAACATATTTTTTAATAATTTTAATTCTCTTTAATTTTAAGTATTCAAACTAAGTGCACTCAGAGGTACTTCAGAATTACTCTTTATTAATTGGTGCAATAATAAAATTTTTACTTCGAACAAAAATTCTTTTTTTTTTTTATTTAATCAAACTATCTCCAAAGATGTGAGAATATTGTACATCTGTTGCTTTGTAATTTCTGAAATGAGGAAATATCTGATTGATAAAACGAGAAATCTTCAAATGAATTTATATTTTTAGAATATGAATAAAATTATCTTGAAAGCTAGTTTAATATTGGAAAATAAAACTTCGCAAAATCCATTTAGTAACTAAATAAAAGCTGAATGGAAAACTCGTTATAAAATAAAACTTTTAAGCATGGTTGGAAAGAATATCTTTGGACAAATTGATTTTTGAAGTATTTCACACATAATTTAATTAAAAAATTAATAAATGAATAAATTTCATGTTTTGATACAAATGAATTAAGCTTTTAAAAGCCTAATAAGTAAATGTAAAAGAAAAAAAAAGGCAATTAGTTAAACTGATGACTACACCTGTGTCTTTACTCCAAAGCCGTTGTAGCATTTTTTGTAGCTTTATGAACAATAATCATGTTTTCTCATACTGTTGGTTTTCTTTTTTGTGTTGGAACTACATCAACAGGAAAACCATGCACTGATGTGTGCTTTTCCATAGGCGAAATGTACACTATCTCTCCTGAAACTTTGTAATTGATGTACGGAAGCAACCTGCATACTAACATAACGAATTGTACCGGGTGTCCCAAAAATGACTCATGGATTTTAAAATTCAATAACTTGCTTCACCGTTTGCAAGTTATTGAATTTTAAAATCAATCGGTCATTTTTGGGACACCCGGTATTTAAGAGAATTATGTCACAGACAAACAAACCGATTTCAAAAATAATTTTAAACCGTCTACGAAACTTTTTAAAAAAATCACACCTTTTAAAATTTAAATATATGTTTAATTTCTAAAAAATATTTTTTTAATTCAAAAAATATGTTTTTTTTTTTCTTAAAATTATACCATGGCACATTCTATTGTTGAAACATAACTATAAAACTATTTGCAAGATTAAATTAAAGGAAAACAATGACATCAATTACGATAATGACACATTTTATCGAATACAAAGAAATAGTTGGGAAAACAAAACTGATATACCTAAAGCTGATTCTAGGAAAATTTTACAATAAAAAAATATCTTTAAATGCATAACAATCGTGTATTACAATTGTCAAAACAGCGTGCACAATACATTTTAATATCCAAAATGAAATAACCTATCAGTTAAAAATTATGTCAATTTCCAATTTATGTGAAAAAAAACATGATTAGTAGTCTTTTTCATAATAAAGCTGTACAAAACTCTGAAACTGAATGCATAAAACTCAATACAAACATTTAATTTCGGCACCAAATTTGCATTTTTGATCCGTTTTATTTTAGGATATAAAACAGGCAGCCATTGGATTACGTAAATGAAAGTTAATATTCTAGTGCTAAAATCACCATTGGAAGTTAAACAGTTAAAACTCATATAAAACACAAGCGAATTAAAATACTTTCACTTTCATAAAAAGTTAATTAAATCCAATTGATTTTTTAAATCATCAGATTTTAAAACATTCACCTTTTATATAAACATTTCAATAAAAATTTTAAGTTTACTTAAGAAAGGTGTTATAATAAAAATAAAATATACTGTCATGTTTCGGAACCGTCAAATAAGTTCCATAGTCATCATATATATTATAAAGCAGAAGTTCTAAAACTTCCAAACGAGTGTTTTCATAAACTACTCGATGGATTTTTTTGCCGATTGTATCATTCGATAGGAAATATTTTTCCGAAGGTTTATGATTCAAATTTACAGGGATAACTCTGATTTTTCGTAATAAATTTCTTATTTTTCGATTATTTTTGACAAACGGGTTGCCAGTAGCTGTGTTTGGCGAAAATTATAATTGCTAAAAGAATTAAAATGGCTATATCTATTAGAAATATTACAAATATCTTGCAAATTATAGCAAAAAATAACTACTGATAATAATAATAAAGAAAGACCGCTAAAATGAGGCGTAATATTATAAAAATATATTTATCTTGAAAATAAAAAAAATACTTGTAATGCTTAAAAAATAGATTAACGCGAAATATAACAATTGGTTCATCTTTTGGCGACTTATCCCTGGCATTAGAATAAAAACATGAATTTCAGAAATTGATTAAATGAATTTTGAATGATAGTTATTTCCCTTTATATTATTTTATTTCTCTTTTTTATCGAATTTCCGTATAATATAACTTACAGCAGAAAAAAGCAGATCTGATTGTAAAAGACACTGTAAGTTGTGAGTTACTATTCGTTTCTATACAATTTTCATCTTGCTTTTGTCGCCAAAGAATGTGTTTTTAAGCCGAAAATGCACTACTGACTTAATGCCTGATTAAGGTTCTTAATGGTCGCAAAAATGTTTTTTTTTTTTTTTTTTTTTTTTTTTTTTTTTTTTTTTCCAAGTGAAGATAATATTTACAGTATATTTTAATGTTCAATCGTAAATTATATAGATATGAGTATAACTCTTTTATTTATTTTTGCAAATGTTTTTATTGTTAATTTAATTTTTCTAGCGCCATTTCGTCAATTTCACTTACAGGAAAAATTTCAGTTTTAAAATTTAAAAATTGAAGAAGGAAAGATTACCCCATCGATTAAAAATCTACCGCCAAATTCCAAGATTAAATGTCAATAATGGATGATCGTAAATGTCACATTCACTTGACATTAAGCATAATATAAATATTAATTATGTCATCAAGTAATTTTTAATTCGACATTTTATTTCTACTTTTATATATGCTCTGCTAATTTGTTTTTCGTTATTTAAATGAAAAATTTGTTGATCTATATAATCTGGCTAATAGTTTGGCGATTTGTATAATTTGATATTGGTCGACGATATAACCAAGTAGTACTGAAGGAAAAATTTTGCAATTCAAAGGAAATTTATGCAATTATGCGTTATTACTAAATTCAACATTTTGAAATAAAAAATTCCTTCTGAATAAAATTTACAAGTCTTTTTTAATTGACCATTTCCTCTTCAATGTTTCTTCAATCAACATTTCGCTATTCTCTTTCGCGCAGGCTAAAAAAAATGTTTTTTAAATATTTTATTAGATAAAACGTAAATAACATTTTTCTATATTTTTAAAATTATTTTTAAAATCTAATTCTTCCATTATGTGTCTTACAGGATAAAATAGCAGAATTAATTTTAAAAATGGTTTTATCTGTTAATTATATGTTATTTGTTTATTTGGGTGTTTGAATTTACTTTTGTCATCAAACAATGCGATTTTATACCAAGAAGGCATAAGCCGGAGCGATGTTCGCAATTAGTATTAAATTCTCTCACTCTCTTTTAAATGTGTGAGAGCATTTTTCGGATATTTTTTTTATGTTTAATTGTAAACATATAAATAGCAGTTATAGCAAAAAAAAAAAAAAAAAAATGCGTATAATATTTAAATTTTAGTATAAATGTCTTCCTCATCCAAACTGTAAAATAATTTAATTGCAACTTTTTAAAGTTTTGGCGCAGATGTCATAGACGCACCACATTCGCACGATTGCATCAAGATGGCGATTTTATGCCTCAGATGGTAAACCGACTATGGTTGCTTATTTATTAATAAACTATTTATTAACTTTCATTTTGTTTTTAAAAATAATATAAATCATTTTGTTTTATAGCTATTAATTAAACTTTTTTATTTATTATTTTTTATTCAAATAATACAAAATAATTAAAAAATACTTATGAAATTGGTAATTAAAAACGAAGTTCTCCAAATTGGCGCCAGAAAAAAATTGCGCCAATGTGGTGCATACATGACATCTGTGTCAAAGATTTTTCACTATACATAATTAGGGAAAATGCACTATAAATACCGATTAAAGTTTTTTTCCAAATATGGAAATTTTGTCACAGATTTGGTCATATACTCATCGAGGTATCTCACTGGCGCCAAAATGGCATTATTTGCCTCATATGGTAACCCAGCTATAGTTGTTTATCTGATGATAAGTTATTTATTTACTTTCATTTTCTTTTTTAAAATGATATTTGTTGTTTTGTTCTACAGTTACTTTTTTATTTATTGTTAATTGTTGTTTAAAATGACAGAAAATAATAAAAAATATATAAATTTCTTTGGTATTCTAAAACGAGGATTTTGCCACATTGTAGTTGCAAGAAAATCGTGCTAAACCTATTGCGTATATGATGTCTGTGTAGGAATCTTTTATGAAATATGAAAAGTGTAAATTGGCTACTACTTGATTATCACGTCAACCAATTTCGCCAAATCATTCGCCAAATTATACAAATTTACATAATTTTATCTTAAATAACTAAAGAGAAAATGCTTAAATACAAAAGAGCAAATAATTTTGTTTTCATTTTTCAGGAGGAATTTTTTCAATAATAAATTAATTGTTGTAATGAGAATTTTAATGTTTTTTTTTTTTTTTTTTTTTTTTTTTTTTATCGTTGGCAACTTGCTCTAACGAAAAATGTTTATTTTTTTTCCTGCCATTGTTTTGTAAGAGCTGGTTTTGTTAAAGCCATGTTAAGATGGTATTCAAATTTCTGAACCCTTCCCAATTACCAACCCCTCGGGCCGATTTTGCTCATTTGCAATTCCCACTGAGATAATAACCATCTCATTGTACTTGACGAGTTTGAAGATGGTTCTTGCATAATTGTGCCTTTTATCGCGCGGACAAAATTTAATATATATATATAAACTTTTTAGGTGGGAATAGCTTCGGGTTCCTGGCTTCACAATAATAAAAGAAACAGTATCAATTTATACGCGTAATAATCTGGTTTGCAATGATACCGTTTCTTTTATTATTCCTAAGTTATGATTAGAATTAATGAATAAATTCCTTGTGAGGGCTTGAAAGGGATGAACCAGGTTGGAATTTCTTTTAGATCATGGTCTATTTTTAATTTAATTTTTTACAATAGCGCGCGTGTTTTTTGGTGTTTTTATATCTCATTGTCGCGTGTCATTTATATTGACCGTGAAATATTTTGAAATTTTATTTTTATTTATATTTTAGATCATGGTCGATATTTTAATTTAATTTTTTGCAATAGAGCGCGTGTTTTTTGTTATTTATATCTCATTGTCGCGTGTCATTTGTATTGACCGAGAAATATTTTGAAATTTTGTTTTATTTATATTATGACTATGGAACTTATTTGACGGTTCCGAAACATGTCAATGTATTTTATTTTTATTATAACACCTTTCTTAAGTAAAATTAAAATTTTTATTAAAATCTTTCACTTTCATACATTATCCACTGATGAAGTCTGTGTGAAGCCTCAAAGCGTTTTAAGTTTTTTAATGGTTGTTAATGTATTTTATTTTTATTGTATTTTAGGTAATTTTGTGCTATATGTATGCATCCGAAAATACTTTAGTGCATTTTTTTGTACTTTATAGGGATTTTTAACGATTAGATCACATGGTTTTGGATTTAGCAACTTTTAAAGTTTAGAGATTTTAATGCTGCATTCACTTGCAATCTAAATCACACTAAAACGATTGCAATGGGGGCTTTTTGTTAAATATAACTTGCAGGGATGGGATATAATTCTAGATTCGTAGTTTTCAAGCTTCTGAAAATCAATTTTGGTCAAAAGATTTACAATTAAAATTTTATTTTTTAAATATTTACTTCGAGAATATACGTATCTTTAGATTAATCATTTAATAACTTATACAATTCGAATTTGGACTTAATAGTAAGAGTTACAAACTATAATACTTATTTTGGGTACAGGATACATATTTTTAAAACATTTATTTAATACCCACTGCTTTTTGCCGTAATAAATCACGCCATCCTTAAACATTGCAGTTATGTCATGAATAATTATGAAAGTTTTATAAAATCAGGGCACAATCATCGCATTGTTAGCAACTTCTGCAAAATTTCTTACTTAAAAAAATCAAAATGCATATTTTTGAGATTCCTATTAAATATAACTTGTAAATAATTTGTGTTAGCTGAGACTACTTTATAGATTCCATAGAAATAAATTATTTAGAACTTTTATGTTTTTAATGAAAAATGTCTAAAGATTATTAACAACACATAAAATCATTCGTCGAACGATAATATGTTAATTATGTATTTTCAGACACACTTTTAACTCATAAAATCTGACACATTACTTCAACATTTACAGAGTGCCTGCTTTGAGGATATTTAAAATCAATGAATATTTGTGAATCTGCCAAACAATGTCTCTGCTTATCAGTAATTTCAAAACTATCGGGTATATTTTGTACTGAAATACGTGTTTATACCGAATCATTGTTTCTATACAAATATAATGATTCTTTGTAGCAAACATTTTCCGATATAATGTACGCAATCTTTTCATGTCAATTTCACAGCTATCGTATTCAAAATTGCTACTATAAATGTCCTTGTTGTACTCATTTTTATGATTTTGGTAATGTGCATTTCTCTGCTAATGACGTGTTATAATGACGACATAAACATCGTTGATAGACAGTGTGCTAAGAGTAAAATGAAATGCTTTTGCTATTATTTTGTTTTCCAAGGCTAGTATCTTTTGACAAGCAGTGTTCTATTAAAGCATTATAAACTAGCAAAATTGTTAATAAAATTTCATTTGTCATTTAATTGTTAGTATTTACAGATAAACCAACAATTTGAAGTTATTTTTAAAAAAAAAGATCCATTTTGAAATTGCATACTTTTTTAGCAATACACAAAAACATTAATGCTAAAGGTAATTGAATAGTAATAAATATAATTGTTCAGCATTTAAATGCTTTTATAACCAATTATCAAATTAGAAAAAAATAATTTATATACTATCATCAAATATGAAACATAAAACGAGAATGAAAAATCACGCATATTGCATAGATTTTGAAACACTTGCAAACTTAATAGCCGAAAAACATTAATGCATAAATGTATTTGTTAAAAGTATTGTGATCACCACTGATATCTACATAATCTTGATTTTTTTCAGAAAAAAATTACATTTATTTAGTGATAAAGCGTGAATTTAGTCACATTACACAAAATTACATATTAAAATGGGTGCAAAAAGACATAAAAATTAAAAAGTCATTTTTTTTTTCTCTTGCATTTAACTGGAACTTTCTTTGTTTACATCTAAAATGATTTGTGTGTTATAGATATTGATGGATTTAAAGATTGATAATTTGAAAGAGTCTGATGTATTTGATTTCCTGCAATGAATCTATGACATTACTCTTCATGGTCACCACAATTTATTTTCAGTATTTTATAAAAAGCATGGTATGAATTTCTCGGCTGTAATGCGCAATTTTTTGCAGCATTTGAAAAATTAATTAACAATATTTCCTTATAAATCACAATTTTCTGTTTCTTTTTGTTGCGTAATAAAGCAATGATAAAAAGTAATAATAATTAGCATACAAAATTTATGTATATATAAATATATATATATATATATATATATATATATATATATATATATATATATATATATATATATATATATATATATATATATATATATATAAATACTTAATATTTTTTTTAATAAATAAAGAAGCAAACCCGTAAGAAAACCGCAGACTAAAAGTCTGCGGGTTTTTATAATTAAAAAAATTATAGAAAATCCCTGCAAAATATTAAGCGATATATATTTATTTATTTATTTTACTAATAATTGAAGGACACAATTCACGGGATGTTTTATGTCCATTCCAACGAATTTATTTCGAATTCATCGGTCAAAATGCGCGGGAGAAACCATAAATTCGTGTATACATTAAAATTTACACATTAAAATAGATAGAAATTTATATAAAAATAAAGAGTCTAAAATTTTTTTTCTGTATTTTAAATAAAAGTTTTTTCTTTGATTGTCTATTATAGTCGTTAATGGATTTTAGGATTGAGGTTTTGTGGGAGAATGCTATATTTGATTTTCTACTTGAGTAAATGACATCACTTTTTATGGCCCTCACTATTTATTTTTAAAGTTTTATGAAAAGCATGATAAGAATTTTGTTGGTATAATAAGCAGTTTTTTTGCAGCGTTTCAAAATATTAATAAGCACTGTTTTCTTACGAATCATAATTTCCTTTCTCTTTTTGGTGCGTAATAAAGTTAAGATTAAAAAAAAAATTATACAAAATTCATTATATATACGTGATTTTTTTAAAATAAAGCAGGCAAATCCTTAGTAAAACATTCATGCAAAATTTAATATGTACACATATTTTTTAAAGCAAACCCGTAGTTAAACATTGAGTTTTAGATTATAGAAATTCCCTGCAAAATATTAAGCTATATTTTTAATAAAAAAATTCAGGGGCAGATGAAGGACACAATTCACGGGATGTTTTATGTCTATTCCAACGACTTTTATTTCGAATTCATCGGCCGAAATACGCTGGAGAAAGCATAAATTCATGTGCTCCTTACAAATTATAATCCACATACGTCGTATTACATGCATGAGGGAAATTTCTCCTTCAAATTCCTGATCCTAATGCAATATTCACATTCTTTCGTCATATATCCCTATATATAGAGCGATAGCAAAAATTAATGAGGAAAGTTAGATCTCTGAACAAGATTTTCTTCCACGTTCTTGATATGATCACATAATTGAACGGTAGGTTGGAATATGAGTACTTTCATGAATGATGCAGCTTGTTAGCCTCTTGCTGATAAAACCAGATGTGGATTTCTATAAACCGTATTTATATGTTCTGTTTTTTTGTTCGGATACTTTGTTATTTATCCTCATTTGATGAGGGTTTTTCCGAATAAGTGATATTAATGAACAATATTATTAATCATATATAACATGTCTTGAATTGCATGGCGTAAAAAAATTAAAAATTAAATATTATATGTTGCAAAATCTCTAATTTTATCACTTAAAGCTCTATATTCTAAAATTAACTAAGGCTGTCGCCGCTGCTGATAATGATTTTTTTTGTGACCTAGGGTATTTCTTCGCTAATATTAATAAAACTACTGCACACACACACAAAATTAAAAAATGGTGGTATTAAAGAGAAATGTTTGAAAAATATGCCGTTCTGGGATGTTTATAAATCAAATAATGATTTAAAAACACTTAATTTTGCGAGATTTTTTTAATTTGTCAAAATCGTTTCATTAAAAAGTATTATAGGAGCAAAAACTATACATAAAAATTTAAACAATTCTAGATCATTTTATACATTAGAAGTTCCCGGTGTACTGCATTTATCTTTATAATTTGACTCACTTTTTAAAGAATTTATTACCATTTTAAATTAAAATTTTAAGCATTTGGGAGACATTTTTTACATATTTTGGAAAAGGTCATTTTTATAAATTGTGACCAAATGATCAAAGAATAATATTTCCTTCAAATTAAAAGATTATTTACACAAGAATATCACAAACAGGAGAAAAATTTTCAAATCAGAATTAAATAATTGCACATTGAAAACGAAAAGATATTTAAAATTACATTATAAAATTGTATTTACATGTGAATAATAAAATAGAAAGAAAATATTAAAATATTCAATCCGCTAAAATGCATTAACCGTCGTGAGTGCAAAAATAATGTTATATTTAAAATATCGAAATATATATTCAATAAAATGTGCAAAGTCGCAAGTATAAGAAATGAGTACTTAACAATGAGTAGATTTTGAAACAAATACTTCGATTTTTATACTTATTTTTTTCTGGTAATTATTCGAGAAAAACTAAATCATAAAAAAATATTAATAATCAAAAAATAAATAATTGAAATTAAGAATTTGTAGAAAGTCCCTTATCATTCACATATTTAAGACAGCAACTAAAAATAAGCTAACTGCTATCGCTGATATCTTATGTACCGCTGTTTTTTCATGATATTTCAAGATAGTTTTAGGGATTACTCCATCGACTTGATTATTAATTATGCCAAAATAAAAATCATTGTGATATTCCGCGCATGCACCAATAAAAAAAATCAATAAAAATCCATATTTTTATAAAAATAAATTCAATCATATTTCAATAAAAATAAGTACTTAAACTTATTATTGTAAAAACTCCGTATGATATCAGCTTAAAAAATGCAAGTTTTCAAAAAAAAATCATTATATCTCCATGACTGTACATGCTATTCGTACACAAATCAGCAAACATACTGCATAGTATCTACAAGTTTGTGTTCTGCAGCGACAGTTTTTCGTGCATTTTAAATTACACGCTGACCCCGAACATTATTTTTTTTGTCCTTCTAATCGCCCTTTTTATTAAAAATACATTGATAAATGTACATTCAAGCATGTTTATTTTAGTCTTGAAATTCAAGAAGAATCTGACAAGTATATTTTTAAATATTGGACAAAATATCTGAAATTTAAAGCGTCCAGCCATTAATGGCCATATAGTGTATGTTTATCCCGCTGAAAGATTTCTTCTGAAAGGTTCCCGCTCAAAGGTTTCTGCGGTTATTCTGCTGAAACGTTTGTTAAGAAATTGAATCATATCAATCATGATGCCTCACATGAAACAAGCACTTGTATAAAACAATTTCTCTTTCATATTTTTTATATGAAGCTATTTAAGTTATTATAAAAATATGTACTTAAAAAATCTTTACAGGCTAGTTCCATGGGTTTTGTAGTGTAAGTCACATTACCTTATAATTTCTATGCTTGTTTGCCACCGTTATTTTCGAAAAGTTAACTTGGCCTTATTCAATTAATGAGAATGTGCCGATAAAATAAATCACATTTTTTCGTATTAAAATACTGGTAGCTAAAAATCGTAGCCTGTGACTTACACTACAAGTACTCATGGAAATAGCCTACATTAACCTTCCTACCCTGTTGAAATTTTCCTCAAACTTGATTAAAATATTTCACACCAGAATCTTTATTTAAATCCATTTAACATACTTATTTAACTTAAATATTTGTGTTATTTATTTAATTTACTTTATAAAAAAATTTCTGGTTTGAATCGAATGAAACGCATTATAGGACTGGGTCGATTAGACCCATTCAGGGTAGGAAAGTTAAAAAAATATTTTTTTTTTTTTTTTTTTTTTTTATCAGAAAATATATTTCAGCTGTAAGTTAATATCAGCAGTTTACCTATATTCGTAAAGTATACTTTATTCGTAAAGTATACATTTGTTTTCATACACAACATTCGTAAATATTATACGACTTCGAATGATTATCATGATAATGTTGATTAATAAAAGCATTCTAATTCTGAAATTATAAATGTCCTTGCTTAATGTTTGCTTGCTTATATTTGCTTAAAATATGCAGTAGTGTAAAGCAACTAGATATTTCCTTGTCTTTTATGCAACTCGTTATCTTTTCGATAGTATGGTGGGAACTTTCTATAAACTGTATTTCTACGTCTTTTTTACTTCCCCTTGTTCTGTCTTCTGGATGCTTGGTTAATAACTCTCTAGCGAAAGCGATGTCGCAAGGAGGATAGTTAATGATGAGGAAGTATCTGAACACATCTGGGAGGATCATTCTAAGACATGTATTCAGTTAGCACAGATACACGCATTAGTTAAAGGAAGAGATAAAGGAATGAAAAAGGGGCGGACATCATAAAGGAGATACGACGATAATGATTACTGAGCAAATTTTTCCTACCGATAGGCAGAGAAGAGTATTATAAAGAATTGTTTGTTAAAAACGTAGCGATTTATTCTAATCAAGTTCCCATGAAAAATTTATTTAAAAAGATTTTTTTCAGTGTTACTTAATTGTCCTCACATATACGTATAAAACGTATTTACATTTTTTTTTGACCTCATAACTACCTTCCTCTTTAAATTGACATATGCGGTCAAACCTGATATTTTTAATCATGAAAATTTTAAATCTGAAAAGTGTACTTTTAAACATTGTGGAAAATGTCTAAAATTGAAAGTGTCCAATCATTAATAACGATATATTGTATGTTTATTAAAACATACATAAAACATTATAAAACATTAAATTCAACAGAGAAGTTTGTCTAGAAATCGAATGAAATCTATTATGATACCTCACATGAAACAAATACTTGTATAAAACAATTTTTCGTTCAAATTATTTATTTGATAATTTACTACTACTTATGTTATTATAATAGTATTTTGTTAAACAATTTTAAATTAAAAAATACGTTTTTATTTTAATCAAAAAATAAGATTTTTGATTTATCAAAAAATAAGATTTTTGTGTATCAAAAAATATGTTTCAACTGTAAGTTCATATCAGCAGTTTATATTTATTCGTAAAGTACACCTTTGCTTTGATACAAAACATTTATAAATGAAATCCGGCTTTGAATGATTATTATGAAAATGTTGATTAAATAAATATTCTAATGCTGAAATTTTAAATATCCTCACTTATGATGTTTGATTGCAGATACAGTAAAATCTCTAAATAACGGACACTTTGGGAGCGCAGAAATTGTCCGCTATTGGGAAAACCTCAGAGATAGAAAAATTGCTAATGAATGCTTAATGTTTCATTAGTCGATTTTGAAATGTCCTAAAACCTCTATTATATGATTAACCAGAAATTAAAATAGTTTTTAAAGTAGTAACAGTGAAATAAAATTGTGCATACCTTTATCTTTTGTTTATTACATTCTTACAATTTTTTTTTTTTTTTTTTTTTTTTTTTTTTTTTTTTTTTTTTTTTACAAAAGCTTGCCCTTACTTGCGATTACATGTAATTTGCTTTCCAATGCGGAGTTTTAACTGTGTCTGTAATTTTAATCATTTTAAATAATTTTTTTCTTAAAAAAAAAAAAAAAAAAAAAAAAAAAAAAATTGTATAACTGTTTATTGTATTTTTCTGCTTCTTAAAAGCATACAATCTCAAATCATCCGAGGGAGGGGTTGTGATCACATATAAATGTAGGGAGAGAGGGGATTTACTCCAGCTCATCCCCACATTTATCTATGATCAAAAAATTTGTGACACGTTGCCCGGATAAATTTAAAGGATTTTTATTTTTTTTTTCTCGTTAAAAAGTAATTTTTCATTCTTTTTTGCTAAAATTACTGTCCGCGATTAGGAATGTACGTTACTCAGAGGTTAAACATATAAAAATTTAAGTTTTGGGAGTGGGAATTTGAAAACTGTGCGTTAAATAGAGGTGTCCGCTATTCGGGAGTGTCCGTTATGGAGGTTTTACTGTATTAAAATATGCAATAGTATAGGGCAACTATACTGCTGTTTGTAAAAAATGCAACACCATGAAGGAGTCATCAGAATTAAATGAAATTTAATACACAAACGACTTGTATTGGTACAAATAAATGTATACATTTTCAAAGCAATAAAACAATATTAAGTGCCCGAAATTAGTATTTGGTGTGGCCACCACGCGCTGCAATAAGTGCTTCTATACGACGTGGCATGGAGTCAAACAGATGTTGAATGTCTGCTTGTGGAAGAGCATTCCATATTGTTTGTATGCGCACCCAAAGTTCGTCTTTTGAAACTGTAGGACGCGGATCACGAGCGAGACGCCGACCAACCATATCCCACACATGTACAATAGACGACATATCCGGCGAATAAGCAGGCCAAGGAAGAAGTTGGATATGTTGGGCTGAAAAGAAGTCTTGAACAATCCGTGCAACATGTGGGCGTGCATTATCCTGTTGAAACACAATTCCAGGGATGCCTTGAAGGAAGGGAACGACTTCGGGCTCTAGCACTTCACGGACGTACCTGTTGCTATTCAGATTACCCTCAATTCGTAGCAGCTGAGATCGTCTATGATACGAAATCGCACCCCAGACCATAACTCCAGGTGTTCGGCCACTATGACGTTCGACAACGCACTCTGGAAGGCAACGTTCACCGACATAGCGTCTAACACGTATGCGGCCATCATGGTTCCACAAATTAAAGCGGGATTCGTCAGAAAAGACAACTTGTTGCCAATCAGCCCTCCAGGCTCTGTGTTCATCAGCCCATTGCAGACGCAGCCGTCAATGATTTGCCGTGAGGGGGATCCTGTATAATGGAATCCTTGCACACAATCCACGGTGCAGCAGACGTCGACAAATTGACGAAGCTGACATTAATACACCTGTAGCAGTAGACCAACGTGCTGCCAACTGCCTGGAGGAAGCTGTACGGTCAGTCACCGCCATGCGGACCAGATGTCTATCATCGCGGGCTGACGTCACCTTGCGTCGTCCACTCCCAGTTTTTCGAGTTGTCCGGTTCTCTTCGGTCCACTGCTTCCAAACTCGCATCACTGTGGAACTGTTCCGCTGCACACGAGCTGCTATTTCGCGATAGGAAAATCCTCCTTCACGCAGGCCGATAATTCTCCCCCTTTCGAACTCCGTAAGTTGTTGAAATTTGACCCTATTTCGTCGTGGAGGCATATTAAACGTTCGCCACTAACAAATAACCATGCACTATTTTCAACGTCCCGCTACAGCCCGTTACTTATACGCTTTCAACATCCGTCCAGAGGGCGCTGCTCACACCACGCATGCGTGGTGTCTCTGAAACTTTACTACTTTGCATAACATCCTATAATTGACATTTGATGCAAATTTCATTTCATTCGGATGATTCCTTCATGGTGTTGCATTTTTTACAAACAGCAGTTTATATATTTCTTTTTCGTTTATGCAACTCTTTACCCTTTCGATAATGTGGTTTCTATAAACTGTAATTTTATGTTTTTTTCCTTTCTGTTGTTCTTTCTTCTGGATACTTGGTTAATCACTCTTTAGCGAAAGTGAAATCACAAGGAGGATAGTTAATGATGAGGAAATATCTAAACACAACTGGGAGGATCATTTTAAGACTTGTATTCAGTTAGCACAGATACATGCATGAGTTAGGACGCAATGAGATAAAAGAATGAAATAAAGGTGGACTTGATAAAGAATTTATTTTGGTAATGATTACTGAGAAAGTACTTCATATCAAGTAATATAATTATAGAAGAGTAATATTAAGAATTACTTTTTACAAATGTACTGAGCGATTTGTTTTAAAGAAGTTTCCAGAAAGAAAAAATATTTAAATAGATTTTTTCCAGTAGTACTTAATTATCTTCAATTTTACGTATAAAGTCGATTTACTATATGTATAATAAATCTTTGATGGGAATTTAAGAAATATCAGGTATGAAATAATTTTTTATAAATTAGTTTCTCTTTTATATACATCAAATGAAAATTTACAACTATTTATGTTAATTTATAAGTATTTACTTTTACTGTAAAAAGCTTTTACTTCAAAAGATATGAGTTTTCGTTCATCAAATGTCTTTTGATGTATCAAAAGTTTACGATAGCTGAAAATTTAGTAGTTTATTTTGATTCATAAAATAACTGTTGTTTTGTTAAGTAAAATATATGAATGAAAATCAAGTTGGATTGAATATTATGATAATGTTGGTTAAAAATGCACCATTCTAATGCTAAAATTTGAAATATCTTTGCTTGATGTTTACTTGCCGATATTAAAATATGCAATAGTATAAAGCAACTAGACATTTCCTTGTCTTTTATGCAACTCGTTATTTTTTCGATAGTATGGTAGGAACTTTCTATAAACTGTAGTTCTACGTCTTTTTTACTTTCCCCTGTCCTGTCTTCTGGATGCTTGGTTAATCACTCTCTCGCGAAAGGGAAATCGCAAGGAGGATAGTTAATAATGAGGAAGTATCTGGACACTTCTAGGAGGATCATTATAAGACATGTATTAAGTTAGCTCAGATACATGCATCAGTTAGAACATAATGAGATAAAGGAATGGAAAAGGGGTGCACATCATAAGGAAGATATTTCAATACGAAGATATGTCGATTACTGAGCAAATACTTCATGCCATGTACGATAGGTGGAGGTAGGAAGTATTATAAAGAATCAGTTTTTAAAAACGTAGTGATTTATTCTAATCAAGTTTCAATGAAAAAATTATTTAAACCGATTTTTTAGCAGTACTTAATTGTCCTCAATTTTACGTATAAAGCTTATTTACTTTTTTTATTGGTTGTTACTGGCCTCATCATTACCCTTCCCATTAAATCGACATTGATAATTATGCTGTCAAACCTGATATTTTTAATAATGAAATTCAAGAAAAATCTGAAAAGTGTACTTTTAAATATTGGGCAAAATGTTTAAAATTGAAAGTGTGCAGTCATAATTCTGTCTGTTTATCCCGCGACAAAACATTAAATTCTGCTGAAAGGTTTGTCTAAAAATCGAAACATATCTATTCTTATGCATCACATGAAATAAATACTTGTGTAAAACAATTTTTCTTTCATATTTTTTATATGAGAATTTACAACTATTATTTTATTATAATATCATTTTGTTAAAAAAAAAAAAATTAAATTCAAAAAATGCGTTGTTTCATTAATCAAAAAATTTGATTTTTGGTTAATCAAAAAATGTATTTTAGGTGTAATTTAATATCAGCAGTTTATATTTATTCGTAAAGTACATGTTTGTTTTGATACGAAACATTTATAAATGCAATCCGTCTTTGAAGAATTATTATGACAATGTTGATTAAATAATTATTATAGAGCTGAAATTTTAAATATCCTCACTTAAGATGTTTGATTACAGATATTAAAATATGCGAAAGTATAAGGCAACTAGATATTTCTTTTTCTTTTATGCAATTTTTTACCCTTTCGATAATATGGACGAAACTTTCAATAAACTGTAATTATGTATATTTTTTTCTGTTGTTCTGTCTTCTTGATGCTTGGTTAATCATACTCTAGCGAAAGCAAAATCCCAAGGAGGAAAATTAATGATGAGGAAGTATCTGATCACATCTGGGAGGATCATTCTAAGACATGTATTCAGTCGGTACGCATTGATGCATGAATTAGGACGTAATGAGATAAAAGAAGTAAAAACGAGGTGGACTTCTTGTAATAATTACTGTTTCTGTAATAATTACTGAGCAAGTACTTCATACTAAGTACGATAGGTAGAGAAAAGTAATATTAGGAATTGCTTTTTACAAATGTAATGATTTATTCTGAACAAGTTTCCATGAAAAATTTACTTAGATTTTTTTTCAGTAGTATATAATTGTCTTCACTTTTACGTATAATGTCAATTTAATATATGTATAATAATTCCTTTTATAAATATAAACAATTTAAATAAATGAAATGTCGGCGAATAATACATATATATTTATATGTATTATAATAATTTAAATCATTATAAATTCGAAATAACAAAAATGGAAAAATTTTCAGTTTTATTACAATCCCTACCAAAATTTTGATTTATTGGGAACTTTAATACTATCATCCGAGACTTTTAAATAGATGAATGTTAATTATAATAGCCATGTATAAAATGCTTAGTAGAAAAACACCAACTTATTAGTTATTCATATTTTGATCTTGCGATCTCTCAAACCGCTTCATACTAGTTAGGTTACAATTTTTGTCACATCAATTAAAGATTAAGTTTGAAAAGTTTTGAAAAACAGAACGCTCAGAGAGAGGACAGTTAAAATTTAAAACTCACTTGAAAATTCAAGTGGCAATTTAATAGGAACTTGATTTTGAGAATGTTCGATTTGTAATATCGAAAACATTTTCATATCGTTTCATTGAAAAGAGTTTAAAATTATTTTTACATTAGAATATAAAAAAAAAGTTTGGGGTATCGTACCTACACCCTTAATCTTACCATTTCAACAATGACAATAATGCTATGCCTCATATATAAAGTAATAAATAAATTTCCTTTGGATGTAGTTCCGTCACCGTCAGGAATTAACCTGGGTAGTAACACCATTCACTGGCGTTATTACCCCGGTATACTTATTTGTCAGTACATTTTAAACTACAAACTATCTCGCGAACATATGAAAATTTTTCTACAGCATTTTGAAAGTACATAAAATGCACTACAAATTTATGTAATAAATAAAAAATTTCCTGATAAATATATAGTATTCATGTGACATAACTTGCCTCGCAAATTTTAGACCAAGCATTTATTTTAGTTGCTTCTAAACGCGATAAATGTGTGAAATTAACTTTAAGCTATTGTTTGTATTTTATATGACTCAGAGCCCTTCTGCGCATAGCCCATAAGTTCCATTTTCCGGATTATTTCATAGTTATGCGTAATATTGGCACTTGGCGTTATTACCCAAACTGGCGTTATTACACCAAAAAACCTTACACATATATAATTGTGATATGTATACATAGATATGTGGGCAATGTTTATTGAATATTCGCAATACAACTTTAAAAAGTCCCAGAAATTTGTCATCAAGCAGTTATTTCAAATAATTATGTGTAGATAATCGCTGACAGTCAACTAAATATAGAAATATCTTTGAAGTTACAAATATCAATTTGGGAGTTTCTGATTTACTTTGTTACGTTCGATTGTTACGAAACTTAATGCCGTAAACAAAAAAAAAATCACAGAAAACTTATTTTCTAAAACAATTGAGAATAAATAATTGCTTTTATATTCTACATAATTTTAAAAATATATCTACCCCATCAAACATACTAAATGAAGCTTAATTTATCTTTTACAATTAATTTATAGTGATGACAGTCGTAAAATAATTCTAGAAATAAAATTATTATTACTTTATATATTTCAAGCAAGAACTTTTTACTTCTCCTTAATATCATGTTAAATTGAAAAGTAAAAAAAAACCCTTGCATTCAAAAATGTATTTATTTAGCGAAATTTAATGCTGATATAAGATTTGCAATCAAATTGTTCATCGACATTCGTAAAAAAACTTATAAACTTATATAAATGATAATTATATCGTCGATTAAAAATATTTCTAATGCTAAACTTATAAATATTGTCTATAATACTGTACCACAAACATTTAATTATTGAACAGCATAAAACAACTACATAACACTTTTTCTCTATTTTATGCAACTCGGTATAGCCTTTCGATAATATGGCCGAGAGCATAATGTCGTGGGAACTTTCTTAAACTGTATTTCTATGTCTCTTTTTTTACTTTCTCTAGTTATGTCTTCTGGATGCTTTGTTAATCACTCTCTTGTAAAATTGAGGTCGCGAGGAGTATAGTTAATGATGAGGGAGTATCCGAAAACATCTGGGAGGATCATTCTAAGACATATATTCAGTCGGTACACACTGATGCATGAGTTAGGACGTAATGATATAAAGGAATGTAAAAGTGGGTGGACTTCATCAAGAAAGTATTTTAGTAATGATTGCTCAGCAAGTACTTTATAGCATTTTTGATAGGCCGAGAAGAGTAAGAGAAAGAATTAGTTTTTACAAATGTAGCGAATGATTCTATAAACATTACCAAGATATATTGGTATGGATTTTTTCCGTTTTCTTGAATTATATCTATCAAGTCAGTAATTGTTACTATAGATAGGTGCGCCAAGTTTATTAAATATTCGAGATGAAATTAAAAAAGAAGAAAAAATAAAAAAAATTGTAATAAAAAAATTACAACGACTAGTTGAAAAATTATATTTTCAAATACTAAAATTTTAAAGACTTGTAAGTATTTTCTATATTTAAATTAATAATAATAAAAAAACATCATTTGTATGATAATCATAACTAGTCATATATTACGTACGCCATGCATTAAGCATTAATATTCCTAAATTAATGATAAAAAAAACAATTTTATATTGTGTAGTTTATAGATAAGGCATTTTTATTTGATGGAGTTAATAAGACTGGCTTCTGAACACCTCATATTTCACACGATATGGATTAAACGTTAATATTCTTGGACTAATCCTAAACAAATTTTAAATGAAATTTCAGTTTTACAATTTCTGGAAAGACGAAATTCAGACATCAAAATGTCGCACATTTTAAATTTTTACACCGTCGCACAGAGAATAAAAATGAACTTTTAAATGCAACTTGTTTGAAACCTGTATCTAAATAGAAGCTTTCAGTGTGACATCAAATATCACGTTTTACTTGGATACTGACTCCAAACAAATGGTTGCTATGCTTTATTTCTTATTACATATAAATCATAGAAATTATCATCACTGCACATAAAGTATTTAAACTGCTATTTGTGAGATATAGCTGTAAAACACAGCTGTAATATGTAAGACAAATAAAAAATATACCACAGCAAGCGTTTTATTTGGAGTCACTATCCAAGATAAACGTCATATGTGACGTCACGACTGAAAGCTTCTATTTGTTTTTGAGTTAGTATTTTTTTTAGTTTTTATTACTTTTTTTGTCATTGTGGTAACAAAAGTATTCCATTTTTGGACATTATAAATGGACCAATCAGAAAACAAATAAAATAAAGAACAGAAGTATACCATTTTTGGACATTATGCATGGACCAATCAGAAAACGAATAGAATAAAATAAATTGCGGAATTCAACCAAAAAAAAGATTGAGATTTATTTCAGATTTCATAATTCTCTACCGAGAAAAACAACTATTTTTTTTCAAATTGTTAAAAAAAGACAATTATCTACACACATCTTCTCGACCATGATCTTGAAAGATACAAGACACGTCACAAGCGTCTTTAAATAGTTTATTCAGTAAAGTTTTACTTTTGTTTCTCTATATTTCGATAAATGGGCTGTCTATGCGTAAAACTTTCTACAGGCTGTATTTTAAAGTCTCATGTCTATTTTTTTCTAGATTTTCTGTTTTCTAGATGCTTAGTTAATCACAATTTATTGAAAACAAAGTTGGCAGGAAGATAGTTAAGGGAACATGTGAACACGCCTGTGAAGTTCATTCTAAGATTTGCATTCAGTCTTCAGTCAGTACACATAGATGCGTGAGTTGCTACGTAATGAGATAAAGAAAAGTAAAAGGGATATACTTGGTAAAGAGACTATCTGAGGTTACTGAGCATAATTGTTATAGATGTGAAGGAGTAAAAAAAAAAAAAAAAAAAAATCTGGTTACAAATGTTTCTGCGAAATATTTACTTAAAATATCTTTACTTGGAATATATATATATATATATATATATATATATATATATATATATATATATATGCTTTTGAAGAAGCTGTATGTTTTAGTTATTGCTCTAGCAGGTTCCGTATCAGTAAAATGCATTTTTGTTTTGATAGTATTATTACTAAACTGATTAATAATTATGATGTTGAGGATTGAGAATATTCTAATTCTAAAATTTTAAATACGCTCGTTTAATACTTGTTCGCAGATATACAAATATGCAACTGTATAAAGCAACCAGATAATAGCTTTTCTGCTTGTTTATGCAACTCGTAAGCTTTTCGATAATGTGGTTGTGAATATAACTTTGAAGAAATTTTCTATTACTGTATTTCTCTTTTTAATTTTTTACTTTCTCTAGTTCTGGCTTCTGGATGTTTGCGAAATCATCCTCTATCGAAAGCGAAGTCGAAAGAAAGATAGTTAATGATGAGGGAGAATCTGAGTGCATCTGGGAGGATCATTCTAAGACATGTATTCAGTTTACACAAATATATGCATGAGTTAGGGTGTAATGAGATCAAGGAATGGAAAAGGGGTGGACTTCAGAAAGAAGGTATTTCGGTAATGAATACTGAGCAAGTACTTCATTGCGAGTATGATAGGTAGGGATAACTAATATAAACGATTTGTTTTTAAAATGCAGTTCTAAAAACGTTGCATAGATAAAATTATTGATTTGTTTATTTTCCACGGTGATATTCTTTCATTAATTATACCTTCTGGTCGATTTTTGTTGAAATATATATACATAAACAACACATCAGTGATATAATTATAATCTAAATGCACATCACTTTAATTAAAAAACAAGTGTTTCTTGTTATTATTTAAAATTTAATATTTTTCTTTATAATAGCAACACATTTACCGAAGATATCATAACAGGTTAGTTTTGAGAAACACTTCTAAATTTAATTAAATTTTAGTATTATTTTAATTAAATCTTTATGTTTTCAGATACTGACTTAATTAATTTATAATCAATGCCAGAGGGTTTCTTTGAAGTTTTGCATTTTTAAAGACAATTTTTCTTATTCTTAGCGAAATATATTTGTATGTTCTTTTAATACTTTTACATCGTAAACCGTTTTTGGATATGACTAATTCGTATGCATATTTTTAAAAGAACTTTTTATTTTACTTACTGCCTCTTGCTGTCTTAAGTGGTCTTCGCCTTTTTATGTACATGTTTAGAATATTTCAATACTATATTTTCATGTGTTTAGTTTTAAAATGTAAAGTCTGTTTTGAAAAAAAAATTATTGAGTAATTATTGTAATTTTTTTTCATATGCTTCGAAACAAAGTTTTTTTCATTGTTACTAAAAAATGGCAAATTAAGAATTTGTTTTTAATGAAGTGAAGTAATTTTTTTACTTTGTTTACAATTTTAAATGTTTATTAAACAGTCTTTTTTAATAAACTGGAAACTCAGTTTAATATGTCTGTTTCAAGTTTCTTTCTAAAATTTGTTTTTCCACCGGTAATAAAGGAAAATAAAATTTCCTCTTTTTAATGAAAGCATTTATGAAATCGTGTGTACTTGAAGGAAACTTCCTTTTAAAAAATGGCGACAATAAAAAAAAAAAAAAAAAAAAAAATTGGAATTGCTGGTAGCTTATTCTCAAAATGACGCGAAGTGCAAAGGGTTAAAATTTTTAAAGAACTTTCGTATAAAAAGATGAAATATACAACCACGTATTTTTTATGCTAAAATAATGTTTTGATTACTTTTATCCTTAACTAGTAGCATAAATTATTTTATTAAATAATTGTTTTCTATGAGTAAATATAAATTTGCTATTGGCCACTCAGCGATCTCGCGTTTTATTAAAATAATTTTGAGAAAAATTATACATTAAAATAAAACGAATATTGAAATAAAGTCATACTGGTAATAACACATGAAGTATCTTTCCCTTAACGGGAATAAATTATTTAAAATTTCATATATGCATATAAATATATATGTATATATATATATATATATATATATATATATATATATATATTTAAATGCAGACGCGATATATCTTCATTATATTAACATTATATATTTTAACGAAGTTTAGAAAACGGTATGAATTTTCTACATTGCAGGATTTAAACTATTTCAGTAATTAAAAATAGCCAATCAACACTTTTAAAAATCTGCAATAAACTGTCCATTTATTTGACATTTTTTATGATAGCATAGTCGTAATTTAACTCTAATTTGATCATAGTATAGGTAATAATATCATCATAACATAGTTAAATTATTACTGCTTTGTAATTAGTTTCTTTAATAAAGGCGAAATGAGTGTTTAATTTGTTGCAGATTTTTAGCAGGGCAAATTTCACTCAGACAAAACTCACAGTAAATAATTTCTGTACAATATTTGCATTTACGTCTTTATTTCAGCGAAAGAAAAAGCAAATGATAACACTGTTTTTTTTCCACCCCCCCCCCTTCGCTCTGTATCATACTTCTTAGAACATAGCACATGAAAAATGTGCTGTGTTATCGAACATGTTAAATGTTTAAAAATATGATAATAATGATGATATAAATGTTTTACATTTTCAAAACGCATATAAGGGTTTCTTTCGAAAAATTAACTATACAGAATAACATTTATTGTAATTGCTATATACAAAAAGTTTCTTATAAAAAGTATTTTTAAATATAAACTTTTTCTTCAGGACGGCATGAGGTATCGAAAAAAAATAATGATATATCTTAACGAATGACATGACCAGATATAAGACAGAAATATTTTTTTATTATCTATTGATTTAGATACAGAAATATCAACAGAACAAAAAGCTTAATTTTTAGTATTTTTTAATAAACTATTCTTAATAAAATCTATTACATATTATAATGAGATTTAATAATCACTACAATAAAATCATCAACGATAAAATCTGCTGTAATTACACAAAAAGTATTGGCGTAGTTCTTGCTTTTACTATTATTTTAAAAATATTGCAGTGCAGTTGATAAAATAAAGATCATTGTGCTATGAAAGGTATTTTTTAGAAAGTTAATTAAATATGAAATATAAATTGTTTGATTTTAAGTGCTTAGAAAATTTGTTAGAACGATCTTTTAAAGATATCTTACTTGTTTTTATTTTTCTGTAATCTTTTTAAAATCAATTTCATTTATAACATTCATAGCAACATTATTTATTAAAAAATAAAGAAAAAATGTATCACTTTGTAAAATATTAGAAAAATACTTTACCTGATTTTAAATTTTGTTTTGAACATAATGCATAATAATAAATTATTAATATTCCAACGGTTTTTAACACAGCCAAAAATTAATTATCTTTATGAGGAAAAGCATTTCAAATCCCTTCCTCAAAATATTATAACCGTCACACGTTTATAATACACGGTTATAATTTACACCATCATAAATTGCGATTTTCGCCTTTACATTAATTAATAGTGAGATCACAGTGCTAACACTGCGAGGCATTAATATTTACGTATAAGGCATAAAAATATAAATATTGCACGAAAATTTTCTATATAATTCATAACAAAAATGCTCTCTAATTACTGTCATGAATCTAGGCTATCAAAAAATAAATTGAGCTTAAGCTAACATTTATTAAAGAAAAGTTGTTTTTCCTCTTTAAACAAAAAGAAAAAAAGCCTATAAATAAGCCAAATATCCTTTGGAATTTGATGCATATTTTAGACTGAATTAATTTGCGGAGAACGTGCTAAATAAAAGGAATACGCACATGACTAAAAAGTAAAACTAAATACTTGAGGTTGCATCGGGCAAGTTAATTATATATTTTATGCATTAAAATTATTTTGCCATATCTGAAACTTTTACTTTTTTTAAATACTGAGTGTAGTATAGTATTATTTTTATCTATTTATTATCATCGTCTGAGATATTTGAAATAGTTATTAATTATTTTGTCTAAGTTAGAAAATAATTAATTACGTAATTTATAAACAAATGGTTATTATAAATCATAACCATATCCATAAATAACAGTGACATAATACTGATTGCGCAGAAGCCTATATATTTTGCTTTTACTGGAAAACTTTTTTTTTCTAAACATTAATTTTTTTAAACTATCATATAAAAGTGAGAAATGTACTTTGAAATGACATTTGTTTTGAAAATTGTACCTTAAAGTATTATTATTATTATTATTATTATTATTATTATTATTAAAATAATTTTTAGCAACAATATAAGTAATTCAACATTCATCTTCGGCTAGTATTTTGTAACGAAATTAAATCTCAAAGTAAATCACTCACAAACAAATTAATAAAATACAAAAAATAAAATTCAAATTTAACATACTTGATTCAAATTTAACATTAAATAAAACAATAAAATTCAAATTTAGCATTATTTACATTTCCACCATTGAATTATCCAAATTAAAAAGACTTGTACTTGACTATTTAAAAGTCTTTAGCGTTCTAAAAGAAAAAAAAATTATATTTGTTATATACTTACATTTTGTATTTCAGACACTAAATAAAAAAAATGAAACACTGAGATAAGTGTAAATAAATTCTCATTAATTTAACACATTTGTGTTTATCGAAAGAGTTTCTCTTCAAGATATAAACTGCATTTACTCGTTAATTAACGATGACTGCCTCCTGTAAAAGCAGAAAATTTACCGCTATCCCCTACTTTCGCCTCTCAGGATTTCTTTAATGATATTCTGTGTTTATTTAAATGAGCTAATTTCTATTGAGCTATGTAATTAACAGTCCATTAGAAACATAGAAATTGTAATTAGTGACCATCTTGTCTCATGGATTTATAGATACTTTCAACATCTTTGCCAGAACTTTACTTATTAATTACTTTAAATAAAATAAAAATAATTTATACTACTTGCTTTAAAGAGAACAGATCTTCTAAACGCGTAAATACAGCTTGGTTTTTAAATGAAAAAGATTTGAGCCTAGTCAGGGGTGGATTAAGAAATTGGAGGAGATAAAATCGATTTTTTTAAAGATTAATACATAAAAAAATAGAATTCAATGTTTTTTATAATGAAGTATTGAATTCACGCACATTATTCGGATTTCCTGCTTTGAATTTTATGGAACATAAATATTTAAAATTAAAATTAAAAGGATTCATATTTTAGATTTTAGGAAAACACATACAATAAGGAGAAGTAAATTCATATATAAAACATCTATTTATTCATCGAACAAATATTTGCAAATAGAAAAAAAAATGTATAAAAAATATTTTAAATATAAAAGCACAGTTAAAATTTATTTTTATGGTAAAAGAGAGCACTTTTATTTATTTATTGTAATATATGTACGTACGCAATAGTTAAGATGTATAAATGTAATCTGAATTCACATCATAATAATAATAAAAGAAAAACAAGAATTTGTTCTTATTATTTAAAGTTTAACATTTTTCTTTATAGCAGCTAAGCTTTTACCGGAGCTTACTATAAAGGTTCATTATGAGAAACTGAATATCATTTTATTTTATTATTTTTATTAAACAGATAGATATCGAAATAATTTGCAATAAACATCAAAGGTTTTTTATAATATTTAAAGGAAAATTTTTCTACTTCTTGGTGAAAATGGTTTATATGTTTTTATTTATACAAGACTTTAAAATCACTTTTCATTTTATGCATTGTCGTATTGAAATTAGATTAATATTATTACATTATTAGTATATTTTCATATCTAAGTTTCAAAAATAAATTCTATTTTGAAAATTAATTAATAAAGTAATTATTGAAATGATATTTTTAATATTCTTCGATTAAACAAACAAAAAAAAAAAAAAAAAAAAAAATAAGATTTTTTTTTTTCTAATGAAATTAAATATTTCTGTATTTTTTTTAATAATTCTAATTTTTGTTAACTGATCTTTTTTAATAAATAGTTCTAAATGCCTGTTTTGAAGATTTATAAAACAATCAATATATGAAAAAATGAAATATACACCGACGTTCTTTTATGTTATAAAAATGTTATGATTGCATTTATCCTTATATAATAGCATAATTTATTTTATTAAATAAGTGTTTTCTATGAGTTAAAATGAATTTCAAAAGGCCAATAAGCGAATCTTCCGTATTATTAAAATTTAATTTAAGAAAAGTTATATGTTAAAAGAAAATGAATATTTAAAAAATACCTTGCCGATAACTAGTCATGCAATAACTTTTCCAAAAAAGGAATGATATATTTAAATGCTAAATATATATACGCGATATATCTTGATTATATTAACATTAGATATTTTAACATAGCCAATTTAGAAAACAGTATGAGTTTTCTACATTACAGAATTTGAAATATTTCAGCAATTCAAAGATGGTAACCCACGATTTTAAAAATCTGCAGCGAATTCTTCAGTTATTCGGCAGTTTTTTCAAGGAAATGGTGGTAATTTCACTCTATTTTGAACCTTATGTAGAAAATAATATGACCTGATAAAATACTGTTTTGTAATTGGTTTGTTTAAAAATGGTGAAATGAATGTTTAATTTGCTATAGACTTTTAGTAGTGCAAATTTTACTCAGAAAAAATTCACGTTCAATAATATCTGTACAATATTTGCATTTACGTCTTTGTTGCTGTGAATAAACAAGCAAATGATAACGATCAATTATTTTTTTCATATTTTTTTTCCTTTTGACATGAATCGCTCTTCTTAAAGTACATGAGAAAAGTACTGTGTTACCGAAGTTAAATGTTTAAAAATATGATAATGATGATGATATAAATGTTTCAATTTTTTCAAACGCATAGAAGAATTTCTTTGGAAAAATTAACTATACAGTATAATACTTATTGTAACTACTATATACTCAAAGTTTTTTTTCAATATAATTATAAATATAACTACTTTTTTGGGTACGGTGTGAGGCATAAAAAATGATAAATCCTAACGAATTACAAGACCAGATATAAGAGCGATATATCTTTTATAATCTATAGATTTAGATTTTGAAATATCAACTTAGCAAAAGGCTTAAGTAATTGTATTTTATGTAAAAATATTTTTTTAAAAAATCTATTACATATTATGATGAGATTTAATAATCGCTACATAAAACCATTATCTTAAAAATTTGCTGTAATTTCGGGTGTAACAAAATGTATTCCTGTAGCTTTTGTCTTTAGAATCATTTTTTAAATAATGCAGTGCAGTTTCTTAAATAAAAATTTTTATATTATAAAAGCTATTTTTAATTAATTAAACATCAAATGTAAATTGTTTGAAATAAAAGTAATTCATTTTAAGTAGTCAGAAAAAATGTTAGATTGATCATTAAAAGATAACCTACTTATGATTATTCATTTGTTATTTATTCAAAATCTATTTCATGTATAACATTCATCGAAACATTATTTATTGAAAAAAAAAATGACTTATACCATTTTGTAAAATGTTTGAAAAATATTTTCCCTGCTTTTCAATTTTGTTTTGAACATAATGTATGATAATAAATTATTAATGTTCAACAGTTTTTAACATTGCCAAAAATTAATTATCTTTATTATGAAAAGCATTATAAAACCCTTCCTCTAAGTATTATAACCGCCACATTCTTATAATATTTTAATTTACACCATCATAAATTACGATTTTCGCCTTTACTTTAATTAATAGTGAGATTACAGTGCTAACACTTCAAGGCATTTTCCGCATTAATATTTACGTATAAGACATAAAAAGATAAATTTTGCACAAAAGTCTTCAATATAATTTATAACGAAAAAGCTTTATATTTACTTTCATAAATCTAAGCAATCAAAAAATAAATTGAGTTTAAGGTAACATTTATTAGAACAAAAGCTGCTTTTCCTCTTAAAACAAAAATCTCATGAAAAAAAAAATAATACCCCTTGAATAAGCCAACTATCCATTGGAATTTGATGCATATTTTAGACTGAATCAATTTGCAGAGAATGCGCTAAATAAAAGAAAGCAAAACTTATTACTTGAGACTGCCCCAGGTAGATTAATTTTATATTTTGTACATTTTTTTTTCTTTTGCCATATATGAAAATTTTCCTTTCTTAAATATTAAGTGTAATTTAGAGTTATTTTTCTCTGTTTATTACCATCGTCTGTGAATAATTGAGAAGAATTTAAATTATTTTGTCGAAGTTAGAGAAAAATTAATTATATAATTTATAAGCAAATGTGTTGTATAAATCATAAACACATGTAGTCAGGGGTGAATTAAGAACCTGGGAGAGAGAAAATCAATTTTTTTAAAGATTAATATTAAAAAACAGGAATTCATTGTTTTTGATAATGAAATGTTGAATTTACGCACATGATTCGGATTTGCTGCTTTGAATTTTATGGAATATAAATATTCAAAATAAAAATTAAAAGGATTCATATTTTAGATTCAAAGAAAACATATTGCATATGGAAAAGTAAATTCATATATAAAAGATCTTTTAATTCATTGAACAAAGATTTGTAAATAGAAAAAAAAATATATAAAATATTTTAAATAGAGAAGTACAGTAATGATTTATTTGTATAGTACTAGAGATCACTTTTATTTATTTGTTGTAATATATACACACATGCAATAGATAAGTTATATGAATGTAATCTAAATTCACATCATAGTAAAAAAAAAAACCAAGAATTAGTTGTTATTATTTAAAATTTAATTATTTCTTTATAACAGGGACGCTTTCACTGAAGCTTATCATAACAGGTTAATTATGAGAAATACTTCTAAATATTTAATTTTGCTATTTTCATGAAAAAATTTTGTAACCCGATATGTATGCAAATAATTTGTAATAAGCATCAAATGTTTTTTACAATTTTTTAAGGAATTTTTTTCTGCTTTTTGGTGAAAAAGGTTTATACGTTTTAATATATACTTTTATTATAAATTATTGTTATGTAGAAAAATATCCTGCATTCGATTAATTTTTATACAAGACATTTGTTAACCGATCCTTTTTAATAAATAATAAGCTCAGTTCCAAATCTCTGTTTTTAAAATTTTTAAAATAATTTTCATATCAAAAGATGAAATATACAGAGACGTATTTTTATGTTATAAAAATGTTATGATTGCTTTTAAATTTATATAATAGCTCAATTTATTATATTAAATAAGTGTTTTCTATGAGTTAAAATGAATTTCAAATAGCCAATATGCGAATCTTCCATATTATTAAAATTTAGTTTAAGAAACGTTATAAATGAAAAGAAAATGAATATTTAAAAAATGTCATGCCGATAGCTAGTCATACAATAACTTTTCCAAAAAGGGAATGGCACATTTAAATGCTCCATATTTATACGCGATATATATTGATTATATTAGCATTAGATATTTTAACATAGTCAATTTAGAAAACAGTATTAATTTTCTACGTTACAGAATTTAAAATATTTCAGAAATTCAAAGTAGGTTACCTACGTTTTTAAAAATCTATAATACATTCTCCAGTTTTTTGGCGGTTTTGAAAGAAAATGATAACATAGTGGAAATTTCAGTCTATTTTGTGCATTATGTGGGAAATAATATGATCTGCTAAATTACTGTTTTGCAATTGGTTTGTTTAAAAATGGTCACATGGGTGTTTAATTTGCTGCAGATATTTAGAAGTGCAAATTTCACTCAGAAAAATTCACAGTCAATCATTTCTGTACAATATTTGCATTTACGTCTTTATTGCTACGAAAGAACAAACAAATGTCATTTTTTTTTCTCTTTGCTATGCATTTCACTTCTTAAAAAAAAAAAAAAAAAAAAAAAAAAAAAAAAAAAAAAAAAAAAAAATCTTAGTAATTTAGTAAAAACTTAGTTAATTCTTAAAGTACGTCGGATAGTTCTTAGAGTACTGTTTTACTGAACATGTCAAATGCTTATGATAATGATGATGATATAAATGTTTCAAATTATTAGAAGGATTTCTTTGGAAAATTTAACTATATAGAAAAACAATTATTGTAACTGCCATATATTCAAAGTTTCTTAAAATATAACTATAAATATAATTACTTTCTTGGGGATGGTGCGAGGTATCGAGAAAAAATAATGATATATCCTAACGAATGAAAAGACCAGATATAAGATCGATATATCTTTTTAATCTATCTATTTGCATTCTGAAATCTCAACAGACCAAAAAGCTAAATTATTGAATTTTTATATGAATTTTTTTTAAAGAATATATTACATATTATGATGAGATTTAATAATAGTTACATAAAATTATTAATACAAAAAATTGCTGTAATTTCGCATCAAATTGCTGTAATTTAGCTGCATCTTTATTGCTGTAATTTAGCATCATTTTTAAAAATATTGCAGTGCAGTTTCTAAAATAAATATTTTTATATTATAAAAGGTATTTTTTAATTAATTGAATATGAAATATAAATTGTTTGACAGAAGTAATTTTTTCCATTTTTCATTTTTGGGTGAAAAAAGTCCGGGCAGGATACGAACCAGGGATGTATAGGCTGAAACCGCCAATGCTCTTCAAACTGACCCATCTCGGACACGAACACTGGAGGACTATTTCACCAATTTATTAATCTAAAATAAATTGTTTGGTTTTAGGTAGTCATAAAAATTGTAAGGTTGTAAAAATTGTAAAAAGTAAACTACTTCTAATTATTCATCTGTTATTAAATTATTTATCTTTCCATCCAAAATTAATTATCTTAATAATGAAATTCATTATAAAACCCTTCCTCTAAGTATTATAACCCCCACACGTTTATAATACTATAATTTACACCACCATAAATTACGATTTTCGCCTTTACATTAATTAATAGTGAGATTATAGTGCTAACGCATCGAGGCATTTCCCGCATTAATATTTACGCATAAGACATAAAAAGATTAATTTTGCACTAAAGTCTTCAATATACTTTATAACAAAAATGTTTTCCACTTAGTTTCATAAATCTAGACAAACAAAAAATAAATTGAGTTTAAGGTAACATTTATTAGAACTAAAGCTGCTCTTTCTCTTTAAAGAAAATTCCCATGAAAAAAAAATATACATATATAATACCCATTGAATAAGCCAACCATCCATTGGAATTTGATGCATATTTTAGACTGAATTAATTTGCAGAGAATGCGCTAAATAAATGAAAAAAAAACTAATTACTTGAGGCTGTCTCGGGCATATTAATTTTATATTTTCCACATAAAATTATTCTGCCATATATGCAACTTTTCCTTTTTTTAATAATGAGTATAATTTAGTGTTATTTTTCTCTATTTATTACCACCGTCTGTGAATAATTTAAGTGAATATTAATTATTTTGTCTAATTTAGAGAGAAATTTATTACATAATTTATAAACAAATGTGTATTATAAGTCATAAACACAGCCATTACTAACGGTGACATGATACCGATTCAGTAAAAAAATATATATTTCACTTTCACTGCAATTTTTTTCTTTTAAACTCCTAAACATTTATTTTTTTATACTGTTATATAAATAACTGAAAACTATTTTGAAATGCCAATTATTTGAAAAAGTGTACCTCAAAATTCCCGGTTTCAATATTTTTACTTCCTTCTATCTTCAATAGAAGAAAGTATTGTAATCGAAGTTTTTCGACTTACGGTTTTCGATGGATTTACACGTTTTAATGGTCAGAGATTCCAAAAAACATGCTTTTACAAAATGTCTGTCTGTCCGTGTGTCTGTGTGTCTGTCTGTGTGTCTGTGTGTCTGTGTGTATGTCGCCATTCAACCATCAAAAAGTGTATGAAAATGAAAAAAAAAATTTTGTGAATGTTTTTGGCTGTGGCAAGCAGGTCCTCTTTCAGTTTTAAATATTTCGCCGGAAAGGGGCGCTGCAATCGCAATTTTTGTGCCATTTTCAATATTTTACCGTCCAAAAGTATATGAAGTTATGCATCGAATTGAACGAAATTTTTTGTGTAAGTGTATGACTATGGTTAGTTGGTCCACCCTGAATTTGAAAAAAATCCGTCGGAAGGGGTCGCTGCAATCGCGATTTTTGTGTCATTTTTAATATTGTACCGACAAAAAGTATATGAGGTTATGCATCGAATTGAACGAAATTTTTTGTGTAAGTGTATAGCTATGGCTAGTTGGATCGCCCCGAATCTGAAAAAAATCCGCCGGAACGGGCGATCCTGCAATAGCGAATTTTATGGTATTTTAAATATTGCATCACTTAAAAGTGTATGAAGTTAGTTCTAGAACTGAACTAAAATTTTTTAGATGATTATTTTTTGGTAAGGCAAGTAACTCCTCCCTGAAAAAAAAAAAAATCTTCCTATCATTTTATTGTCCAACGGCTCGTGCAAAGATGGAAATTCGCTATTACTCCGATTAATTGATTGAAGCAGAAATTTAAGATGAAAATCAAAGTTGGTATGATATTGAGTTAAAATTATTAAAGCATTAAAATGAGTAACTATTTTTTTTAAATATTAAAATGTACGTATGAGATAGAAGAAAGTTTTGGGATTGGCACATCCAACTAGTTAAAGATAATTTCTAGCATGATTTAAAATAAAAATACCTGTATCTATCGCGTGAAACTTAATTACAAAAAGTGGGTAAGTGTGATCTTACATCGCACAGAGGGTTTCGTTTAATGTTCCTTTTAAAACAACTTATCCTTTAATTAATAAATTCAAACTGTTAATTTGTAATTATTAAATTCTTACATAGATGGTAGTGCTAATAAATTTAATTTTAAAATAATGCTATAAAGACGTTATTTATTTTAAACAAATTAAAAATGTTCAAATCTAATTAATTAAATTAAATCTAAAATTCACAATTTTAAGAAAATCCGAGATTTAAATTAAAAACAAGTAAGCGTGTTTTTCACGTAATTTGTTTAATTCATCAATTTATGCTAAATACATATTAATTTTTATATACATTTATACTTACGTGCAACGACTAGAAGAAAAAAGACAATTATATTAATTGATGATATTAAAAAAAATATTTCAATTAAAATAATAGAATTTTTCAGACAGCAAAATTAGGATTTGCAGTGTGACAAGAGGTATTCAAATGTAAATACACAAAATTTAAATGCTCTGACTCATATAATTTTCTGTACGGAGTCTGTGACAGACAGATGGACAAACAGGCAGAGGACAGAGATGAATAGGGTTTCGTCAAATGACCGAAACCCTAAAAATTATATTCGTTTACACTTAAAATGATATAAAAATTGTACATTCATTTTCTGCTAATATATTGCTACGGGATTAAATATGATGATTAAATCTGGATGCAAAAATTAAGCATATTTTTCATCGCTTTCTTCCCAAGAATGCTTAAATTTACAAACACGGTACATTTTAAATCATCAGCACAAATCATTTCGCTCTTTTTTTGTTTCAAATTTTGTTTCAAAGTAGATAAATGAAGATAAATGTTTTAATATCTATTTATACATAATTGTTCTTTTTAGATTGTTATTTCGTTTTAAACAATGTAGGTCAAAAAGATTGTTATAAAAGTACATACAAAAAAAAAAAAAAAAAAAACTCAAATTCTGATATAAGCGTAAATAAATTACCATTAATTTAACTCATTATATTTGTGTTTATCGAAAGAGTTTCCTTTAAGAAATGAACTGCATTCACTCCTTAATTAACGATGACTGCCTCCTGTAAAGGCAGAAAATTTACCGCTATCCCCTACTTTCGTCTCTCAGAATTTCATTAATGATATTCTGTGTTTATTTAAATGATCTAATTCCTTTTGAGCTATGTAATTAACAATCCATTAGAAACACAGAAATTGTAATTAGTGACCATCTTGTCTCATGGATTTATAGATACTTTGAAACTCCTTGCCAGAACTTTGCTTATTAATTACTTTAAATAAAATAAAAATAATTTATATTACTTGCTTTAAAGGGGACAGATCTTGTATCCGCGTAAATACAGTTTCATTTTCAAATAAAAAAGATTTGAGCATAGTCAGGGGTGAATTAAGAAACTGGGAGACATAAAATCGGTTTTTTTAAAGATTAATATTTAAAAAAAGAAGAATTCATTGTTTTTGAAAATGAAATGTTGAATTTACGCACATGATTCGGATTTGCTGCTTTGAATTTTATGGAATATATATATTCAAAATAAAAATTTTGAGGATTCATATTTTAGATTCAAGTAAAACACATAGTATATGGAGAAGGAATATTTCTGTATTTTTTTAATAATTTTAATTTTTCTTAACCGACCTTTTTTAATAAATAGTGAACTCAGTTCCACATTTCGGTTTTTAAGACTTTTAAAGGAATTTTCATATCAAAAAATAAAATGTGCAGCGACGTACTTTTATGTTATAAAAATGTTATGATTTCATTTATCGTTAGATAATAGGATAATTTTGTTTATTAAATAAGAGTTTTCTATGAATTAAAATGAATTTCAAAAGGCCAATAAGGGAATCTTCCGAATTATTAAAATTAAGTTTAAGAAAAGTTATATATTAAAAGAAAATGAATATTTAAATAAAGTCACGCCAATAGTTAGTTATACAATATTTTTTTCCAAAAGGAAAAAATGCTCCATATTTATATGCGATATATCTTGATTATATTAGCAATAGATATTTTAACATTGTCAATTTAGAAACCAGAATGAATTTTCTACATTACAGAATTTAAAATATTTCGGTAAATAAAAGTAGGCGACCCACGTTTTTAAATATCTGCAATAAATTCTCCAGTTATTCGGTACTTTTTAAAGAAAATGGTAACATAGTGGCAATTTAACAATATTTTGAGCATTATATGGGAAATAAAATGATCTGGTAAAATTAATGTTTTGTTTAAAAATAGTGAAATGAGTGTTTAATTTGTAGTAGTGTGTTTAATTTGTCTTTGATTTTTAGTAGTGCAAATATCACTTAGAAAAAAGCAGTCAATCATTTCTGTACAATATTTATATTCAGTCGACTCTCGTTAATTCGAACTCGTGGAGACCACAAGAAATGTTCGAATTATGGAAAATATGAAATAAAAGCATGCTTAATATGCTACTATTACAAAGGAATTAATGTTACAGTGTTTTTTAAATATATTTCGTCTGCTATCATTTGAATATGACTTAATAATAAATTAGAATGTATAAATACATAAACTAATTAAATGATTAGAAGCAAGCACAATAAAAGAAAAATTTGATGTGTCACTGATGTACAGACGGGGCACTAAGAAAATGAATATCAAATGCATTCGATTATATGTATACTCGTTCGGAACAATTTTCACAAAAATCAAAGAAAGTAAGTTATTCAAATGATCTGAAATCCGTGAGAAAGAAAAGAAAAATGAAAAATCGGAATTCTCGTTAGTTCGTATTAAACGAAAACAAGAGAAATTGAGTTCGAATTAGTGAAAGTTTTTAATGTTATTCTGTCATTGGAAAATTTCGGGACTTCATCTTTAGTTCGAATTAAGCGAAGATTCGACTGTAAGAGACGACTGTATATCTGTACATTTACGTCTTTATTGCTACGAAAGAACAAACAAATGATAACGAACATTTTTTTTTTCATATTTTTTCCCTTTGCTATGTATCCCACTTCTAAAAGTACATTTAAAAAGTGCTGTTTTACGGAACATGTTAGATGCTTAAAAATAGGCTAATGATGATGATATAAATGTTTAATTTTTTTTTAAACGCATAGAAGGATTACTTTGGAAATTTTAACAATGCAGAATAACAGTTATTGTAACTGCCGTATACTCAAAGTTTCTTATAACAGAACTATAAATGTAACTACTTTCTTGGAGATGTTGCAAGGTATCGAAAAAATAATAATATATCCTAACGAATGACACGACCAGATATAAGTGAAATACATCTTTCATAATCTATCGATTTAGATTCTGAAATCTCAAAAGAGGAAAAAGCTTAAGTAATTGTATTTTTATATGAAACGATTTTTTTTAATCTATTAAGGTACCCTGGGGTAATAACGCCAGGCGGGGTAATAACGCCAAGTGCTTATATTTTGCATAATTATGAAATAATCGGTTAAATGACACCCATGTACTCTGCGCAGAAGGGTTTTGAGTCATATAAATCGCAAAAAACAGCTTCTAGTTAATTTGTTTCATTTTTAGGTCTTATTGTTTTTACAAACAACTAAAATTAACGCTTGATCTAAAATTTGCGAGACACGTTTTGTGATGTGAAGACTATGTTTTTATCCGGAAATACTTTGTTAATTACATAAATTTGTTGTGCATTTCATGTACTTTTAAAATATTGTTGAAGATTTTGGATATCTTCTCGAGATAATTTGTAATTTAAAATGTACTGCGCAATAACTATACCGGGGTAATAACGCCCATCCTTGACATTAATACCCCGGTTGATTCCCTACAGTGGCCGAGCTACATCCTAAATACTGATTCAAATAAACACAGTTAAAACTGTGCAATATTTCTCATATTTCTATTTAAACGGTCCTTTTTAAGCAAAAAGAAGCTCACGGTCTGATATCCTTTTGCCTCATCCCCCCCTCCCACACCACACCTTTATTTTTCTTACACTTTCACAAAAAATTGAACATTCTCAATAGCTTAGAATGCAATTTTTTAATTTCTAAGTTTGTAGAGTTTGTACTTTTAGAATTGGGCTATCTACGTGCAATTAGTCCATCTTATTTCATAGTTTTGTTTCCATGGCGTTATTACCCATATAGGTGGGTAATAACGCCAAATAGCATGGGTCAAGAAAAAACGCCATTACATTTTATGACTACATTTCTGTTAAATTATTTTATTTTATATAGATAGTCAATGAGATGCTGTATCAGATCCTATGTCTGTTTGAAAAATACAATCTAAAACTAAGTCGTGAAAATTGGTAGAACCTTAACGTGGCGTTATTACCCCAGGGTACCTTACATATTATGATTAGTTTTGATAATCACTGCATAAAATCATTAACATAAAAATCTGCTGTAATTTCGGACGTAACAAAATGCATTGGCAGTATTTATCTTTAGCATTATTTTTAAAAATATTGCAGTGCTGTTTCTGAAATAAAAAAATTATAGTATAAAAGGTATTTTTAAGTAATTATAAATATCAAATATAGTTTTATACTACCTATGACAATAAAGTTTGGTGAATGGTCCTGTAAAACTAATGTAGGTGAAATATTAACAAAAATTACCATACCATCCTTCAAAATAGTCTTCTCCCATAACCATGCACCGCTTCGATCTGCTATACATGTCCTGATAAATTTGCAAGAAGTCTTCTTTTGGGATGGAGTTCAAAAGCTTCGTCACGTTTCGTTGGATGTCAGCAATATGGTCAGATCTCTTTCAAAGAGAGTTTGAATGGTGAAAATAGCAAGAAATCTGGAGGATTGAGATCTGGCGAGTGTGGTGGATTTTCAGTTTGCACCACCCCTCATGAATTTTTTTTGGTTTCTTGCAAAGCTTAAAACAAAACCTTAAACTGAGATTTGACCATATTTCTGACATCCAACGAAACGTGACGAAGCTTTTGAATTCCATCCCAAAAGAAGACTTTTTGCAAATTTCTCAGGACATGTATAGAAGTTCGAAGCGGTGCATAGTTATGGGAGAAGACTATATTGAATTATGGTATGGTAATTTTTGTTAATATTTCTTCTACATTAATTTTACAGGACCATTCACCGAACTTTATTTTCAAAGGTAGTATTTTAATTAGTCAGTAAAATAGTTAGATTGATCTTTAAAAAGTAACCTACTTCTGATTATTCATATGTTTTTTATTCAAAATCTATTTCGTGTATTACATTGATCGAAACATTATTTATTGAAAAAAAGAAAACTGATTTATACCATTTTGTAAAATGATAGAAAATTATTTTTCATGCTTTTAAACTTTGTTTTGAACGCAATGCATAATAATAAATTATTAATATTCCTACGGTTTTTAACATAGCGAAAAATTAATTATCTTTATAATGAAAATCATTATAAAAACCTATCTTTAAGTATTATATCCGCCATACGTTTATAATACTTTAATTTACATCATCATAAATTACGATTTTCGCCTTTACTTTAATTAATAGTGAGATTACAGTGCTAACACTTTGAGGCATTTCCCACATTAATAGTATTTACGTATAAGGTATAAAAAGATAAATTTTGCACGAAAGTTTTCAATATAATTTACAACAAAAAATGCTCTCTATTTACTTTTATAAATCTAGGCAGTCAAAAAATAAATTGAGTTTAAGGTAACTTTTATTAGAACAAAAGCTATTTTTCCTCTTTAAACAAAAATCTTTTGAATATATATATATATATATATATATATATATATATATATATATATATATATACAGGGTGATTCTAATTTTTTTTTACAATAAAAGAGGGGTGATAGTACACATCAAGACAAGCAATATTAAATAGGAGACCAAGGGTCCAAAACGTTTTCCAAAGGAGATAGCCGCCATTAAAATTTAGGGACCAAAATTTCAAATAAACATAAAAAACGAAAAAATCGGTCGATAGATTTGCGGTTTTCACTAAAATTATTCTTTATGCCGGCATTTTCTTGAAGTGAAATTATAAAGATAAATTTCAAAAAATGCCGATAGAGGGCGCTTTAGACTTTGGAATAACGAACAACTATTTTTTGCCGGTATTTTTTGCATCTCATTAAATGTTTTCGTAAGCATAAACTCAAACTTAAATTTTGAGCTCAAAGTCTGAAAGCTGGGAGTAATTAAATAGCACAAATTGAACTGTGTTCAGAGGGTACAAATTTCAAATGATTTTAAAAAACGGAAAAATTGGTTTATTGATTTGTGGTTTCCACTAAACTATTTTTTATGTTGGTATTTTCTTAAAAATTAATTATAAAGATAATTTTCAAAAAATGTCGATAGAGGGCGCTTTAAACTTTGGAGTAACGAACAACTATTTTTTCCGTTATTTTCTGCATCTCATTAAATGTTTTTGGAAGCTTAGACTAAAACTTAAATTTTGAGCTCAAAATCTGAATAGTAGGGAGTGGTTAAGTAGCACAAACTGAACTGTGTTTAAGGGGGAGGGGGAGGTTCAAATTTAAAATAATTATAGAAAATGGAAAAATTGGTCGATTCGTTTGCGGTTTAAAATAAAACTATACTTTAAGTCAGTATCTTCTTGAAAAAAAAAAATTTAAAGATCAATTTAGAAAAATTCCGTCAGAGGGCGTCTTAAACTTAAGAGTAACCAACAATTCATTTTAACCATTATTTTTCGGTTCTAATTAAATGCTTGCAAAAGCTTTTTAAATGTTTTCGGAAGCTTAGATTTAAACTTAAATTTTGAGCTCATATTCTGAATCGTTATGAGAGGTTAAAAAGCGCAAGCTGAAGTGTGTTCAGGAGTTGAAATTTAATCCTCCTTCCTCCTCGAACACAATTTTATTTTTCACTACTTAAACATTCCCAAGGATTCAGAATTTGAGCAAACACACCCAACGATTCAGAATTTGAGCCCAAAATTTAAGTCTATAGGAATTAATCTAAATTAAGATAATGAATTTAAATGCGAAAAAATATGTCACCTTTGCTGTTTAACCTGGGATAGAGGATTTTAACTGCTTGTTATTTTAATTTAGAAACAAGTAACACATTTTACAAATTCCGATAGAAATTTAGTAAATTCTCAAAGTTAGGTTTTTCAGTAAAAACTTCTTGTTTTCACCTATGATCTGTAATCTTTGTAGAGAGGATTCGAACTCTTTTTTTTAATTTAGAAATGAATAACCCATTTTTTTTTTTACTTCTTACGGAGTTGCACTATAATCTCAAAATTAGATTATTCAATTAATAAGCCTTGTTTTCTCCTATGTTCTATAACCTGAGGAGAGAGTATTGGAATTTCTTGTTTTAATTTATAAAGTTTAAAAAAAAAAATTAAACTTCAGATGGATATTTACTAAATTCTTAAAGTAAGATTTTTTAATTAAAAAGTCGTGTTTTTTCTTTGTTTTATAACCTGAATCGATCGAAGTAACTTGAATAGAATATTTTACGAGAAATGAACTGAGTTACAACTGAGTTACAAAGTAAGCATGTATGGGCCTCATTTCGTTATATCGTTGTTTTTGTGTTATGCTGCGTGTAAATTTCGCTATTTAATAATTTAATTGTCGCAACGTATTGAGATTATAATTAATTAGGGGGGGGGGAGAAAATGCGTTTCTAAATTTGCAGAGGCCGGACTTATTGCGCATTTAAGCAACGTTCTGGTCTTATTATTGCAAAAATTAAGCATATTTTACTTCGCTTTCTTTCCAAGAATGCATAAATTTACAAAAACTGTATATTTATAAACAGCAGCACAAATCATTTCGCACATTTGTTTAAAATTTCTTTTTCAAAGTAGATAAATTAAAATAAGCGTTATACTATCTATTTATTTATGCATAATTGCTCTTTTTAGATTGTAATTTTGTTTTAAACAATGCACGTTAAAAAGATATTAATGTTAATTCTTATAAACGTACATTTTGTATTTCTAACGCTAAATAAAAAAATAACTCAAATACAGAGATAAGTGTAAATAAATTATCTTTAATTTAACTCATTATATTTGTGTTTATCGAAAGAGTTTCCCCTCCAAGAAATAAACTGCATTCACTAGTTAATTAACGATGACTGCCTCCTGTAAAAGCAGAAAATTTACCGCTATCCCCTACTTTCGCCTCTCAGAATTTCTTTAATGATATTCTGTGTTTATTTAAATGAGCTAATTCCTATTGAGCTATGTAATTAACAGACCATTAGAAACATGGAAATTGTAATTAGTGACCATCTTGTCTCAAGGATTTATAGATACTTTTAAACTCCTTGCCAGAACATTACTTATTAATTACTTTAAATAAAAATATGTAATTTACATTACTTGCTTTAAATCTTTTATCCACGTAAATACGGTTTGATTTTCAAATCAAAATGTTTTGAGCGTAGTCAGGGGTGGATTAAGATACTGGGAGAGAGAAAATAGATTTTTTAGAAGATTAATATTTAACAAAATATTAATTCTTTCGTTCCGATAGGGAAATAGTAAAATTAGAAATATGATTTAAATTTTCTGACTTTAATTTTATGAAATATATATATATATATATATATATATATATATATATATATATATATATATATATATATGTGTGTGTGTGTGTGTGTGCGTGTGTGTGTATATTATTAAAATAATTCCTATTTTAGCTATAAAAAACACAATATAAGGGGACGTAAATTCATATACAGTGCTTTATTTAATTTCATTGAAAAAATATCTATGAATAAGTACACACACACACAGATATATATATATATATATATACATATATATATATATATATATATATATATATATATATATATGCATATATAAAAAATATTTTAAATAAAAATGCACTTGAATGACACTAAAGAGCACTATATGATTGTAGAGGAAACTTTTATTTATTTATTTTGTTATAACCTGCAACTACAGTCCGTTTAAGAACACGGCAATTTGGGCAAATGTTACAAAAGCAAAAAAATTAACCTACTTAGTGCTGAAGTACATTGTACGAGAGACCACAAAATCTAGTTTAAAATTATTATGAAACATATCCAAATATATAAGAAGCCATATATTGAAGCTCTAGATATGCACGCATTTATTAACATTTCTTGAAGGATTTAAATTAATCCATCAAATTCATCAAATTAAGTTTACTTTTCATGATCCAGTATATGATGATTATGATTTCATTTAGTCTAAAATACTAGAGCCATATAAATATATATATGACGACCTCAGAAGCCAAGGGGTACAAGTGACAAAATGTCGATTTGGAGTAAATTGAGTTTAAAGATAATTGATGTTAAATTGGAACATCAATAACAATTGACTAAATTGAAATAGGAAACATCTGCTTGTTGCTTTGAACGCTCATTTCAATAACTGTTAAAAAAAATAGAGTACAATTTTCTTCAAATGTATAATTAATCAATATTGTTTGTTTTTCGAAAAAAGTGATTTATCTCTACAACTCAGCAAATAATAAGAAAATGACCTATATTTCTTTACCTGAAATGAAAAAAGCATATTTCCAGATAACCTGTGCACTTAACTCAATTTTTTCAATTTTGTCACTTATACCCCTTGGATTCTGGGCTCCTCATATATATGTGTGTGTGTAAATAAATATTTATATATATATATATATATATATATATATATACATTATTTTTATTTAATTCATTTGAACTTTATGACCTTTTATTACCTTTATATTCATCTTAAGTAGATATTTGAGTTAAAAAGATTCTATAGACATAAAATACACTTGCATCCATATTGCAGCAAATTGTCTTAAATTATAAATAATGTTCGACGGAATTCGAAGCAATCGTTAAGTTTCTCAATTCCTATTTTCTTTCAGACGCAGTATTTGCTGCATCAAAATTTTTGTTACAAAAATCTGGTGATAAAAGAATAAAAATGTTATAAAAGACACTACTCCCAAAGGGTTGTAAGCTGTGTATATTATTTTTCTTTCTAAAACAATCAAAGATGCTTACCTAATAATGTAAAACTTGTTTACCATACACTCGTTTACTATACAATTGAATAACGTACACTTCTAACATACTGAGTCTCATATCCATAGTGATTTTTCCTCATGGAGAACATGGAGCTCTACCATTGACCGAGTGGTTGTGCTCTCCACAGGTACTGGGTTCGAATCCAATCATGCCTGTCGGTCTTATCATGCCTGTCGGTTTTGTATATTATCATTACAAACAAAATATTCTTAAGATATATACTATATATATAATTTCACAACGTACAAAACATTTTTATACATATTTTACATAGAGTTCGATTTGTTTCCTCTCCATGTTAAAAGTATATAATTTAAACAAACAAAATGTCGTGACAAAGAAGGCATTTTCGAGATTCTGTTAAATAATCCGATTCTACATAAAAACTTCAACTTGCAAATATTTTCGTTTCGCTCGGTTCCTTTTCTTTTAGAGGAAACGCCGGGATTGCGTGATACGGAGCATTTGAAGATGGAACACTTGGAAATTCCATGTTATTACAAACTATTTCTGTTTGAGTCTTACAATCATGTTTCGTTTCTAAAACGATGCAATCTCGTTATATTTTGTCGAATGCGAACGAATTACGATGCAATTCAAAATAAGTGCAGTTTTTTTTTCTCCCTTCAATAAATGATAAAAAGAATTGAAATAAATAAAATGAAATCTGCAGTTTTAGAAAATATTCGTATAAAGTTGTGATTTCGAGTTTTGATAATCTAAAACGTAATATTTGAATGTTGTGTTTTTGGGAGGGAGGGTGCATAAATGCGAATTTTCAAAAAATCATTTAATGTTTGTTTATCTTTTTTTAAGTACTTTGTTTAATGAAGAAAATTTTAAACAAAAGTAATTTTGTACATTTAAAATATTACCAATATTTAACTGTAGATTGAATATTTGAAACTTTAATATGCTCATTCTTTACCATTATTAAGTACACTTCGATGTGTGCTATCAAATTATCTGGGAAAGAAAGACTTACCTAAACGTTACTAAAATAGTTTTTCATTTTTTAAAACTCTTTTTAAAGTATTTAAACTTTCTTGGTGGTTGATATTTTGATGAAAAACACAGTAAATAAAAGTTAAACATTAGGAAAGTACAGAAACCTTACGAAAACACAAATATTTTGCATATTTTGTTAATTATTTTTTTATTCATATAAATTTAAATCAAAGTCTATTTATTGGTGTGTTTTTGTATAATATTTTTTTACAAAAAAAAAATTCTTAAGATATATATTTTTAAATAAATACATATATATATATATAGTATATATATATATATATATATATATATATATATATATATATATATATATATATATATATATATATATATATATATATATAGTATATATATATATATATATATATATATATATATATATATATATATATATACAACAAATTAATTAAACAACATTCCTCAAATTGGTGGTTTTTTGTATTACAAATAAAATGTTCTTAAGATATATATATATATATATATATATATACAGTGGCGGTCAAAAGTTTCCGGCCAGCAAAAAATTTTCAGTTAATTTGTAAATATACCCATATGAAAAGGAATCTCAAAGTGATATTTATACATTATATTGACATAATAGTTAGGAACTAACTTATAGAAGAACATGTGAATTTCAATAAATTTAACTGACAAAATTAAGTATAAAGAAAAACGCATGTTCTCAAAAGTTTCCGGCCACCTTCACAAGTTTGTAAAAAAGTGGTATTGTAATAGAAAATTACAGTGATCAACAATATTTACAATTATTATTTTATCGTATTACTATTTTATTAGCTTTAGTAATAAGTACTGCGGCGCAGCAATGCGACATTCATACTGTCAACGGTCATAGATCGTCTATGGTACATTTTCCCACATTTCTTGCAATTTTGACGAAATATCGGCTGAGTTGGAATATTTATTGTTCCACAGACTTTTGTCAACTTCTTTTCAAAGATTTTCTATTAGATTCATGTTGGGCGCTTGAGCTGATCGTTTCAAAAACGAAATTTTTTGTGCGAAAACCATTGCTTATCGAGGTTTGCAAACATTATTTATGTCGTTATCATGTTAAGAAAAGTACGACGAAATTTTTTCTCTAATAAGGCAGAAAATAGTCTTGCAAGATATCCTTATACATTGTATCATTCACCTGGTTGTGGATTTCAAATTACGGACCGACCCTTTTTCAAGAAAATACTCCCCACGGCATAACGTGTCATCCGCCATGCTTCATTGTAGGAATAACATAGTTCGAATCATATCTTTTGTTGTTAGGTCATCGGACATTGTGTCTGCCATCGTTTCCAAAACTGTTTCGAATCCGACTGATGGAAAAATAGAACTTTTTTCCAGTTTTCACTTGACCAGACTTTGTGTTTTTTGGAAAACGTCAGACATGTACGTTTGTATTTTTTTTAACTCTAAAAAAATTAATACCGATTCTTCCATAAAGTTTGGCATTACGTCAGCATGTTGATACGGTATATATATATATATATACCGTATGTTGATACAGCACTGTATATATATATATATATATATATATATATATATATATATATATATATATATATACAGTGGCGGTCAAAAGTTTCCGGCCAGCAAAAAAATTTCTGTTAATTTGTAAATATACCCATATGAAGAGGAAACTCAAAGTGATATTTATACATTTTATTGACATAATAGTTAGGAACTTACTTATAGAAGAACATGTGAATTTCAGTAAATTTAACTGACAAAATTAAGTATAAAGAAAAACTGACAGGTTCCAACTCACTTACTTCAGCAATATTTTCATTCCGTAAATCGCAGTATATTGCTGCGGAATTTTTATGCGGATGATCAATTGTTTTTTTCCTGATAATTCTGTCCACAGGAGCAGCAATTTTCCGAGATCTCCCGGACCTCTGAAAGTCCTGAAGGCCACGGCCATCTTTATATAATTTTTAAATATTTTTTACGGTCGATTTTAACCGATCGATAACTTTGACGCAATATCTCGAGAAGATTGGACTTTTAGCGACAAACTAATCATTCATTTATGAACAATAATTGTTGAACTTTGAAATTTTGAATTAAAACTATGCTATAAACATTTATTCATTCATAGACACAACCAAAATCACTTTACCGGTGGAAAAAACTAAAGAATGATAAGTGGCCGGAAACTTTTGCACACGCGAATTTCGAATTCTATCCCTTTACATGAAGCATCTTCAGTATCCCATCAAAATGATCACGTGGTGAGAGGTCATTCTTTTGAAGCAATTTTGATTCTTCTTTGCTGAAACCTTTTGATAAATAAATCGAAGAAACTAATTCGCCGGAAACTTTTGACCGCCACTGTATACATAATTACACAACATACAAAACAGTACTATATATCTGTTATTTAGAGGTTTTTTTCCTTTCCATGTTAAAAACATGAAATGTAAATAAACAAAATGTAGTGAGATATAAGGAATTTTCGAGATTCTTCTAAATAACTCGATTCCTTCGTAAAGACTTCAACATGCAAATATTTTCGTTTCGCTCGATTTCCTTTGTTTAAGAGGAAACGTCGGGATTGCGTGACACGGGCCTTTTGAAGATGGAACACTTGGAACTCCATGTTATAACAAACTCTTTTTGTTTGAGTCTTGCAATCATGTTTCGTTTCTAAAAAGATGCAATCTCGTTATTTTTTGTCGAATGCGAAGAAATTACGATGCCATTCAAAATAAGTTCGGTGTTTTATTTCTCCCTTCAATAGATCATAAAAAGAGTTGAAATAAACAGATTAAATTTGCAGTTTTTGAAAATGTTCGCAGAAAATTGTGATTTCGAGTATTGATGATCTAAAACGTATTATTTCAATGCTGTCCCTTTTTCTTTCGTTTATATAAATGCCAATTTTGAAAATTTCTTTTAACTATTTTCTGTTTTATTTCAGTACTTTATTTTAGTTTAATGAGAAAAATGTTAAATTATCTTAAATGTTAAAATATTAAATTCTATTATTTATCAATGTATAGTGCACGTTGCACGTTTGAAAATTTAATACGTTCATTCTTTAGAAATATTAAGAAAGTATTATTTCAATGCTATATTTTTGGGCCTTTTTTAAATAGATGCGAATTTAAACAGTTTCTTTTGTTGTTCCTCTTGTATTAAATAATTTTCTTCAAGTTTAATAGGATAAAAAAGAAATTTTTTTTGAAAAAACCAGTACCTCTGCTAGACAAGAGGTACTGGGTTCGTACCCAATCACGCCCGTTGGCCTAATCGTCCTAAGTTTTCCTTAGTTTTCTTCAAATCTTGGTTTTCCTTGCGTAAATCTTGGTTAGGTTCCCTTAGAAAGACTCCCAAGAAGGGCAGGCCTCCCCATAAGGCCTATATCTTCCGTTTATATAATAGGTGGTCATAAACACAATTAATCAACCTTATGGAAAAATCATATGACCTGTAACAATATACTTAAATACACTTGGTACCTTTATATTAACTGGGAAAGACTTATCTACAACGTTAGAAAAATAATTTACATTTTTTTTAAAGCCTATTCAAAGCATTTAAATTTTATTGGTGTTTGGTATTTTGATGGAAAATACAGTAAAAATATGATGAACATTAGAAAAGTACAGAAACCTTACGAAAATCGTTTTACACATTTTAACATATATTTTTTTTTACATAAAAATGTTCCCAAATACAGTTTATTAGTGGGATTTTGTGTAGTATCTTTATAACCAAAATATTCTTAAGATATATTCTTTTAAATATATATATAATTACACAACATACAAAACGTTATTAAACATATCTCATTTAGAGATCAAATATTTTCCTCTCCATGCGACAAATGTGTAATTTAAATAAACAATATGTCGTGACAAAGAAGGGATTTTCGAGATTCTTTTAAATAATTCGATTCTTGCATAAAGACTTCAACGTGCAAATATTTTCGTTTCGCTTTTAGGGGAAACGTCGGGATTGCGTGACAAGGGCCTTTGGAAGATGGAACAGACGGAACTCCATGTTATTACAAACTACTTTTGTTTGAGTCTTGCAATCATGTTTCATATGTAAAAAAATGCAATCTCGTTACATTTTGTCGAATGCGAACGAATCACGATGCCATTCAAAATAAGTGCAGTTTTTTTTCTCCCTTCAATAGATGATAAAAAGAAGTGAAATAAACAAAATTAAACTGCAGTTTTCGAAAATATTCTCTCAAAATTGGGATTTGGAGTTTTGATGATCTAAAACGTATTATTTGAACAATGTGTTTACGAGTTCATTTTATTCTATTTTATTTTATTTGTGTACATAAATGTAAAATTCGAAAAATTCTTAATTTAATTTATTTTTTTTTTTTTACTTTTTTAATAGTATTTTATTTTAGTTTAATGGGGAAAATTTAAAACAAAAGTAATTTTGTACATGTAATGTTACCTATTGTTTATCAATGTAGAGTGTACATTGATTCTTTAATACCTTATTTTTTACGGTTATTAAAAACGTACAATGCGATAAGGCGTTTTCAATGCGATATTTTAGGTCTTCTTTTTACATAAATGCGAATTTCGAAAATTTCTCTTCTAGTATCTCTTTTTAAGTAATTCAAATTCAGTTTAACTTGGAATTTTTAAAAGAAAAGATTTTTAAATCATGTAGACGAGAAGTATTTGGTTCGAACCCAATCGTGCCTGTCGGCTCAATAGTTCGGAGTTTTCCGTGGATTTTTTTCTTTACCTTTGTTTTCCTTGCGGCTTAGTTTCCCTTAGAAAGTCTCTACGAGGGCACTTCCCCTTATGGCCTATATCACCGTGTTCATAAATGGCCGTCATAAACACAGCCATCCAACCTTCTGGAGAAATCATATGGCCTTCAACAATATATTTTAATACACTTGATATGCGTGCGTTCCAGTTATCTGGGAAAAAGAGACTTACCTACAAGGTTAAAAAAAAATAATTTTCCAAGACTTTTTAAAATATTTAAATATTATTGGTGATTGATAATTTTGATAAAAATGAAATAAACAAATGTTGAACATTAAAAAATATAGAAACCTTACAAAAACACATTTTTTTCATATTTTGACAATTATTATTTTTCTTATCTACAGTGGAAGTCAAAAGTTTCCGTCCACTTAGTTTCTTTAATTTATTTAACCAGAAGGTTTCACTAAAGAAGAAGCACAGTTGCTTCAAAAGTTAGGAATTTGTGAATGACCTCTGACCACATAATCATTTTGATTGGATACTGAAAACGCTTCATGCAAAGGGATATAATTCGAAGTTCGCGTGTGCAAAAATTTCCGGCAACTCATCATTACATAGTTTTTTTCTATCGATAAAGTGTTTTGGGGTCGTGTTTGTGAATGGATCAATGTGAACAGCATAGTTTAATGTCAAAATAGAAAAAATCAAAAATTACAGTTCGTAAATGAGTGATTAGTTTGATGCTAAAAGGCAAGTCTTCTCTAGATATTGCGGCAAAGTTATCGATCGTTAAAATCAACGGTAAAAGATTTTTAAAAATTATATAAAGATGGTCATGGCCTTCAGGACTTTCTGAAGTCCGTTACTTCTGTCTGACTATTCTTCAGAACAGAATAGTCAGGAGAAAAACATTTGATGACCCACTTAAACATTTCTTGACATATCCCGCGATATATGGAATGAAAATATTCCTGAAATACTGTGTCAAGATGCTGGCGTGATGCGGAACTTTATGGAAAAGTTGGTGTTCAAAAAGCTTTTATGGGTTAAAAAAAATCAACGTACCTAACTGGCTTTTTCAAAAAAACACAAAGTCTTGTTAAATGAAAACTGGAAAAAAGTACTATTTTTCATCAATAGAATTTCAAACTTTTTTGTGATTGATGGTAGACACTACGCCAGATGACCTAACAACGAAAGATCTGATTTGACCTATATTTTCCTACAATGAAGCATAGCGGAGGACACGTTATGCTGTGGGGAGTATTTTCTTCAAAAAGTCTCGGTCCGTTATTTGAAATCCAGGGCAAGATGAATGATGCAATGTATAAGGATATCTTGCAAGATTACTTGCTTCCTTATTGGAGGAAAATTTGTCGCAACTATTTGTTTTACCATGATAACGACAGATAGAATGTATGCAAGAGTCGAAAAGCAATGGCTTTCGCACAAAAAGAATCGCTTTTGAAATGGCCAGCCCGAGAGCCCGACATGAATTCAAGAGAAAATCTTTGGAAGGAAGTTGGTAAACGTGTGCGGAGCTATAAAAATTCCAGCTCAACCGAAATTGGCCGAAATTACAAGAATGTGGAAAAAACGTACCATTGACGATCTTTAATCGCTGATTGTATGAATGTCACGTTACTACGCCGCACTTATTAATACTAAAATTATGGTGATAAAATACTAGTTGTAAATGTTGTTGATCACTGTAATTTTATGTTACAATATCATTTTTTCCAAACTTGCCAAGGCGACCGGAAACTTTTGAGAACATGCGTTTTCCTTTGTACTTAATTTTGTCAACTATATTTATTGATATTTATATGTTATTGCATAAATAAGTTCCTAACTATTATGAAAAAAAGTATAAGTATCACTTTGAGATTCCTCTTCATATGGGAATGCTTACAAATTAACTAACAGAAATGCGGTCAAATGTTTGCGGGCCGCAAACACCGGGCCGTCATTGCGGGCCGCCATTGTATATATATAAATTTAAATCAAAGCCTATTTATTGGTGGGTTTATGTGTAATATCATTAAAAACAAAACATTCTTAAGATATATATTTTTAGCAACATACATTTTTAGCAACATTTATTTGTATGCAACATACAAAATCTTATTATAAATATCTTATTTACAGATATTTTTTTCCTATCCATGTTAAAAATATGGCACAATATTAACATAACATACACTTACAACATATATCATACAACTTTTTTTGCATTATTTATCAATTACAATTTTTTATGTATACAAATTTTAATCAAAGCCCAAAGGGGATTTTTGTATAATATGATTGCAAGCAAAATATTCTTAAGATATATATTTTTAATAAATATATATATATAATTATGCAACACACAAAACGTTATTATATACAACTTATTTACGATAATTTTTTCCTGTCCATGTTAAAAATATGTAATTTAAATAAACAATATGTCGTGACAAAGAGGGTATTTACGAGGTTCTTTTAAAAAATGTTATTCCTGCATAAAGGTTCGAGTAGAAAGACTCCAATGGAAGTCATCCCCCCTCCTCTTATTGCCGTCATAAATACAAAAAGTCAACCTCATGCAGGAATCATATCGCCTGTAAAATATACTTAGATACACTTGATACCCGTGTGCTCGTATTAATGTGTTATTTACATAAAAATTAACTCAAGTTCTATTTATTGGTGGTTTTTGATTATTATTATTACAAGCACAATATTCTTAATATATATTCTATATATATATGTACAATTACACAACGTACAAAACTTTATTATACATATTTTAGATTAAATATTTTTCCGTCCATGTTAAAAATATGTAATTTAAATAAACAGAATATCGTGGCAAAGAAGGGATTTTCGAGATTTTTTTAAATAACTTGATTCTTGCATAAAGAATGCATGCAAATATTTTCGTTTCGCTCGGTTCCGCTTTTTTAGTGGAAACGCCGGGATTGCGTGACACGGGCCTTTTGAAGATAGAACCCTCAGAAATTCCATGTTATTACAAACTCTTTTCGTTTGAGTCTTGTAATCATTTGTCGTTTCTGAAAAGATGCAATCTCGTTATATTTTGCCGAATGCGAACGAATTACGATACCATTCAAAATAAGTGTAGTTTTTTTTTTCCCTTCTTCAATAGATGATAAAAAGAATTCAAACAAACAAAATTAAATCTGCAGTTTTAGAAAATATTCGCAGAAAATTGTGATTTCGAGTTTTGATGATCTAAAACATATGCGGTGTTTTTGAGTTTTATTTTATTTTATTTTTTATTTTTATTTTTATTTTTATTTTTATTTTGTTTTTGTTGTTGTTTATTTGATTGTAAATTTCTAAAATTTCTTTTAATGTTTTTCTTGTTTTTCCCAGTATTTTATTTTAGTTTAATGATGAAAAATTAAAACAAATGTAGCTTTTTAGTATTACTTATTTTTTGTCAATGTAGATTGTATGTTAGAAATTTTACTATCTTATTTTTTGCGATTATTAAGAACGTATTATTTCAATGCTATATTATTGTTTTTTATACATAAATGCAAATTTCGGAAATTTCTTTTGATATTTCTTTTTTTATGTAGCTTTATTTCAGTTTGACGTGGATTTTTTTTTAAATGGTAGCATTTTAGAACTGTTAGATGGAGACACTGGGTCTGAGCCCAATTGCGTCAGTTGTTCTGTTCGTTTAGAGTTTTCCGTGTTTTTTTTTTTTTTTTTTTTTTGGTAAACATTTGTTTTCGTTGCGTAAATGCAGATTATGTTCATTTAGAAAGTCCCCTACGGAGTGCACGTCCACACCTTAGGACCTATATCCATTGTGCTAAATTTTGGTCGTCATAAACACATACAACCAATCTCATGGAGAGATCATACATCCTGTCGCATTTAATTACACATGGTACCTGTGTACTTATATTAACTGGGAAATACTTGTCTACAACGTTAGAAAAATAATTTTCAAAGAATCTAAATTTTTATTATAAGTTGGTATTTTGATGAAAAATGTAGTACATAAATGATGAACATTAGAAAAATACAGAAACCTTAAGAAAACACATCTTTTTGCATATTTTGAGAATATTTATTATTTTTTCTTACCTAAAAATGAACTCAGTATTTATTTTTTGGTGGGCTTTTGCATAATATCATTACGAACAAAATATTCTTAAGATACATATTTTAAATATATATAAATATGATTACATATGCTTATTATAAACAACATATTTAAAGTTCAAATTGTTTCTTGGCCATGTTAAAAATATGTAATTTAAATAAACAAAATATCGTGACAAAAAAGGGATTTTTGGGATTCTTTTAAATAATTTGATTCCTGCGTAAAGACTTCAGGTTGCAAATATTTTCGTTTCGCTCGGATCTCTTTCTTCTAGAGGAAACGCCGGGATTGCGAGACACAGGCCTTTTGAAAATGGTACACTACTCGGAACTCCATGTTATTACAAACTATCTTTGTTTGAGTCTTACAATCATGTTTCGTTTACAAAAAGATACAATCTCGTTTTGTTTTGTCGAATGTGAACGAATTACGATGCCATTCAACATAAGTGAAATTTTTTTCTCTTTTCAGTTTATGATAAAAAGAATTGAAATAAACAAACTTAAATCTGCAGTTTTAGAAAATATTCGCAGAAATTGGGATTTCGAGTTTTGACGATCTGAAACGCATTATATCCATGTTGTGTCTTTGAGGGGTGGGGGATTGGGGAGGAAAGATTGCATAAATGCGAATTAAAAAAAAATCATTTAATTTTTTTTCTTTCTTTTTTTTAGTACTTAGTTTAATGAGGAAAAGTTTAAAGAAAAGGAATTCTCTACATGAAAATATTACACATTATTAATAATTGTAGATCGTACATTCGAAACTTTAATATGTTCATTATTTAATGTTATTTTGTATGTATTATTTTAATGCTATATTTTCGTTCTTTGTTTTACAGAAATGCGAATTTAGTAAAATTCTTTCAGCATTTCTATTTTTTTTAAGTAATTTAATTTCATTTTAATGAGGAATTTTACTAAAGAAAATACTTTTAGAATTGGTAGACAAGTGGTACCGGGTTCGAACCCAAACGCTCCCATCGGTCTAGTCGTTCGGAATTTTCCGTGTTTTTCTTTGAACCTTTGTTTTCCTTGCATAAATTCGGGGAAAATTCCATTATAAAGACCGACACGGAGCGCATTATAACCTTTAAGGCATTTCTCCTCCGTGTTGATAATTGGCGGTTTTCAACGAAATCAATCGACCTCATTGAGAAATCATAAGGCCCGTAACACTACACTTAAATACACTTGTTACACGTGTCCTCATATTGACTGGGAAAGATTTATCTATAACGTTACAAAAAGTAGTTTGTAATTTTTGAAGGTCTTTTCAAAGCGTTATAGCTCAACTGATAGACGGCAAGTGCTGGGTTCCAACCCAATCGAGGTTGTCGGCCTAACCGTTCGGAGTTTTCGTGGTTTTCTTCGAACCTTGCGTAAATACGGGTTAGGTTCCCTTAGAATGACCCCCACGAAGGGCACTCCCCCTCGGTCCTATATTCCTAGCGCAGATAATCGGACGACAAAAATAAACCAAACCAAACCAAAGCGTTATAGCTTTTATTGGTGGTTTGTATTTTAATGAAAAACACAGTAAATAAATTATGAACATGAGATTAGTCCAGAAACATAGCGAAAACACAACTTTTTGCACATTGCGACAAGAATTATTTTTTTATTTAAAAATTAACTTAAATTCTGTTAATTGGTGGGGTTTTGTATAATACCATTACAAAGAAAATGTTCTTAAGATATATATTTAAAAATATATGTATATAATTACACAAAATACAAAATCTTTCAATACATATGCTATTTAGAATTAAAATTTCTTCCTGTCCATGTTAAAAATATGTAATTTAAATAAACAAAAAGTGATAAAGAAGGGATTTTCGAGATTCATTTAAATAATTCGATTTCTGCTTAAAGACTTCAACATGCAAATATTTTCTTTTCGCTGTGTTCCCTTTCTTTTAGAGGAAACGCCGAAATCGCGTGACTCGGGTCTTTTAAAGATGGGAACATTCTGAACTCCATGTTATTACAAACTATTTTTGTTTGAGTCTTGCAATCAAGTTTCGTTTCTAAAAAAGATGCAATCTCGTTATATTTTGTCGAATGCAAACGAATTACGATGCCATTCAAAATAAGTACAGTTTTTTTCCCTCCCTTCAATAGATGATAAAAAGAATTGAAATGAACAAAATTAAATCTGCAGTTTTAAAAAATATTCGCAGAAATTGGGATTTCGAGTTTTGACGATCTAAAACGTATTATTTCAATGTTGTGTTATTGAGGGGGGGGTGGGGGAGGGAGGGAGGAAAGGTGCATAAATGCGAATTTCAAAAATTTCTTTTAATACAAATATATTTTCTTTTTATTTTTCAGAATTTAGTTTAATGAGGAACATGTTAAACAAAAGTAGTTTCGTACATGTAAAATATTACCTATTATTAATAAATGTAGATCGTACGTTTGTAACTTTAATATGTTCATTCTTTACCATTATTTATTTTAATGCTATATTTAGGGACATTTTCTCTTTTTATTTTCGTTTACATACAGGCGAATTTCGAACGTTTTTCTTTCGTGTTGACGTTTCACTTTTTTCAAGTAATTTATTATACTTTAACGAAGATTTGTTTTTAAGAAAAGACGTTTAGTACATATAATTACGTTTTGTACATATTGCGTTTTATTAATCAAAGCAGATTACGCAATTAATAGATTAATAAGTTAATTATTGATCTACATATTATCTTGTTGATCTTATTCATCCAAAAAACATCTTGCCATGCATGAAAAATGTATTCCAACCCTAAAAGTAACCGTGTTTTTAGAGATTGTTGTAACTAGCTGGGATAATGAGATTCAAAGACTGGAAGTTTAGGCTGTTAAACAATTCAGAAAACAAAAAACAAAAGCAAAACTTTCTGTAAATCTGACATTAGTTCTCGGTTAAATCCATTCGATTGAGTTTCTTTGTCATCATTTTACACATATTTCAATTATCTTTCCTTTGTAGGGATTTTCATATATTTACTTACACATATCTTTATATTTGTTAAATTTTGTAATTCAAAATAGACACTTTTAATATTTTTTATCATATTTTTTAAATATTAAAGAAGAAAACTTAGTTTAAAGATTTTTTTAAAACTTGGAGTAATTTAGAAAGGGACAATCATCTCATTATATTTAAAAGGGAATTTTTACCAATGAATCATCTAATTCTGAATTTCTACTCAATAACAATATATCGTATAGTTTAGTCAGTAACATGTTCTCCAGTGTCAATAAGTCTCGTGTAACCTTAGTACGGCAACAAAACAAACAAACAAACAAAAATTTTAAGATTAATGATACATTAGTTCAAATTGACTCGAAAAAATTCAAGTTCATTGAAGCTCACTAAAGATTGAATAATTCACTCACTTTAAAAATTAGTTCATTATCTTTAAAAATAAATTTACTGAGTCTTGAGTATTTTTAACGATATTAATAACAGAGTTTATATCAAACTGAGTAATTAACCTCTCTGTTAATTAACAGCATCATACTTTTTCTAATCTCTGTAAGTATATGCAAAGGAATTAAAATAACCCGTAGATTCTCTGTAATTCACAGAGTATTTTCTAACAGGCTAACTAAATTACAATTATTTGATTCTTCAAATCATGCCTGAAATTATTCAATTTCAATGCATTTATTACAAATAAATATGACTAACTCTAATGATATTCGAAAAAAGTGCACTGGTAAAACTGCTTCAGTGAAATTACTGAAAATCTACGAGTAATGCCGTATCTTAAGTCCAGAGTAAAATTACAGAGATTGGAAAAACCGAGATCATGTTAAATAACACAAAAAGTCTTTACATCCAGTCTAGTGTATTTACAATAGAGTCTGCAAATGACCAACGCTAAAAAATTCCAAGACTCTGTAACCTTTTCTTTAATGAGAATAATTTAATTTAGTTTCAAATTCAGCAAATCACTTAATAATTAGTAAGTCTGAAAGAATTTCAATTTTTCGAGTAATTTGGAATTGCTGTATAATTTTTTTAAACACAATTTGTTTTTAGCCGTTTTAGTGTTGAAACCCGAGACCTCTTGACATTGGTTAAAAAACACCATACTGAGCTATAGGAGATATTTATCATGACTTTTTTTATGATTCATTGGGAGAAAATAGATTAAAAAATCTCCACTAACACCGATGAGATAATTTTTATCTTTTTAAATTCCCATCCTAAGATTTAAAAAAACAAGGTAGAACCCGTCGAATTTCCACGAAATGAAATATTTATGAATTAACAGTTAAATCGGCAACAGCTGAAATTCGAAATGCGTTATAAGGTACCCTGGGGTAATAACGCCAAGTGCTTATATTTTTGCATAATTATGAAATAATCAGGTAAATGACACCCATGTGCTCTGCGCAGAAGGGTTTTGAGTTATATAAATCGCAAAAAACAGCTTCAAGTTAATTTGTTTCATTTTTATGTTTTATTGTTTTTACAAGCAGCTAAAATTATCGCTTGATCTAAAATTTCCGAGATAGGGTTTTCGATCTGAAGACTATATTTTTTATCCAAAAATAATTTCTTTATTACACAAATGTGTAGTGTATTTCATGTACTTTCAACTTGCTGTAGAAGATTTTGTATATCTTCTCGAGATAAATTGTAATTTACGATTTACTGCGCAATAAGTTTCACGGGGTAATAACGCCAGGGATTGGCGTTATTACCCCGGTTGATTCCGGGTTTATATATTAATATGGGACAGCATTATCATCATTGTTGAAATGGTAAGATTAAGGGGGGGGGTGCCCAATACTTAAAAATAATCTCTCTATTTTATTTTTTATTATATTATTATTATTATTTTTACTAATGTGAAAAAAAATAACTCTTGTAAATAAAACTATATCATAATGCTTTCGAGATTCAAATTCGAACATCTTCAAAATCAGGTTTCTATTAAATTTGCACTGGATTGTTCAACTGAGTTCGAAATTTTAACTGTCCGCTTTCTCAGCGTTTGGATTTTCAATATTTTATAAATTTAACCTTTAACTGATGTGACAGAAATTGTAACGTATGAATGTGATGCGGTTTGTGAGACCACAAAATTGAAAGATGAATAAAAGGCGGGAATAACTCATAGGATTGTGTTTTTGTACTAAACCTTTTATACAAGAGTATTATACTTAATATTCATCTGTTTAGTCTCTGGTGATGGTACTAAAATTCCAAATGAAACAAAATTTCGGTAGTGTTTGCAGTTAAACTGAAAATTAAACTAAACTAACTAATAAAACTAACAAGTTAAACTAAAATATTAAAAGAAAAATAATGGTCTACGAGACCGGTAACATTAGTTAAGGTTAAAATGCGATCCATGATTAAAAATCATAGAATACTGTTCCTGCGCTAAATTTTTTGTACAGAATTAATTCTAATTAAATTTAATCTATCCAAATATTTCTAACAATATTACGAGAACTCCAAACGAAAGAGAATTTCAGTTGTAACTATAGTTAAACTGGAAAAATCAAGTTAAACGCTATTTTTTGGGGGGGAGTTAGGGGGTACAGTGTTCAGTCAGATTTCTAACAATATTACGAGAACTCCAAACGAAAGAGAATTTCAGTTGTAACTATAGTTAAACTGGAAAAATCAAGTTAAACGCTATTTTTTTGGGGGGAGTTAGGGGGTACAGTGTTCAGTCAGATTGCTAACAGCAGTTAAAGATTAATTTTGTTGCTAATATAGAGATAATGATATATAACCATATGAATTATTATAAAATTGAATAAGAGATCTCTTTGGGATAATATTTTTTAATCAAAAATTTTATTCAATTTATTAAAAATTTATTAAAGCATGCTCATTAAAACGTCGACAATTTAACTGTAGGTTTGGAGAATCCGCATTAGTGTGGAGTTATGGGTTAAAAACTATTTACTAGATTACTATAATAGTATTAACCCTTAACTGCTGTGACAAAAATTGTCGCATAACTTACTGTGAGTGGCCTGTCAGACCGCTTAATCTAACGATGAATAAAATGTTAAATTAACTTTTAGAATATTCTTTTTGTATTGAACCTTATATACAGGACTATTATAGATAAAATTCAGCTATTCAAAAGTTTCTAGAGATAGTAATATGACTCGAAATGAAACAAAATTTTCCCGGTATCTATAGTTAAACTAAAAATTGCAAGTTAAACTCTGAAACTTGAAAACCTTAGCGGTATGTGAGACGCTAAAAGCAGTTAAGGTTTAACAAAAATATTTATTACATATAACTCTATTTATTATAAAACTTCACATGATTAAAATATTACATTATGAATGGTTAAAACCATGCAATGTTTCTTATAATCATATTTAAGTGGGACTTTTTAAGCAAAGAGAGACACAGGGTGTTATATTCTGTTGAAGCTCCCCCTCACTCCCTTTTCTTTCACTTTCTGAAAAAAATCAATATTTTCTATCGCATAGAATGCATACATGGGAATATAAATACTGATTCAAATAATCCGTGCAATGTTTCTAATAATTCTATTTAAATGGTCATTTTTAAGCAAAACGTAGCTTAGAATCTGATATTCTTTTGCCTCCTCCCCCCGCCACCACCACAGCTTTCTTTTTCTTTCAGAGTCACAAAAAATTGTACATTTTCAATAGCTTAGATTGCAATTTGTCAATTTCTAGAGCTGTAGATTTTGTATTTTTAGAATTGGGCAATCTACATGCCATTATTCCATCTTATTTTATAGTTTTGTTTGCATGGCGTTATTACCCATATAGGTGGGTATTAACGCCAAATAGCATTGGTCAAGAAAAAACGCCATTACATTTTATGAATACATATCTGTTAAATTATTTTATTTCATATAGATAGTCAATGAGTTGCTGTATCAGATCTTATGTTTGTTTGAAAAATACAATCTAAAACTAAGCCGTAAAAATTGGTAGAACCTTAACGTGGCGTTATTACCCCAGGGTACCTTATATTTTCATATGATAAAATTAGACGTAATAATTTTTAACAGTTTTGTTACATTATTCAGAATGCTTAATAATTTATGCTTGATGTACGATTTTGTTTTCTTTCCTGTTTAAGATTTTACGGTAGATAAGTTTAAGAGTGGAAGAGGGATAATTGCATTTTTTTAAATTTATTTAATTTATATCTGCAATACGAATTGAAGATTCTATGCCATTAAAATTTAAAATTAATTTAAATAAAAAACATATATTACACAAAAACTATTTTTAAAGCCATTAAATTATTTTTTCTATTATTTTCTCAGGTAATGTGGGATATTTTTGAGTCTGTTAATCTCAGCTGCAATAAATATTAGTTTCATTCCGCTTGAAATAAAGACTTACATTCCGGTACAGACATGATACCATCGATTAACTGTCAATTTCTTATGTCGAGTAAACCTCAGTCAGTTCCGGTCACTAACACTTTCTCCTAAGTCGCCTGTAGATATCAAAAAAGGAATAAAAAGGAATAAAAATACCCAAATAGGCTAAAATCATCGGAGCGTATATGAAAAATGCTGCAGATTTTGCCAGGAATGTAAAAATTATTCATAGCTAAAGAAAGCATAGATGTAAGATATTTTCTTTAGTTTTGCTCAGTTTTAAAAGAAAATGTTTCGCAAAATGGAATTTTATCTAAACGAAAAAAATTCAAAGTTTTTTTTTCTTTAAACAGAAAAACAAGTAAGATATTTTTTAAATATTTGTAACAAATAAATATAATAACTTGAAAATTGCACCTCAGATGTATCAGGTGTGGTGAAGTTCGTACTATAAAGAAGTTTTTAAAATATACACTATTTCGGATACAATACAGTATCAGAAATCTTTTGTGTATCCCTGTTAATACTAGATGCTTTCTATTTTAAAGGAATGAACTTGTAGTAAATATCAGAAACATATATGAGCTTTATAAACTGTGAAATACTTTAATATAATTGAAATACACCCTAATCAGTGTTCTTCCCTGTTACATTATGTAATAGAATACTTTTGTGTGGCCCTGTATATTAATAAAAATATTTTTCGCTCCAAAATTTGTAAAGAATGTATATTTTAGTATAGATTTCCTAGATGCATATGATTTGTATTATGTTTGAAAGAGTGTATTATAATTAAAATTCACTTAAAACTATTTTTTTTTCAATTGACTGTAATAAAACGAAATAACTTTGATCGACCCTGTAATTGAACTATGCATCCGATTTTCATAAAATTTGAAATGACTTGACAAAATTATGCAATTATTATGCATTTTAAAATTCAAACGATTCAGTTCAGTAGTTTTTCGATTATTATACGTGGACAGACGAACGGATTGAACGACGATTATACCTGCTAATTTTTTATATAATTTCGAACGCACCTAAAAACGCATTTGAAATTTTCTCGTAAATATCAAGCCGGAAAGAGTACAGCAACGTGGCAAATGGGTTGCATTTGTGCAATAACTAGTTATACAGCTCATATGCAAAATATAAGAATAATTGAGAAAAAGTAATAAGAAAAAATTATTTGTCATTTATTTATTTTTTATACTAAGTAAATGCAATTAAATTTCTTATAAATTAAATCTGGAATGTTTAGATAAGATTTTAACATTTATAAAATATAAAATACAGCACAATAAATTAGGTATACAGCTTCCTTAAACACACCAGAATATTAGAATAAAATTTAGATTGGTTCAAATTATTAGAATATTTTATTTTACGCAACAATATTACCTTATGAATATGAAGTAAATGGTAGTTAATATTTTGTAGCATCCCCTTTAGCTTTCATAACAGCGTACAATCGATCCTGCATACTATATACAAGGTGTTTACAAACATTTCTATCAATATTAGCCCAAATAGACTTTATACGTGCCACTAACTCAGTTTTACTTGAAGGAGGATTTTCTTGAAGTTTTTTCTTCATTATACACCATACGTTTTCGATGGGATTAAGATCTGGTGAATTTGGCGGCCAAGGAAGTACCTTAATGTTGCGTTGGCGGAAACAATTCTTAGTTGATACCGAGGTATGCGGGGACGCTAAATCTTGTTGAAAGATGAAATCATCTTCAAATAAATCTTCTGATGATGGAATCATGTAATATTCTAAAATTTCTTGATATATCAGAGAGTTAACCTTTTCGTAGACGATGCATAACTTTCCAGGTCCTTCTGCCCTCATACAACCCCAAACCATGACACTAGCAGCAAATTTTACGAAACGTTTAAGGCATTCTTTATCAAATGCTTCTTGCTTCATTCTCCAAACTCGAATACATTGATTACCATATTAAACACAAAACATACTTTCATCACTAAATAATATATTTTTCCAATCTTCATTGCTCCATAAACGTCTTGATTTACACCAATTCAATCTTATACGCTTTTGTCTTGCAGTCATGAGAGGTTTTGTTTTCGGTACACGAGATTCAAATTTAAATTTATGGAGACGTCTTAATGTTGTCGATGTAGAAACTTCAACTCCTTCTTCTTTCCATTTTCGGTGCAAGAATCGCACACTTTTAAAACGGTTTTCCTTAACTATACGCTTCAGTTTCCTGTCATCTCTAGCAGATGTTTTTGGTTTTCGGCCACCATTTCGGCGATTATTTTGAAATTTTCCAATTTTTTAATATTGTGTTAGTATTTTACTAACGCTCGATTGCGAACAATGTAAATAATTCGCTATAAAACATTGATTTTTACCGTGCCGATACAAATCAACCATACGAAGTTTAGTAGATTCAGGAATATCACTCACACGGCCCATTTTAAGACGAAAAAGAAACAAACTGCAAAAAAGAATACTGATTTTAAATAAAATAGTTTGAATTTAATCAATGATGCCACCAGTTAAGAATTGGTAATAATTAAAGGAGAATTAATGTGAAATATTCTAATATTTTGAACCACTTGAATAAATATTCTAATATTTTGACTTTTCAAAATAATTTTTTTTACAATTAATCTTTTCAAAAATGATATTAAATTTAAGATAACAAGTAAGTTTATTCAACAATAAGTTCTTAATAAAAATACCGTTTGCATATTTTCATTAAAAGACATTAAATTACCAAACGATATTTTCAATTTCTAAAAAAAAGGTAATTATTCTAATATTTTGAATATGAGCTGTATATATATAGCCATTATATAATACTACAGTTCAATATCAACAATGAATATAGAACAACCCAATATAACAAACTGAAACATGACAAGACAATCAAATAGAATTAGCAATATTGGATCAAATGCAAAAAAAAAAAAAAAAAAAAAAAAAAAAAAAAAAAAAAAAAAAAAAAAGAGATTGTGGTACGTGGCTCGGTATCACGGGCAATGCCACACAACATACGATTAATTTCTATGGTAGAAATCTGGAAAAAGTCCTGTATTTATATGTATATACAGAACTTGGTACAATAGAAGTTGCACTCTCATGCAGACATCCATGAACATAAAAGTTATTAGGATTATTTATATTAAATCCAGTAATGAGGAAGTAGTATGTCTGTATTTTAAACCGGACGCAAATCCCTTATAACAGAAATAAATCACCGTAGCAACTTAGAATGATTACCAAAAATAGGATATCATTAAATTAAACATATATGATAGAATTTAATAGAATGAAGTAAACTCTATTAATATATATAAAGAGAGAGATATTTAATTAGATTTCTATAAAATTTGAAATGACTTGAAAAATTTCTGCTACGATTTTAGATATTAATTTTCACATCATTCTGTTGCGTAGTCTTTGCGCTATTATCTGTGCTGTTATCGGTACATTATCTCAATTCAAAGTTTTTTTTTTTTTTTTATTTTCAGGGGATAAGTTTTAAAAAAACGTTGGTTACTAAGAATTTTTCTTTTTTATTTATTCGATATTCCATAAATAAATTGAAGATTCGCTAACAGTAAACTTCGAAATTAAATTAAATAAAAATACATGTAAGACACACATATTCAAACGCCCTTAAACTAAATTTTTCTCTTCTTTCTTTAGGTAATGTAGGAAATTTTTGAGTCTGTTAATCTCAGCTGCAATAAATCTTAGTTTGATTCCGCTTGAAATAAAGACTCACTTTGCGGTACAGACATAATACCATCGATTAACTGTCAGTTTCTTCTGTCGAGCAAACCTCAGTCAGTTCCTGTGGCTACCACTTACTCCTGAGACGCCTGTAGATGAAAGAAAATGAATAAAAAGGGATAAAAAAAATCCCCGAATAGGCTAAAATCATCTCAGCGTATATGAAAAATGCTGCTGATTTCGTTGGGAATGTAAAAAGGTATTCAAAGGTAAACAAAGCATAGATGTAAGATTATTTTCTTTTCGTTTTTCACATTTTTTAAAGAAAATGCTCGGCAAAATGGGATTTTACATAAGCGTAAAAATATTCAAACATATATATATATATATTTTGAAAATAAAAAGAAGTAGGATATATTTCTTTAAGATTTTGAAGTAAATAAATACAAAAATTAGTAATTTTAATATTTTACTCGAATAGCTTATTAAAACTTTTCTCATAAATATCAAGTAGTACAATGTACATATACGTGGCGATTGAGGTACATTCGTATTATAATTAGTTATGTATATATTTATTTAGAACTAAGTTAATTATTTAGAACTGGCTAAGTAGATGTTGCGCTCTTATGAAAAATGCATGAATATAAATTTGATTTCGATTATGTACATTAAATTCAGCAGTTAGGAAGTAATATGACTGCATCTTAAATAGGACGCAAATCACTTATAACAAGACTTAAGTCACCATATAAACAATGTAAAAAACGGAGGATTTTGCAGAAATACTACTGGTAATCTGCACGACTGTACAATTTACTGTTTTTTAGTGGAAATATTCCCATAAATTTCAGGAAAATACGGATTTTTATTCGGAATTTACGGAAAATTTTCCGTTAAAAAACAGTAAATTTTACTGGCGTCTAGATTACCAGTAGTATTTCTGTAAAATCGACAGATTTTTACAGTGAACATAGAATCATTACATATCATAGGATAAAATTAAATTAGACACATATGACAGGATTTAATAAAATCAAGAAAACTTTGTTTTTTTAAATTTTTGATTCGATTTCTATAAAACATAAAATGACTCGAAAAATTTCTGCTACATTTTTTGATACTAATATATATGTGCAATTATCTGTATATTTTCTTAATTCAAATTTATTATTATCAACTCTAATATTTCTGGAGGATAATTTTAAAAAAAAGTGTTGGCTAGTAAGATTTTTTTTCCATTTAATGGATATTTCCGAAACTGATTGAAGATCCTATACATTTAAACTTCGCAAATTAAATAAAAAATATCTATACCATTATTTTCAGAGACAAATTAAACTGTTTTTTTTTCTTTCCTTTTCTCAGTTAATGTGGGAAACTTTTGAGTCTGTTAATCTCAGGTGCATTAAATCTTAGTTTGATTCCGCTTGAAATAAAGATTCACTTTCTGGTACAGCCATAATACCATCGATTAACTGTCAGTTTCTTTTGTCGAGCAAACCTCAGTCAGTTCCTGTCTCTAACACTTCCACCTGAGTCTCCTGTAGATATAAGAAAAAATAAAATGAAAAGGCATAACAAAATCCTGAATAGTCTAAATTCATCGTAGGTTACATGAAAAATTCTGTAGATTTCATCGCGGGTGTAAAAATTTTTCATAAATAAAGAAAGCATAGATGTAAATATTTTCTTTTCGGTTTACAAAATTTTAAAAGGAAACGTTCGACAAAATAGGATTTTATGAAAGTGCAAAATAATTCAAGGATATTTCGAGGGTTGTTTTTTTAATAGAAAACCATGTAGGATATTTTTTTTAAGGTTTGAAGTAAGTAAACATAAAAAATTGTAATTTTAATATTTTACTCGATTAACGTATTACGAATTTTCTCATTAATATCAAATCGGAAATTATAAATCAACATGGTTGCGCTCATACTAGAACTACTTATATGTATATATAGAACTTAATGCATTAGCCGTTGCACATGGAAAAATGCATAAATATAAAAATTTTTAAGACTATGTATATTAAATTCAAAAATGCGGAAGTAATATAATCTTATCTTAAATAAAGCGTGAATCACATATAATGGAACTTAAATCCCCAAGATAAATTAGAATCATTATCCACTATAGGAAATTATTAATTTAAATTCATATCTTCAAATTTAAAAGAATAGAGAAAACTTTTTTTGAAAAAATATTCGATTCGATTTCTATTAAAATTGAAAGGACTCAAACAATTTTAGCTACGATTTTAGATATTAATTTTTAGGCAATACTATTCCGTAGTTTTTGCGTTATTATATGTGCTTATATGTAATTTTTTTTAAATTCAAAATTGTAATTTTTATACAATTTTTGAATATAAGTTAATATTCTGAATAATTCTAAATATAAGTTAGGGGGGCAGAAACATCATCGCCAGGTTTTCCTTTCTCCGCACAGAAGTCATGGGCAGCTAGAAAAAACAAAATAAATAAATGTAGAAGGTCAAAATAAACACTCCTTGGCTGCTGCAAATTCATTTTATTAAACGGTAGCTATAATATAGGAAAAGCTGCTGTTGCAGACGATATTTTACCGAAACATCCAAAAAATATTCCATGCTTTACTGCATTAAGTCGTATTCATGCAAGAGCGCACCCAAGAATCCTTCTTCTCATCTCTCCTACCCCTCTCGAGCTTCCTCTTTTAAATCTAAAAGAAAATTCTAGAACATTCTCTAACCTCAAACCATCATTCTTTTATGTAAACATAATTCTTGTCCAGCTACGAGACTATTTTCCACAGACGATAATTTTATTTTTAAAAAATATTATTTAACAAATTTATAATCGTATATTAACCGTATATTTAACCAATTTATAATTTTTTATAGATGATTAATTTTAAGAGAAAAAGAAAAGAAATGAATCGATTGATATGCCCACTATGAAAGGTTGACGGAGGAAAAATAAATAAATAGATAAAATAAAATAATGATATTTTTTTAAATGTATGGTTTTGGAATAAATTTAATAAGACTTTCTTAAAAAGGGTTGATAAAAACATAGAAGAAATTAGTTTTATTTCGAATATTAAGAAATAAAGTTTAATTAAGAGTATTTTTAATTTAGAGCCCTCTTTTAAATTAATTCATACTGGAAAACTGTTTTTAAGGCGAATTAAGAATTTATATCGTCTGCATAGATTTATAAATTAGATCTAGAAACAAGATTTTAATTTAATAATTTGAAGTAAGTACGGAATATTATTATAAGAAAATTAAGATAGTATAAAGGTTAGTTTTGGCGAAAAAAAATTAAAATTTGTAATATATATATATATATATATATATATATATACCATGTTAGAAAATCTCTCTTTTGTTAGCATTTAAAATAAATTAAGAATAAAACAACATTTACATTTTTACAATTTCAAAACGGATTGCAGATTCTATACCATTAAACTTCGCAAATTAATTAAATAAAAAATATCTGTGACAAAAGAATTTTTTTTTCAGAGCCCCTAAACTATTTTTTTCTTTTCTTTTCTCAGTTAATGGGGGAAACTTTTGAGTACGTTAATCTCAGGTGCAATAAATTTTAGTTTCATTCCGCTTGAAATAAAAACTCACTTCCCGGTACAGACATAATACCATCGATTAACTGTCAGTTTCTTATGTCGAGCAAACCTCAGCCAGTTCCTGTCACTACCACTTACACCTATGTCGCCTGTAGATGTAAGAAAAAAAAAGTAATAAAAAAATCCCAAATAGACTAAAATCATCTAAAATCTGCAGCATATGAAAAATGCTGCAGATTTTGCAGGGAATGTAAAAATTATTCATAGGTAAAGAATGCATAGATGTAAGATTATTTTCTTTTCGGTTGGTTCAATTTTAAAAGAAAATGTTTAGCAAAATGGTATTTTATAGAAGCGTGAAATAATCCAAATGCATTTCGTGGGATGTTTGCGAAGAGAAAAACACATGTGGAAGATTTTTTTTTTCTTATGATTTAGAATGAATAAATATGTAAAATTTGTACATGAAGATAGTTGAAGAATTAACGAATTATTTTTTTATGTCTTATAAACATAAAATAGGAAAATCATGAATCTCATGAGAAGATGTAAGACAAATTTTAGTTGACCTAAAATTACTGATTCGGTGGAATTCTAAGATACGTATTTATCCTTGCACTGCAAAATGAAAATCGTTTCTTAAATCTGAATTATTAATTCAATCTGCAATTATTAATTTATTAACATTTAAGGTCCCCTGTTAGAGCTCATTGCGATATATACATACTTAAACATATTCATACGAGTCAAAAATATGCTGCTCTATAGTGAAACACAAAATTTATTATTATTTGTATTTATTATGAATCTTTTCTCTTTGGATATATGTGATGTAGAATCACATATAATTTTCTTAAATTATACATTTTTCTAAATTACAGTTAAAACTATTCTTTAATTAAATATCCATTTTATCTTAACGTTTTATTTCGATTACACAATAACTTTTCTTCAAAAGAAAAGAAAGAAAACATATGTCGCATCTGCTTTATCATTAAAACGGTGCTCAGATAAACAGATTTCCTTTAGATGAAGATTCACCCTAGCTTGAAACAAATAAAAAAAGAATAAAGATCGACTGTGTTTGCGGTCAGTGAAATTTCATTTTCCTCTCTGCGTAATTTTAAGTCTATCTTATTCGTTGCATAATAGTCTTTGGATGTACATGCTATTTGTTGTGTCTTTTGAGAACATTTTCTCAAAATATGGTCCTAACGTACGAATTGGCAGTCGAATTCCTTTTTGGCGTATTTTTTAGGCCTGCTATTTTCTGGTTGCCCTGCTATTGAATTCAAAATTCTTATAATTATTTAAGGCGTAACAGACAATTTTGCGTAGATGATATCAGTCCTTTTTCATATGCTTTTTGTCGCCAATTGTGTGATGCCAATGTGTGAATTATTGAGTGAGGAAGGAATTGCCACCCTCTCGCTTCCCGAGGCAGTCATGTGAAGACTGTTTTCTTAATAATGCGATCAGGCACCATCCCTGGCTTTTCTGTATGAAAGCTTTAAATTTATAATTTTACTGCAAATAAACAAATTTCTTAAAACATCTAGTTTCTTAGAAAACGATCACAGCCTACAACTTCAGCGAATACATTTAAAAGGAACCTGGTCAGCATACTTTAAAATACAGATCTATAGTACAGATATATTCATTTGCTTTCTTTTTGTCATTTAGCACGCCCTTTATCATTTTTGTTAATGAATGGGTGTTTAGGCAATTACAAAACCAACAACTTTGTTATAAAACATTTTAGGGATGATTTTTAAAAGAAATAGAATATAATAAAAAATCTAAAATAAAAAATGCTGTCAAAGCATTTCAAGCTTCGGCATTTGAGCTTCGGCATTTTACACTTAAAGATGATTCTGATAAAACCAGCATTTATAGAAATGTGAAATAACAAATCTTCAAAAGCGGCCAAATAAACTTGTTAAACTGGGTTTATCTCTAATCATATTTTATTTTTTGTTGTTGAAACGAGTTCTTAATTTTGAAATCTAAAATCTCCTGAAGGCCAAACCGGCAGGGATTTTTTGTAAATGTTTTGTTTTGAATATAAAATTTTTAAATAAAAACCGTTTTTAAATCGCGCTTTACATGCCTAATGAATTATATAATATACGATAATAGCTTATATATATGTTCTGTGAACAGATATAAGCACTCATAGTTTAGCTTAGGAAAGAATTCCAACGCCATTAAGAAGGATTTAATGCTTTGAGAGAAAATAATGTCAACTTGCGAAGATCTGTGACGAAAGGAATTAAGATAAACATGCTTAGGTAGCGAATCTTGGAATAATAAAAGCAATTTATTGTGAAGCTTCAAGAAAGGCGCTGAAGGCATTGAACTACATTATTGCGGATGAATGACCTTTAGAATTTTAAAGGAAACATAAAAGGAATTAAATTAATTTTAATGAAAAGTTTCTCCAGGGAAAAGAAAACTACAAGAAAAGAAAACTAATCAAGTAGTGATTGCTGGTTGGTGAATATAAGATCTGTATTAGAGGTGTGTTTATATTTTTAAAATAAAATTCATTTTTAAGAACTTGAAAAAAATATTTTTATAATAAAATAATGAAGTATTTATAGAATATATATATATATATATATATATATATATATATATATATATATATACTGGTTTCATTGGTTTATTATTATGGCAATATCTGTGTTACTTTGGTTTTATTTGTAAAAGTATATATATATATATATATATATATATATATATATATATATATATATATATATATATATAAGACGCAGGAATAAAAGATAAAGGACACGTTAAACATAAATGAGCGTAATACCATAAAGAATAATACATAAATAGAATAATAGAATTTATAAAGAAATTGCGATTTTATATTATTAATAAAACCAAATTTTAAAAAAAGTAACCAAATACTATTAAGAAATTATTTTAGATTTAAATATTTTTTTAATGTAAAATATATGAATAAATCCAAAACAAAGTCCTTCTCTTTACATAAATACGCAACCTTGAAATACACTTCTTGCTACAAATGCTATTTCTGTAACGAATCTTAATATAAAAATTTACAATAGAATATTTCAATATGTTCTCTGTCACGCTATTTTACAACTGATCTCTAAAAGACTTGGGAAATTTGAATGTGAATAATATTATGATGCATAATATTAATAAAAAATAAAAAAAATCATCGAGTTCGTAAGAAATAGCATTTTGTATTTTAATAAAACTCAATATTTTACAAAATTTTACAACTAAACATTATTAATCAAATATTTCACTATTTTTAATAACACCCCCCCCCCCCCAAAATGCTATAATAATAATAATCATATTGTATGAATATGAGATACCATTAGCTATAAATACTATCTCTGTATCGAATCTTAATACATAAAATATAAAATAAAAGAATTCAATATTTTCTTGTCATATAATTTAATAACTAATGGCATTGAATATCTGAAAGATTCGATAATTTTAAATGTCCGTAATACTATAAATTTAATATATAATAATAAATAAAGTTATCCATCAAGATCACAAAAATAGAGATTATATATTAATATATCATAATAACCCTTCTCCCCCCACCCCCCACCCCCCCCAAAAAATACTAATATTTCTTGAAAATGAAATAAAATGAAAATAAAATAAAACTCAATATTGTACAACTAAATATTCTTAATCAAGTATTTTAATATTTTTAACAACCCCACCCAAAAAAAATAATAATCGTATTGTATTATTATGAAATACTGTTAGCTAGAAATACCATCTGTGTTTCGAATCTTAATACATAAAATGTAAAATAATAGAATTCCATATTTCCTTGTCATATAATTTAATAACTGATGGCATTGAATATTTCAAAGATTTGATAATTTTAAATGCGTGTAATACTATAAAATTTAATAAATAATAATAAATAAAATTATTCATCAAGTTCACAAATAATAGGAATTTTATATTAATGTATTACAATCACCCCTCTCCGTCGCCCCCCCCCCAAAAAAATTAAAATATTACTTAAAATTGAAATATTAGCTATAAATATTGTCTTCCTAACGATTCTTTATATGCAGAACCTAAAATAGCAAAAATAAATGTTTTTCATTGTGTTGAATGACGCGATGAATTGTCACGCTATTTCATAACTTCAGAAGTCTATGATGCGGGAAGCAACTCCATTAAACAAGGGAAATATTAAGACGCAAACTTCTGAAAAGTGTTATGAATAAATAAAATATTTCGAGAGAATGCAGTCCGCTAAACTTTGATGCACATTGTCAACGAGCTAACCACAACGTTGACGCCATACATGCAATGGATTGATGTTTTAATATTTTCTGAATAAGAAGATTATTGTATAAAACACGGCAAAATATAGAATATATTTACAATTCTTCTAAAATAAATGTGATATACTTTTAGTTAGAAGTTCTATTTATGAAAGAGTCTTAATTACATCGAACCCCATGTACTGGAATTCAGCATTTTCTCTCTTATGCATTTTTATAACTGACCGCTATACCAAGCATACATTTTTCATCTACTACTTTAAATAATTCTATCACTTAAAATACTTTTTTTTTGTTACTAGAATAATTCAAAATTTAAAATATGAAAACGTAAAAAAACTATTATGAATTTCACAGAGAAACATTACAATTTGATATTCATATACTTACTTAACATTCACAAAGAACACAATTATTATTTCATGAAAATGATATGCTATTAGCTACAACTGAACTAGAGTCAATGTTTTGTGTTTGGAGTAGTAGACAGTTTTAGTAATTGCCTGCTACTGCAAAAAAATTAGACTACTCATTTCGAGTCCTCTCTCTTTTACCATGATTATTTTTTAAGTTAGAATTATTAAGAAATTAAAAGCGAAATCGATAAAAACGGTCATCGTTTTCATATTAATATGGTTACAAAAAAGTGATATTATCCTTATTACATAAAAATGAGATAATATTAGCTAGGAACACAAATTTCATAAAATACCTTGATACATTAAACGTAAAATAGCAGAAATGAATGTTTTCTCTCACAAGTGCTTTTAAAACTGTCGACTTCACAAATCTCCCGGAAAGAACTCCATTTAACTATGAAAATATTAAGGCCTAACTTCCTAAAAATACTACTAATAAATTATATATCCCGTAACTATGCAATGCAAGGCAATTTTATTCACGTTATCAACAATCTAACCACAACCTTGTCTCCATATGAGATATGTATATACCTTAATAATAATCGAATCAGAGTCTTTGTGTATAATAAAATATGAAAATATTTATTCATTTATTATTTTTATAACATGAAATTGAGATACTATTAGTTAAAAATACAATTTCTGAAACGAATATTAACTCATTGAACGTAACAAACTGACACAGATTTTTCTCCCTTACGCATGTTTTTATAAATTTCTACTTCTGAAAAATCTTATGTTTTGTCTACTATTTTAAAGACTTATATAATTTGCGATGCTTAATAATATTAATCATCGCAAACTCTCAATTACAGGCGAATGTTTTTTAATGCTATCTCGCACAACTATTTGTAAACATTTTTTTTCACATATTCTCTGAGAAGTTTTCAATAGAAATATACTACAAAATGTAAAGTGTTCTTTTTTTTTACTGTGCTTTTTATTTGACCATTTGCCACCTTGTATTACAGAAGCGAATCATAATACATTGAATCTAAAATACTAGATTTCAATATTTTCTCGCCCACACGTTTTCACAATTGTCTACTACTCCAAGACATTATTTTTTGACTACTATTTAAAAAAATTCGATTTTTTACATTTTTTGTAATTAGAATTATCAATAAAATTTAAATGTTAAAAGAATAAAAATTATAATCAATTTCATAAAGTAATATCACAATTTTACTTTAATTCGTTTACATAAAGCAAAAACAACATAAAATTTTATAAATAAAAATACATAAAATAAAACAACATAAAATATTATTACATGAAAATGAAATACGACTAGCTAGAAATAATTTTTATATAAAAAAATAATACATTGAATCTAAAGCCATAGATATTATACTTTCACTGTAATGAGATTTTTTAACTGTCTACTACTCCGAGACTTAATTTTTGTCTACTATGCTGGACACTTCTGATTTTAACAACATTTTTTTCTGTTTGTTTTCAAAATTAAAATTATTAAATTTTTTAAATATTTAAAAAACAATAATTTCACAAAAAAGTTACAATTTTATTTGATACGTTTACACAAAACAACAACAATAAAAAAATATTAAATTTCATATACCATTAGATAGAAATACAATTTCAGTAAAGTATCTTGATACGTTAAAAGTAAAATAGAAGAATTCAAACTTTTCTATGTCACGCTATTTCAAAACCGACAGCATTAGAAATCTAAAAGACTCCGGAAGCAACTTCATTAAACTAGGAAAATATTAAGGTGCTAACTTCCGAAAGGTGCCGCAAATAAATAGAATATTCCGCGAGCAAGCAGTCCACTACATTTTGATTCATGTTATCAACAAACTAACCACAACACTGTCTACATATGCTATGAATATACATACATCTTAATATTTACTAAATCGAAGGATTTGTGTATCGATTTTGTGAAACTTTTCACAAACTTGCACTCGTTTCCCCAAACGCCATCAACTTTCATAGCTGTTCCTAATCTCACAGCGGCTTGATCCCACTTGAGTATCAGTAAGTACTTGTTCATCAAAGTTGAGTAAATTGATTCTCGGAAATCGTAATTAATTTTAAGCAATAAAAGGAGCTATAGGTAAAAGACGGAAAATTTTAATTAAATGAAATTAAACTCTGAATAGAATTTTATATTAAAAAGTAAGATTGAATTCACTAATGGCGTTATATTAACATTATATAAATGATAAATTGTAGATATTGGGAGATACATGGGTACTAATTTAGGCAAAGAAAGATTTGAGTTATATTGGTGTAAGTAGGTATTATTGCTTGCCTTTCTAAGATATATGAAATTAGTTTATTCTTTTTTAATAACGATAAAGTGGGTATATAACCGATCTAATTTAAAATTGCCATATTTTTTTTTGTAATTATAATAAGAAATAAATAGAAAACAAAAAGTGTAAAAATCATAAACTAGTTTCAAAGAAAACAAAGCAATTAAACAATTTCATTTTAATATATTAACATAAAAATAAAGAATATGCATTCTTATTACATGCGAATAATATACTTCTCGATAGAAATGCAATTTCTTTAAAGAATGTTAATACGCCCAACCTGAAATAGCACAATTTTAATATTTTCTATGGTACGATATTTTATTACTGACGACTTAAAAAAATGACAGATTTGGAAAGGAACGGCATTAAACTAGGGAAATATTAAGGCGTTAACTTTCGAAAGGTGCAGTGAAAAAATAAAATATTCCAAGAGCACGCAGTCCACTGTATTCTCATTCATGTTATCTACAAACTTACCACAACGCTGTCTCCATATGCGATGAAGTGACACCTTAATATTTACTGAATCGAAGGATTTGTCTATCGATTTTGTAAAACTTTTCACTAACTTGAATTTTCCATACGCCATTTCCTGTCATAGCAATTCTTAATCTCAAAGCGGGTAGATCCCACTTGAGTATCAGTAAGTACTTGTTCATCAAAGTTGGGTGAATTGAATCTTGGAAATCGTAATTAATTTTAAACAATAAAATGAGCGATAAGTAAATGACGGAAAATTTTAATTAAATGAAATACATGGCTGCCAACTTCTACGCCTATTTAAAGTCAAATAAACATATTAGAAACAGAAATTTTAGCAAATAATTAGCGATATGTACTGAAATACATAACATTGAATATATCTGGCATACATTTTATTTTTAAAAAAAGTAGTTCTAAAGCTGTTTATGTGATTTAATCAGGCGTAGTAGTTGGCTGCTCTGGAAATAGAATTCTGAATAGAATTTTATATTAAAAAGTAAGACTGATTCCATTAATGGGGTTAAATAATTCTTTTATAAGCAGGAAAATGGTGTATATTCAGAGATACATGAGTTTTATTTTAGACAAAGTCAGATTTGAGTTATCTTGGTGTCAGAAGATATTAATGCTTGCCTTTCTTAGAGAAATCAAATTTCTTCATAGTTTTTAATAATGGTGAATCGAGGATACAAGTTATATAACTTAAAATCAACATTCGTAATAACGCCGATGAAAATGAGATTCGACTAGCTAAAAATTATATTTATATAAAGAATTTTGATACATTGAACTTAAAATCAAAGATATTATATTTTCTATGCCACACAATGTTTTTGTTGTCTACTATTCCAAGACTATTTTTTTATCTACTACTTTGAACACTTCTGTCTTTTGTCATCATTATTATTGTAATTATAATTACGAAAAAATTTTAAAATAAAAAATATCTATCAACAAATAAAAAAAAATTAAAAAAAATCGTATTAATATATTATATAAAACTAAAAAATATATTCTTAATACATGAAAAAATTATACTATTAGCTAAAAATACAATTTCTGTAATGCATCTTAATATTTTAAACCTAAAATAGCAGATTTCAATATTTTCCATGTCATGCTATTTTACAACTGAAGACTTCAGTAATCTAAAAGACTCTAGAAAAATATCCATTAAACTTGAAAAGTATTAAGGCGCTAACATCCGCAAGTTGCCGTGAATAAATCCAATATTCCGCGAGTCCACTACATTTTGATTCATGTTATCAACAAACTAATCTCAACGCTGTCTTCCATATGCGGTGAATAGATACCTTTATATTTACTGAATCGAAGGATTTGTGTATGGATTTTGCAAAACTTTTCACAAACTTGTACTCGTTTTTCCCAAACGCTGACAAATTTCACAGTAATTCCTAATCTCACAGCGGGAAGATCCCACTTGAGTATCAGTAAGTACATTTCATCAAAGTTGGGTGAATTGAATCTTGGAAATCGCAATTATTTTTTAGCAATAAAGGAAGATAAGTAAAAGATGAAAATTTTTAATTTAATGAAATTAAATTTTGGATAGAGGTGTGTATTAAAAAGTAAGATTGATTTCAGTAATGGGGTTAAATTAATGTTTTATAAAGTGGGATATTGATGTATATTGTGGATACATGGGAATTGTTTTAGGCTAATATAGATTTAAATTATATTTCTGTGAGTAAATGCTATAGCTTGAATTTCTTAGGGATATTTGGTAAGCTTATAGTCTTTAATAACGGGGGAATAAGGATATAAGTTTTAATGACTTCAAAATAGCCTTTGGAATAACGCAGACTACATCCAAATATTTGTGTTTAATCGTTTATCGAGTATGCTTTGCACTTAATGTTTATCAAAAACTGATTAATTTGCACCGGAATTATTGGTAAAATATTTTTTATGTATAATGAAAGTGATGAAAAGGAACCTTAAAAAATAAATTTGTTTTAATAATCTGATGCTTGGGAATCTTTACCAATTTTCCGTCTAGAATTGACTTGCCTAAAAAAGTGTTAAGCGACCACCGTAATTTCGCAATGTTTATGCTTTTATATGTATGATATTATTTATAATACAGACAGTTTGTTATAAATATTATATATATTAAAATAATACAAAATTTTTAACACATAATAACATAATAATAGCATAACCAATGTATTACCATAAAACCATAATATACATTCTTATTACATGAAAATGATATATTATAAACTAGAAATACAATTTCTGTAAAGTATTTTAATGTATTCAATTAAAATAGCAGAATATAATATTTTCTTTGTCACACTATTTTATAACTGACGACCACAGAAATCCAAAAGATTAGAGTAGCAACAACAATAAACCTCGGAAATATTAAGACGCTAACTTCCGAAAAGTGCCGTGAATGAATAAAACATTCTGCAATTGTGAAGTTCATCACATTTTGATGCATCTTATCAAAAAACTAACCACATCACTTTCTCCATATTCCGTAAATAAACACCTTAATATTTATTGAATCGTAGGATCTGTGTATCGATATTGCAAAACATATCACAAACTTGAACTCGTTTTCCCCAAACTCCCCAAATTTTCATAGAAGTTTATAATCTCACTTGAGTATCAGTAAATACTTAATCAAACTTGAGTAAATTGAATCTTCAAAATCGCAATTAGTTTTAGCTATAAAAAAGTTATAAGTAAAAGATGAAAAATTTTAATTAAATGAAATTAAACTCTAGATGGAATTTTTTTATTAAAAAGAAAGATCGATTTCTTTAATGGACTTATTTTTTTATAATATATAGTAATATTAATGTTTTATAATAGAGGCAATTGCTGCATATTGAGAGATACATGGGCACTATTTTAAACAAAGATAGATTTGAGTTACATTGTGTGGGAAGATATTTTTGCTTGTATATCTGAGAGAAATTAAATTATAGTTTTTAATTTTGATGAAGTGAATATATTAATTATCTAACTTAAAATTGCCATGATTATTTTTGTAATTAGAATTAAGAAGAAATTAAATAATGAAAAGTATAAAAATCTTCAATCAGTTTCAAAGAAAACAAAACAATTAAACAATTTCATATTAAAATTAACATAAAACTAAAAAATATACATTCTTATAATATGAAGATGATATTGCATTAGCTAGAAATGCATTTTGTGCAAAGTATTTCAATACATTCAACCTAAAATAGGAGAATTCAATATTTTCTATGTCACACTACTTTTATAACTGACGACTTGTAATTCTGAAAGATTCGGGAAGCAACTCTATTAAACTAGGAAAATATTAAGGCGCTAACTTCCGAAAGGCGCCGTGAATGAATAAAATATTCTGCGAGTAATATATAGTCCACTACAACTTGATTCATGTTATCAAGGAACTAACCTCAATGCTGTCTTCCATATACGTTGAATACACACCTTAATATTTACAGAATCGAAGGATTTGTATATCGATTTTATAAAACTTTTCACAAACTTACAATCGTTTTCCCCAAACGCCATCAACTTTCATAGAAGTTGCTAATCTCATAGCGGATGGATTCCACTTGAGTACCAGTAAGTACTTGTTCATCAAACTTGGGTAAATTGAATCTTGGAAATCGTAATTATTTTTCAGCAATAAATGAGCGATAAGTAAACAATGTAAAATTTTAATTAAATGAAATAAACTCTGGATAATTAATGTTTTATAAATTGGAAAATTGATGCATATTGAGAGATACATGGGTACTATTTAAGACAAATACAGATTTAAGTTACATTGGTGTGTGTAGATATTATTTCGAACTTTTCTTAGAGAAATCGAATTAGGTTTTAATACCAGTGAATTGAGGATATAAATTATATGATTTAAACTTAACCTTCGGAATAACGCAGAATACACCCAAGAATTTTTTTAAAACTATTTATCGGGTAGAAAGAATGTACATCACACTTAATACTTTACCTAAATCTGATTAACTAGCAAAGGAATTTTTTGAAATGTTTTTTTTATTAATAATGCACGTTATGAAAATACCATAATTGATTTTAAAATAATTTTTTAAGATTCTGGAATTAGTGAATCTTTACAGCTTTTCAGGACTATCATTTATTTGTCCGACAAATAGTCAAGCGAACATTCTAATTTCTTAATGTTTATGCTTTTATGTATATGGTATTGTTTATAACAATGAGGCAACGTGACTATATTCTTCGTACATGAAAATGAAATACGACAAGTTAGAAATAATTTTTATTTAAAAAATATTAATACATTAAACCTAAAATATTAGCTATCATTTTTTTCTCCTCAATGAGTTTTTTTCACTGTCTACTACTTCAACACTTTATTGATTGTGTACTACTTTCGGCACTTCTATATTTTGCGATATTTTTTTTCTAATTAGAATTGCTGAGAAATAAAAAAAATAACTAACCAATTTTTAAAAAAAACATCATTCAGAGAATTTCATATTAATATATTAACATAAAATGAACAATTTCTATTCTTATTACATGAAAATAACATTACCTAAAAGTACAATTTCTGTAAAGTATTTTAAACATTCGACCTAAGATGACAGAATTCAATATTTTGTAATTTTGTAATATTCAATATGTCCCACTATTTCAAAACGGACAACTTCAGAAATCTGAAAGATTTGGGGAGCAACTCCATTAAACTTATTAAATTATTAACGTGCTAACTTCCGAAAGGGACCGTGAATAAACAGAGTATTAAACGAGTATGTTTTCCACTAAATTTTGATTCACGTTATCAACAAACTAACCACAACGCTGTCTTCATATGTGGTGAATAGATACCTTAATATTTATTGAATCGAAGGATTTGTATATCGATTTTCTGAAACTTTTCACTAACTTGCACTCGTTTTCCGCGAATGCCATCAACATTCAAAGCGGTTCCTGATCTCACAGCGGGTACATCCCACTTGAGTATCAGTAAGTACTTGTTCATCAAAGTTGGGTAAATTGAATCTTGGAAATCGTAATTATTTTTAAGCAATAAAAGAAGGATAAGTAAAAGATGGAAATTTTTAATTAAATTATATTAAACTCTGGATAGAATTTTATATTAAAAGTAAGAGTGATTTCATTAAGAAGGTTAAATTAATGTTTGTTAAAATGGAAAATTGATGTATATTGAAACAAGCATTTGTACTATTTTAGGCAAAAATAGATTTGAGTTATATCGATGTGCAAAGATATAATTGTTTGCTTTTTTTAGATAAATTAAATTAGTTAATTGTTTTTAATAATGCGTAAGTAAGGATATAAATTATATATCTTATAATTTCCATTCATTAAAAAAAATAGAATTACGAAGAAATTGAAAAATGAAAAGTATAAGAACCATCAATCAATTTCAAAGAAAAAAACAAGAATTAAACAATTTCATACTAGTATATTTACATAAAACCCCAAAATTATATTTTGTTACATGAAAATATTATACTATTAGTTAGAAATACAATTTCTGTAAACTATTTTAATACGTTCAATCTAAAATAGCAAAATTCATTATTTTCAATGTAACGCTATTTTCTAAATGACGACTTCAGAAATCTAAAATATAAGGAAGCAACTACATTAAACTTGGAATATATTAAGGCGCTATGATCCAAAAGGTGCTCTGAATAAATAAAATATTCCGCGAGTATGAAGTCCACTACATTTTCATTCAAGTTTTCAACAAATTAACCACAACGCTGTCGCCATACGTGATGAGTAAACATCTTAATATTTACTGAATGGAAGAATTTGTGTATCGATTTTGTGAAACTTTTCACAAACTTGCACTATATTTCCCCAAACACGATCATCTTTCATAGAAGTTAATAATCTCACACCGGGTAGATCCAACACCCCCTATAGTCAAGGCCTTCACACCGTTTCAAAATGGCCGATCGCGATGTCCGACTTCCCACGTCCATAATATGAATTTACACAAGCTCACACAAAGTTGCATTTCTTGTAATTTTCAAAACTTTTAGCAATAGTGTTTACTTTTTCAGTTAATTGAATGTGTAATCAAGTAAATAATTGTCATTTCCTATAAATATAAGTTGTAATTTAAGAGGGTTACTTATTGTTTAAAAAATATACTAAAAAGGACTTAAAATACAAATTTTTATAAGAGGCAAAACTGCATTAGATTTGAGCTTTGGAATTTTAAATAGATGGGATTTAATTTAGAAATAGAATATTTCTTTTACATTATCAATATCACACTATTTTAAATAAGTAGGATAAAAAAAAAAAAAAAAAAAAAAATTATATTAAAACATCAAATGAACTTATACATTGAAGAAAAGAAAGAATGAAAATAATAGAAAGAAAAGAGAAAAAAAAAAAAAACTCAGCAAAAAAACTTAAGGTTAAAATTATAACAGTACATCATTTTTTCTAAAAAATATATTAAAATTTATATTTTAAATTAGCTTCATAATCCTGAAGCTAAATTCGTTTACATGACTGTAATTTGATGACTTGATTAAAAAAAAAAAAAAGATTTGGGGAAAAAAATGTACTAAATAATATGTTGTGTGAGAACAGTTTTTTCATTTCAAATACCCCCCCCCCCCCCCCACACACACACACACACTTTTCACACTCACTCCCATGTGTCTTATTTGTTTACTTTTTTCTTATTTGATGAGAATTATTTAAAGACAGAATGCTAAGTGTTATCTCATTTACTTATGTCATTGTCTTAATATCATTATTATGTAATAATTTCTGTTATACATATGTAAGATATAAAATGTTTTTTATTAAATCAAAGCAAATAATAATAAATAAATAAGGTATATTTTATTTGCTTTCTAGCTTTAACTTTTTTATTATTCAGTATTTCCTTATAAGATTGTTTAATCTTAAAAATTAATTTTAAATATAATATCAAGTGGCATTGGAACAAAGAAAAAAAAAGATGCAACAACTTATCAATTTATAAATTATTTTTAAATTAATATTACTATTCTAAATTATTATTATAATTATTAAAGAAAGCATCTGTTCCTTATTAATTTATAAATTACAATTATTATTATAAATTATTATTATTAATATTATTGAAAAAAATTTGTCAATTGCCAATCTATAAATTATTAAAGTATAAATTTTAAAGTATTATTATTATTAAGGGAAAAAATGTGTTCAGTATCAATCTATAAATTATTTTAAAATTATAATTATTATAAATTATTGTTAAAGAAAAAAAAAATCTATTCCTTATCAATCTATAAATTATCTTTAAATTGCTATTATCATTTTACATTATTATTATTATTATTATTAAAGAAAGCATCTGTTCCTTATTAATTTATAATTTATTTTTAAATTACAATTATTATTATAAATTATTATTGAAAAAAATCTGTCAATTGCCAATCTATAAATTATTAAAGTATACATTTTAAAGAATTATTATTATTAAGGAAAAAAATGTGTTCAGTATCAATCTATAAATTATTTTAAAATTATTATTATTATAAATTATTATTAAAGAACAAAAATCTATTCCTTATCAATCTATAAATTATCTTTGAATTGCTAGTATTATTATACTTTACTATTCTTATTATTATTAAAGAAAGTGTCTGTTCTTTATCAATTTATAAATTAGTTTTAAATTACTATTATTATTATTACTAAAAAATATCTACTAATATTAAAGAAAAAAAAAATCTGTTTCCATAAAAATAACTTTCAAATTAAGAGTATAGAAAAGTATAGTAGAAAGAAGGAAAATAATTGTCAAAATATCAAAAGCAATTTAACAGCTGAAGCTAATTAATATGCTAATGAAAGCCGTAATAGCAATAAACAAACTCTTTGAATATTTTATGAATTAATTTAAACAGCGCACCCAGATTACTTATAGTAAACTATTTTTAAACTGATAGCGAGAAAATTATATAATTTAATAAGTAAATTCGGATTCAAACTAATAAACTGGAATTTAGAAAAATACTTAATAAACAAAGAAATAAACAATTGCTAAAGGGCAGTAATTTTCTGATAAAGATATATTACTTATAAATAATAACAAAATCCCGTGAGGAAATACTGAAAGTTAAAATCAACAGGATAAAAATTCAGATAAGAAGCAAAATTATATTTTTTTTATAATTATTTTAAACAAAATACTAATTCACCATAGATGTAAATGATTTGAAAACCACTGTTGCGATACATATAGCTTGAAAACTAAATCGGTAATCACTAATCTTACAAGTGTGTTTAACAGAAATTATCTTTAAAGCTTTGTTAAAACAATGATATAAGGAAAAAGAGATAACACTTACTTTTAGTCTTTATAATATCCAAATTTTGTACAACGCAAAACAAAATAGAAAATGGCGAAACGTCAGATTGAAACATGCCGTACTAGGCACTGGACTGACGCACACTGACTAAGGTCACCGGTAAAAAAGGAGTCGGACCTTCGGACTGTAGGGGCAGCCATATTGAAACTTCTGGAATTCGCTGCGGAGGCCTTGACTATAGGGGGTGTTGGTAGATCCCACTTGAGTATCAGTAGGTACGCGTCCATCGAAGTTAAGTGAATTGAATTTTGGAAACCGTAATTAATTTTAGATAATATAAGGAGCGATAAGTAAAAGATGGAAAATTTTAATTAAATGAAATTAAACTCTGGATAATTTTATATTAAATAGTAAGATTGATTTCATTAACGGAGTTAAGTATATGTTTTATAAAGGTGGAAATTGATGCAGATTGAAAGATGCATGGGTACTATTTTAAACAAAGATAGATTTGAGTTATATTGTGTGGGATGATATTATAACTTGTCTTTCTTTTAAAAAAATTAAATTAGTTTATAAATTTTAATAAAGATAAATAAAGGATATAAATTATCTAACTTATAATTCCCATAACTCTTTTTGTAATTATAATTAAGAAGAAAAAAAATGAAAAGTATAAAAAGCTTCAATCAGTTTCAAAGAAGACAAAACTATTAAACAATTTCATACTAACATTAACATAAAACTTAAATAATATACATTCTTATTATTCGGAAATGATATTGTATTAACAAAGTATTTTAATCCGTTCAACCTAAATTAGAAGAATTCAGTATTTTCTATATCAAGCTCTCCGTGCAGTATGCTGCCCACTAAATTTTCATTCATGTCATTGATAAACTAACCACAACGCTGTCTCCATATGCGGTGAATAGATACCTTATATATACATTGAATCGAAGGATTTGCGTATAGATTTTAGCAAACTTTTCACAAACTTGCACTCGTTTTCCTCAAACGCCATCAACATTCATAGCCGTTCCTAATCTCACAGCGGGTATATCCCACTTCATTATCAGTAAGTACTTGTTCATCAAAGTAGGGTATATTAAATCTGTGAAATGGTAATTATACTTAAGCAAAAAAAAAAAAAAAAAAAAGGATCGATAAGTAAAAGATGGAAAGATTTAATTAAATGAAATTAAACTCTGAAGAAAATGTTATATAAAAATTAAGATTGATTTCATTAATGGTGCACTGTAAAAAATGTCAGATGTTTCTGAATATATAAAAATGTACTGCAATCAAAAACGAAAATATACAGTGACCTATTCTAACTCACCTAAGGTTTCGAAAACCGTTCCTTTACCTTTAAAAATCGCAGAAAACTATTTGTTTTCGAAATTTAAAGAAGAATTTATAAAAACTAATTTTTAAAAGCTATTTAGAAACGTTTCCGGAAAAGACGGGCAGCTAATAAAAATTAGTTTTTATAAATTCTTCTTTAAATTTCGAAAACAAATAGTTTTCTGCGATTTCTTCAGAGTTTAATTTCATATTCTCAAGTAAACATTTTCAGCTGCATAACTGATTTTGTGCATGTAAATATAGCAAAATAATGTTAATTTTCATATTAATGTTAATACTGTTAATATTGTATGTTTGTCTATTAAATATGTTCACTGAATATCAAAATATTTTTGTACCAGTTGGTAGTATCCGAAAAAGTGATATTTTAATTTGAAAAAAGTGATTATTATACTGTAAAAGCTACTTAGAGACGTTTCCGAAAAGGACGGACAGCTAGTAAAGATTAGATTTTATAAATTCTTCTTTAAATTAAAAAAAATAGCTTTCTGTGATATTTAAAGGTAAAACAACGGTTTTCGAAACCTTAGATGAGTTAGAAGAGGTTACTGTATATTCTCGTTTTTGATTGCAGTTCATTTTTATATATTCAGAAACATCTGACATTTTTTTACAGTGTGTTAAATTAAAGTTTCATAAAGCGGGAAATTGATGTATTTTGGGAGATACATTGGTGTTATTTTAGACATAGATAGATTTAAGCTAAAATTGCCGTAATTAATTTTGCAATTTTAATTACAAAAAATAAAATAAAAAAAGAAAGTATAAAAACCATAAACCTGTTTCAAAGAAAACAAAAAAAATTAAAGAATTTTAAATTAGCATTAATATAAAACTTAAAAATATATGCATTCTTTTTGCATAAAAATTATATAATATTAGCCAGAAATACAATTTCTGTAAAGTATCTTAAAATGTTCAACCTAAAATAGCAGAATTCAAAATTTTCTGTGTCATGCTATTTATAACTGACGACTTCAGAAATCTGAAAGATTCGGGAAGCAAATCTATTAAACTAATAAAATATTAGGACGCTAACTTTCGAAAAGGTGCCATGAATAAATAGAATATTCCGGTAGTAGTTATGTTGTCCACTACATTTTGATTCATGTTATCAATAAACTAACCACAACGCTGTCTCCATTTGTGGTGAATAGATACCTTAATATTTACTGAATCGAAGGATTTACGTATCGATTTTGGCAAACTTTTCACAAACTTGCATTAGTTTTCCCCAAACGCCATCAACTTTCATAGCCGTTTCTAATCTTACAGCGGGTAGATCGTACTTGAGTATCAGTAAATGCTTCTTTATCAATGTTGGGTAAATTGAATCTTGGAAATTGTAATAACATTTAAACAATAAAAGAAGCGATAAGTAAAAGATGGAATACTTTAATTAAATAAAATTATACTCTGGATAGAATTTAAATGAAAAAAATAGATTGATTTCATTAATGGGTTTAAATTAAAATTGACTTTATAAAATTGGGAATTGATGTATAATGGGAAATACATGAGTATTATTTCAAAAAAAGAGTAGATTTGAGCCATATAATTGTGAGTAAATATTACTGCCTGCGTTTCTTAGAGAGATTGAATTACTTTATAAATGTAATTACGATGTACTGAGGATTAAATTTACATAATTAAAAATTAACCTAAATAATTACGCAGTATACACCAAATATGTTTGCTTATAACTATTTATTGCGGAGTGGGAAAATACTTCCTACTTAATTTTTTATCTGAAACCAATCAATTTGCATCTGAATTGTAGTAAATTATTTCTATGTATAGTGGTATAGTGCACATGATGAAAAAGTCTCTTTAAAAAACATATCTATTTGTTTGTAGATACCCTCATACTAATCCTTTATGCCATTTCGACCAAAGAGTTAACTTGGAAGCTAAACGGTTAAATATAATTTCTTAACTTTTATGAATTATGTGTATGATACTGTTTTTAATAGTAATTGAAAATAATTTAAAATGATGTCATATTAAAATAATTTGTATTTCATGCAAAATTGTAAGTAGAAACGTGTTATAAAGTTGGGGAATATATTTATTAATAATGTCAATTGCACATTAAAAAAATTAAAACAGTGAATATGGATATAAAAAGCATGCATGTGTATTTCGCGACTATAAAAAAGATGCTAATCTTAGATTTCGTTGAATTATAATTGAGTGTATAATGTCTTAATTTTCGTTGATTTTTCATTACGTAAAATCAAAGATCAAATACTAACTTAATAACTTGCTATTTTCTTTATCTTAATAGCACATTACTTATGCCGTAAGGAATAAAGTTTAATTTAAAGCAATTCCATCTGTCGAATTTGCATTAAAAGTACCAAGTAAAAGAAATTACGCCATATTTAAAATGATAAAGCTATCTTGAAAAGCAATTGAAATAAAAAAATATATATATATTTTGACGAGACAATTTATATATATATTATGCGGCACAAAAATTACGATTATTTGTTAATTGTTGAATGGCAGCGTCCAAAAGAAACGCATCTTCTAGATCACTATGCAAAAGTCCTTTTATAAGATTTAAGCTGTGGTAATTGGATTTATTTATGTTTTATTCCTTCGCTGTAATTATAGAGCTTCAAAATATCATTATTTATGTTTTTTCTGTTCTTTTTACTTAAAAATAAATAAAAGTCATGAATTTTAAACTTTTCAGTTTCAAATTAAAGTTATGTATTATAAATGATATGAGTGAAAGGATTATCTATATATATATTACGCTAACGTATGTGGCACAAAAATCACGATTATTTATTAATTGTTTAATGGCAACATCTAAATGAAACACATCTTATGGGTTATTGTGTAAAAGTCATTTGGTAAGATTTAGGCTGTGGTAATTGGTTATATTTATGTTTTGTTCTTTCGCTGCAATTATGGAGCTTCAAAATATCATTATTTTTATTTATTTCTGTTCTTCTTACAAAAAAAAAACGAAATAAAAGTCATGAATTTTAAACTTTTTAGTTACAAATTAATGTTATGTATTATAAATGAAATGAATGACATGATTATATTATTATATTTAAAATAATAACTATATACGAAATAATGCCATGGGTAAAATATTTGGCAATTTATTATCTGAGCTGAGCTGTCATAAAAGTACTGAGTTCTTGATTTTTCAGCCCGGATGTCATATATGCACCATACTGACGCGTTATTTTTCTGACGTCAGTTTGTCAAAAACTTCATTTTCAAATACGAGTTGCATACATAGTTTTTAACTAATTTATATTATTTTAAATAGGAAATAGTTCTTTTTAAAAAGTTTATTTAATAATTATAGAATAAAACAATTTATACCATTTTAAAAAAGAAAATAAAAGTAAACAAACAGTTGATTAATAAATAAATAACAATAGCCGGGATACCATGTGAGGTACATACAATTGCCAATTTGTTGCAATCGCGCGTACTTGGGGCGTATATGACATCTGTGTCTATTTCTCTAGTAGAATCTCCTAATTTGGCAAAAAATTGAGCAATTAAAATGCAGGGTGGTCATAAATAAACTGCCTGTATATGGAGCTCTAGCGGCCAGTCCGTTCAACCGATCGAGGTGAAATATCAGATGTAGCTATTCAGAGGTATGAGCTCGGGATTCTCTGAACGGTGACAAAATGGCACTCACGGTTACGGTTATAATTAAAGAAACTCGAAATTTTCCAATGGCAACACCCATTTTTTTCATCGCAAAATGCTCAGCGGATGCAAAAACCTTAAAGAGCGTTGGAACCGTACGTGTATAGCAAGAAACGGATACGTTATGCACGCGCAAAAAAAACTGTTCTGCGAATCCCCCCCCCCTCCATAAAAATTCACGATTGGGGCGCAAGGAGTAAATTTTCATATGAAACAGAGTCAGTACACTAATCTCTGATTACAACACAGATCAAGGAAAACTTTTATTTTGATTACACATTTTCCACATAGGTGCCACCACAGGCAATTACACATTGCATGGTGGTGACTGTGGACAATACAGCCGAACGTTACATCGCATGAGGGATGTTTGCAATATCACGTTTGATAGAATCTTTCAAATCAGGCAAAGTTTGCGGATTGCACATGTACACTCTAGATTTTAGATATCCCCAGAACCTGAAATCCATAGGAGTGAGGTCGGGGGATCTCGGAGACCATTGACATTACCAGTTAACCCATTTTAGGCCAAGCGCAGAAATTTTATAAAATGTAGCATTATTTTTATTGAAATATGCTTAAATTACATATATTAAGACACAAAAGAAGATTCGTGCATGAAAAATAATATTTTATATAAGAAATAATATTTTATACAATAATATAAAATATTATTTCTTATAATGAATAATATGAATATGAATAATATTTTTATGACTTTTGTTTTATTCTTATTTCATATACAGAATTTGCAACTTTAATCTATTTTAAAAACATATAATTCATTTCAATTGGAATAATAATATATTTTTAAAAAGTCGAATTTGTCAAAGGCGTTTCAAATTAAAACTCTAGCGTATTTTGAAAATTTTTTAAGAGAAAGTGTTTACTCCAATTGAATTACTAATATTTTATGGATGTCTTCAAAAGCCTTAAAAAATAGAAGAAAAATAAAATTCTTGAAAAAAATGTGTCAGAGTGTTAAAAAATAATATTTATCCAAATGTTTCGTATACGAACCTTTGGCCGAAAATGGGTTAAGGTGAATTGTGCCTCGTTCGTTCATAATATGCGAAGGCATCGATCGTTATCTTCATTATATTGGATAAGAAATTCATTAACAAAGTCCATATGTTGTTGATGGCCTATCACTTCCAACATCTGTACGCGTTGGTACCGGTAAAGAAACATGCGGATTACAGAGCGCAGTAACTTTAAGAACATTTATTTTGGTATATCAAATACACGAGATGCACCTTTTGTAGTTTGCATGCGTCCTCTGGTCACTATATGATGCACTACCATAACAGTATCCTCAGGAACTGTTGGTCGTCCGGATCGCTGACTATCACAGGTGCAGCTAATTTCATCGAATTTCAATACTAAATCACGAAGAGCTTGTGAAATGTATAGGCCACGTATTTGGCGATGGTTTCGGTGGTAAACGCGCCAGGTTTTCGCAGCATTCATCTCATTTTGATAATAATTTTAACAATTCACCACGAACGAAGTCATTTTGTTGACATCTGCGAGCTCTGACTAAAGAACTAACATTCCCACCCTTCTTTTTATCCGTTTTCTACGCTGATTATCTGGCAAACGATGTTCCGTGATTGGTATTTCGTCTCTGTCATATTCAAATTTTCTTCGTGCGTCTTGGTCGTGTTTTTTTGGGGCCGTTCGTAGAGCTGATTTTGTGCGAGCATAACGCGACCGTTTATTGCAATAAAAATACCGTTCTAACACTCTTTAGGGTTTTCGCATGTGCTGAGCATTTTGCGATGAAAAAAATGTGTGTTGCCTTTGGAAAATTTCGAGTTTCTGTAACTATAACTGTAACTATAGCGCCATTTTGTTACCGTTCACAGAATCTCGAGCTCATACTTCTGAATAGCTATATCTGAAATTTCACCTCGATCGGTTGAATAGACTGGCCACTAGAGCTCCATATATCGGCAAAGTTTTTTTTTTAATCACCACCCTGTAAATTATGAATAAAAGCAATATGATTTAACGCTTAGTATACATTCAAGGGAGACCAAACTGGTCACCAAGGGCGGCTAGTTACTTTATATTTTGATACGATTTTTTCAACTATCGTTGTGAATTCTAAGACGGCACAGGCAATATTTCTTTTCAAACAACAAAAGCATTTTAGTAATATGTCCTCTTCTAGTTAATATAGAAACATGATTTAAATGTCATCGCAATAATAATAATAGAAATAATAATAATAATAATAACAGAGAAATGTTTAATGCAATATTTATTTAAAGAAAAATTGACGATTTTTTTATTTATTTCGGGACACTTTAAGAAGAGATTGTCTATAAGAAATTATTGCTTCTGAAAAATTTCATTGTCTGGAAATTATAGACTCGAATCCTGACTTCATATAGACATACGAAATAAGACAAACTAATAAGAAAAGCTTAATCCACTTTTGTTCTTTCAATTATTACGAGCGTTAAAAAATCGATACATTGTATTTTTTATTATTGTTGTTGTTATTATTAGCATTTTAAATTCTCATTATGCATAATATTATCTACCCTAATTTCGCAATCATCCCATGCTCAATGTTGTTAGAATTTTTGTAACTTTCAAAATATAAATATTTCTTTTGTAACTGATAACATTTCCTTATATAAGTTTAATTAAATGTCAGACATGATTCCGTTTACTTTAATCAAACTTTTGAGTCTGCGAATATTTGCGAATTAACTTTGATTTAAACAGAAATGAAATAATATCTTATATGTTACCGGCATAGTTTTAAACATTTCGACTTAAATCAAACATATGTTACCCGGAACATACTTCGTGCAGTGTTTCTAGCTGAACTGGTATTGAACATGAAATTTTCTTTTTGAGGATCTCTAGTTGCATTTAACTTCACGCGTAGCGTACACTTAAAATTTCTTGTTTTTGAGTAAGCCGTTGGGGATAAGTTTATCTGTAGTAAATAATACTTAAGTTAGAAAAAATAAATAAATAATAATAATAATAAAGGGAAAATATGGAGACAAATATTTAGACTTAAAATTTAGAATTTAGGAAAACTGTAGTTTAAAAAACTACTGGGCCCTATCAATATACGTATATATTGATATACTCTCTCTATCCCAAATTAGTTGCGACATTTGAATACTTTTGTATAGATTATTGATATATATGGCTTTATGATTGTGTTTTGTTACGATTTTGAATATTTTTCAGAGAGCTATACTAACAATCAACAACATTTACTTGCCTAACATTCCTTCGTCATTCCATAAATTTGTTTTAAATTAGTTTTAAAAATCCCGGTTTGCATGTATTTAGGCCACGCCCCATTTTGTAAAGATTCTTTTGACATTAATCATATAAAACTAGCTTGAAGCTAAATAATCGTGAATTCATTTCCGAACATTTCATTCAAACATATCTGAAAAGTATCTTTTAGATTCAACATGCTGCAAACAAAATCGAATTATTTCGAGTTTATTTTTTTCTATTAGACTTCATTTAATGGTGGATGAAATACCCTCCTTCGCTTTATCAGCCTTGAGAATCCTGTGTTATATTAATTTGGGAATTATAACAGCATATGATAATCTTCACAGTTATTTTCTTCATTTTATTGGGACATCTTTTATTTTGCTCAGTGGGTATTTAATTCATGGTATTTGGTATAAATGTTTATATTGTATAAAAAATGCTGTTAAATTGTTGGTTTTAACACTATTAAAATTAACGGCAAATTATTTCGATTCCAGTTAGTTTTGTTACCGACATTTTCGTAACAGTTCCTAATTCTGATAACAGTTGCTAAAACTGTCTTCCAAAGTGCGAATTTATAAAGACTAACAAACAAACAAACAAAAATCATTTTATATATATACTAGATTAGGTTTACTTTCTATTACTTCATATTCATAAACTGGTTGCATTGAGATGCTATTGTATTGCCTGATGCTTTATTTTCCAAGTAAAAATTTTATTTATGGAATTGTATAACTTTATTTCTAAGAAAAAGATACATATATTTCCATTGTACCTTTTTTTGCTCTTTTACCTGAAAAATGAACGTAAACGGAAGACAAACAACAATGCCCCGTGGTAATACTGCTCCATTTAACTTGCTGATACTTGCTCATTTTAACGTTTAACTAAAGACTTTGCTTAGTTCGTTAATTTTTACGCTTTTTATGCTTTGCCTCATGGCTCAGGGCCTCTTAATGTGTGAGGAAGGAAGTGTATCAGAATTGAGGCTTGTTCAACATACGGAAGTGACAGGAAATCAATAGTAATCGAGCTGTAGGGCTTTTGATGTACCAATACAATATTTGCGATAAAAATAAAAGTATCTGTGTATAAAGATCAATCTTATTACATGATGTTCCGCTAATTTAATTCATCCTTAAAATAGTTAAGATAATGCTATATTCGCAGATTTTTTTAAGATTAAGATTTATTTTCTATTACTTTTATACATGAATAGTTCGCATTGAGATACGTACTTTATATAATACTGCTTCATTTTCCAAATAAAATTCCTATTTATGAATTTGTATAACTTTATCTGTATAACTAAGATACGTTTATTTCTTTTTTATTAACTCTTTTTCCCTTTTTCCTGAAAAATTGAGTGTAAACCGAAAACAAACAACGATGCCCCGTGGTAACATTGCTCCATTTTAACGTGCTGATCCTAATTTATTTTAACGTTTACCTGAAGACTGTTTGCTTATTTCGTTAATTTTTACGCAATTTATGCTTTTAGTAATGGTCTAGGGCCTCTTAAAGCGTAAGGAAGGACGTCTATCAGAATTGAGGCTTATTCAACATACGGAAGTGACAGGAAATCAATAGTAACCAAGCTGTAAGGGCTTTGATAAACCAATACAATATTTGCAACAAAAATAAAAGTATCTGTAGATAAAGATCAATCTTATTACATGATGTTCCGATAATTTCATTCATCCCAAAAATATATATGATAACGCTATATTCGCAGTTTTTTTAGATTTAGATTCATTTTCTATTGCTTCATATATGTGTAAATAGTTCGCATTGATATACGTATCTTTAGTCCATTGTTTTATTTTACAAATAAAATTTTTAATAATGATTTGCATAACTTTTTCTTTAAGAATAAGACACATATATTTTCTTTTTATTAACCCTTTTACTTTTTTACCTGAAAAATAAACGGAAACGGAAAATATTCAATAATGCTCGTGGTAACATTACTTCATTTTAGCGTGCTGATCCTAGCTCATTTTAACATTTACCTAAAGTCCATTCTAGACTGTTTGCTTACTTCGTTAATTTTTAGGCTTTTTACGCTTTGCCTCATGGCTTAGGGCCTCTTATAGCGTGAGAAAGGAAGTGTATCAGAAATGAGGCTTATTCAACATACGGAAGTGACAGGAAATCAATAGCAAGCAAGCTGTAGGGCTTTTGTTAAACCGATACGATATTTGCAACAAAAATAAAACTATCTGCGTATAAAGATTAATCTTTTTACATCGCTAATTTTCCGCTAATTTAATTCATCAAGAAAATATTTAAGGTAGTGCTATATTCGCAGGTTTTTTAAAGATTAACATTTACTTTCTGTTACTTCAGATACGTAAATATTTCGCATTGATATACATATTTTTAGCCTACTGTTTATTTTACAAAAAAAAAATGTATTAATGGATTTGCATAACTTTTTCTTTAAGAATAAAACACATATACAGTCGAGTCTCTCTATATCGAAACTCAATACATCGAATTTATTTGTATAATGAATTTTTAGTAGGAACGGTTCCCTTTTCACATGATTCCATTAAAAACAGTCTCTGTATAGCGAAATATCGATCTCCATATAACGCTTTTTTTTTATAAATTGGTCCTAATTTACTCAGTTTTAAAAGGCTTCGAAATCATATGGAATCAATTTTCCATCACTTATTTTTGATTTATCGTCAGTGCTGAGTTTTTTTAAATATTACTTCTCTCCTTGTTCTTTAAATCCAACGAATTCATCCCATCTCCCACACACCTTTCCACACCTTCTCAAAACAGAGTCAATTGGATTGATGGCACATGTAAGAGAGGCACATAATGAGAGTAACATCAATGAGTACATCAATGAGAGGCACATAAAAGAGGCTTTCAAATGGAGGAAAATGTTAACTACAATTTTTCATTCCTTGCTAAAATTTGAGCATTTTTTTTAGAGCGTAACAATTTGAAAATCAAAACAACAAAAAATCACAGATTTCTTCGTCTGCAATTAATGCAAGTCTTTATTTGATTTTCATTAAGCTTTCAAATAAATGTCTGTTCTCTTATTTGAAACAGCTTAAATAATTACGAAATAAAATGTTAGGTTAATATTTACTTTTAAACATTTCAAATTATTAATTCAAAAGAACAAAAATAACATTTGCTCAAATTTCACACATTAAATGCGATTTTTAACATCATTCTCTATACATCGAATTTCTCTATATAACGATTTTTATACTGGAACGGTGGATTTCGTTATATAGAGACTCGATTGTATTTCCTTTTTTTAAACCGTTAATCCTTTTACCAGAAAAATAAACGTAAACGAAAAAAAAATAAACAATGCCCCGTGGTAACATTGCTTCAATTTAACATGCTGATCCTAGCTTATTTTTCGTTTACCTGATGAAGACCGTTCTTATTTCGTTAATTATAACGCATTTCATGCTTTACGTCGTAGCTTAGTACCTTTCAATATGTGAGGAAGAGAGTGTATCAGAATTGAGGCTTGTTCAACATATGGAAATGACAGGAAATTAATTGTAACCTAGCTGTAGGGCTTTTGATAAACCGATATAAAATTTGCAACAAAAATAAAAGTATCTGTGTATAAAGATCAATCGCATTACAGGATGTGACGATAATTTAATTCATCCCCAAATTATTTAAGATAATGCTATACTCGCAGAGATTTTATTTTTTATTTTGTATGCATGCTAAGTTAAAAAAAATATATATATTTGTACATTTTTATTTTTAGTTATTGTTATTATATTTCTTTACATGTGGTTTTTATTGTTATTTTTATAACTGCATTTTGCTTTGTTTAATAGTATAATGTAACCAGTGACATAACATTGGAAGTTAAATAATTTTATTACCTGTATTATTGTATGTTACATTTCAATTTGTTTAATAGTATAACGTCTGAGACTAAGACTCATATATTTCCTTTTTATTAAAGCTTTTTTCTTTTTTTCTTTCTTTTTTTTTTTTTTTTTTTTTTTTTTTGAAAAATGAACCTGAACGGAAAACAAACAAATAGTCCCCACGGTAACATTACTCCATTTTAACGGGTTGATCCTTACTCATTTTAATATTTGCCTTAAGTTCATTCTAGTTCTAGTCTGTTAGCTTTTTTCGTTAATTACTATGCTTTGCCTCGACATTTAGAGCCTCTAAATGCGCCAGGAAGGAATTGTATCAGACTTGAGGTTTGTTCAATATATGGAATTGACAGGAAATGAATAGCAACCAATCTCTAGGGCTTTTGATAAACCGATATAATATTTGCAACAAAAATAAAAGTATCTATGTATAAAGATCAATCGCATTACAGGATGTGCCGATAATTTAATTCATCCCAAAATTATTTAAGATAATGCTATATTCGCAGAATACTTTTTATTATTTTTAATACGTACAATTATTTTAAAAATTATTTGCATACTTTTATTTTTAGTTATTAAATTTATTTTTATTTTAACAACTATTTTTATTGTTATTTTTATTTACAAACAAAAATTGGATGAATTGTAACCAATGAAGTGGCATTATGAGGTAGGATAATTTTATTACCAATATTATTGTATTGTGCATTTTGCTATGTGTAATCGTATAATGTGGTCAGTGACATAACATTGGGAGATAGGATAATTTTATTACCAGTATTATACTACATTTTGCTTGGTTTATTAGTACACTGTAAAAAAAAAAAATCTGTGAAGATACTAAACGTTTTCTAGGAAACTGAGATTCCAAGAACTTTTCATGTAACGATAACAGGAAACATTCATGTAATCGATTCTGAAACTTTAATTTTTTCTGCTACCGCTACAGGAAAAGTTCTTGGAATCCATGTTTCCTAGAAAAGGTTTAGTACCTTTGCAGATTTTTTTTTTTTTTTTTTTTTTTTTTTTTTTTTTTTTTTTTACAGTGTACAATGTAATCAGTGACGTATCATTCTGAGGTTAAATAATTTCATTACCAGTATTTTTATATGCTACATTATGCTTTGTTTAATAGTATAACGTCCAAGACTAAAACGCTTGTATTTCCGTTCTATTAATCCTCCTTCCCTTTTACCCGAAAAATGAACGTAAGCGAAAAACAAACAACGATGCCCGGGGTAACATTACTTCATTTTAACGTGCTGATCCTAGCTTATTTTAACGTTTACATAAAGTCCATTCGAGACAGTTTGCTTATTTTGTTAATTTTTATTCTTTTTATGCTTTGTCTAATGGCTTAGGGTCTCTTAATGTATGAGGAAAGAAGTGTATCAGAATGAGGTTTGTTCAACATATGGAAGTGACAGGAAATCAATAGTAATCGAACTCTAGGGCTTTTGTTACACCGATACAATATTTGCAATAAAAATAACAGTATCTTTGTACAAAGATTAATCTTATTACATGATGTTCCACTAATTTTATTCATCCCCAAAATATATAAAATAAAGCTATCTTCACAGATTTTTTAATACGTATGCTAAGTTAAAAAAATAATTGCGTATTTTTATGTGTCGTCATTATTTTAATTTTTATTTCAGTTATCATTTTTATGTTTTTTTTTACTTATAAATACAAAAAAGACGTGAGCAATGGCATGGAATTGGGAGGTTGGATATTTTAATAACCGGTATTATTGTATTCTGCATTTTGCTTTTTTAAAAAAGTATAATGTAACCAGTAACGTAACATTGGGAGGTCGAATAATTTTATTACCAATATTGTATGTTACATTTATAATATTGTATGTTACATTTTGCTTTGTTTATTAGTGTAACGTTTGGTCATTAAATCATGCTAAACTTTCTAAATAATAATGTTCGTAGTAATTTGGTTACCCTCCCGTCCCCTACAATACCACATTATTTGTAATGTAAGAATATACTGTGATTAGTTGAGAACTCATAAAGAATTTAAAAGTGAAAAAAAATGTAGGAAAATTATCATACACTCCGAATCATACACTTTCTTTAAATAATTTATTTTTTTATTCTTTTCTTCCATAATTTTTTTTATTGCCTGTTCTTCATTTTACGTTCTTTTTAATCATATTCTTTTCTAATCTGCTTTTATTATATTTATGTTTGTTATATGCATGACAAAATGAAGAGAACTGCAAAAGCGTAGGTCCGAAATAAATTTAAATTCTCCAATGTAAGTTGCATTTCTATGAAAGCGTGAATGATTCGGCGCCTGTGCTGCTACTAATTTTTCGTTTATTTTATTTTTTTATTCAGTCTTTCTATTGTAATTTCTCTGCTAAATTTGACTGAATCCTTATTACATTCTTGTGTAGTTTAATTAGTATATATATATGTTTCGAAATATTCTGAGTATGTGCAATATGGAGACACTTTTTGTTAGATAATCAAAACGTCGTATCGTGCACTAGTGAAATATGCAATTGATTTAAATTTTACGAGTTCTGCAGTTTTTGGAAATTTTACATGGTCTCAATTTTGAGAAACATGATTCCGATAATATGATATTATTATAAGGTATTCAAAGATGAGCTGTTTTTATTTTTTAACTTGTTTTTCATCTGATGCGAAAAATATTCCCAAAACACTAAGTTTAGAAAAAAACAAGTTAACCATATTTTGCTGATTTTGCTGTTTTGTAACATCAAATAAATGAACTTCATATAGAAATATTTATGTCAAATTTAACATATGAATTTCCTTTTACAACAAATATTTTCTTATTGAGATAAATGTGAATTAAAAAAAAAACCCTAATATTTTTTTACTTTTCACTAACAAACCATTGTTAAAACAATTTCTTATATTATATAAAAAATATTGAATTTAACTTACCAAAATAATTAATAATAATTTTAATGATAACTTCAACTCAATTTTTTAAGAAGAAAAATCTTTAAATATCATCGAAAAGAAGGAACTCGTTAAAACAGTGTGTAATTCTTTCGCCAGTTCCATCATCCCATAATAAACAATCACGATAAATAGAAACAAAAACAATTTAAGTAAAAACAAATAAATAAATGTAAGAGCTCATTTTTCAAAAGATAAAAAGAGCAAAAAAAAAAATATTTGACAAGCACATAAGATCCCAAAAATGTTTTCTTTTTTTTTTCTCTATTCTCTTTCATTACATACTATTCACAATAGTTGTTGTTTTCATTATACTATGTTGTTTTCTCTTCGATGGGCAAAGGTTTGGTACATTAAAGAAATGAGCTTTAACCGCAACGGCATTTCGTCATCACAAATACATTATGCTACCTGATTGTTTTTCGAATGGATAAAACAGTTTCTTCAGCGAACATCGATCGACAATAAAGGGGGGAGGAGAAAAATTCAGGGGGTTAAGTAATAAAGAGAAAATTCGAAGCAAAGAAACAACAAAAATCATGGCTATTTACTTCAGATGAAAGAAAAATGAAGAAGAAGAGGTAGGAAAAAAACTATAACTGTGCCTGAGATTTCTTTTTCTCTCCGGGTTTTTAAGACAGTACGGGGAGAAAATGACGTAAGTCGATGTCAATCGCTCGGGTGTAAAATGTTTTTTGATTCTTGATCCCCGACCCCACTTGAAATAATAGTCTAAAGTGATTTTTTATCACTTTATTTTGAGGTAATGATGCGCAGCGTCTGCGATTTCAGTATTTAAGTTGAGTGAATTCTTCTGCAAGAAAAAACTTGGGTTAAGTTTTGATCTTTAGAAGAGTTAAATTGAGCATTTGAGCAAATGAAAAATTTCCTGTCGCATGAAATTTGCGTTGTGGAGTAAAAAACGTAATAGCATATTAATCGTTTTATAATAAGTGAACTAAACAAGCAAACAGAAAAAAATAGTTTTTTGTAGTGTTTTGAAAAAAGGTATATTTTTATTATTCTTTTTTATAACAATATACTAAAGTATATAATGCTATGAGATTTTACACTGTTTTCCAAAATAAAAAATAAAGAAAAACAACAGAAGTTGCGATTATTCAAAATGTTACATGTAGATTTTATTTAAACACAATATACTTGACATAGTAAGGTATGAAATAACATTCATAAAAATTACCAAATGATTGCGGTGTTTCAGAAATTAACGCAAAAATAAATTAAATAAGATAAATTTGTCAGTTTGGAATAGGAAAAATAACTTTAATATGAAGTATGATAATCCCTAGAACAAATACAACACATACAGCGTTATGGTACTGTCAATTATGATATCTATAAGTTCGCTGGTAAGTGCAAGCCATTTTTTTAACGCAGATATAAACGGGGAAAGGGCCTGGTGATTGGGATTAAGAGCAGAGATACATCTTCCTAATGTATCCCAATCATGATCGATTTGATTCACGCCCGGATGATCGAGCTGGCCATTCCATGCACTGAATTGTTTGGTGATGAAAATAGTCTTCGGGTGAGCCCTGTGCAGTCTAGAATTTTCATCCAATAGCAGGTAATGTTTACCTAGTGCACTGGCATAAGAACTAATATAAGCATCAAGAATATAATTTCTAAATACTTGAGCAATCACAATTGTTCGTGGAAAGGCATAGAGGTCGGTACATCCAAACAAAGGGATACCATCTGAAAGACAGTCACTGCCTCCTTTGTACTAATCCATCTTACAAATGCCTGATAGATGGTAGCATGTTCCCTGTTCTCTCCAAATCAAACAACATCTACTGTCACTTCGGAGGCTAAACCTAAACTCATCCGTGAAAAGAGAATACGCCTCTATTCACAAGCCGTCGAGTGGACATGCTAACGTTTTTAACTTAAACACGTTCAATCCGGCAATGTGAAGCGAGCGGCACACAAATGTCTGATCGTATCTCGTAAATGTCACCTTTATGAAGCCTTCTACGTCCAGTAGACGTTGAAACCGATCTTTCAGAGACAGAAGCAAGAAAAGCTCTAATATAAGAGGAGGATGCTATTCAATTCTTCCGTAAACTTAACTACAAATATCGGTCATCGGTGCGTGTCGTAGATCTTGTCCATCCTTGGCAAAACCTTTTGGAGGCTGAACCAGTGGTCTGATAGGAACCGATCCACCGGAAAGACTACTATAATGTGGTCAACTTTGTCTGACATTGATCTACTTCCAATTAAAATAGCTTTATACCGCAGTTATTCGGACGAATCATACCTCGAGGTCATACTAATTATTTGGCTATTTCTGTTTTCTTATCTAGTAATCGAAAGCGACACCAGCAGCCGCACGCTGTAGCACTCATTTTTATGTTCCTCACAGATGACACAATCCGATTTTATCGACACCAATTTGCAATTTGTAATTGTATTCAGCGTCTTTTAGTTAACAATTTACGTAAATTTCCTAGGAATATGTTCATTTCTGAACAAGTGAACTCATTTTTGTGTTTTGCCCTTAGTTTTTGGAAACTTACATGCATTAATAAAATTCTATATTACCTACTCAATGTATAATCTCACCCAATACGTTATTTTTAAGTAGCATATACTTATGTGTTAATTTAAGCAATAAAACTTTCTTAAATGAGTTCCTAAAATCCCCTGACATTAATCCATTATAAATATTGTAGATACATCTGGAAATCCTACTTTGTGCTGCCACACAACCATCTCGCAAAGTGCAGGAATTGAAGCACCAATGGATGAGTGCTTGTCACCACATACCTCATACTACCTATAAGCATCTTACTGAATCAATCTCGCGCCGGGATGATTGTGGTTTAGAGGATCAAAAATGGTCCAAACAAGTGGTCATAATATTATGGCTCTTCGGCTTATATATATGTATATATTTCACTAGTAACCCTGCAAATACAGGCATTTTTGGATATCCAAAACACCATATTATAAAACGGATATAAAATTAAAATTATATAAAATTATTTTTGTAACAACATTATATAAAATTGTTTTTCAGTATTATTCTTTAGCAGTATTATTCTTTATCATCTTTATTCTTTATCAGTAATTCATAAGGGATATGATTTTGAAAATTTTATTATGGTGTAATGCTAACGTGATCTCAACACCTTTGTTGTACCAACAGGAAACGTTACCAATGCAAATAAAGACTATTTTAAAACAGGACATTTGGTACATGTGCACTAGCCTCCCATACATTTTAGTTATTTTAAATTGTCTGAGTTTTAGTGCTAGAGTATCAAATTTCTTGCATTAACTAACTTCCCGTTAGTATACGATTCGTTTTGTACTGGTATGGTAAAAATGTAATGTTGGTAGTACTTCATGCAAAATTTTTCCATATCCTTTTCCTATAGAATAGTATTAAGAGCAAGATATTGAAAAAAAAAAAAAAAAAACATTATATATATCAATCGAAAAACTGATTGATATTTTTTGCGAATATCGAAGAAGATTGCTGTCAACAGAATTATAAAGAAATTCAAGTATTTTAAAATAGAAAGTTAGTTTTTATTCGCTTTAAAGATTCGGTATTTCTTTCATTTACTCTTGAAAAAGGCCGATTACAGACGAACAGAAACGTTTTTTGAAATGTTTTATCCTACGATACAGGCAAATTTAATTATTAAGTTTACCGTTACTGTCGGAAGATCATACATTTAATAAAGGATATATTATCAAATAGAATTTAATATGCTCAAAATGAAAATAGAACTGCTCGTGTTGAGCCATTCAACTTAATTCGACAGTTGATAAAATAGACAAGATAAATTAATTCTTCTTGTAACATCTTATTTTATGTTTCTGAAATGTAAATAAATTCTCTCGAGATGTTTTATTTTGCATTTTGTCTAAGTATGGTTTGCTCGATAGATTTTTTTAAAAGTAATATTAATAAAATTTAGCAATACAAAAATGTTAGATAATGTATTTTTAAAAAAAGGATGTCAAACTAATTATTCAAATAATATTTTATGCTATTTTTATAAGTAAAAATTGCATATGAAATTCAGATTCTCTTTTAATGTATTTCATAATAAAACACTTGTAAATAATTCGCTTCAATTTTGGGATTTTTGAAGGTAAATGTGCCTCATATAATAAATTAATAGTATAATGAGCTACAGATTAAAATTAAAAAGATAGTTTTTAAGCATTGCATATGACTATAATATCTAACTTGATTTATTTTATTTGATTTATATATACATTAATTTTTATATTATGTTATGTTGTTGCATTACTATTACATTCCATATTATAATTTGCTCTTTTCAATATCCTGATTATTATTTTATAAATATCATTTATCAATGTATTTTTCCGCTAACGTAATTTATTACTTTTACCAGCATGTTTTTTATACTAAGACTACGTGTAATTTATATGAGATTCAAAATAGTAAATTTTGAACAGAACACTTTTAAATCCAAACATTTAATAATTTTTATACAAGAATACTTAATCCCTTTTCTTAAAGCACAAAATTGTATGTATGTATCCATTGGGTTAATTCATATCAGTAACTTACCAAAAACACCAAATATTTTTTATCAGTTGCATATTTCTACTTTCAATGAAGAATCAATTTTTTTAAGCATTAAAATTCTTGTTACATATGCAACGTTTCGATAGCAAAAAAGTTATAAAATGTGAGGAATTCACTCTCTGGTTTTCCTTATTTTTTTTATTATTATTATTATTATTATTTTTTATGAAAGTATTCAAAATAAATCTATTCTTCTGTAAAATCATTTCTAAAATTTTTTATACATTGTTCCTAAAAAACGTAGTAACAAAAAATATTTAATGCAATACATTCTTGATTATATATGGTATTTCCCCATTACTATAACATAAATAAAGCAAGTAAAATAATAAAAAAAATACATATTTATTGTTCACGCTACGTGTAAGTTTTATTTAGCTCATTTATCTCCATAAGGCGACATTAAAAATATTTTTTACTCAATAATAATTTCTTTTTATATGAATCAAATTACAAAAAAATATATACTTCGCAACTGCTCGAACTATTTGAAGCGTTCCATATTTATAGTTATTGATCCGATTTATTTCGGTAAAAGAAACATGAATTTTATCTGTTTAATTTTTTTCTTCCTTTTTTTGTGCATTTAAAAAATATAAGCTTTAAACTGCTTTGAAATATTGTTGATATTATTTTTTATTTCAAAGGAATGTAATTCTTTCATTGTTTTTTTTTCTGTTGATTTCTTTGTCGTACTTAATAAAGGAATGCATTACTTGTTATGTTTTTTTATTATCAATTTAGAGTAGACAAATGAAAATGCATAATACACTTGCATGATGGCGATTGTTATTTCGTGAACATAGAAGAAAAAATATTTTACACATTAAAATGTAATATGCGTAAATATATTTCATCTGAAAATGTAATATTCATAAATATTTTTATTACTTAATATTTAAATAACTGTTAATTTTCAACGTGACATCTAAACGTTATTTCAAGGAATACTTACGCTCTGATCTCAGTGCACAAGTCTTCTTTAATAATAAGGCACTGCCCATTTGACAAAAGATTGTGGGACCGAATCCCAACAAAAGAATGGATTTTTGTAATTTGTTCTGTAGCACCTCCACTTTTAGAAAAACAATTCAGATTTACACCAGAAAATATAAAAAATAATTTAAAATTTAAGTAATATTAGACTTTTCTCGATTACTTGAAGTTAATATTTCTCTTCAGAAAGTTTTGGTCTACATTTGAAATTTCATGACGGCCAAATTGACAACGCTGTATCGCACTTTAGATATTGAGATGTCGTTGTGTTTAGAGTTTTTGTACAATATATAATACAGTGCTGATTATCTCGATCAGTATGAAACATGACCGATTGGTTTAATTTAAAAATCAAATAATTGTGCAAATTAAAAAAAAAATGTTATGACAATATCTTTTAGGTAACATTTTTAAACATATTTATCCAGGCTTAGGAGTAGAATTTTTAAAAATAAACATTTTAACACAACAAAAATGGCATGCTCTGAAACTATTTTTAACCATTTAGAAAATGATTATTCATTTCGGTCTAGAGATATCTAAACTATATCTGAATCCTTCTGCTCTCCGGTTTGCATTTTCAGAAAGAATCACGTTTTGAGCACCAGCCTTGGCGAGTTGGCAAAAGCAAGCACGTTCAGCTAGCTGCATCGCCAAACACAAAACAAACTAAGTTCAAATGTGTCATAAATCATATGATTAATAGAATTATATTTATTACAAGAGAATCTTTACTACTGTTTTTAATTAATTTCTCAATTTCTTCGAACATAGCGGTTCAGGAAATAATATTTTTGAATTAAGAGAAACTATGTTTAGATGTTTTGTGAAATTTTAAACATTTTAATCCGAAAAAGCTCTTTGTTTTAAACTATATTTTAATCGTAAACAACGGTGAATAACATTTCCTCTTATTATAGTCTTTGCTTGATAACATTTACTAATGAAAAACAAATGAGCAATAAATGCGATCTCTTTGCAGAAGGAAGGGTTGCTATTCGCTAGGCGTTTGACATCACAAACAAGAAAGGGTGCGTAGCATTGACTTCATCAACGCGCCAATCGTTGTTCTGGTGATAAGGTGCTCAAAACGTGATTCTTTCTGAAAATGCCTCCGTTTTTATTCGTCTTATGATTGGTTCATGCTTAGTGTTCAGAAAAGAAATACTACTGTTGCCATGGTGACAAAAAAAAATATTAAAAATTACAAAAAAAAAAAAGAGAAGAAAAAAAGAAACAAAAAACTCTCAAAAAATAAATTGAGGTACAGCTTTCAAGCAAATTGCATTTTAAAGTTTTTTTTTTTTTTTTTTTTTTTTTTTTTTACTCTAAGACAGTGCAAAAATTGAAAATTTGTGATGTTTAAATGTTTAAAAATTTGTAGTACAGAAAATTGAAAACTTAAAATTTCATTTTTTTAATAATTTGTCCAGGAAAATTAATGTTTAATCCATGGCGTACATAATACATGACAAAAGAGCAATGCATAAATTCAACAACTTTTAAAACCTAAAAAGGTTAACCTATAAGGTTAAAACCTTCATTTCTAACGCGTGCATTCCTCCGCAGTAACACTTCCTTTTGTATTCTAATTCTCTGAATGGGGATAAAAAATTTCTTCTTTTGTCCTTTTGTGTCCTAGGAGAGAGGATCCCTTTCGTTTCTCTGCTCTTGTTTGATTGTACAATGCATACCTGCGAAAATTTTTAAATGTATAATTTATTATGTATTCCATGTATAACTTTCTAATAAATTGCAACATTGCATCAATTTAGTAGAAAATAGAAGTTATAAAAAGCTTTAAAAATGTTGTGCTTAGGGATTATGTTACATACTACATTTAACATTAGCAAAATAAAAAAAAATAATTTAAAAAACTGCATTTGCTGCACAAGAGTTTCGTATAAATCAATAAGTTGTTAACTTACAAGTTATTGTTCTTCTGTATGAATTGTTCGAAATTTTTAAAAACGCCAAAGAAATCTTGCAATGATAATTGTTTGAAATGACAATTTTCACTTTTTGAAGTTCTGTGTAACAGCAAAGTTATATTTCTAAGCTTTTTTTAGTAGCTTTTTTAAATGCGTGTTTAATTCTGTAAATTCATAGTAACTACAGTCATCGTTCAGTCTATCCGTCTCTCTGTCCCTCAGTTTGAACTTTTGCCCATTTGTCTCTACTTCTTTAAGTCCGCTCGTCCGTCTGTATTTAACAGAGCAAAATCTACTCAACTGAATCGTTCGAAATGTAAGATATATAATTGAATTACAATTTTATAAAACCATTTCAAATTTTATAAAATTTGGATGCATAGTTCAATTACAGGAACTATCAAAATTATTCCTTTACCTCAAGACCAATAGGAAAAAAATAGTTTCAAATGCATTTTGAAGATTTTACTCTCTTTCGACGGTAATAAAATGTATATATATCTATGAAGTATATACTAACATATACATTCTGTGCAATCTGTAGTGCAAATAATATGTGTTGTCAATTTACAGGACCACATGAAAGTATTTCATTGCATAATGGTATAGACGGAAACATTTATTTGGAGCGCGTTTTAGTTACATTAAATTATTTTGAATTTCGAACGATTGACATGTATTGCTGAGGTTTACTATAAGTTACTTTCTGTATATTAAAGAGACATAGATAAAATTTCGAGAAATACACAAAAGATATCGGCTACTATACTGTAACCTAAGTACTGTACACTTTTGCACAGACATCTGAATATTTTTAAAGCGAATTATATTACGAACTCCCCTCAATAGCTACGCTTCATGTGAAATTTCTCACTTGTTGTAATTTGTTTACCTTTATTTCTTGACATAACGCCGGTAAATTTTCCTTTATAAAACCAAAAGTTATCAAAAAACTTCAAAGTGCGTCTTAAATAAGGGAATCATTTTACAGCCGAAACGATGTGCATGTAGAGTTATCTAAGTCAAAAGACGATGTATTAAAACACTGTAAAACAAAGTAAAATAAAAGATTAATTTACTTTTGAAGGAAACAAAAATAAGGTTGTCCCTTGTTTTTAAAAAAAGTTTGAGAATAACGCTCCTAAAATATATACATTAATTTAAAGTTTGATCTCATCGATTAAATAAGAATCCTTCAGTTATCTAAAAATCCTTCCAGTAACAACATAAAATAAATTGCCTAAAGTATTATTCATTAATTTTATTTAAGATTAAAGAAAAATATTTTCATGTTTAGTGATTTATATATAAAAATACAGCACAAAAATCTGCAATATATTCTCCATGAATTCTGGAAAGTAAGATTTTTCAATTTCACATATATTTTATTTTGGAAAGATCTTACTTTATAAAATAGTGAATGATAAAAAACATATTCTTTGGTAATTGATTTTTAGTTATTTTATTCTTTTTTTTAATCTTTTCCTCGTATTGTTGAAGAAAATTGACAAAAAAAGATTAACAGTGTTTTTTTTTTCTGTTTTTCATTATACAATTAGTAGTTTCTTTTAAATTTTTATTTTTATTTCAAATAAAGTGTACACATAAAAAAACCATTATCTCCACATAATGAAAAGATGTTTGTGTATTTAACCTTCCTACCCTGAATGGGTATAATCGACCCATGGCTATAATTTATTTTATACGATTCGAACCAGAACTCTTTACATAAGGAAAGTGAAGCAATAAATGCAGAGAAATAAATCAATTAAGTATATTAAAATGTTTTAAAAAACAATTCTGATGTGTAATGTTTTTATCAAGATTGAGTAAAATTCGAACATGGTAGGAAGGTCAAACGAAACATATAACATTAGTTTCTTCAATTTTGTTGTTTCTTTATTATTAAGATGGTATTCGTATATATAAATATCAGTCGTTGTTTAAGCATATATGATTTAGCACGCTTCTACAATACAATGAATTTAAATGGTATTTGGTTCTTATAAATGTGATTTCTTTTGATTTAAAAATAAACTGCCTAAAGTATTATTTTAGATTATTTTTTAAACCCAACAAAGTGTTTAAAAAATAATATAATGTAATTTCGTATGCAGCGATTTTCTGCAGTTCGATATATTTACCTTCGATTTATTCTATTGAGCTGATCTAGAGTATCTGACCAGATAAAAGTGATCGCTTAGGTTAATTGGGTGAAATAGTCCTCCTGTGTTCGTGTCCGGGATAGCTCAGTTGGTAGAGCATTGGTGGCTTCAGCCAATACATCCCTGGTTCGAATCCTGGCCAAGACTTTTTTCACCCAAAAATGAAAAATGGGAAAATTACTTCTGTTAAAGTATTATTCATTAATTTTATTTAAGATTAAGGGGAAAAATTCAATTTAAAGCGTATATGATTTAGTACGCTTCTACAATACAATGAATTTAAATGGCATTTGGTTCTTATAAATGTGATTTATTTTGATTTTAAAGGATTTTTCTTTCACATTTGAATGATGTTGCTTTTTTCGTTTGTTGCACATAAGATTATTTTTGCGCAGTTAAATCTTTTGTTAACATATGAAATATTTTAATGAAGATAGCAATTTTACAACACCTGACCTAAAATATATACATTAATTTATCAAATTTAAGTTATCGATTAAATAAGAATCCTTCATTTATCTAAAATATCATTCAAGTGATATAATTAAATAAAATACCTAAGGTATTATTCCATAAATATGTTCAAGATGAAAAAAAAATTTTTTTCTTGTTTAGCTATTTTTACATACAAAGATAGCGTAAAAATCAGAAAAATATTTTCCATAAATCATGTAAGATAAGATTTTTCATTTTCACATAAATTATATTTTCGAAAAATTTTATTTTATAGAAGAGTTAATGATTAAAAAACTGTTTTTTTTATTTAATTCTGTTTTCCTTTTTTCCCTCGTATTGTAGAATAAGATGATGAAAAAAGATTAAGTGTGGCGTGTTTTTTGCTGTTTTTCTGGAGACAATTAGTAGTTTCTTTCAGAAATGTTATTTTTATCTCAAATAAAGTGTACGAATGAAAAAAAAAGCAATTATCTCCACATAATGAAAAACTGTTTGTGTATTTAGACGATACAAATGAAAAAAAAACTAGTTTCTTCAATTTTTCTTTATTTTTCATTAAGTTGATATTCGTACATATACATTTAAGTCGGTGTTTATATATATATGATGTAGTATGCTTCAATAAAATAATCAATTTAAATAGTATTTTATTCTTATAAATGTGATGTATTTTACATCTGAATGATTTTTTATTTTTGGCACATTTGAATGTTTTTGCTTTTGACGTTTGTTGCACATAAAATTTCATTTGCGCAAATGTATCCTTTGTTAATTCATGAAATATTTCTATGGAGATTTCAGTTATAAAACGCATACCCTAAAATATATACATTCATTTATAAGATTAAAGTTAAAGATTAAATATGAATTGTCCATTTATCTAAAAATAATTCCAGTGACAACACTAAATAAACTACCTGAAGTGTTATACTATACAAATGAAAAAAAATAGTTTCTTCAATTTTTCTTTATTTTTCATTAAGATGATATTTGTACATATAAATTTAAGTTGGTATATATATATGATGTAGTATGCTTCTATAAAATAATCAATTTAAATAGTATTTTATACTTATAAATGTGATGTATTTTACATCTGAATGATTTTTTTGGCATATTTGAATGCTTTTGCTTTTGACGTTTGTTGCACATAAAATTTCATTTACGCAAATGTATCCCTTGTTAATACATGAAATGTTTTTATGGAGATTTCAGTTATAAAATGAATACCCTAAAATATATACATTAATTAATAAGATTTAAGTTAAAGATTAAATATGAACGGTACACTTATCTAAAAATAATTCCAGTGACAACACGAAATAAACTACCTGAAGTGTTATTCATTAATTATATTTAAGATTAAAGAAAAACCTTTTCCTGTTTAGTTATTTATGTATAAAAATACAACTCAAAAATGTATTCTATATTAACCATAAATCATGTAAGATAAAATTTTTCAATTTCACATAAATTATAGTTTTGAAAGATGTTATTTTATAGAATAGTTAATGATAAAAAAATATTCTTTTCTAATAGTTTTTTTTCTATTTTATTTTTTTCCCTCGTATTTTAGAAGAAAATGGCAAAAAATGATTAACTGTGGCCTGTTTTTTGCTGTTTTTCAGGGGAAAATTAGTAGTTTGTTTTAGAAATTTTATTTTTATCTTAAATAAAGTGGAAGAATGAAAAAAGCAATTATATCCACGTAATGAAAAGATGTTTGTGTACTTAGATAATACATATTTAAAGCTTTACTTTCTTCAGTTTTGCCTTTTTTTAAATATTCAGATGATATTTGCATACATAAATATGAGTTTCTGTTTAACATATATGATGTAGTATGCTTCTACAAAACAATAAATTTAAATGTTATTTGGCTGCTAAAAATGTGATGTAATTTACATTTGAATGATTTTTCTTGACACATGTGAATACTACAGATTAAATTTTAAGCACGATTATTCAATCGGTAAATCAATTATAACAGAGAAATTTATTCCATTTTTCAATATTGGGTGAAAAAAGTCCGGGCCAGGATTCGAACCAGGGATGTATTGGCTGAAGCCGCCAATGCTCTACCAACTGAAATATCCCGGACACAAACACTGGAGGACTATTTCACCCAATTAACCTCAACGATCACTTTATCTGGTCTGATATTCTGGATCAGTTCCACACAATATATCGAAGGTCAGTATATGGAACTGCAGAAAATCGCTGCATACGAAATTACATTAGATTAATTTTAAACACCATTATTCAATCGGTAAATTAATTATAACCGAAGTAATTTATTCAATTTTTCAATATTGGGTGAAAAAAGTCCGGGCCAGGATTCGAACCAGGGATGTATAGGCTGAAGCCGCCAATGCTCTACCAACTGGCTATCCCGGACACAAACACTGGAGGACTATTTCACCCAATTAACCTCAACGATCACTTTATCTGGTCTGATATTCTGGATCAGTTCCACACAATTAATCAAAGGTCAGTATATGGAACTGCAGAAAATCGCTGCATACGAAATTACATTAGATTAATTTTAAACACCATTATTCAATCGGTAAATTAATTATAACCGAAGTAATTTATTCAATTTTTCAATATTGGGTGAAAAAAGTCCGGGCCAGGATTCGAACCAGGGATGTATAGGCTGAAGCTGCCAATGGCTCTACCTACTGAGCTATCCCGGACACAAATACTGGAGGACTATTTCACCCAATTAACCTCAACGATCACTTTATCTGGTCTGATATTCTGGATCAGTTCCACACAATAAATCGAAGGTCAGTATATGGAACTGCAGAAAATCGCTGCATACGAAATTACATTAGATTAATTTTTAAACACCATTATTCAATCGATAAATTAATTATAACCGAAGTAATTTATTCAATTTTTCAATATTGGATGAAAAAAGTCCGGGCCAGGATTCGAACCAGGGATGTATAGGCTGAAGCTGCCAATGCTCTACCAACTGAACTATAAATATGATTTAATTTACATTTGAATGATTTTTCTTGACATATTTGAATACTGTTGCTTTTGCCGGTTGTTGCGTATAAGATTTTATTCGCACAACTTTATCCCCCTTTATCACATACCCTAAAATATATACATTAATTTATAAGATTTAAGTTATCGATTAAAAAAGAACCATCCATTTATTTAAAAATCATTCCAGTGACAGCATGAAATATACCACCTAAAGTATTATTCATTAATTATATTTAATATTAAAGAAAAATATTTTCCTGTTTAGTTATTTTTATATAAAATTACACCGCAAAAATGTGTAATATATTCACTAAGAGGTAAGGTAAGATTTTTTTCAATTAAAATTAAAGAATTTCACATAAATTATATTTTGAAAAGAAGTTATTTTATAGAATAATTAGTGACAAAAACTTTTCTTTCGTAATTTTTTTTTCTTTTTTATTTTCTTCTTGTATTCTAGAAAAAGATGGAGAAAAAAGATTAACTGTTGCATGTTTTTTGCTTTTTTTCAAATGATAGTTAGTAGTTTTTCGTAGAAATTTTATTTTTATCTCAAACAAAGTAGTCGAATGAAAAAAACAATTATCTCCACATAATGAAAAGATGTTTGTTTATTTAGACTATACATATCTAAAGCCTTGCTTTCTTCAATTTTGCCTTTTTTTTAAATACTTAGATGGTATTTGTATATATTAACATGGGTTTCTTTTTAATATATATGATGTAGTATTCTTCTACAAAACAATAAATTTAAATGGTATTTAGTTGCTATAAATGGGACGTCTTTTACATTTGAATGATTTTTCTTGACACATTTGAATGCTGTTGCTTTTGCCAATTGTTAAATGTGAGATTTTATTCGCACAACTTTATCCTTTGTTAATACACGAAATATTTTTAATGGATATTTCAATTATAATACACATACCCTAAAATATATACATTGATTTATAAGATTTAAGTTATCGATTAAAAATACACCATCCATTTATCAAAAACTCATCCCAGTGACAGCATGAAATGTACCCCCTAAAGTATTATTCATTAATTATATATAATATTAAAGAAAAATATTTTCCTGTTTAATTATTTTTAGATAAAATTACAGCGCAAAAATCTGTTATATATTCACAATGAAAGATGTAAGGTAAGATATTTAAGGTAGGATTAAACAATTTACCACAAATTTTATTTTGAAAAAGTGTTATTTTATAGAAACGTTAACGATAAAAAACGTTTATTTGGTAATTGTTCTTTTTTATTATATGTATTTTTTTAATTTTTTTACTTTCGTATTGTTGAAGAAGATTGAGAAAAAAAATTAAGTGTGGTATGTTTTTTGCAGTTTTTTAGGGTACAACTAGAAGTTTCTTTTAGAAATTTTATTTTTATCTCAAATAAAGTGCAGGGATGAAATAAGCAATTATCTCTACATAATGAAAAACTGTTTGTGTTTCTAGACAGAATTATGACAAGCATTAGTTTCTACAATATTGTCTTTCTTTTTTATTAAGATGATATTCATATATATAAATATGAGTTGCGGATTAAGCATATATCATGTAATATGCTACTACAAAACAATAAATTTAAATGGTATTTGGTTTTTATAAATGTGATGTTTTTTACATTTAAATGATTTTTCTTTGACATTTGAATTGTGTTGATTTTGCCGTTTGTTGTATTTATTTACACAGTTTATCAAAGGATAAATCTAAGTTAATGTATGAAATATTTTAAATAGAGATTTCAATTATAAAATAGTGTTAGTTCTTTTTTAACTTAATGTTTTTGAAAACAATTTTGATTAAAAATATTTCCCATTTCTTCAGCAGAATGCATTTCAAATTGTATGTTATATGTTACAACCATAAAAAGCTTCAAACAGCTAGCTTAATTCATTTGTACCATGTATATAGTAGATGTAGTACCATCTACGTAGATTGTAAGTGTTACGAGAATAAGTAGATTATCAAAACCTTGTAGTCAGTTGACCGTCATCGAGCCCTGAATTAAAGCGAATTATTAACAAAACAGAAAAGAAAACTTTGAATAATTTTTATTTATTTATTTACTTATTTATATATATCCAATATACACGTTTATCAGTCGAAGAATTTCTAAATATTTTAGGTAAGCAAATTGGAGGGGGGGGGGGGCAAAACTATAAACGAGTCAATTAAAAAGAAAAAGCAAAATATAGAGTGCTGCAAAATTCTGGCTTTTTATGTAATGTGTAAAATATAATACATAAAATATACAAAATAATGTATAAAATATACTCTCTTAAAACACATACATAAATTTTAAAGTTTGAAGTCGTCGATTAAATAAGAACCCTCCATTTACCTAAAAAATATTTCCAGTGACAAGATGGAATAAACTGTCTAAATTATTATTCATTAATTATATTTAAGATTAAAGCAAAATATTTTCCTATTTAGTTATTTTATGTAAAATTACAAGGCAAAAATCTGCAACGTATTCTCCATGAATGATGTTGTGAAAGATTTTTCAAATTCACATAAAATATATTCCGGGAAAATGTTATTTTAAAGAACAGTTAATGATAAAAAATATTCTTTTTTATTTTATTCTTTTTTTTAATTCTTTCCTCGTATTATAGAAGAAGAGGGAGAAAAAACATTAACTGTGGCGTTTTTTTTTTTTTTTTTGCTGTTTTTCAAGGAATAATTAGTATTTTGCTTTAGAAATCTTATTTTTATCTCAAATAAACTGTACGAATGGAAATAGCAATTATCTCTACATAATAAAAAGTTGTTTGTGTATTTAGACGATACATCTAACGATCATTAGTTTCTTCAATTTTATCTTCTTATTATTAGCATGATATTTGTACAGATAAATATAAATCTCTGTATACGCATATACAGTGGCGGTCATATGTTTCCGGCCAGCAAACATTTTTCAGTTAATTTGTAAATATACCCATATGAAGAGGAATCTCAAAGCGATATTTATACATTTTATTGACATATTAGTTAGGAACTTACTTATAGAAGAACGTGTAAATATCAATAAATTTAATTGACAAAATTAAGTATAGAAGAAAACGCATGTTCTCAAAAGTTTCCGTCCATCTTCACAAGTTTGTAAAAAAATGGTATTGTAATAGAAAATTACAGTGATCAACAACATTTACGATTAGTATTTTACCGTATTACTATTTTATTAGCTTAGTACTGCGGCGCAGCAATGCGACATTCATACAATCAACGGTTAAAGATCGTCTATGGTACGTTTTTCCCACATTTCTTGCAATTTTGGCTAAATTTCGACTGAGTTGGAATATTTATAGTTCCGCAGACTTTTATCATTTTCTTTTCAAAGATTTTCTATTAAATTCATGCTGGGCGCTTGGGCTAATCATTTCAAAAACAAAACTTTTTGTGCGAAAACCATTGCACTGTAAAAAAAAAATCTGTAAAGGTACTAAACTTTTTCTAGGAAACTGGGATTCCAAGAACTTTTCATGTAACGATAACAGGAAAAATCCATGTAACTGATTCTAAAACTAGAATTTTTGCTGTTACCGTTACAGGAAAAGTTCTTGGAATCCCAGTTTCCTAGAAAAAGTTTAGTACCTCTACAGAATTTTTTTTACAGTGTGCTTATCGAGGTTTGCAAACACTATTTATGTCGTTATCATGTTAAGAAAAATAGATGCGACCAATTTTTTTTCTCTAATAAGGTAGAAAATAGTCTTGCAAAATATCCTTATACATTGTATAATTCACCTGGCTGTGGATTTCAAATAACGGACCGACACTTTTTGAGGAAAATACTCCCCACGGCATAACGTGTCCACCGCCATGCTTCATTGTAGGAATAACATAGGCCGAATCATATCTTTTGTTGTTAGGTCATCGGACGTTGTGTCTGACATCACTTCCAAAAGTGTTTCGAATTCGATTGATGGAAAAATAGAACTTTTTTCCAGTTTTCACTTTGTGTTCTTGGAAAATGAAAGTAGGGTACGTTTGTATTTTTTTTTTTACCTCTGAAATTTTTTTAACACCGACTCTTCCATAAAGTTCTGTATCACGTCAGCATCATAACACGGTAGAGTAACTTATTGCAGCAATATTTTCATTCCGTAAATTGCAGTATATTGCAACGGAATTTTCATACGGATTATCAATGGTTTTTCTCCTGATAATTCTGTCCTCAGGAACAGTAATTTTCATGGGTCTTCCGGACCTCTGAAAGTCCTGAAAGCCATGGCCATCTTTATGTAATTTTTAAATATCGTTTACAGTAGCTTTTACCGATCGATATCTTAGCCGCAATATCTCGAGAAGACTGGCCTTTTAACGAAAAACTAATCGCTCATTTATGAATAATAATTGTTGAACTTTTCAAATTTGACTTAAAACTATGCTATACACGTTGATTCATTTATAAACACAACCAACACTTTACGGTTAGTAAAAATCTAAAGAATGATAAGTGGCCGGAAACTTTTCACAACATGCGTTTTCTTTTATGCTTAATTTTGCCAATTAAATTTATTGATATTTACACGTTCTTCTATAAGTAATTTCCTAACTAATATGTCAATAAAATATATAATTATCGCTTTGAGATTCCTCTTCATATGGGTATATTTACAAATTAACTGAAAAATTTTTGCTGGCCGAAAACATATGACCGCCATTGTATGTTGTGGTAAACTTCTTTCTTAAATGGTATTTGGTTTTATAAATGTGATGTAATTATACATAAATTTATAAGATTTAAGTTTATTTTTATTTATATATACAGATATATATAAATAAATATAGCGCAAAAATTTGCAATATATTCACCGTAAATCATGAAAGGTAAGAATTTTCAATTTCACATAAATTTTAGTTTTGAAAATTGTTATTTTATAGAATAGTTAATAATAAAAAAAAATTCTTTGGTAATTGTTCTTTTGTATTTTAATATTTTTAATTTTTTCCGAATTCAATCTGAAATTCGAATGAGATGTTATGTTATAAAAATTCGGAAAGTGTGGATAAAATGTTCACAAGTATATCGATAACTAGCTAGCCGATTGACGCTGTCGAATAGGCAAAATTTATGTTTTTTATTATATGATATATTTACTCCTTGAAATAAGCAATTTTTAAAACTTATATGTTTCTTTTATCAGAAAACTATATTTCGAGCGTCCAAAAAAATTGTTCTGGATAATCGAGGTTACTGATATTCAATAGGATTCTTTCCATTATTGCACACTGATTACACTCCATGTTTCAAGTCTCTTTCTTATTTTGTTGAAGAGATAAAGCACATACAGACGAGCAGTTATATATATATATATATATATATATATATATATATATATATATATATATACTGGGTGTCCCAAAAATGACTGATGGATTTCAAAATTCAATAACTTGCAAACGGTGACAGCTATTTAAAAAAATTTTGCAGGAGGGTTACGTATAATGTCAGGAGTTTTTTTACCGTAATTTTTTATTTTAGTTTGAATTTCAAACAATAGGTGGCGCTGACGGCGATTGAAGGCCAGGTGATCAGTGCTGAGTGAAGCGTCGACCTGTCCTTCAATCGCCATCAGCGTCACCTATTGTTTGAAATTCGAACTAAAATAAAAAATTACGGTAAAAAAACATTATACGTAACCCTCCTGCAAAAAAAAAAAAAAATAATAATAATAATAGCTGTCACCGTTTGCAAGTTATTGAATTTTAAAATCCATCAGTCATTTTTGGGACACCCGGTATATATATATATATATATAAACTGTTTTTTGGAATCTCCAGTGTCTGAAACGTGTGAAACCGGTAATTTGTTTTTCGATTTAAAATGATTACAACATTTACCCTTTAATAAGCATGATGCTTAACTCATTCTTTGTTATTTATTTATTTATTTAGAATATCAAAATCATACAGTTTTTTTATTATGTTTTTTTTTTTCGAAGTAAATTATATTTAGTTATAAAATAAATGAGGATTTTTTTTTAATTAAAGGAGTTATTTTATGTAGTGCAATGATACTTTTAAATAAAGATTTAAGTTTTTTTTCCAGAATATTTATATTCAAATCAAATGCCAAAAAAGCATAATATAAAACAAGAAAACAAATAAAAATTCAAGATTTAAAAAAAAAAAACACGACATAAAGATTTCTTTAAAATTATATTTTTAATCTTTATTTTGTGCATTCTTTAACATTTTTCAGGATGTCTGAAAATTAAATATGCATTAAATATTATTCACTTTTAATTTTTATTCTAGTTAAAACCTAGCTTTTAAAACTTTTACGTTTTCTAGAGAAGATTTTATGTAGTTAATAATTAGAAAAACAAATTATTAAGAAATGTAAAATTTTTTGTGCGGAAACATCTTAGCCTTTATTTCAAATTTGAATTATATATATAAAAAGGGAAATAGGTTATCAATTTTCATTTTTGATGTTAAATTATTTTACATTACATTTAAGTACAGCTAGTAATTTTAACTTTTACAATTTTTATTATTGTTCAATGTTCATGTTTTTTTTTTAAACTAAAATTTTCTTTCTGTTATTAATTAGTTTTTCTTATTTATTATTCCTTATCTTAATATTTTTGGGTTCAGCTATTACGAATTTTTAATACTGAAAAAATAGTACAAAAGCCATTTGCTTCCCAAACATTTATTGAGTCCTCTTTAATTTTTCAGTGAATTGAATATATTAATATATAAAATATATGACAGAGTTGCTTTTTGTTCTCGGTTGTATAAAAAAAATGTAGTTTATTTACCTGTGATACAACTTTTAACACAGAGAATGTTACCATAAAAGAACTCCTCTTTTAACTGATGTGCATATTAAATTTTAAAGGTAAGTGGTATAAATATAAACCCTATTTTTTTACCTTAGATAGTTATCAAAAGTGATCAAAGGCTAAATCATACCATATAACAATAAGTAAATAAATAAAAGTATGGTAAAATTAAACACAAAATAAAGATTTCTTTTAAAATATACTTTAAGATTTCTTCTTGTACATTCTTTTGGAAAAAAAAAATCATTTTACTGTATTTTTCCCAGTACATATCTACAAATAATTACGTAATTTATATTTATTTAATAGATAAAAATCCACTTTTTTAAGATCTGAAGCTATGATAAAGATAATTTAACTATTTATAACCCTTGCTATTAATAAAAAAGAAAGCTGTTTTCTAATGAAATAAAACACAAAGAAATACTTCCCCTTTCATAAAGCTACTTCAATTTGTTTGGTACTGTTTATGTCTATACACGTTAATTTTTTTATTGAATTTTTTATGCATTATGTTTAAATTTTCTATTCTACGTAAAACAACATAAAAGTAATCTACATGCAAATATTCAGGTTTATATAAATTAACTAACTGTGGCTGATGAAATTTAACATTTTTCAGAATGTCTACAAATTAAATATGCATTAAATAATATACATTTTTATTTTTTATTCTAGTTAAAACCTAGCTTTTAAGAGTTTTATGTTTTCTAGAGAAGATTTTATGTAATTAATAATCAGAAAAACGAGTAATCTAAGAATATAAAATTTTTAGTGCGGAAGCATTTTAGCCATTAATTCAAAGTTGAATTACATATAAAAAAAGAGGGAAAGAGGTTATCGTTTTTCATTTTTCATGTTAATTATTTTACATTACATTTTAACACTGCTAGTAATTTTAACTTTTATTTATTTTTTTTAGTGTTCAAAATGTATTTTCTTTCAATTTGGAAATTAAATTTTTCTCTCTGTTATTTATTAGTTTTTCGTGTTTGTTATTCTTTATCATAATAATTTTATGTTTCAGGTATTACAAGCTTTTATTATTAGAAAATAAATAATTCCATTTGCTATAAAATATTTATTTTGTTTTCTCTATTTTTCAGTGCATTAAAGAAACTAATGCGTAAAACATACGACTGAGTTGTTTTTTACTCCAAATTGTATTTTAAAAATTGTTTATTTACGTGTGAAGCAACTTTTATCACAGAGAAACGTACGGTTTTAAGATAATTTGTTTTGTATCTGAAATACATATTAGATTTAAAATTTGTCTGGTATAAATATAGATGCTCTTTTTTCATTAGATCGTGAAATGTTAATTACAATATTGTAATAGTATTTTAAATGAAACAATGTTTGCTTAATAAAAGTACTTAACAATATCGACACACAAAAGCCGATCAAGATCAACGAATTTAACGTCTTTTTTTCTATTTTAGAGAAACTTAAAATTTAAACAACTTATCAAAACAAATACGGAACACTTAAAAGGCCTCAATGGATTTTTATAAACAGACTATGGTCCATTACAATTTATAAACAGACTTATGGACCATATTGAATAATTTCTGGGCCCAAGTGCCCCGCAAGTGCCAAACTTATATTTTCTTAGAAAATCTGTTTTATATAGTGCAATAATAATTTTAAAAACTGATATAATGTTTTTACAGAATCTTTTTTTAAATCAAAGCCCAAATCGTATCATATAAAAAAGTAAATAAATAAAAAAAATCTAATAAAATAAAACGCGAAATAAGTATTTCTTTAAAAATATACTTTTAATTTTATTTTATAACAAATATATATAAATATATATATTATTTTATTGTATTTTCCCAATACACATGTAAAAGTAATCAGGTAATTTCCCTTTATTTTATAGAAAAAAAATTGACTTTTTAAGAGTTAAAACTAGTAAAAGATAATTTAACTATTTATAATCATTACTGAAAAAAAAAAAAACGAAAGCTGTTTTTTAATAAAATAAATACTAATAATAAAAAATGCTTCATCTTTCATAGAGCTGCTTAAATTTGAAAGATATTTTGTATATACACGTTAATTTTTTTCTTATATTTTTTATGTAGTTCATTAACATTTTCCATTCTACGTAAATCAACAGAAAACTTATTTACATGCAAATGTTCATATTTATATAACTCATCGCGGATAATAAAATTTAACATTTTTCAGAACGTCTAAAAATGAAATGTGCATTAAATAATACACATTTTTAATTTTTATTCTAGTTAAAATCTAGCTTTTAAAAGTTACGTTTTCCTGAGACGATTTTACGTAGTTAATAGTCAGAAAAACGATTAGTCTAAAAATTTAAAATTTTTAGTGCAGAAATATTTTAACCATTAATTTAAAGTTTAATTATACATAAAAAATAGGAAAAGAGGTTATAGTTTTTCACTTTTAACGTTTAATTATTTTACATTAAATTTAAATTCTGCTAGTTATTTTAAATTGCATAGTTTTTTTTATTATTAAATTCTCAAGTTTTTCCAATTTTGAAACTAAAATTTTATTTTTGTTTTAATCAGTTTTTCTTTCTTAATTATTATTCCTTATCTTAGTATTTTTAGAACTCGGTTATTAGAAACTTTTATTATTTGAAAATTGGTATAAATTCCATTTGCTTTCCAAATAATTATTGAATGCTGTTTAATTTTTCAGTACATTGAAGGTATTAATGTATAAAATATATGACAGAGTTGTTTTTTGCTCTCATTTGTATAAAAAGTATAGTTTATTTATTTGTGAAACAACTCTTATCACAGAGAAAGCTACCCTGCAATAATTTATATGTTATCTGAAGTAGGGTAACATCCCCAGTATTTGGCAGGCACCAGTGATTGACACATCCTACAAAAATAAGATTTATACCCAGTCTTTTAAAAATGCAAGACCATATACCAGTTATATGCTCATTTACTTTACAGATTATAACTTTGATTTATGGTACTAGATGACAATAGTGCCTAGAAAAGAGATACAATTATGGCTTGTATCAAATTAGCCATTTTTGTTACAAATACTTCTTTTCTGGCTTAAAAAAGGCATGCATTTTAATTTATTATTATCTGATTTAAAGTATATATTAAATTTTAATTGACAACAGTTTTGTTTAGTTGAAAAGGGTTACTTTAATTGTGTAAAAGTCTAAGTGCAAATTACTGGTGATTACAGCAACTTTTTATAAATACATTTTTATAAAAATACTTTTTCAAATATTTTTTCTTTTAGTGGGCAAAATAGGTGCACAGATATGCACTCTTTGATTTAAAAATATTTGCAAGTAAATATTTTATTTCTTGGTAATGAAAATAGAAGTGAGTTTAAAGACAAATCCTTAATGTGCCAATTACTGGGGATATTACCCTACATATTTGATTTAAAATTTGACTGGTATAAATGTAGATGATAATTTTCAATTAGATCGTGAATTGTAAATTTCAATATTGCTTTTTTTTAATGATTGCTTTATAAAAGTACTTGCAGTATTTTAATAAAAATCAATGAGATTCTACTAGACTAACGTTGTTTTAAAGAAAATAAACCGAAAATTTATATAACCAATCACAGATAAGACAGAGTTATGATTAATTTGACACACGTTGTTTTAAAAAGTAGAGATTAGAGGGCATTGTTCAAAAAGCCAAAACTTAAAGGGTATCAGTGGATTTTTGTAAACAAACTATTGTCATTTAGCCTTGTAGGCCCTGTTGCAACAGCTAATCTTATATTTAGTTACAAAGTAAATATGGATTTTTTAATTAAAAAATCTTTTTTTATGTAGTGCAATAATAATTTTAAATACTGATATAATGTTTTTCAGAATATTTATTTTGAAATCAAAGGCCAAATCGTATTATATAAAAAAATAAATAAATAAAATGTATAGTAAAATAATACCCAAAATAATGATTTCTTTAAAATGATACTTTTAAATTTTATTTTGAGCATTTATTTAGAAAATTTAGTAAATATATATATATATATATATATATATATATATATATATATATATATATATATATATATATATATATATATATATATATATATATACTGTATATTTTTTAGTACATAAATAAAAGTAAATACGTAATTTATATTTATTTAATAGAAAAAAATGATCACTTTAACAGCTAAAGCTAACATAAAGATAATTTAACTATTTATAATCATTGCTAACAGTAAAAAAGTTGTTTTCTTCTGAAATAAAACACAAAAAATACTTCCTCCTTCATAAAACTGCTTAAAGTTGCACGGTGTTTTTTATGGATATAAACGTTAATTTTTTTCTTATTAATTTTTTTATGTAGTGCATTTAAATTTTCAATTCATCGTAGAACAACAGAAAACTAATTTACATGCAAATGCTGGTATTCATATAAATTAACTCACTGCGGCTAATAAAATTTAACATTTTTCAGAATGTCTACAAATTAGACATGCTTTAAATAATATACATTTTTATTCTAGCTAAATTCTAGCTTTTAAGAGTTTTATATTTTCTGGAGAATATTTTACGTAATTAATAAACTGAAAAAACAGGTCATCTCAGAATGTAAAATTTTTAGTGCAGAAATATTTTAGCCGTTAATTTAAAGTTAAATTATGCATAAAAAAGAGGAAAAGAGGTTATCATTTTTCGTTTTTAATGTTTAATTATTTTACATTGCATTTAAACACTGCTAGTGATTTTAAATTTTATAATTCTTTTTTATTGTTCAAAATTCATTTTTTTTCTTAATTTTGAAACTAAAATTTTCTTTATTATTATTTAGTTTTCTTATTTATTATTCCTTATCATAATATTTTTAGGGTTCAGCTATTACAAGCTTTTATTATTGGAAAATCAATGGTACAAATTCCATTTCCTCCCCAAATATTTCTTTAATTCTAATTTATTTGTTAATGCATTTAAGAAATTAATGCATCAAATATATGACAGAGTTGCTTTTTGTTGTCAATTTTATGTAAAAAAGTAGTTTATTTACCCATGAAAGTTCCCGTTTTAAGATGATTTCTCTTGTATGTGAAATACATATTGAAATTAAAATTTGACTGGCTTAAATGTGGAACCTCTTTTACATTGGATCGATTAAATATGTGAACTTTTAATTAAGTTTATAGATTTCAAAGCAACTAATAAACAAATGTGATATTCAGATTATCAATAATATAGTTAGATATCAATAATATATTAAGAGTAATATTATCAATAATATAATCGGATTATCAACAATATCAATATTTTTTATACCTATATTCAAGTCAATTAGATGAAGAGAACACGATAATCTCAATGAGTATATAGATGAAGATAGGTTTATTTTTATTTTTCGAAATGTTTAGAGTTAACGAAAGACATGTTTTATAATTGCAGTTTTAAAGAATCCCTAACATTAATGATTTAATAAAAGAAATCTGCTTATTAGTTGCTGTAGATTTTATAAGAGCGCGTCATACTTTACAATCTGATGAAACACGAAAGATTTACACTTATACAGGGTGAGCAAAAAGTCCGTAAAAACTTTAAAAATTCATAAAAACCGAAAAAATAACCGAAATGAAAAACGGTTTGCAGGGTTAGCATCCATAGGTCACGGGGATTTTTTTAAAGACAGAAATAAAAAATAATTCAAAAAACAGCCGACAGATGGCGCTGGTATTTGCGATTTCCGCCGAAATATGCAAATGAACCGGTTATAAGAGCTTGCGCTCCTAATCCACAGCTAGTTCACCGTTGTGAGCCGTGAACTTGATCAAGGATGCTCACTGCGAAGGACAAAGCTTTGTTGGTGAAGTTATTTTACATGAACAAGGAATCAGCGACTATTGCTTTGCGTAAATTCCGATTTCAAAAGGATTTGAGGACGGGAAAGGAGCCTTTAACAGCGGCAGGCCTCATAAAGCTTGTTCGGCGGTTTTGAGGAAACATTCTGTTCTTTAATTGGGTATCTTTTCTTTGATTTGGGTACGTCAGCGCCACCTATTGGCTCTTTTTTGAATTATTTTTTTTCATGTCTTAAAAAATCCCCGTGACCTATAGATACTAACCCTGCAAACCGTTTTTCATTTCGGTTATTTTTTCGGTTTTTATGAATTTTTAAAATTTTTACGGACTTTTTGCTCACCCTGTATATTTGTAATCTAAACGCTCAAAAGCGATAATATAAAAATAATAAAATGTATATGTACATATTTTATCCATATGCCTGATGATATCTGGAAAAGAAAAGTTTTAATTATGATGCGTTAGTTAGTGTCTATTACTCACGATCTGATGAATAGAAATGCTTATATTAGTTCTTGTTGAAATTATACGAGTGTGTTACACTTTGCGTGGAAAATGTGACCTAATGAAAATGGAAAATCTACGTCTATATATCAGAGCAATCCAGGAAGTAAATTTCGTTAAGCAATTAAATTAACGAAAAGGATTATTAGAAACAAAATCACACAATAATGCTCATTGCTTAGATCATTTTTTAACACAGTTGGTACAACTGCTGAAGCATTTATCACTGTGGTAGACAAGCGTTTCCTTAGTTGTAGAGAGATGCTGCCAACAATTCAGTTTTTTGACTAAGGAGAACAGGAAATCTAATGACACTACATTGATAGTATTATAATGGTGAATTGGTTCTCCGTAAAGTTATTTTCAACTTTTGACAGGAAATCATCATTAATCACAGGCGGTCTCTCAGTTCGTTTTTCATCGTGAAAGTTTTACGTCCCTCATTGAAACATCGTACCCGCTATTTCAACATTGAATCACTCATCACGTTTTATCCGTAAAAGTCACAAATTTGTCAATCAATTTCATATACTTTAATGTTTCTAGAACTCAGAAAATGTGTGACAGGTCGTATCACGCAATTTTTAAAATAATTTAAACGCTTAAAATTCAGCCGAAGCAATACTCATCGATATGCAAATTTCTTTGTTTGCCAATGGAAATGGACGCTCGAAAAGGTACGCTTGTGCAAGAAAGTAAGAACGTGGTGCTTCCCTCTCAAAAACTAAAATCAGATCTTTTTATATTATTATATAAATATTATACATATCTTGTAATAATTGTAATACATATCTTACTACTATACTATATCTATGGCTTCCGTTAATAACCAGGTATGGCACATTTTTGAAAAAAATTGAGATAATTTGGGAAAATGTAGCTTTAAAAGAGTGCTTTCATTTGCCATAGTACTGAAAAAAATCGAATTACTTCCCGTCATAGGGCGACTATAAATTTTCATTTAAAAATTGAAAAAACAGTAATAATCGTTCTCAATTAATAAAAACAATTTTTATATAACTATTTTGGCAAAAAAAGAGTTTCTTATATCCTAATTGAATGTAATGAAAATTATTAAGTTCTAATCTATTTTATAAAAGTAATGATAAAAAGACATTTGAAAACTTTAAATGTTAATTGCTCAAAATATTAAAAATGTGCTTTACCTGGTTATTACCGGAAGCCATATATATATATATACTATACATATACTACATATATCTTGTAATAGTATAGATACCTTTTAATAATAAAATTCTAATAAAGTATCATTTATTATAGACTTTTTGACTAATACATGCGGGCTTTTACCACTGTACAACTTTTCAAAACATGTTAGAATTTTTTTTAATTATTAAAAATTGTGACATATTTTAGCAGTAAATTCAATATATTACTTCATATTTTTTTAATGAAAAAACGTCCTTTTAAATTGTTTTGTAAGACTTAATTAAATAATTAGATAATTTTAAGTTCCTAATTTTTTTTCTTATAACCAAGTGTACACAATAGTTACACGGAAAATTAGTTTCTTTAGCTGGAAATGTATAGTAAAGAACCTTTATGCTCAAATGGGTACAACATATTTACAGATGTTTTCCACATCCATGCACATATGAACAACATTTATAAACAACTCCAAGTCATTCTTAAAACATTATAATTTATAAAAAATGCATTTTTTTAATTCACTCAAAAATTTGTATTATTCACATACTTTGACGTGAAGTCGTTAGAAAAATGTTTATGTCATCTATGTTGGAAATGTTACATTTTCAAAGTCACATGGTTCCTCCTTCTTTAAACAGGTAACATATATTGGTAATATAGAATACTGTGATGTATCTGAATAGTGCCAACAGAAATCTATGCATTGATAAAAAATTTTTGGCTGTAAATTTGGCTTTTGTTTTAATGTACCCAAATGGGTACTCCAGGACTGAAGAGGTTAAAAGCAGATATTGTATGCAAGACAAAGTGAAAAAAAAATAGCATTTCCATTTCTAATTAAGATAGAAACATGATTTAAACGTCATTTTAAGCATATGAAAAAAACAAACAAAATGCATTTTTTGTTTAGATAGTTGATTTAGATTAGTTGAATATTTTTGTATTTTGTACCCCTTTAAAAGGCAGAAAAGGATTTATCCCTGCACTATACTAATGCATGGATAATGGGCAATATATTTACAGATTTGTATAAGGATAGCATGTATATTCATTGAACAATTTTATCAAAAAGTTTAAGAAATTCTTGAGTGTTTTTTCGCTTATATCATGCAGGTTTTTGAACGAAACTTAAAGTCTTGTAAAAAAATGTATTGAATTACTATATAAGGATATTACATAGTGTATGAAAAATGAGCAGATATGTAATATAAGTTTTGTCAGCACATGCGCGAATAATAACAAAGATTTTTTACATAATTTAACAGTCAAATCTAGGAAGTAACTTTTAAAAAAATCCTGTGAAATATTGTAAAAAATTAAAAAGTAAAGTGATTATTTATTTACTTTATTTTAATTATTAATACTTCTATTGAATAACATTGATACACATTTTTTTTTTAGCATAAACTGACTTTATAAATTTTCCTTTAACAGATAGTCTTAATTATCAATAAACTTTTTGTATAGTTAAAATGATGTTATTTTGCATTTATAATCTGTTAACAGCTCTAGAAAATTGAATTTATATTTTATCCAGTGATAACATTCTTTGAACAACATGCTAAACTTCAAGAGTTTTCAGTTTTCAAAATCTCATTGAATCAGAACTTTTGATCTGAGACTTCCAAAAATATTCTGTCGATATTTCTCATATTTTGTGACTGAAAGGAAAGAGGTATTTGAATTCATGCATGTATTATTTCCCATTTGAACCATCGTTGCATAAAAATAGTTGCACAAAAGCTGTCGTATCGAAGTCATAACGAAGGAATGTTTAGGAATTTATCTTAAGTCATGTCCTAAAAACTAATTTGGTGAGGTAACTAAAAGACAAACAATGTTTAATCGATACCTTTTTACAATTTTTCTTTATGTATTTGCTATTGCAGACCTTCAGTCATTCAGGCATAATGATACAAATGTATTTGCTTTAGAGATATTGTTTATTATTATTTTTTTTAGATTTCATGCACATCTTACAACAGGTTTTTAAAACTGTAAAAAACTAAAAACGTCTTTAGTAAAGTATTTTATTAATTTTTACATATGTTTACGTTTTTAATCCATTAATAGTCTATGTATTTTTTTTGTTTGTTATTATAAAAAGTTCTATGATAATTCTTTCAATAAAATTCGAATGAGTAATAGCATTCAATTCTGAGAATTATTTCAATGTTTAAACTTTTGATTTAAAAATTCTGGAAATGTGCTTTGCATCTCTCTATTTTTTTGCGATTAACAACTATTAGTGTCCCAATTGATGAAACTGATTCTTTCAGCTTAAGCGGAGAGATAGGATTGAGCAGTCGGAAAATGACAATAATTTGACCATTACTAAAATCTCTGTAGTTTCAAAACCAATTAATGGAATATAGCAATTTTTTCTATGTTTTCATAAAATACTAATGTTTTTTTAAAAATATTCAAATATATATATTTATCAATATTAATTAGTTAAATAATAATCACAAAATTTACATTTTAAAAATATGAAATTTCAAATGCGCATTATGCACAAAAGATTTTAAAAATTTAACTGCAGATATATATTTAATATTGGATTTATATTTACTTATACTACTATATTTTACATTAAATGTAAATTTTAAAGTATATTCAAATTCATTTGCATTATTAATAGCTTTAAAAATCATATTTATTAAATTTAGTAAACAAATTATGCCTTTTTATTAAATAAAAACAATTTTCTTTGATAAAACTCAGGCCAAAGTGAGGTTCAGTGTAAAATATAAATTGAACATTAAATATACATATATCTGCTGTAGAATATTTAAAATCTTTAACGCAAAATGCATATTTGAAAATTCATATTTTTAAAACGTCAATTTTGTTATTAAAATTTAACTAATTAGTCACACTAAATAATTATACTTGGATGTATTTTAAAAACTATTAGTATTTTATAAAAGTATAGGAAAAATGTTGCAATTCATTAAGTGATTATGAAACTAAAAAGCTTACAGTAAAGGTCAAGGTATTGTCATTTATCGGCTGCCCAACCTGATCTCCTCCTGACGTAAACGTTGAATGTAATAAAAAAAAAATCAAAACTATTATAGCAATATAATGAAATAAAAAATCATTCAAATCCTATATTTTGAGAAAACGGATTTGGAGAGAAAAACACAAGCAAATGACAATCAGTACTTGTGAAAAGTATTGCTGAATTAGCTAATAAAAGTCTTGTTTGCGTCTAGTTTTCATTGACCATTTTCATAAGACACATAACGCAAAAAAATATACACTTTGCAAATAATTTATTTTCTGCTTTTACTTATTACTTACATTCTTAAAATTGGATAATCTTGTTTTAACTTTCAAGAAATAGAGTAAATATACCTTAAAATATCCCATAATAATAAATGTCTTTGCAAATTGCAGCAATTGACCTGAAAAAGATTGCATAAAGCAATTCCTCCTAGGGAATCTTTGGCATGACTCATAGGTTCGACCCCTTCATAAGTTTTCGATTCCTGTTGGTCGATGGGGCGAATTGGGTGGGATCAGAAATAAGGATCATTCGGTTCCTTAAGCTAGATGCTAAATCCATTAGATTCCAGATCCAGACGTTAAATCTCAATCCGAGTAAGGCTCTGTTCAGATTTCAATACTATTCTCTTCAACTGAATTCTTGGAAAAAGTGGGGAAATATCTTCCCTCACAGCATGCATGGTCACAATGACGTCACTGTGAGTCACTTTGGTCACATAACATCTGTGACCAAAATGTAACCACTCAGTGATATCACATTGTGACTGAGATGTGACTTTATTAAAAATTTTGAGAAAGTAATAAATATTCTTCAAAACATGTTATTTACTTTAAAAAAACATGTTTCTGGCAATTTAAATATCGTTGCTTTTGTCACAGTTTCGTCACAATGTTAATGTCAAATTGGTCACAAATGACACATTTTTCACAAATTTGTCACATTGTAACCACTTTGTGAAACGTCACAAACGAGCTCTAAAAGAGCCATAACGACTTCACATTTTAGTCACTGTGAATTCCCATCGACGTCATGTGACGTCACATCGACAATCGATGGTCACAAAGTTGTAATGTGACTTCACAACGACGTCGCAGTGACGTCACCATGCCTTACGATCTGTATAGGATCCATTTGCGGTTTCTTCATAATAGAAACGAGGGGAATTAACAAAACGGTCGAGAGATAAGCAATTCAACTTATTTGACGAAAAGGTTTTTTTTTTTTTTTTTTTTTTTTTTTTTTTTTTTTTTTTTTGCCGGATAACTATCCTTTCCTGAAAAATTCATTAAGTCAAAAACACCGCGTCGCCACAGTAAACGAGCAGGCACTGAACTTGAAGAAGTGGTCAAATGTGTTTGGGTCTTAACGTGCACTGGGCAGTGTTGAGCCTTGCACGATTGCCGGGTTTACGATAGCATCACAGAAAAAAACCTGCCATGCATGAACCGCGTGCATTCTAGGTTCTACACAGCATCATACATCAGATGATGGCTCGGTCCTTCACCTAGAGAACTACTTTTTTTTATTCGCCAAATATTTTACAAAAATCTAAAAGTAAACCGACGCAAAATGCGAAGCAGTCGTAAAAAAGCCAGAAATGAGTGAATGCAAAACTTTTCCTCACAACATGCAAAAAAAAAAAAAAAGGGTTTGCAGAAGGGCTCAAATTATGTTCATGTATTTTAATTTATTAATTTATTTACATTTATCGAATTAATAGTCTTTAAAAATAATGTATTATCCAATACATCTATAGAAAATACGTAACTTTAACATACCATTAGACAAATTTTACTCGTTCGACAATTCAATTAAACAATATCAAAAATGCTCTAATTAAATAAAGCATACTTTATTTTTCTTTATTATAGGAGCCTAAAACAAAATTTTGCAAGCAAAAATGATGTCAAGTCAGAAAAAACTTGAACATTCAAAGAATTTTCAGCTTTCAGTCTTTCAGTATTCCGATGAATAAAAACTTTTGATCTAAGATTTCACAATTTCTTTCTACATTTTTCATATTCGGTGAGGGAACATGTAGAGGTATTTCAATTCATACATACATTATTTGCCATTGGAAACAACCTTGAATTTAAATGCACAAAGCACTTGAAAACTATCGTCTCCCGTGTATCGTGTGAAACAGAAAAAAGCACACTTTTTTACATTCATATCATTACGGAAAACTAAATCAAAGAGAAAACGAGAAGACAACCCGTAAAGCATGGTGACGTCACTGCGACGTCGTTTTGAAGTCACATTGTGACTTTGTGACCATCGATCGTCGATGTGACGTCACGTGACGTCGATGTGAAGTCACAGTGACAAAAATGTGAAGTCGTTATGACCGTTTTAGAGCTCGTTTGTACCACTTCACAAAGTGGTCACAATGTGACAAATTTATGAAAAATGTGTCATTTGTGACTATTTTGACATTAACATTGTGACGAAACTGTGACAAAAGTGACGATATTTAAATTGCCAGAAACATATTTTTTTTTAAGTAAATAACATGTTTTGAAGAATTTTTATAATTTTCTAATGATTTTTTTAAGTCGCATTGCAGTGATTTCACTGAGTGGTGGAATTTTGGTCACAGATGGGATGTGACCAAAGTGACTCACAGGGACGTCATTGTGACGTCACTGTGACTATGCATGCTATGAGGAAAACACTGCTTTAAGTGCGGGAAGAAGAGAGGATTTTATTAAGAAGTTAAATTTTTAAGGCTCTCGTAACTGATTTTGACGTACAACCTTTTAAAAAAAGTTATTTTATATTACACAATATCAAAAATAAAGCTCTAAGGAATAAGGGATATTTTATTTTATTTTATTATTCTTGGCAAAAACAAACCTTGCAAAGAGTAATTATGTCCAGTAAAACTATACGGCAATATCAAAGAATTAAGAGTTTTGGGTTATTTGTATTTTATTTGTATTTTATTTGTATTTTAGATTAAAAACTTTTGATCTAAGATTTTTTTTAATTCTACATGTTTCTACATGTTTCATATATGACGCAACATGTAGAGATATTCCAGTCCATGCATACATTACTTGCCCTTATAAACAACCTTGAATTTAAATGCACAAATGATTCGAAAACAGAACGAAGCAAAGTTTATTATATTAATATCTTCCCGGAAAACTAATTCGAAGAGAAAACGAGTAGAAAAACACTGCTTGGAATGCAAAAGAAGGCTCGGATTTTATAAAGAAACTCAATTTTTACGGCTACCGTAATTGATTTTGACGCACTGTGCGTATTTCTTCCCTTTTTATTTTTGAGCCAGAAACATAGTCTGCAAAGCATGAACAATCCTGGGCGTGTTTAGAAATCCCAATGCATCGTCCACATTCTCAACCCAGCGCTCAATAGCTTACATGTTACAGGGGCTGTATACAAATTGTATTTGGGAGTACGAGAGGTGAATCTAACTTTTTTTACGCAAAAGCATAACAACGGGTTTAAAGAAGTATATTTATGTTGGATACATTAGAGGGTTTTCTTTTTCTGAACATTCGCAATTTTCTAAAGTACATTCCAGAAAACTTTGCATTTAAATCGCTTTTAATAAAAAAAATATTTTACTTTTTATTTTTGCGTTATCCAATTAGATAAAGTAATTATAGAAATAACAGTCTACATATAAATAAAATACTAATATTCGTTAAAAAATATTGAAGCAGTTTGTATTCAGAATATACATAAATAAAAATTTATAAATAAATAAAAATTTCTTTTATATACATATATATATACAAAGTAAAATTGCTTTTAAGGTGAAGTGGTAATCAAGTGAATTCTTTGATGAGATACAGAGTTGAAATATAAGCCGTCTCCCTGTGGATGAGTTATTAATTGTGTATCACATCATTGTACAATAAAGAAATATTAGTCTATCTTAGAACAATGGATATATTATAATGTAATCAAAAAGGGATAAAGAATTATAAATGAAAAAAAGCGTTTTTAAAGAAAAGGTGGTAATAAAATATACAAAAGTGTGATAAGTTCGGATTGCGTAATCCGAGAGAAGAAGACGGAGCATTTGAAGAAATCCCAAAATTACGATTCTAAACCATAATTTATTTTTCGTTATTATCGTTTCCAAAAACAAATTTTGTAAAAAGAATATATCCAGTCAGATTGAACATACAAATGCAAATAGTCAAGGATATTCAGCTTACAATGTTTTATTGAATAAAAACTTTTGATGTTAGATTTCTTAAATTCTTTCTACACTTTTCATATTCTGTGACGGAACAATTTGAGGTATTTCAATTCATCGGTACATTACTTGCTCTTAAATGCACAAAACACTCAAAAACTATCATATCAAAAATAACGAAGAAAAGTTTATTGCATTTATATTTTCCTGGAAAATTAATTTGAAAAAAAAAAAAAAAAAAAAAAAAAAAAAACGTATAGAGAAACACTGTTTAGAATGCCAGAGCAAGCGCGGATTTTATAAAGAAACTCAATTTTTATGACTACTTTATTTGATTTTGATCCACCAAATTTTTTTAAGTTATTTTACATTACGCACTATCAAAAAAGCTCTAATTAAATAAGGCATTTTTTTATATTTCCTTATTATTGTTGGCAAAAACAAATTGTGCAAACAAAGATAATATCTGGTGAAACAGGACATACAAATTCAAAGAGTAAAGGTTTTTCAGGTACATGTATTTCACTGAAAAAAAAATAATCTAAGATTGCACGAATTCCTTCATTTTTTTTTAATTTGGTGACGGAACATGTACAGGTATTTCAATTCATGCATATATTACTTGCCCTTACAAACTACCTTGTATATGGACAAAACCCACAAAAACTATAGTATCAATAGAACGAAGCAAAGTTCATTACATCCATATCTTCCAGGAAAATTAATTCGAAGAGAAAACGAATAGATAGACACTGTTTGGAATGCAACAAGGAGCGCAGATTTTATAAAGAAATTCCATTTTTACGACTACTGTAATTGATTTTGACGCCCCATGCGTATTCCTTGCTTTTTCACTTTTGAGCCAGAAACATACAGTCTGCAGAGTATGGAAGCGCAAACATTCCTGGATGTGTTTAGAAATCCCATTGCGTCGTCTATATTAACAACACGGTGCCCAATAGCTTAAATGTTAAAAGGGGTAGTATACAAATTGTTTTGGATTACGAGAAGTGAATCTTACTTCCTTTACCCAAAAATCATAAGTACGTGATAAAAGAATTATATTGTTTTTCAGACACATTAGAGTTTTATTTTTTATTCGTTTTTTATAAATAAAATATGAGTTGAAAGTTTTCGTTAATGATCTTGATTTTGTTTACGTCATTTTATTTTTTCTTTTTAGTTTGGTAATAGAAAAAAATACTTAATTCATTTCTTTACGAATAAGTGCGTAATGGAATCAATCATTTAAAAAACCACATAAGTCACAGAATAATACTTTTACTAAAAAAAAAAAAAAAAAAACAAAAAAAACATCGGAATTATTCAAAGGTAATTTTGAAACAACTTTGAATTTAAATGCACAAAGCATTTGAAAACTATCATATCAAACAGAACGAAGCAAAATTTAATACATTCATATGTTCCCGGAAAACTAATTCGAAGAAAAAACGAGTTGATAAACATTGCTTGAAATGCCGGTAGAAGCGCGGATTTTATAAAAAAAATATTTTTTTTTTGGGCTACCGTAATTGATTCTGACGCACCGTGCTACAGAATGTCCAAAAATGCTCTAGATAAATATGACATATTTTATTTTTGTTTATTATTGGTAACAAAAATAAATTTTTGAAACAAAGATGATGTCGCGTCAGACAAAACTTGCACAATCAAAAAGTTTTCAGCTTTCAGTATTTTACTGAATAAAAACTTTTCATGTAAGATTTCATAAATTCTTTCTACAATTTTCATATTCCGTGACGGAACATCTAAAGGTATTTCAATTCATACATACACTACTTGCCCTTAGTAACAACCTTGAATTTAAATGCACAAAACACTCGAAAAATATTGTATCAAACAGAACGAAGCAGAGTTTATTGCATTCATATCTTCCCGGAAAACTAATTCGAAGAGAAAATGAGTAGACAAACATTCCTTTGGAATAATAGAGAAGACGTGGATTTTATAAAAAACATTAAATTTTTACTGCTGATGTAAATGATTTTTACTCACTGCTTTTAAAAACGAATTTATTTCTTAATACACAATATCAAAATCGCTCTTATTAAAAAATATATATTTTTTTTCTTTATTATTGATGCCAAAAACAAATTTTGCAAAGAAAATATCCTGTCAGGCTGTACGTATATATTCAAAGGATATTCATTTTTCAGCATTTTACTCAATAAAAAAATTCCTGTAAGCTTTCATAAATTGTTTTTATATTTTTTTTTTATTTCGGTGACGCAGAATGTAGAGGTATTTCAATTCATGCATACATTAGAACCAAACTTCATTTTAAATGCACAAGAACTCGAAAACTATCGTATAAAATAGAACGAAGCAAAGTTTATTACATTAATATCTTCCCGGAAAACTAATTCGAAAAGAAAACGAGTAGACAAACACTGCTTGGAATGCCAGAAGAGGCGCGGATTTTATAAAGAAACTCAATTTTTATGGCTCCCGTAATTGATTTTGACGCACAGTGCGTATTTCTTCCCGTTCTACTTTTGAGCCAGAAACGTAGAGTCTGCAGAGCACGAAAGCGTGAATTATCCTCGACGTGTTTAGAAATCCCAATACGTCGTCCACATTCTCAACATAGCGCTCAATAGCTTATGTGTTAAAAGGGGTCTTATACAAATTGTTTGAGATTACGAGAATTGAATCTACCTTCCTTTACTCAAAAATCATAAATATGTGATTAAAGAATTATATTCATTTTCGGAAACATTAGAATTTTTTTTAGTAGAAATATGAGTGTCACTCTATCGTTGATGATTTAAATATTCATTACAGCATTTTTTTTTTCAGTTTCGTGATAATGTGTATACATAACTTTTTCTTTTCAGAAAAGCATTCAATTTAAGCGGTCTGGTACCATTTAAATTATCTAAAAATCAATTTTTCGATAAAGATCTTATAGCTAAATATGATTCTGCTAAGTAGAAATAAGTGCTGCAATTTTTTCCTCGAATTATGGAAAAGCACTTTATTATTATGCCAAAAATAAATTTTGCAAAAAAAGATAATATCCAGCCATGGTGACGTATATATTCAAAGGAAATTCAGTTTTCAGTATTTCACTGAATAAAAACTTTTTACCTAATATTTCACATTTTTTTTCAACATTTTGTCATAGTCGGCGACGAACATGTAGAGGTATTTTCATTCATGTCTACATTCCTTGCCCTCGGAAACAACCTTGCATTTAAATGCACAAAACGCTCGAAAGCTATCGTATTAAATAAACAAAGTAAAGTTTATTACATTAATATCATACCGGAAAACTAATTCGAATAGAAAACGAGTAGACAAACATTGCTTGGAATGCCAGAAGGGGCGCGGATTTTATAAAGAAACTTAATTTTTATGGCTCCCGTAATTGATTTTGACGCACCGTGCGTGTTTCATCCCTTTCTACTTTTGAGCCAGAAACGTAGAGTCTGCAGAGCACGAAAGCATGAATTATCCTGGACGTGTTTAGAAATCCCAATGCATCGTCCACATTCTCAACTTAGCGCTCAATAGCTTATGTGTTAAAAGGGGTCTTATACAAATTGTTTGAGATTACGAGAATTGAATCTAACTTCCTTTACTCAAAAATCATAAATATGTGATTAAAGAATTATATTCATTTTCGGAAACATTAGAATTTTTTTTAGTAGAAATATGAGTGTCACTCTATCGTTGATGATTTAAATATTCATTACAGCATTTTTTTTTTCAGTTTCGTGATAATGTGTATACATAACTTTTTCTTTTCAGAAAAGCATTCAATTTAAGAGGTCTGGTACCATTTAAATTATCTAAAAATCAATTTTTCGATAAAGATCTTATAGCTAAATATGATTCTGCTAAGTAGAAATAAGTGCTGCAATTTTTTCCTCGAATTATGGAAAAGCACTTTATTATTATGCCAAAAATAAATTTTGCAAAAAAAGATAATATCCAGCCATGGTGACGTATATATTCAAAGGAAATTCAGTTTTCAGTATTTCACTGAATAAAAACTTTTTACCTAATATTTCACATTTTTTTTCAACATTTTGTCATAGTCGGCGACGAACATGTAGAGGTATTTTCATTCATGTCTACATTCCTTGCCCTCGGAAACAACCTTGCATTTAAATGCACAAAACGCTCGAAAGCTATCGTATTAAATAAACAAAGTAAAGTTTATTACATTAATAGCATACCGGAAAACTAATTCGAATAGAAAACGAGTAGACAAACATTGCTTGGAATGCCAGAAGGGGCGCGGATTTTATAAAGAAACTTAATTTTTATGGCTCCCGTAATTGATTTTGACGCACCGTGCGTGTTTCATCCCTTTCTACTTTTGAGCCAGAAACGTAGAGTCTGCAGAGCAAGAAAGCATGAATTATCCTGGACGTGTTTAGAAATCCCAATGCATCGTCCACATTCTCAACTTAGCGCTCAATAGCTTATGTGTTAAAAGGGGTCTTATACAAATTGTTTGAGATTACGAGAATTGAATCTAACTTCCTTTACTCAAAAATCATAAATATGTGATTAAAGAATTATATTCATTTTCGGAAACATTAGAATTTTTTTTAGTAGAAATATGATTGTCACTCTATCGTTGATGATTTAAATATTCATTACAGCATTTTTTTTTTCAGTTTCGTGATAATGTGTATACATAACTTTTTCTTTTCAGAAAAGCATTCAATTTAAGCGGTCTGGTACCATTTAAATTATCTAAAAATCAATTTTTCGATAAAGATCTTATAGCTAAATATGATTCTGCTAAGTAGAAATAAGTGCTGCAATTTTTTCCTCGAATTATGGAAAAGCACTTTATTATTATGCCAAAAATAAATTTTGCAAAAAAAGATAATATCCAGCCATGGTGACGTATATATTCAAAGGAAATTCAGTTTTCAGTATTTCACTGAATAAAAACTTTTTACCTAATATTTCACATTTTTTTTCAACATTTTGTCATAGTCGGCGACGAACATGTAGAGGTATTTTCATTCATGTCTACATTCCTTGCCCTCGGAAACAACCTTGCATTTAAATGCACAAAACGCTCGAAAGCTATCGTATTAAATAAACAAAGTAAAGTTTATTACATTAATATCATACCGGAAAACTAATTCGAATAGAAAACGAGTAGACAAACATTGCTTGGAATGCCAGAAGGGGCGCGGATTTTATAAAGAAACTTAATTTTTATGGCTCCCGTAATTGATTTTGACGCACCGTGCGTGTTTCATCCCTTTCTACTTTTGAGCCAGAAACGTAGAGTCTGCAGAGCACGAAAGCATGAATTATCCTGGACGTGTTTAGAAATCCCAATGCATCGTCCACATTCTCAACTTAGCGCTCAATAGCTTATGTGTTAAAAGGGGTCTTATACAAATTGTTTGAGATTACGAGAATTGAATCTAACTTCCTTTACTCAAAAATCATAAATATGTGATTAAAGAATTATATTCATTTTCGGAAACATTAGAATTTTTTTTAGTAGAAATATGAGTGTCACTCTATCGTTGATGATTTAAATATTCATTACAGCATTTTTTTTTTTCAGTTTCGTGATAATGTGTATACATAACTTTTTCTTTTCAGAAAAGCATTCAATTTAAGCGGTCTGGTACCATTTAAATTATCTAAAAATCAATTTTTCGATAAAGATCTTATAGCTAAATATGATTCTGCTAAGTAGAAATAAGTGCTGCAATTTTTTCCTCGAATTATGGAAAAGCACTTTATTATTATGCCAAAAATAAATTTTGCAAAAAAAGATAATATCCAGCCATGGTGACGTATATATTCAAAGGAAATTCAGTTTTCAGTATTTCACTGAATAAAAACTTTTTACCTAATATTTCACATTTTTTTCAACATTTTGTCATAGTCGGCGACGAACATGTAGAGGTATTTTCATTCATGTCTACATTCCTTGCCCTCGGAAACAACCTTGCATTTAAATGCACAAAACGCTCGAAAGCTATCGTATTAAATAAACAAAGTAAAGTTTATTACATTAATATCATACCGGAAAACTAATTCGAATAGAAAACGAGTAGACAAACATTGCTTGGAATGCCAGAAGGGGCGCGGATTTTACAAAGAAACTTAATTTTTATGGCTCCCGTAATTGATTTTGACGCACCGTGCGTGTTTCATCCCTTTCTACTTTTGAGCCAGAAACGTTGAGTCTGCAGAGCACGAAAGCATGAATTATCCTGGACGTGTTTAGAAATCCCAATGCATCGTCCACATTCTCAACTTAGCGCTCAATAGCTTATGTGTTAAAAGGGGTCTTATACAAATTGTTTGAGATTACGAGAATTGAATCTAACTTCCTTTACTCAAAAATCATAAATATGTGATTAAAGAATTATATTCATTTTCGGAAACATTAGAATTTTTTTTAGTAGAAATATGAGTGTCACTCTATCGTTGATGATTTAAATATTCATTACAGCATTTTTTTTTTCAGTTTCGTGATAATCTGTATACATAACTTTTTCTTTTCAGAAAAGCATTCAATTTAAGCGGTCTGGTACCATTTAAATTATCTAAAAATCAATTTTTCGATAAAGATCTTATAGCTAAATATGATTCTGCTAAGTAGAAATAAGTGCTGCAATTTTTTCCTCGAATTATGGAAAAGCACTTTATTATTATGCCAAAAATAAATTTTGCAAAAAAAGATAATATCCAGCCATGGTGACGTATATATTCAAAGGAAATTCAGTTTTCAGTATTTCACTGAATAAAAACTTTTTACCTAATATTTCACATTTTTTTTCAACATTTTGTCATAGTCGGCGACGAACATGTAGAGGTATTTTCATTCATGTCTACATTCCTTGCCCTCGGAAACAACCTTGCATTTAAATGCACAAAACGCTCGAAAGCTATCGTATTAAATAAACAAAGTAAAGTTTATTACATTAATATCATACCGGAAAACTAATTCGAATAGAAAACGAGTAGACAAACATTGCTTGGAATGCCAGAAGGGGCGCGGATTTTATAAAGAAACTTAATTTTTATGGCTCCCGTAATTGATTTTGACGCACCGTGCGTGTTTCATCCCTTTCTACTTTTGAGCCAGAAACGTAGAGTCTGCAGAGCACGAAAGCATGAATTATCCTGGACGTGTTTAGAAATCCCAATGCATCGTCCACATTCTCAACTTAGCGCTCAATAGCTTATGTGTTAAAAGGGGTCTTATACAAATTGTTTGAGATTACGAGAATTGAATCTAACTTCCTTTACTCAAAAATCATAAATATGTGATTAAAGAATTATATTCATTTTCGGAAACATTAGAATTTTTTTTAGTAGAAATATGAGTGTCACTCTATCGTTGATGATTTAAATATTCATTACAGCATTTTTTTTTTCAGTTTCGTGATAATGTGTATACATAACTTTTTCTTTTCAGAAAAGCATTCAATTTAAGCGGTCTGGTACCATTTAAATTATCTAAAAATCAATTTTTCGATAAAGATCTTATAGCTAAATATGATTCTGCTAAGTAGAAATAAGTGCTGCAATTTTTTCCTCGAATTATGGAAAAGCACTTTATTATTATGCCAAAAATAAATTTTGCAAAAAAAGATAATATCCAGCCATGGTGACGTATATATTCAAAGGAAATTCAGTTTTCAGTATTTCACTGAATAAAAACTTTTTACCTAATATTTCACATTTTTTTTCTACATTTTGTCATAGTCGGCGACGAACATGTAGAGGTATTTTCATTCATGTCTACATTCCTTGCCCTCGGAAACAACCTTGCATTTAAATGCACAAAACGCTCGAAAGCTATCGTATTAAATAAACAAAGTAAAGTTTATTACATTAATATCATACCGGAAAACTAATTCGAATAGAAAACGAGTAGACAAACATTGCTTGGAATGCCAGAAGGGGCGCGGATTTTATAAAGAAACTTAATTTTTATGGCTCCCGTAATTGATTTTGACGCACCGTGCGTGTTTCATCCCTTTCTACTTTTGAGCCAGAAACGTAGAGTCTGCAGAGCACGAAAGCATGAATTATCCTGGACGTGTTTAGAAATCCCAATGCATCGTCCACATTCTCAACTTAGCGCTCAATAGCTTATGTGTTAAAAGGGGTCTTATACAAATTGTTTGAGATTACGAGAATTGAATCTAACTTCCTTTACTCAAAAATCATAAATATGTGATTAAAGAATTATATTCATTTTCGGAAACATTAGAATTTTTTTTAGTAGAAATATGAGTGTCACTCTATCGTTGATGATTTAAATATTCATTACAGCATTTTTTTTTTCAGTTTCGTGATAATGTGTATACATAACTTTTTCTTTTCAGAAAAGCATTCAATTTAAGCGGTCTGGTACCATTTAAATTATCTAAAAATCAATTTTTCGATAAAGATCTTATAGCTAAATATGATTCTGCTAAGTAGAAATAAGTGCTGCAATTTTTTCCTCGAATTATGGAAAAGCACTTTATTATTATGCCAAAAATAAATTTTGCAAAAAAAGATAATATCCAGCCATGGTGACGTATATATTCAAAGGAAATTCAGTTTTCAGTATTTCACTGAATAAAAACTTTTTACCTAATATTTCACATTTTTTTTCAACATTTTGTCATAGTCGGCGACGAACATGTAGAGGTATTTTCATTCATGTCTACATTCCTTGCCCTCGGAAACAACCTTGCATTTAAATGCACAAAACGCTCGAAAGCTATCGTATTAAATAAACAAAGCAAAGTTTATTACATTAATATCTTCCCTGAAAACTAATTCGAAGAGAAAACGAGTAGACAAACACTGCTTGGAATGCCAGAAGAGGCGCGGATTTTATAAAGAAACTTAATTTTTATGGCTCCCGTAATTGATTTTGACGCACCGTGCGTGTTTCATCCCTTTCTACTTTTGAGCCAGAAACGTAGAGTCTGCAGAGCACGAAAGCATGAATTATCCTGGACGTGTTTAGAAATCCCAATGCATCGTCCACATTCTCAACTTAGCGCTCAATAGCTTATGTGTTAAAAGGGGTCTTATACAAATTGTTTGAGATTACGAGAATTGAATCTAACTTCCTTTACTCAAAAATCATAAATATGTGATTAAAGAATTATATTCATTTTCGGAAACATTAGAATTTTTTTTAGTAGAAATATGAGTGTCACTCTATCGTTGATGATTTAAATATTCATTACAGCATTTTTTTTTTCAGTTTCGTGATAATGTGTATACATAACTTTTTCTTTTCAGAAAAGCATTCAATTTAAGCGGTCTGGTACCATTTAAATTATCTAAAAATCAATTTTTCGATAAAGATCTTATAGCTAAATATGATTCTGCTAAGTAGAAATAAGTGCTGCAATTTTTTCCTCGAATTATGGAAAAGCACTTTATTATTATGCCAAAAATAAATTTTGCAAAAAAAGATAATATCCAGCCATGGTGACGTATATATTCAAAGGAAATTCAGTTTTCAGTATTTCACTGAATAAAAACTTTTTACCTAATATTTCACATTTTTTTTCAACATTTTGTCATAGTCGGCGACGAACATGTAGAGGTATTTTCATTCATGTCTACATTCCTTGCCCTCGGAAACAACCTTGCATTTAAATGCACAAAACGCTCGAAAGCTATCGTATTAAATAAACAAAGTAAAGTTTATTACATTAATATCATACCGGAAAACTAATTCGAATAGAAAACGAGTAGACAAACATTGCTTGGAATGCCAGAAGGGGCGCGGATTTTATAAAGAAACTTAATTTTTATGGCTCCCGTAATTGATTTTGACGCACCGTGCGTGTTTCATCCCTTTCTACTTTTGAGCCAGAAACGTAGAGTCTGCAGAGCACGAAAGCATGAATTATCCTGGACGTGTTTAGAAATCCCAATGCATCGTCCACATTCTCAACTTAGCGCTCAATAGCTTATGTGTTAAAAGGGGTCTTATACAAATTGTTTGAGATTACGAGAATTGAATCTAACTTCCTTTACTCAAAAATCATAAATATGTGATTAAAGAATTATATTCATTTTCGGAAACATTAGAATTTTTTTTAGTAGAAATATGAGTGTCACTCTATCGTTGATGATTTAAATATTCATTACAGCATTTTTTTTTTTCAGTTTCGTGATAATGTGTATACATAACTTTTTCTTTTCAGAAAAGCATTCAATTTAAGCGGTCTGGTACCATTTAAATTATCTAAAAATCAATTTTTCGATAAAGATCTTATAGCTAAATATGATTCTGCTAAGTAGAAATAAGTGCTGCAATTTTTTCCTCGAATTATGGAAAAGCACTTTATTATTATGCCAAAAATAAATTTTGCAAAAAAAGATAATATCCAGCCATGGTGACGTATATATTCAAAGGAAATTCAGTTTTCAGTATTTCACTGAATAAAAACTTTTTACCTAATATTTCACATTTTTTTTCAACATTTTGTCATAGTCGGCGACGAACATGTAGAGGTATTTTCATTCATGTCTACATTCCTTGCCCTCGGAAACAACCTTGCATTTAAATGCACAAAACGCTCGAAAGCTATCGTATTAAATAAACAAAGTAAAGTTTATTACATTAATATCATACCGGAAAACTAATTCGAATAGAAAACGAGTAGACAAACATTGCTTGGAATGCCAGAAGGGGCGCGGATTTTATAAAGAAACTTAATTTTTATGGCTCCCGTAATTGATTTTGACGCACCGTGCGTGTTTCATCCCTTTCTACTTTTGAGCCAGAAACGTTGAGTCTGCAGAGCACGAAAGCATGAATTATCCTGGACGTGTTTAGAAATCCCAATGCATCGTCCACATTCTCAACTTAGCGCTCAATAGCTTATGTGTTAAAAGGGGTCTTATACAAATTTTTTGAGATTACGAGAATTGAATCTAACTTCCTTTACTCAAAAATCATAAATATGTGATTAAAGAATTATATTCATTTTCGGAAACATTAGAATTTTTTTTAGTAGAAATATGAGTGTCACTCTATCGTTGATGATTTAAATATTCATTACAGCATTTTTTTTTTCAGTTTCGTGATAATGTGTATACATAACTTTTTCTTTTCAGAAAAGCATTCAATTTAAGCGGTCTGGTACCATTTAAATTATCTAAAAATCAATTTTTCGATAAAGATCTTATAGCTAAATATGATTCTGCTAAGTAGAAATAAGTGCTGCAATTTTTTCCTCGAATTATGGAAAAGCACTTTATTATTATGCCAAAAATAAATTTTGCAAAAAAAGATAATATCCAGCCATGGTGACGTATATATTCAAAGGAAATTCAGTTTTCAGTATTTCACTGAATAAAAACTTTTTACCTAATATTTCACATTTTTTTTCAACATTTTGTCATAGTCGGCGACGAACATGTAGAGGTATTTTCATTCATGTCTACATTCCTTGCCCTCGGAAACAACCTTGCATTTAAATGCACAAAACGCTCGAAAGCTATCGTATTAAATAAACAAAGTAAAGTTTATTACATTAATATCATACCGGAAAACTAATTCGAATAGAAAACGAGTAGACAAACATTGCTTGGAATGCCAGAAGGGGCGCGGATTTTATAAAGAAACTTAATTTTTATGGCTCCCGTAATTGATTTTGACGCACCGTGCGTGTTTCATCCCTTTCTACTTTTGAGCCAGAAACGTAGAGTCTGCAGAGCACGAAAGCATGAATTATCCTGGACGTGTTTAGAAATCCCAATGCATCGTCCACATTCTCAACTTAGCGCTCAATAGCTTATGTGTTAAAAGGGGTCTTATACAAATTGTTTGAGATTACGAGAATTGAATCTAACTTCCTTTACTCAAAAATCATAAATATGTGATTAAAGAATTATATTCATTTTCGGAAACATTAGAATTTTTTTTAGTAGAAATATGAGTGTCACTCTATCGTTGATGATTTAAATATTCATTACAGCATTTTTTTTTCAGTTTCGTGATAATGTGTATACATAACTTTTTCTTTTCAGAAAAGCATTCAATTTAAGCGGTCTGGTACCATTTAAATTATCTAAAAATCAATTTTTCGATAAAGATCTTATAGCTAAATATGATTCTGCTAAGTAGAAATAAGTGCTGCAATTTTTTCCTCGAATTATGGAAAAGCACTTTATTATTATGCCAAAAATAAATTTTGCAAAAAAAGATAATATCCAGCCATGGTGACGTATATATTCAAAGGAAATTCAGTTTTCAGTATTTCACTGAATAAAAACTTTTTACCTAATATTTCACATTTTTTTTCAACATTTTGTCATAGTCGGCGACGAACATGTAGAGGTATTTTCATTCATGTCTACATTCCTTGCCCTCGGAAACAACCTTGCATTTAAATGCACAAAACGCTCGAAAGCTATCGTATTAAATAAACAAAGTAAAGTTTATTACATTAATATCATACCGGAAAACTAATTCGAATAGAAAACGAGTAGACAAACATTGCTTGGAATGCCAGAAGGGGCGCGGATTTTATAAAGAAACTTAATTTTTATGGCTCCCGTAATTGATTTTGACGCACCGTGCGTGTTTCATCCCTTTCTACTTTTGAGCCAGAAACGTAGAGTCTGCAGAGCACGAAAGCATGAATTATCCTGGACGTGTTTAGAAATCCCAATGCATCGTCCACATTCTCAACTTAGCGCTCAATAGCTTATGTGTTAAAAGGGGTCTTTTACAAATTGTTTGAGATTACGAGAATTGAATCTAACTTCCTTTACTCAAAAATCATAAATATGTGATTAAAGAATTATATTCATTTTCGGAAACATTAGAATTTTTTTTAGTAGAAATATGAGTGTCACTCTATCGTTGATGATTTAAATATTCATTACAGCATTTTTTTTTTCAGTTTCGTGATAATGTGTATACATAACTTTTTCTTTTCAGAAAAGCATTCAATTTAAGCGGTCTGGTACCATTTAAATTATCTAAAAATCAATTTTTCGATAAAGATCTTATAGCTAAATATGATTCTGCTAAGTAGAAATAAGTGCTGCAATTTTTTCCTCGAATTATGGAAAAGCACTTTATTATTATGCCAAAAATAAATTTTGCAAAAAAAGATAATATCCAGCCATGGTGACGTATATATTCAAAGGAAATTCAGTTTTCAGTATTTCACTGAATAAAAACTTTTTACCTAATATTTCACATTTTTTTTCAACATTTTGTCATAGTCGGCGACGAACATGTAGAGGTATTTTCATTCATGTCTACATTCCTTGCCCTCGGAAACAACCTTGCATTTAAATGCACAAAACGCTCGAAAGCTATCGTATTAAATAAACAAAGTAAAGTTTATTACATTAATATCATACCGGAAAACTAATTCGAATAGAAAACGAGTAGACAAACATTGCTTGGAATGCCAGAAGGGGCGCGGATTTTATAAAGAAACTTAATTTTTATGGCTCCCGTAATTGATTTTGACGCACCGTGCGTGTTTCATCCCTTTCTACTTTTGAGCCAGAAACGTAGAGTCTGCAGAGCACGAAAGCATGAATTATCCTGGACGTGTTTAGAAATCCCAATGCATCGTCCACATTCTCAACTTAGCGCTCAATAGCTTATGTGTTAAAAGGGGTCTTTTACAAATTGTTTGAGATTACGAGAATTGAATCTAACTTCCTTTACTCAAAAATCATAAATATGTGATTAAAGAATTATATTCATTTTCGGAAACATTAGAATTTTTTTTAGTAGAAATATGAGTGTCACTCTATCGTTGATGATTTAAATATTCATTACAGCATTTTTTTTTCAGTTTCGTGATAATGTGTATACATAACTTTTTCTTTTCAGAAAAGCATTCAATTTAAGCGGTCTGGTACCATTTAAATTATCTAAAAATCAATTTTTCGATAAAGATCTTATAGCTAAATATGATTCTGCTAAGTAGAAATAAGTGCTGCAATTTTTTCCTCGAATTATGGAAAAGCACTTTATTATTATGCCAAAAATAAATTTTGCAAAAAAAGATAATATCCAGCCATGGTGACGTATATATTCAAAGGAAATTCAGTTTTCAGTATTTCACTGAATAAAAACTTTTTACCTAATATTTCACATTTTTTTTCAACATTTTGTCATAGTCGGCGACGAACATGTAGAGGTATTTTCATTCATGTCTACATTCCTTGCCCTCGGAAACAACCTTGCATTTAAATGCACAAAACGCTCGAAAGCTATCGTATTAAATAAACAAAGTAAAGTTTATTACATTAATATCATACCGGAAAACTAATTCGAATAGAAAACGAGTAGACAAACATTGCTTGGAATGCCAGAAGGGGCGCGGATTTTATAAAGAAACTTAATTTTTATGGCTCCCGTAATTGATTTTGACGCACCGTGCGTGTTTCATCCCTTTCTACTTTTGAGCCAGAAACGTAGAGTCTGCAGAGCACGAAAGCATGAATTATCCTGGACGTGTTTAGAAATCCCAATGCATCGTCCACATTCTCAACTTAGCGCTCAATAGCTTATGTGTTAAAAGGGGTCTTATACAAATTGTTTGAGATTACGAGAATTGAATCTAACTTCCTTTACTCAAAAATCATAAATATGTGATTAAAGAATTATATTCATTTTCGGAAACATTAGAATTTTTTTTAGTAGAAATATGAGTGTCACTCTATCGTTGATGATTTAAATATTCATTACAGCATTTTTTTTTCAGTTTCGTGATAATGTGTATACATAACTTTTTCTTTTCAGAAAAGCATTCAATTTAAGCGGTCTGGTACCATTTAAATTATCTAAAAATCAATTTTTCGATAAAGATCTTATAGCTAAATATGATTCTGCTAAGTAGAAATAAGTGCTGCAATTTTTTCCTCGAATTATGGAAAAGCACTTTATTATTATGCCAAAAATAAATTTTGCAAAAAAAGATAATATCCAGCCATGGTGACGTATATATTCAAAGGAAATTCAGTTTTCAGTATTTCACTGAATAAAAACTTTTTACCTAATATTTCACATTTTTTTTCAACATTTTGTCATAGTCGGCGACGAACATGTAGAGGTATTTTCATTCATGTCTACATTCCTTGCCCTCGGAAACAACCTTGCATTTAAATGCACAAAACGCTCGAAAGCTATCGTATTAAATAAACAAAGTAAAGTTTATTACATTAATATCATACCGGAAAACTAATTCGAATAGAAAACGAGTAGACAAACACTGCTTGGACTGTAAGAAGAGGCGTGGATTTTATAAAGAAACTCAATTTTTATGGCTACCGTAATTGATTTTGACGCACCGAGTGTGTTTCATCCCTTTCTACTTTTGAGCCAGAAACGTAGAGTCTGCAGAGCACGAAAGCTTGAATTATCCTGGACGTGTTTAGAAATCCCAATGCATCGTCCACATTCTCAACTTAGCGCTCAATAGCTTACGTGTTAAAAGGGGTCTTATACAAATTGTTTGGGATTACGAGAATTGAATCTAACTTCCCTTAAGCAAAAATTATAAGTACGTGATAAAAGAAGTCAATTCATTTTCAGACACATTAGAGTTTTTATTATTATTATATATATATATATAGTAAAAATATGAGTGTCAGATTTTTCGTAGATTATTTTAAATTTGATTGCATCATTTTTTTCAGTTTTGTGATAATATATATATATATATATATATATATATATATATATATATATGTGTGTGTATATAACTTTTTTATAAGTATTCAATTTAAGGGGTCTGGTACCATTTAAAGCATCTAAAAATATTTTTTTCAAAAAGAACTTATAACTAAATATGATTCTACTAAATAGAAATGAGTGGTGCAAATTTTTTCCTCCCATCATGGAAAAACATCTTATTATTTATGCGAAAAAAAAAATTGCTAAGAAAGATAATGTCTCAGATTTCACAAATTATTTCACTTTCCATGTTATTCATATTCGGTAATGGAACATTTAGAGGTATTTCAATTCATTCATACATTACTTGCCCTTAGAAACAACCTTGAAATTGAATGCACAAAACACACTAAAAGTATCGTATGGAAGAGAAAGAAGCAAAGTTTATTACTTTCATATCTTCCCAGAAAACTAATTCGGAGTGAAAATGAGTCGACAAACACTGCTTGGTATGCCAGAAAAATAGCACGGATTTTATAAAGAAACTTGAATTTAAATGCACAAACATTCGAAAACTATCGTATTAAAGAGAACGAAGCACACTTTATTACATTCATATCTTCCCGGAAAACTAATTCGAAGCGAAAACCAGTAGACAACCACTGCTTGGAATGCCAGAAGAGGCCCAGATTTTATAAAGAAACTCAATTTTTACGGCTACCGTAATTGATTTTGACGCACCTTGCGTATTTCTTTCTTTTTTTAATTTAGTGCCAGAAACATAGAGTCTGCTGTGCACGAATCCGTGCCGTGAACAATCCTGGACGTGCTTAGAAATCCCAATGAATCGTCCACATTTTCAACTCAGCGCTCAATAGCTTATATGAAAAGGGCCTGTATACAAAATGCTTCGGATTAAGAGACGTGAATCTATGTAAGCTATGTATCTTTACATTCATGTACAGACACATTATTGTTTTTTAATTTTTTTATAGACGAAATATGAGTGTCAAACCTCTCTTTGATAATATATATATATATATAATTCATTTCTTTATCAATAAGCAATACATTTTATAACTTCTAAAAAATAATCGTTAATTTAAAAGCATAAAGCAATTGAAAACTATCGTATCAAAAAGAACGAAGCTAAATTTATTATATTTATATCTTACCGGTAAACTAATTCTTAGCGAAAAGGCTGCTTTTCATAAATAGATAGATAAACACTGCTTTTAATGCCAGAAGCTGCGCGGATTTTATAATGAAACTTAATTTTTACGGCTACCGTAATTGATTTTGACGCACCTTGCGTATTTCTTTCTTTTTTAATTTAGTGCGAGAAACATAGAGTCTGCCGTGCACGAAAGCGTGAAGAATCCTGGACGTGCTTAGAAATCCCAATGAATTGTCCACATTCTTAACTCAGCGCTCAATAGCTTACTTAAAAAGGGCCTGTATACAAACTGCTTCGGATTAAGAGAAGTGGATCTATGTAAGCTAGGTGTCTGTACATTCATGTACAGACACATTATTGTTTTTTAATATTTTTTATAGACGAAATATGAGTATCAAACCTTTCTTTGATGATTTAATTTTTGTTTACGTCTTTTGAGTTTGGTGATAATATATATATATATATATATATATATATATATATATATAATTCATTTCTTTATCAATAAGCAATAAATTTTATAACTTCAAAAAAATAATCGTTATTTTAAATGCATAAAGCAATTGAAAACTGTCGTATCTACTAAAATCGTATCGTATCAAAAAGAACGAAGCAAAATTTATTACATTTATATTTTCCCGGTAAACTAATTCTTAGCGAAAACGAATAGATAAACACTGCTTTTATAACCAGAAGCGGCGCGGATTTTATAATGAAACTTAATTACCGTAAATGATTTTGACGCACCGTACGTATTTCTTCCCTTTTTACTTTTGAGACAGACACATAGAGTCTGCCGTGCACGAAAGCATGAACAATCCTGGACGTGCTCAGAATTCCCAATGAATCGTCCACATTCTCAACTCAGCGCTCAATAGCTTACATGTTAAAGGGGCTGTATACAAATTGCTTCGGATTAAGAGAAATGAATCTAATTTCTTTATGCAAAACTCATAAGTATGTGATAAAAGAGTTGTACTCATTTTCAAATACATTAATGTTTTTTTTTAGTAAAAAATATGAATGTCAAAGTTTTCATTGATGATTTCGAATTTGTTTACGTCATTTTCTTTTCTCTTCTGTTTCGTGAAAAACATTAATAAATAAATAAACATGTAATTAAATCATTTTTCAATTAGCATTTAATTTAACTGGTCGGTACCCTTTAAAGCATAAAAAAATCACTTTTTTTTTGTTAATGAGCTTATAATTAAGTACGATTCTCTCTAACGTTTAATAACAAACCCTGTTCAAAAATTATCATTAGAAGATAAATTATGACTAAAACATTTTGAGTTTTTTTTTTTTTTTTTAAGATCAATGCATGATTTAATCTTTAAAGTCGATTTTCTCAAAACTGCTATTTTAATAGTTGTGCGCATGTTTCTGTAGAAATGGTTGCCCAGAATTTGATGTTTTTTATACGTTTGTACTAAACATATAAAAGCACAAAATGACTTCTAGAGCAAGAGGCTATAGTTTACCTGCTCAAGACCCTCCATGATTTCATACTTTTAGATGAAGGAAAGCTGAATGCTAAACCTGCGAGACAACTGTTAAAATTGTGTCTTTAGGTGTTTTCTACCAAGAGATGAATTGGTAGTCCGATTGCGTTTTAATAGTCTAGACGAAATTTTACTATTCCTAGATTATCATCAATGAGCTTGATTACGTGACTGTCTGTGTTGCCGCTTCCCACTAATATTATTATGTTTCTCAAATAAGTAGCTTAGGATGCAACACTACTTTTGTATACTTTTATTATTCCGAATTTGAAATAAAAAAAATCTCTGGAAAACGCATTATAGCTCTTTCCATATAAAAGGTCTTTTGTTTTACCCATTGAAATGTGAAAAATCATACACGCAATGTATGCAACAATAATTCCTTCGTAAAAATTTTATTACCTTTAAAATAAGCTTAAGAACATTGAATGTGTGTATATATATTTTAACAACTTGAATTGATAAAATAAATCTTTTTTAATGTTTGTAAAAATCTTTTCAAATTTATATTTAAAAGTCAATGAAATATAAAGTTACTGCAATTCTCAGAGAGATTTTTTTCTACGTATTTTGTTAGTCAAAGGGTATTTGTCCCCTTATATCCCACATGTGCATGTGTGCATGTAATGATACCATTTTATCAAAAATTATCGGTTCATTTAAAAATTTATATAATTTATTTAGTGTTATTTATATTAAATTCATGCTACTTAAACATCACCATGTTTCTGAAAATTTGCAATTTTCCCAACTGCATTACAGACACTCTTCATTTATATTGCTTGACATAAAATAAATCGGTTCCTAAAAATATATTCTATGTTTCTATCATAAAGAATAATAATGCGAATATAAAATATTTATATTAAAAAACAATAAAGAAAAAAATCATGCGTCAAGCATAGATTTTGAAGCATTTTCCAACACATTCAGAATAATGTAACAAAACTGCACCGTTTAAAAAATTAAAATATTACGTCTCATTACATCATATGCACTGTAAAAAAAAGGGTCGATGTACTAAAACATTTTTAGTGATCCTTGTAATTGCTAAAAAATCTTTTGCAATCTTACTCGGTTACAAGGAATCTGTAAGAATTACTAAAAAAAGCTAGCAACGAATTGAATTAATAGTTTTATATTTTTAATAGCTATTACTAAAACTCACTTGGCGTGGCCCTGATAGCCTGGTGGTCATAGCACCGAACTCCAGGCTGAAAGTACCCGGGTTCGATGCTGGACGCCAGCAAATACGCACCGAATGTATGCAATATGAGTACGCGTTAAATAAAGGGATTATGAAAATCTTGTCGTAGCAGTTACCATGGGTAATGATCTCTGGACTTCCCTTTAGAAACATGTCAAAATGGAGCAGGTAGCAATGTTTGGTGCAGCCATCTATTGCGAGTTTGCCGATAATCTTCCTCTTAAGAAGTCTAAATATAATTTTTAATTAACTCAAAATAATTTTGGAGCTATTACTAAAATTTGCTTGGTGGCTCATACTAAAAAGTTTTAAGTTAGTTATACAAAATATTCTTTTGTTCAGTTTACAAAAGAAATGTTTGTTTCACTTGCAAAAAAAAGCTTATAATGGTTACTAAAAAATCTGTGGAATACAAATTTACTAAAAATTTTTAGTAACCTCTTGAATTTTTTTTTTGCAGTGTGGAAATGTATGATGCATTTCAATTCAAAGTCACATGTTCACAATACTTTTTGAAATATCTCTCACATTTGTCCTGCAAATGAGGTCATCCAACACGCGCTTTATCTTCCACACATTCGAGACCGTCCCGAAAATGGCTATAAAATTCAAAAGTGCGTCAACGGGATAATATTTCTTCTACATACACTTGTTGCAACACATTATAGGACTTTTTTTCCCAATATGAACCAGAATTTAATGTTTATTCTGTACTCTATATCGATTTTGAGCTACAACTATGTTTTGAGAAGAGAATATACAACATGCAACATCTACAACTAAGTTTTAATGTGTATTTCAAAGTTAAACACAATCTTCTGAAATGAGCTGATGTTCTTAGACATGCGTAGATAAGTTATCTTCCAATTATAATCATTATCAAATTCTTACGTTTCCTGGTTCTTGTACGTACAGCTACGTCAGTTCTGGAAATTAATATCCGCATCCTGCAGTTTGTAAATACGAAAGTTATGTCAATGATCTCATTTTTATTGATGATCACATTCCATATTTGATAATTATATGCAGTACTAATTTTCACATTAAACTGCTATTACATAATTAATAAACTTCTATTATTACAGTTTGTATTAACAAAACCCCACAAAGTCTAAACAAAGTCCTGCTCTTAAATAATTTTACTTCTAAATTGTTTGTTTTAAAGAGATTGTAAAAATTCTATTTAAGCGTATATGATGGAAAATTACTTAAATTTACTATTTTATTAAAATAAAATAGAGATTTTGAATATACATTAATTTCTTGTTTATATGTGGGATTAAAAAAATGAAATCATGTGAAAAAGGAAAGTAAAGTCATAATACCAGTGTCTAAAAATGTTTGAATATTGAAAACATTTAAAAAATAATAACTCGGTAAGACATTGTATAAAATGATTGATAATCATAATGAAGAGATGGAAAGGTTCTTTCAACTGAAATGTCATTTGCAAGACTGGAATATCAGTATCTGATATCCGCCAAGTACAGGTGAATAGCTCAAAAATAGAGCATTGTCACATTAAGCTAAGGCATCCTGGTTCGATACCAGGTCTCGATATATTTTATTCCGTTGAAATAAAATTCATTTGTAATAGGAAGAGATAACAACATCTTAATCACACCATAAAATACTTGAATTCGCTTGGGCTTTTGAAAGAACCGAGTCTTTCTTCATCAGACGCAAAGAAGATATACTTTTACTATAAAAGCTGCGAATTCAAGTTTTTTATGTTGTTTTTAAGAAGTCTTATCTCTTCATGTCACAAATGAATTTTATTCCAAAACAGCAAAAAATTTCCAGACTTGGTATCACATTAGTTTCAACATAATTTCTTTAAAATCTGATACCTTAATCTCGAACAGAGTCTTTCTTCATCAGACGCAAAGAAGATATTCTTTTACTATAAAAGCCGCGAATTCAAGTTCTTTTATGTTGTTTTTAAGAAATTCTTATCTCTTCATATCACAAATGAGTTTTATTCCAAAATAGCAAAAAATTTCCAGACTTGGTATCACATTAGTTTCAACTTATTTTCTTTAAAATCTGATACCTTAATCTCGAATATGATTGATATTCATTTTTAAACACATGATCTTGTGTTAATTGAATGGTAATCATTATGTGTTGAAATCGTTTTTAAACTGGATAATCATATTCGAGATTGGAGTAACAGTATCTAATGGCAGCCAGGTATCATCCAAATAGCACAAAGAGAGAGTATTACGAAGTCTACACAAACTAACCAGATTCAAGTCTGGTCTAGGCATTTTTCTCTTTGTTGGTATAAACTTTAATTATGATATTCATGACCTTGTATAAGAATTATATGTTTTTTTAAACTCATGATTTTCTGTTAATGGAATGATATTCATAATGAGAAGATGGATATTATTTTTCAAGTAGGTAATCATATTCAAGCGTAGAACATCAGTATCCAATGAATGTCGGGTACCGCCCGAATAGCTCAAAAAGAGATCATTGGAAGATTAACCCATTAACGCCCGAATTATTTTCTTCGCTAAAATTTAAATTTTGTATTTCCCACCACTTTTAAAAGCAAATTAACTTTTATCTAAATGTATCGCGGATTCTGTCTCGTGAAATAAGGTATATATTTATCATCCTCTTTACTGGTGGGAAAACCGCTTTCTTGCTGTGTTTGTAACCTTCCTCAAAAATGACGCTGGGCTTTAATGGATTAAGCCAAAATATCCCGATTCGAGTCTTAATTTATACATTGTTCGCCCTGTTGAAATAAACCTCAATTGTGATACTCAAAAACTGGATATGATTGATATTCATCAACTTTGACATTTTAAAATATTTTTAAACATGAGTTTGTGTGAAATGATTGATCACCATAATGGAGAGATAAAATGTTTATTTTAGCTAGATAATCAATCCGAATAATTAACAGGCGAATAGTTCAAGAGAACAGTATTGGCAGGTCAAGCCAAAGTATCCAGAATGATTCGCGGTCAAGTATTTTTCGGTTCTATTGGAAAAAACCGCAATTGTGATGCTCTAATGTTGAATATGATTAAAATTTATTTTCAAACACATGATAATATCTTCCTGGTATACGTTATAGTAAATACAAGGGCCTATAAAAAACTATGCTTGTATTTTAATAACGTACAACTTCTAGACAAAAACCAGTCTTACGTAAAACTTTGAAAAATATTTTGTAATTGGAGTTACATTTGTATCATGAGTCATTTATTAGGTAATTGCGATAACCTGTATTTTGAGTGTTTGTTTAGATGTGTGTTGGCGTATATGCATTATAGTTTTATAGCAATAAAAATAGCCATCAAATAAAAAATACAAGGGTTTGTAAGTTACTTATTAAAACAAATATGCACATATACAGTGAAACCCCCAAATAAGGGACACCTATGGGACCGCATCTTTCGTTCCTTAAATAGAGGTGTCCCTTATTCGGAGTTTCTTACATAGTGAATACACCAAATAAGAGACATCTATGGGACTGAAATTTTTGTCCCTTAAATAGAGGTGTCCCTTATTCGGAGTATTCCTTATTTGGAGGTTTCACTGTATAATTTTTCCGTTTTGTTTGATTTATCAGAATATTATTTATTAACATTTTTAGCAAACAAAGTGTAACAGTATTCAGAAATATTATGTAACAAAATGCAGTTTAAATGTAAAAATATTAAACGATTTACACCATTACAACTCTAAACGGAAGAAATTCTCACGCTCTTTTACTGTTACCAATTTTCCTGTTAAGGCTGTATTTGTTGAGAATATTTTTCCGGCTAACATGTTCACTTGCCCTCAAGTTTATTTATTTTAACTTGATTTTCAAGGCAACTGATATCTCTCTATATTGTTATCTTCTATCCTCAAACTCCTTATTTTTTCTGTTCAATATCATCTCAAGGGAATATTGTTTTCCTTTCACTTTCCTTATTTATTCTAACACTTTGAATTCAATTCTAAATTTGAGGACAAATATGCTACCATTTTATATAACGGTAATGTGTTTTTGTATTAGTTTTCTTTATCGTATTACACAACAATGTATTGTATTTCTAGAAGGAATAAATAAATGGTAAAAATGGCTTATATGAATTATTTTGGAATACATTTGTTCCTATCTAAATTCACATATTTGTAAAAACTATGAAAGGAATAATAATAAAACCATATGTTTTTGATGTAATTTTGTGATACGAAATAAAGAATTCAATTTATCAGTAAAAATATTTTTAAAAAATGTTTCAAAAGTCTTATTACAATTTTTTTGCGGATTTAAAGATGTAAAATCAGCAACTAAAAGTAGTACTGAGAGAATACTGATCAAAGCACATAATGTTTCAGAAACACAGACGATATTACTGGTGAATTATTGTGTATTCCCAGCAGTTCTCGTAATAAAATTACAACTCACATAAAGCAAAGTATATCTGGAGAAAATACAGTTATGCAAACTTCATAGCTCTAGTACTCTCTTAAAACCTCAGCCGACTGAGCCGAAATCCACTCTTCTCGCGATTTAAAATTTTGCGTCAAGTAAAGAGTTGAAACAACTCAAGTAAACGAGTTGTTTCAAGCAGTTTAAAATCAAGATGAGTAAAACCTTTAAAAATCAACCCATTCACGATCCAATAAATTACAACTCTTTCCAAAGAAACCGAATCCATTCTTTCGTTTTAACCTTTTCCGGCGCACTACTCTTTAAAGTTGGAATTTAAAGAAAAAAAAATAGGCAATCTATTTAGGCCTCGAGGAGTACACAGGTATTGTTTTGTAGAGATTGCACTTACCATTTTAATTATACAGCTGTTGCCGAAGTGGTAACCTCCCATAAGTAAAGCATTGATAAGCGCAGTGAGAAGAGCATTGCTGTGAAGCGCGTATTACAGTAAAACATTTTACCTATTATTTAAAAACAGTAGAGTTTGATCTCTGTGGTGCTGCCATCTAGAACTCATAAGAAAGATTTAAAGTAGCCATTAGAGTAGTTTTTGAAATATTCACGGAGTTTTTGTCTCTGAACAGGGGGAACTTTAGGTGTTGCCGACCCGGCAACACTGCGCGTTAAGGGGTTAAAAGTAATTTACGCAAAACGAGTTATGAATAATATTACGATTTGAAATTTCAAGAAGACACTATGGATTTTTGAGACTGTCCTTTGTGGTACTGCATGCATAAATATATGTGAAATGATTCAAAATAACATCGAAAGTATACAAAAACTAATCTGTTGTAAGGAAATATACAAATGCCACAAAATCACACATGAATAGACATTTGTAATTTTGTTACTCAGTTAAATATTCTGAGTGTCATACTGCAATTTCAGACCGTAAATTTCTCCATAACTTTTAACGCTATAAAGCTCTAACGGTATTTTCTACATATCTATTTTGCTATTTTGCTTTAAGCGAATTGTCATATCATCACGACAAGTGTTGTGAATGCGCAGTAATTAGTCCAATGATATATTCTGCTCTATCTGAAATATTTTGGCGTCTGGTTAGTATTATTCAAGCACCACAACCAGTTGCTTTCCAGATGGGTATACATCTACAAATGATCACAGTAAATATGTTGAAACATTTGATAAAGCATCTTAATTACTGATAAAATTGTAAATAAATATTCGGTTTGTCATGAAATTCAGGTATAATTTTTTTTAACTGTAGTTTGCGATCCTTTGTTCTCGATGATTTATATGTGACTATTTTTCATTATATTCTTCATTATCTTGTAAGATTCACAAGTGTTATTCATCCATATTTGTATATGTAAAGTAAAAATGGACGCATATTTGCTTTAATAAGTAACTTATAAACCCTTGTATTTTTTCCCCTGAAATGTTCCTATTTTAATCTTCATGTTCTAAGCTACAAAAAACGAAATCTTTACTTCAAGTTTTTTATGTTAAGTACCAAAATATTTACATTTAAGAGAGCAAATTAACTAATGGATTGGATTAAAAAAGTAGCATTTTAAATAAAATAAAATACTAAATAAAACATATTTCTAATTTGTTAATTACATGACTTTAAAGAAGAAAAATATTTATTCTAATCAGAAATTTTTTTGAATGAAATTCTTTACAAAATTCTGAAAGAAAAGTAATTTAGCAATTAGCAAAGAACGAAATAAATGAAAATAAATGACAATATTTAATTAAAAGTGTTTTTATTTTATTTATTTCAAGAAATCTCATTCATATTTTTAATATTTCAATTAGTGGTTATTAAATTAAATTATTTTTTTGCCGGCGATTTAATTTGAACTGATGTTATTTCTTCGACATGAAGTATTTAAACGGAAAATATAATAACATATTAAAAAATAATTATTTATAAAATGTAACTATGTCAATTTTTATAACATAGAATACATATAATATGCGATTATCAATATTTTTGCTCAACATTAGTCTCCAGTCATTTAATTTACAAAAAATAGCATCAATTTTATTCATGTTTTCCATAAAGCTGCAGAATAAAATATTAATAATCTAAAATAAACATCATATTTGTTAGATGTTATTGATTAAAGCAAAGTTCAATAATTATGAGCGTGCAATATAGATGAAAACAAAACCAATGACACATAAAACATATTTACACCCAACGTTTCAAATTCACTTTAAAGCGTCATCTTCCAGGGATTTACATGACCTTAAGGCCTTACATTAACCCTCGAGTAGTCGCGACTTCTTTCACAACGTCATTAGTCGCGCTCGGTCTTTTCGCCGCTAGCCTCCTGTATACCAAATATGTGAAATAAGAAATATTTTTCACCTAGTATATGAAAATAACATTTCAATGAAGATATAAATTTGCAGTTTTCTTAAATTATGCATTTTATTCATGAGATGTGGAATAATTGAAAAAAGTAAAAATCAACTGACACTATTGATTTTTACGTAGACTTTTTCGCCAATTTCAACTTTGTTTCTAAAAAAGTACCTGATAGAAAATTCGAGGTGTCCTGTTACTTTACTAAGGTGGTCGAGAAACCTTCAAAGTCAGCTACATGGTAGATTTCTGTTGTATTTGTAATGTGATACAAGTTAGGAAAAGATAAGTTATACGGGCGGCAAAAAGACCGACACGCGACTACTGACGGGTTAATCACTGAAAAAGACCCGGATGATAATGAAAAGTCTACAGGAGCGGTCTTTTCAAATATCTCGCTCAAATTTAAATATTTTTACATGATTATTTTTGTATAGGATAGCTGGGGATAATCTACAACCGGCATAATTTTTACTTTTTCGGTTTTGCTTATATATTTTTTATATTATGATAGTTTGAATTTCAGAACCGGTTTAAATCGGTTTTGAAATTTAAAGTATTTAAAAAAATCTGAAACCAAAATTGAAAAAGTAAAACCTGTGGATCGTCCTCAGCTAGCCTATAACAAAAAAATCATGCAGAAATATTGAAATTTCGAATTATTTGAAAAGAATGCTCCCATAGACTTTACATTATTTTTCGGGGTTTTTTTCTGTGACTAGTGATGCGCCTTAAGGTTCGTTTATCCTCCGAAGATGACTCGTTAGAGTGAGTTCGAAACGTTTGGTGTAAATATTTTTTTATGTGTGATCAATATTGTTTTTATCTATATTGTTCGCTGTTGAGTATTGATGCTTGCTTTTAATCAATAAAATTTTTACAGCGTATGTCTAAATCTCTCATTGATTTGTTAGCTTATTGAAATTTTACTTTTTCTGCTGTTCCACACAATAAAATCGTATATACAGGTGCAATCTAAAGTACTGGTCATCTAGTATAAACTCCTGCATGATATCATCTTTATTCAAGAACTTGTAGTCTATAAAGAATAAAGCAACAATTTCCAATGCGGTGAGTTTACATAGACTGTCACCTTGTGGTAAAATACAGAACTACCATTCCGACATTGAAAATGATATTAGATAGAACAAAAAGTTAAAAGTTTCCAACTTTTGATTGTTTAAAAGGAAATGATGTCTTACATACACTTATTAAATAATTATTTTTTTTATCCGTTAACCGTTTTCATTTTGCCAGAAATTCCATGCAAAAATCAGTATGAAAAGTGTTAAGGGTGAAAGGTGTTCAGCTCGTTAAAAGAGAATTGATAGGTTATGTTTCCTTCGTTTACTGCTTTAAAATAAACGACAAAAAAAAAAAAGTAATAAATTTAACGTAAATAAAATTTCATTTTTCTGTATGGAATAATTCTAATAGCATTTGAAATAATTTATCACGAACTGTTGTAGTGTAAGGTAAAGACTTCGACATTCTAAAAACTGAATTTATGTATTGCGTTTTTTTATAATATTTAAAGCAATATATTAATTTTACTATAGAATATTTTCAGTTATTACTTAATAGAAAATGCTCTTTTCTTATTTTTAAATTTAATACATTATTTCATTAGTTTGTGAACTTTTTAAATGCTACAGTTGTTACTGTTCATTGTAATTTCTCATACTGATTTCAAGATTTTTTGTCTAACTTTTGTAAACATTTCAGTATATTTCCTAAAATTGTAACTATTCACTACACAGAAAAAAGAGAAGATGGTGAATTTGATTTTTAAAGCTATCACAGCCCGTATACTAAAGAATATTTTAGTTTTAACTCGGGATAGTTACTAGTATTTTTTTATGAGTGTGTGCGTTGCAGTAATAAAAATCTTGCATGTATCTCGGTTTCCTGAAAAATTCTTAGTAACGTTACTGATATTTTTTTTTTAACTAGAAAATTTTAGAAAAAATTTAGTAACCATTATAGATTGTTTTACAATGCAATAATAACTGGTTTAATACCAGCATGGTATTTTATTGTTATAGGTTTTTTTCTGTTTATCGAACGATATTCAAATGAATTGTTCCTCTTTAACTCCTTGGTACGAGCGACATGTATACGTGTCGCAAAAGGCTTAAAAATCCTTGTTTATATCCACCAGTAAAATTTTACCGTAAAATTTACCTTATTTAATTAGAGCATTTTCGCGATTTAATAACCCACAAATTTAGGTTTTTAAAAACCAGTGACAAAGCATTAAAAATTTCGAAAAAAGCTCAAGTTGAGAAGTGGAATTCCTTTCATTGTCCTTCCCTAATTTGGACGGACTCTCTCTGCAACGGACCCTCTCTCATTTTCCTTGCTATTTGGAGCAAAAGTTTTCCTTCATCAACAGTACGACTTAGCTTTTCGGCCATTTTTTTAATTCTCTCAAAATTTCCCCAACATTCAGCTAAGTTCAGTACCGTTGTTTAGGCCCAAAAACAGTCCCATTTCGTCTGGTATGATGAGTACAAGGTGTGCGGCAACAAATTACATAGTTAACCCAATGTGCAATAAACCACAAAAATTACCAACAAAGCACTTAACGGGTACTTGTCTTAGTGGTTCGCCACTTTGCCAGCTAAAATTACATCATGTACGCTAAAGGCGCCTGGTGCATGTAAAATCCGTCGTGGGTGCAAAGTCCTCCAAGTTACCTGTGAATTATACCTCTGGAGGTGCCTTGCCAGGTGAAGGTCTCGTCATCTGATCAAGGCTCTAAATTACGAGACCATCTTGCGAAGCCATTTGCAGTTCAAACAACGGGATGTACCGTTAATTAACAGGCGAAACAAAGTATGCTCAACAACAAGCAAGGGCTGCAGAAATGATGGTATGCGAAGCAAAGAAATTAGGTTTATTGCCGCTACGCGGCAATTAGGCGGTCGACCGATCCGATACCAGATGTCTAATCCGTTAAGCTGAGATAACTCGGCAGGTAAGGGCCTGGTCATCGGTTAGAAAGAAAAGAAAATTTGGACGGACATCATACGAGTAACTTTTTTTGCCAATCATGATTTGTCCGTATCACGTTCCAATTATGAATTATGATTCTGACCATAAATTTTTATTGTAAATTTTGAATTATTCAATTCGAGCATTTTTATGGTTCAATTAGGCGAAAAATTCTGAAAAACCGGTGATATACGATTAAAATTTCTGTAAAAAACATGAAAAATGAGGCATTATTTGAAAAAAAAATATTGACCAGTGAATTGGTTAAAAACATCTCTTATTAGATGACATTTACATCTTACTACACTGAGAAAAAAAAATATACCGCCTTCACCTAGAATGAATAGTTAGTCACTTTCTAAATACTAGAACTAGAATTATAGATGATCGAATTGTGTGAATAGTTTAATCAACTACACTGTTAAAAATTTTGTGCTACTTTGAACCTAAATTTGGTGCTTAGTAGCTGCCACCATAAGATGGTGAAATCTTGTTCCAAGATTTGGAACTTCGGTTGAACCATAGTACCATTTTTTCAAATAATATGGCGTAAACTCGTCCTAAGATTTGGAGCTTCGATTGAACCATCCTATGGTGGCAGCTTGTAATAGCAGCGAGCACCAAATCTTGATTCAAAGTCGCAAAAAAAATTTAACAGTGTAAGCTGAATAGACGAAACGCCCTACCATTTCTAGTTTCGTGTTTTCTAGGTGAAGAAATGATATTGAATCGTTTCAGTAACGAGAAATTCTTGCTTGATTTCAGGAATGGTCTCGTAAACAAGAGTTACAGTTACCATATCAAACCTCTTGTATTCACCTCTATTTGCAGGGATTTTAAAATAATTTTGACCACGAGAATATAGAAATACTCTCTTGAATTCCAGTAGGAGACTATAGAACTCTCAAACATACTGAACTAGAATTTATAAGGATGACATGGAACTATTTTTTCTAGAGCCACAATTTAGATTCTAGATGTCAGAACTACTTTTTTTTCTCATTTTAAATAACAACATACAAGCCTTCCACTTCCGTCTATTAGCTGTATTATAATCTAAAAGGATTTACACGAATATCATTTATATTAGAAAAAAACCCATAAAATACCAATTCTGTATAAAGACTAAAATTAAATTCTTTTTACTGGAATCCTTAAATTAAGTTATCATAGCATTACTTTGTTGCCCGAAAATTGGTTCAATTACCACAAAAAATGTATAAACGTTTAAACTTTTAAAGATATACATTCTCATTTCATAAATGACCCTATATAATGGTAGGTTGAAGTATATTTTAAATCAAAAACATTTTATTTTCAAGAAAATGCTTAAATTGTATCAAAAAGTACACTTTAAGAACTACAATACTTAAAATTTTAGATATCTGATGAAATAATTCATATAAAATACACTATTTCAGTGTCTAAGAAATATAAAATGCATTTTTATACAGCTTCGAAGAGAAAAAAATGATGTTATATTCCACGAGGAAAAGAGAATAGAGCGAAGGCATAAAATAACGGGGAGAAAGAGGGAGGCATGTAGAAAAGTTTTCTTTGATCGTCAAACTTATGTTACTGTATAAAAAAGCGATAAATTTTGTCTAAGCGGTTGGCATCACTTTTTCTAGGCCTATCAGCTCTGTAAAGATGAGTAATAGTAGTCGTATGCATAAGAAATAGAATGTAACCAATGTGAATTCTTTGAAAAGAATGTCTCTTAGTTACAGTTCTATATTGAGATGAATATAACTGGAAAAAAAATAGTGGTTTGTAGAAAATATTCGAAATTCAAATATTTTTATTCTTAATTCAGAACCAATAAGATAGGAGATGCATAACTTACTTTGTCGAAATTTGAAAATATAAAGGGTTTAAAATTTAGTTCTTTGTAATATAACAGGCTATTCGATAATTTATAACGTTTTGCAATCTTAAATAACTTTTTTTTTTAATTTTGTGAATAATTGAAGTAAATATCTAAAGAACGCCAGAATTATGTTTCAACTCATGCAAGAAAGTTATAATATGTAAATATTGTTGGAATTTCAACAGCAGTTTAATTATCCAGATACTAACATTTTTTCAGATATGTAGTTCAGTTGTGGATTTAAACTTTCATTATGCTTACTATATTCATAAATTATTTCTTCTTTGGTGATGGATATGATCAATACCCCTTTACTCTCATTACAGTGGAGGAATCTTGCATAGTGACAACATTTTCTTCATCTAGTGTTAGTTGAGGAAAAAGATCCGAGAATCCCCGAAATAGCCGTATGCTTTTTTTTTCGTGTTTTCTCCTATTACTAAATTGAAATGTTAATGATTTTAGCTTATATTTAAAACTTATACATATTACTTGTTAATGCATTGAGATTATAAATTAGTTCCATACATTTCAAAAAGGTGGTGCCAGCTGCTCTGAATGTTTTATAATAGCAACTGTTTTCGGTGGTAATGGAGAAAATAGAGAGCTGTCAATAATATTCAGTTTGTATTCTGTCCAGCAAATAACACCCTGATTTCAAAATTAAATTTCTCAAAAACTAAGATCGGTAGAATTATGCGATAAACTGTTTGTTTATTAGGTAAGTTGCAAAAATGTTATAAAAAAGTTTCGAGCAGTGAATATTTTGAAAAGATTGTGTTCTGATTGCAACGAATACTGGAGTTGACATTTTTCTTGTTTTAGATTGTTTGTAGAGAATGGGTTTTTCAGTGTACAGTGCCATATTTAACGATTTTTCGAACTTAATTTTTGAAATTTCGAAACTTTTTTTTCCAAAAATCGTTAAAATATGGCACTGTACGCCAAAAATTTTGTTCTCTGCAAAAAAATAAAAACTAAAAGAAGAAAAATGTCAAATCAGGCGTTGTTTTAATTAGAACACTATCTTTTTAAAATATTCAACGTTCGAAACTTCTATATAAGATTTTTACAACTTACCTAATAAACAAACCGTTTACCGCATTATTTTCTAGATCTTCGTTTTTGAGAAATTTAATTTTGAAATCAGGGTGTTACTTGCTGGACACCCTGTAAATTTCATTTCTAAAAAAAAAACAAGGAAAAAAAAAGTTTTTTTTAGAAATGTGTGACATTTTCTGTTACATAAGCAGCATTTCAGATCAGTTTTATGTTTTTGATTTATTGGATAAAAAAGGGCAACAAATACAGCCATAGACTTCCATCGAATTCCATTGGAAATTTAAAAAGAAGCTGCTTTAAATGATAAATTGAATGGAGGCCATTTCGAGAATGCTGATTTTGCCTTATATGTCAACACTTGATCTGGCTCACCAAAATAAATAAAATAAAATAAAATAAAATAAATAAAACAGAGACTAAGATTAAGAGTTTTTCTGAATGATGATCTATTCAAACGCCAGAGGATCTTGAAGAATCGAGTGTTTGATTTTTTCATAATTGTATTTTAAAATGAGAGTATGTTGTAGGATTAAAACCTTCCATAATAGTTGAAAAGGAAGAAAATTGGATGTCCTAAGAATTGAAATCGAGAGACGTTGAAAAGCAATTTTTCGTAAAAGTAAAAAAATCAAATAAAAATAATAATAAAATAATAATAAAAAACGCTTAAAACCTTCCCACTGCCGTGATCGGATGTATCCATTCGCATATTCACAGTATCCGCAAAGAAACTCTTCGGGAGGGTTGAATTCTGATAGGGATTTGCCGACGCGTTTTCACGTTACTTGGCGATAATTATACTTGGCGTAACGATAGACGTTTTCGTCGAGTTTGATTTCCTTCGGAGCCGAGTACAAAGTAAACCGAGTACAAAATAAAAACTGGTGTTTAAAAACTTTTAAAGAGTACATCTTTCAGTAAGACACGTTCCATCCAATGCAATGCTGCAAGAGAAAAGTTACTTTGTACTCGGTTCGGAAGGAAATCAAACTCCTCGACGAAAGCATCTATCGCTCGCCAAGTTCAGTGAAAACGCGTCATCCAATCCCTCTCGAAGTCAACTCTCTCGAAGAGTTTCTTTGCGGATACTGTGAATATGCTATCTGTTCACTAGTCTACAGGTTTCACTGAAGTTGAAGCTTTTTTAAATTAGTATAATTCCACAAATATAATGCAGTTTTAAGAAATTAAGTTATGATTGATACTTTCAAGGCTTATGACCCGATGGAAAATTGCTCCAAAATTCGACCCCCTTAATAAACGAGATATTTTTTTCAAGATCGAATTAGAAAATTGTTTGAGAGCTGGTAAAAATTAGTCGCCAGCACTGAACAATACTGTAATTAATTCGTTTTATTATGATTATTTATTTTATTTATCATAATCCATTTTATTTTGAAATAAATGGATATTTCAACTAAAAAAATGGACCTAAATAATGTATACTCCCAATGTTATATTTTGGTACATCAAACTAATAAAAAGATTTCATAAAAATATCTTAGTAATTGTGTAATACTCTTTAAAAACTAATTTTTATCGAGAATCTAAAATCTTCAATAAAGCCTAAAAATATTTGTTATCGTAAATAATATAAAATGAAAGAAAAAGTGCAGTATAATTACTAATATTATAAATTTCACCAGAATTTTCCGTTTAGATCTTTTTTATAACATTAAACTTCCGAAAGATTATAACTATCTCATGTTTAATTTAATATTAATTTAAGTGACAGCCATTTATTATCAAATATATTATAATAGATTTCAGTTTGTATATTAATAATCGTTCCATTAATTTAATGCTTTTCAATTATAATTAAATTGCTTTAAAAGACAGTTTAATCTTATAAAACTTAGGAATATTTCTTGTTCACATATTACGTTAGACACATGAGTGTAAATAAAGGGATATAGGGATAATAAAGGGATTTAATACAACTTCTTAGGTATTGCATAGTGCTGTCTATAAGTCAATTCCCGAATCCAAACTATCAATATAATCTAAAAATAATTATTATACTTTCTAATTTAAAAATAAAGTAAAATTTGCAATATAATTACTTATATAATAACTTCCGACGGATTGTTTGAAAATATACCATTTAAATTAAGATGCAGTTATAATCTAATCTGTGTATAATCATTAAAGATACTGTATTATAGAATTACGTGACAGTACAGCAAACACAAATGGAAATTAGTGTTTACATATGCAGAGAGTGTGTACAGATTACTTCATTAAGGTAAAGGTAATTACTTAGAGTTGATGCATAAAAATATTAAATCACAGAAAATGTACCGTATATTAACATTTTAATTAATGTAACCCATTAGTATAACAGAACCAATATTTAATCACTTAATATACATTTGTTTATCAAAAATCTTTTAATCAATATATCTTTGCTGCAGTTGAGATTTAACATAAACCGAAGGAAATGAATGATTTTAAATTAGTTTTGTTTAACCTGCTTTTAATGTAGATGCCGTATATATTACCACCAGTGGCGAAGTTGTTTTGCTTTCGAAGTTGGTAGACGGGAGGTGCTCGGTTCGAGTACAATTGCTCCCGTCGGCCTAATAGATCGGAGTTAACGGTGGTTTTCTTTGAGCCTTGAATTTTCTTGTGTAAATACGGGTTAGTTTCTTTTTTATTCCCCGCCCCCTCGGATGGCACGTCACCTCCCCCATCGCAAGGTCCTATATCCCTCATGTTGATAATTGTTCGTCATAAACAACAGTTACAACTTCATTAAGCTCATCAACAAATTTAAGAAGTATAATAAATTTGAACATGAAAATGAAGTATTCTTGAGCTCGGAAATCGAACCCATGAATTTCACCATTAAACTTTCTTAAATGTCAGAGGGTACATATAGGATAATTTCTTAAAAAGTCATAATAACTTTGTCTGTTTAAAAAACAATAAAAATAAAATAAATATTCACGTAATGACAATGCATAACCATCAGTTACTATTCACAATGGAGACTCCGTATACTACATATGACGTATCTAGTTCATACATAACAGTGTCTGTAAAATTGCTTTAAAAAATTTTCTCTTAATGACAAATATAGGAAACTTTATGTTTCGGTACCTGCGTGGTAGAAAAGCGTAAATTTACTGAATAATTCACGGTAAAGTATCGTAAATTTACAAATTTTTTTTAATTTTAAATTGTGGGATTGACGTTATAATTACTTCATCATGGATATGCATAAAATACGAAAAAATAATATGTGTAAATTATTTATAATATGCATTCCATTAAAAAATGTACATTTAAATATTTTTTAACAAAACGGAAAGTTATTGGATTATAAGGGACATGTATGGGAATTTTCCGAATTACTGAAAATCGCGCAAAGTTAGCGTCACTTTCGGTGAGTATTTTTTGGTTAATATTTATTAATATTCTATTGCTCATGATATCAAAAACTTAATTAAACAAAGCACGTGTGAAATAACACTAATGGACAGAAATTTCCAATAGGTCTAATAAATTTTCAGTAAATATCGGTATATGTTTGACTCTTTGGTATATTTTTTTCACAATTTTCAGTCAGCTCCGGGATATAATGTTTAGTTTATCACAAAGTGCTGCAGGCACAATTTTTCATTTTTAATGTTTTTCTACGATTTAGAATTCTAGATTAAAAAAATATTCATATAGATCACTAAAAACTAATTTCAATAACTTTCCTAACAGTAGTGCTGTCTAATAGCAAAGTGCTCAAAAAAAGCTTTCGAGTTCTTAATAACTTCTATTGCTCATAATAGTATGTATGATACTATACATAAAAACTTAAAATTTCGAAGGCGGAAGAGTAACAAATGCAGTTTTCAACTCATGGCATATTGTAAATTTGACCTGTTTTAGTAGAAGTTAGGAGGCGTGGTCAATGAATTAAAAAAATATTTATAAGTACAATTAAAATTACTTATTAGAAAATTTTTTTAATACACAAATTAGTTGTAATACTTCTTAGAATGAGTTACAGGTACCTTACTTTATTTTGTTCCAAAAGCACTATTAGTTCAAAAGACAAAAATATTTTTAAAAGGGGTATTTCTTTTGCCTTTGTATCTATTCAGCTTTCTTGTCACTGAGGGTGGGTGATGGGGCTTTTTCAATTCAACAAAACAAATCAAAATAAAAGACTATAGTGGGGTTATAAATATTGCACAAAATCCCTGTAAATTAAAATTTAATTAATACATCTAATTTCTTCAATCCTTCTGAAATCCTTCAAAAATTTATTAAATAATTATATAAATATTTTAATTTAATCTAAAAAATCTACGTTGCTTTAGATTGTAAATTTTTTCATGAATTCGTAGTTCGGTAGATAAAGGAACAAAGCGATTTGAGATTTGTGTGAATTTGTATAAACTGTGCAGCTTATTTTACTTTAAGTGCTTTCTTTTTTTTAGAAACGGTTAAAATATTTTTTATGACTCATTTGGAAAATACATGTAATCGTAAACATATAATTTTTTGCCGAAAGTTTCAAAGAATTTATATTGAAATTCTCTTACGTAACGCTTTATTATAGAATTAATGATTGTGATAGAAATCTGCAAAACAATTCCGTTAGCCTTAAGATTTCACAGAGTTAAATTTACGGAAAAATAAAACATTTTTTTCGCATACTTTATGACTGAAATTATTTTTTTGTCTATTAACCGACAACAAGATAGTGCCATTCAAGATTTTTAAATAAATTAAATGTTTACTAGAAAAAATTCTTGAATTTTTAATGAATTGCTTTTAAATTAACTGTGGAAATCGTGACAAATTTCTATATTGCATAAACGATTCAAATTTCTTTAAGGCGATAGGATATGCTATCACATATAACTTATTTTCTGAATTGAAAGAATTTAATTTTTTACAATTTGCCGCCAACAATGCATGCTTTTATTATAAATGTATTGAAAAATACTGGGTAGAGCATTTATTTTTACTTACTATGACATCATTTTTATGAATAAAAACAATATTCGTTTTTATTTATTTATTTTAACTACACGATCATTAAAACCTGCCATTATTATTTTTTTTATCAGTCTCATGACCTGAAAACCTGAATTAGAATCTTGATGCAGTTAACGATTTATAAAAGATATTATATAAGATAGAAAATATTTTTCTTTTCGTACATTTTCATTCAAGGATTTTGCCAGTCATAGATTTTGCCAGTTTGAAAAGTAAATGCCTATTTACTACTGTAAATAGTAAATTTTAATATCAAAGAAAAGTTTATTTATTTTTTAAAAAATTTCATTTACACAAAATACATTTTGAAATACATTGACTCAAAATAATCTGGATGTTATATGAGATTTTATTTTTAAAATTTATAGATCCTTTCAGCTATCTGAAACAAGTCCCATCACTTTGAAGACCTTGTAACGTTAGATTTTCTTACTAGAAACGTCAAATATACAAGAGAACTAGTAAAAGCCCTTTGATCGCTACTGTTGGACATGACATGAAAAGAGGCATTTTGAAGTTTATACGAAATCCTATAATATGTTGAAGGAATGTCATCTTTCATGTCAGTCATGTATGAAACTGTTCTTATTTAAATCACATGAATATTTTTTTCGATGGAAGTTAGAGTTTCCAAAAAAAAAATTGCATTTATTATAAAAAAGTTTATTTTTATGTTGATCTTCTCTGATTAATTTACTTAAAATATCATTGAAAATTAATACTTTGTCATTATTTTGTGTATAAATTTAATTTAGAACCGGAAAATATTTTAATAGAAAATTGAATGAATCCGAAAACAAGTATATCAATTTTAGAGAACAATGTCATGTTCCATAAAAACTTCATGGGACATTCATGGAAAATTTATGGAAAACTTCATGGAATTTTTTTCATTTAATTTATTAAAATATATAATTATTTCTAAAAAAAAAAAAAAAAACACATACAGTAATTTTGTGCATATGCGCGGCTTTCTTAAGTCTTTTTCTTACCGGAAATGTTATTTAATAAAAGAAGTTAAATAAATGATATGCAAAATGAAGTAACTTTTTTATTTAAAATAATGTCTCATAAGAAATCGAGCCGGCGGGGCGTATAGGTTGGGAATTAAGGAAAACGTGTCGATAAGTGTTTGAGAATTCGCATTTAAAATATTTGATATCCATGTACCGCATTTTTAAAAATTACTCTCTTTACAAAAGTAAAAATAAAAAATGACCATTCCTGATATAAAGCGACTGTTCTGAAAGAGACACAAATTAACAAATAAATAATTATTCGATTTTCTAAAGAACCCCAAAATCAAAATAACATTTATGTGTAACACAGCTTGCATTGATGTACCATTAACTCGAGAACTATTGAACGTATTCATTACTATTTAAATACATTTGACAGTTGTTAATATTCTTAATTGATCGCTCGGTTAAAAAATAGAATAAAAATGCATTATAAATGTTAATTAACTTCTTCCTTGATTTGCCCGAACGTCATACGGGCATTTATAAATTTTAAAAATAAAATCTCATATAACATCCAGATTTTTTTGTGTCAATGTATTTCCAAAATTTATTTCGTTAAATTAAAATTTGTAAAAATAAATCAACTTTTCTTTCATATTAAAATTACACCTGCTCAAATGTTCAAAGAGAAATAAAAAATATATAGTAAACAGTTTTAAGTTTCCCATAATTTAAAAAAGATTTTTTAATTTGTTTATTTATTACTTTTTTCGAGTAGTTTTTATAGTGCATGATATTATTTTTTAAAACCTGAATATCAGTTTTTGGTGCTATTAATTAAACATTTTCAATTTAAATCAAATTTTAAATTATTGTTCAATTTAAAGTTTGCAATTTAATTTATATGCGAAAAAATAACAAAATATTAATTTTCAATATTATTTTAATAAAAAAGGTTTAAAAAAAATTAACAATAAAATAAACCTCCATCAGATTAAAAAAAAATCTAAATACCATTTAAAGAAATATTCATTTGATTTAAACGTATATTTTTGCGCTTTGGTGTTACAATTATAAATGTCTTTTACTGATCTGATTTTTTGAAATTTTTTACACGTGATTCTTACAGTACATGATACGGTTTACTAAAACGGAAATTTAAGGTTTCGGATGCTTCCAAATTTTTTATTAAATATTTTCCGGTTCTAAATTAAATTTATATACGGAAGAATAAAAAAGTATTGATTTTCACTGCAGTTTAAATAAATCAAATAGGCAAGATCAATATTAAAATATTTTGTATATAAAAATCGCAGGCTATTTAGGTGAAACTTTAAATAACATTCAAAAATTTATCCATGTGATTGAAATAAGAGCAGATTCATATATTACTGCAGTGAAAGATGCCATTCCTTCACCATATTATAATATTTCGTATAAACTTCAAAATTTGTCTTTTCATGTCATGTTCAAGAGTAGTAATCAAAGGACTTTTAAATATAAAAATATTTAAATCAAAATAAAATCAAAATTTAAAATATTACACATTAAACATTTATAAAATTATTATCATTATTAAACATTTATAATAATATATACTAAACATATAATAATTAATATTTTATTATAATATTATTAAACAATTTAAATGTGTAAATAAAAGACTTTTATATTTATTGACGAGTGTATTATGAAAATCTAACATTACAATATCTTCAAAATGATGTGGCCTGTTTCAAATTTCTGAAAGGACAAAAAAAGTTAAATAAATTAATAAGAAAAATAAAATAATAATAATAAATAATAATAATAATAATAATAAAATTCCGTGTAATATATAGATTATGTTTAGTATTCTGAAATGAATTTTATGTAAAATAAAATTCGAACACATTAATGAACTTTTCTTTTATATACAAATTCACAATTTACACTAATAAAAAGGCAATTATTTTTTAAACGCCAAAATATGTAGACAGAAATAAAAATATGTAATGAATAATATGTAATGAATTTTATGTAAAATATAATTCGAACACATTAATGAACTTTTCTTTTATATACAAATGTATAGACAAAATATTCATATGTCTCTTAATTTCAATTTTTTCTGCATTTAGAAACCTTAGAAAACGTATACTTTTAGATTGGAGAAAAGCATTTTACTCATCTAACTTTTGAAAAGGTTCCATGAAGTATTCACAGTACATGATAGTGTTTCCTGTAACTCGAATACCTGTGTGTTTTTTTATGATATCATTTTCGATTAAATATTTTCCAGTTCTAAATTATATTTGTACACGCAAGAATAACAAAATATTAATTCTCAAAGTTATTGAAAGGTATTAAACAGAAAAAATCAACATTAAGTTAAACCTTTCTGTAATAAATGCTTTTTGATATAAATACCGTTTTTAAATTCCATTGAAAGGAATTTCATGTGATTTAAATGAGAACAGCTTCATACACTACTGAGATGAAATATTCGATTTTTCAGCACATTATATCAGTTTGTGTAAACTAAAAAATGCTTCTTTTCATGCCATATCCAAGACAAGCAGGCAAAGGTCTTTTGTTATTTTTTATTATACTAGATACGAAGGGCTTTTACTATTTTATATTACTATTTTTTCTTATTTTTAATACTTGGCGTTTGTAATAAGAAAATCTAACGTTAAGAGGTCTTCAAAGTGGTGACACCTGCTTCAAATTTCTAAAAAGCTCGACACATTTTAACATTAAATCTCCTTGTAATATCTCGATTATTTTGAATGTTCTAAAATGGGTTTCACGTAACAAAAAAAATTAGTAAAAATAAGAGAACATTTCTTTTACATTAAAATATACAATTTACACAAGTAAAAAGACAATTATGTGTTAATCTACCAAGATATGTAGCCAGAAATAAAGATATGCAATGACCATTTTTGAGTTGTTCATAATATTTTTTTTAATTTAAGTTTATTTTTTTTAATTTATTTTATTATTTTTTTTGTATTTATAAACTTTTTCAAAAATATTCATATTTTCAGCTTTCAAAATTCATAAAAAATTATTTTATGATCTGATTTTTGAAAAAGTTTCCATGCAGTTTTTATAGTTTATTTTATTGTTTTTTAAAACTGGAATATTGGATTTTGGATTGGATAAAATTTCGATTAAATATTTTTAGTTTAGAAATTAAATTTATGCACGCAACGATAACAAAACATTAATTTTCAATAAAGGAAACAGACAATATCAACATTAAAATAAACCTTTTTTATAAAAATTGCAACTTTGGGGGAAATTCTAAATACCATTGAAAACATATTCATGTAATTTAAATAAAAACAGCTTCATACACTTCTGACATGAAAGATACCATTCCTTCAATATATTATAATATTTCGTATAAGCTTCAAAATGCGTTTATTCATGTCCAATAGTAGTGATCAAAGCCTTTTTACTATTTTTCTTGTATATTTGACGTTTCAGAAGGAAAATCTGACGTTCTAACTTCTTCAAAGTGATGAGATACGTTTCAGATTTGTGAAAGGATTCAGAATTTTTTTTAATAAAATTCCATGCAATATCTAGATTACTTAGAGTATTTTAAAATGGATATCATGTAAATTACAATTCGTACTAATAAATCGACTTCTTTCTTTTATTTAAAATTATCATTTACAATATTATTTTGTTAAACTACAGAAATGTGTAGCATGAAGTAAAAATATGCAATGACCATTTTCGAGTTGTCCGTAATTCCGAAAAGCCTTTTTTTTCTTATTTTATTTAGAAACTTTAGAAATATTTATATTTTTTATCTTTGAATATTTATTAAATAAAAGTATTTAACTGATCTGATTTTTGTAAAATTTACCATGTAGAATACATTGTTGCAGATACATGTTATTGTTTTTTAATTTTTGTTATTGTTAATTAATTTATACCATTAACAATAATAAAACATTAATTTTCACTAAATTAAATGAACAACATTAACATTAAAATAAACCCTTGTATAATAAATCCATTTTTTGGGAAATTCTAAATACCACTGAAACAAATATTTATGTGATTTAAATAAGAACAGCTTTATACAAGACTGAAATGAATGATGTCATTCCTTTAACATATTATAGAATTCCGTATCAACTTCAAAATGCGCCTTTTTATGCCATGTCCAAGACTAGCGATCAAAGGGTTTTTATTTTTATTTACATGTTTGACATTTGTAGTAAGAAAATCTAACGTCACAAGGTCTTCAAAGTGATGAGATTTGTTTCAGATTTCTAAAAAGATCAAGAAATTTGTAAAATAGAAAATTTATAATGCTTAAATTTAAAATTTATCATTATTGTTTAAGTATAGAAAAAATGCATCCGATTCATATATATCAATTTTGATTTCATATAATATATAATTAAAAAACAAAATAAACTTATCATTTAAATTCCACTTTTCATTCTTAAAATGACAATTGCTTTTTATTCTAATAAAATATGTAACCAAAAATGAAAATAATACCGTACCCTTTTTGAGTTCCTTCCCGTAAAGCATGGTGACGTCACTGCAACGTCGTTGTGGAGTCACATTGTGACTTTGTGACCATCGATTGTCGATGTGAAGTCACAGTGACTAAAATGTGAAGTCGTTATGGCCATTTTAGAGCTCTTTTGTGACGTTTCACAAAGTGGTCACAATGTGATAAATTTGTGAAAAATGTGTCATTCGTGACTGATTTGACATTAACATTGTGACGAAACTGTGACAAAAGCGACGATATTTAAATTGCCAGAAACATGTTTTTAAAGTAAATAACATGTTTTGAAGGATATTTATAATTTTCTAAAGATTTTTAAGAAAGTCACATCTCATTCACAATGTGACGTCACTGAGTGGTGGCATTTTGGTCACAGATATGATGTGACCAAAGGGTCATTCCATGTCAATTCAACCAAATTTTCCCCCATTTGTAACCCCACCGACAGGGATTTGGATGAAACTTTGTGTGCACACTAATTCTATCATGAAATGATTCCATCAGAAATTTTTCCTTCCCAGACCTCATAGTTTGTGAGATATGGGGGGTCCAATTCTTGGGTTTTTCTCAAATCGCAAATTTCTGAGTCTGTATTTTGAGATTGCCGTTCCATCTTCAAAAATTTTTTTCTCTGGATCTAAAGCATGAATCATCCTAAAAATATCACTGTAAGAAGATAAAAAGATGAGATTTTAATAAAAAATATTTAAAAAAATTACTTGTAATATTTAGGATAAAAAAAGTCAGCCAAAGTTGAGAGTTATGGTTATTTTTCCAAATTTTTGTGACTTCACGAAAAAAGCTGTACACAAAAAGGCAAATTAAATTTCCAATTTCTTTTTGTTTTAAATAAAAGTTTAGACTTTGGGCTTTCTATCTATGAAATAAAAATGATGTGTTTCGCATGGCTTATGCAAAAATTTTGGGTACTTTCCAATTAACCGGAAAAGTGCTTTATTTTTACATATTTCATATGCACACAAAAAAGCAAATGAAATTTCCAATTTCTTTTTGTTTTAAATAAAAGTTTACACTTTGGGCTTTCTATCTCTGAAATAAAAATGATGTCCTTCACATGGCTTATACAAAAATTTTGGGTACTTTCCAATTATCCGGATGCGTGTTTTATTTTTACATATGTACATATGTGTAGATCTATATAAATACAGATGTATTATACATGTACATATGTATGTATATATACAGTACATTCATATATATATGTATAACACTGGTGCCCGTCTAACCTAAAAGTACCAAATTTTGCCTTGTTTTGAAAATCTGCACCAATTAAGGGGAAAAAATATCTGACTAAGTTTAGCTGTGGTACTTAAATAATTACCAGAGTTTCTATGAGTTATTGAATTTAATGTTATTTGATACAAAAACAAATTGGAAATTTCAATTGCCTTTTTGTGTAGAGACTTTTTCAGAAAGTCACAAAATTTCGGAAAAATAATCATAACTTTCAACTTTGGTTTACTTTTTCGGCCGTATACAAATCTCTATTAACGGCTTTAATTGCTTTTTTCACTTGCTTTTTATGCCGCTTAAATGGATCTCCACATTTATATTAATAAAATTCATATTTCATTGAGAGCCAAATTCTCTGATTCTCACATTTATTAATAAAACGGTTTTCACTTAATTTTTGTTTTATAAATGCAATAGTCCTAACTAATAAAAGTTCTTTTTCTGAATCACGGAGATTATCAATGTAGTCTATTTCTCTGTTATTTGTATAGCTAGTTTTGTGACCTTCTAAACCAGTTAATATTACAATACTGCAAGCCTGATGACTAGTAGAAGGTTTAATATCAAGCTTTATATTAAAACAATAAAGCAAAAAAATATTTATACGTACCACAAACTATAAAATATGTAACAATCATAATATATTTTTAGTAGCACAGTAAAAGTTAGATAATTCTTCTATGAAAAGAAACAACATAATGACAATAATTTGATTAAATTGATTTCAAAACATCTGCTTTCACAAACAAACATTACCCTGCCTTTATCAGAACGTGTTTATACAAGGCAGGTGCAATTAAATCTTTCAGACTATAGAAACAAATTTAAGTTCTGTTACATTTTTTAAACACAAATAATTAATATATAAGCATTCGAAAGAAAGAATAGAAATGTGAGGAGAAAAAATTATTTATTTTATACTGTACATTAAAAAAAAAAATTGTTTTGAGTTTAATTATTGAAAATAAAAGTAAGAGATTAGCAAAGAATGCCCATTATTAAATAATTAAATGAAATATATGGACCATTCACTAAATTTAATGGGGAAACATATTACAATCAGATTTTTTTTAATCAGAAAAAACAAAGCCCAACTTTATTTTGCACATAAAAAAACATGCATCAAGTAACATTAAATTCAATAACTCATAGAAATTTCAGTAATTATTTAAGTATCATAGCTAAATTTAGTCAGATTTTTTCCCTCTTAATTGGTCCAGATTCTCAAAATAAGGCAAAATTTGGTACTTTTAGGTTAGAAGGGCACCAGTGTTATACATATATATATCAATATACTGTATATATACATATATATGTGCATGTATAATACATCTGTATTTATATAGATCTATACGTATGTACACATGTAAAAATAAAACACGCATCCGGCTAATTGGAAAGTACCCAAAATTTTTGCATAAGACATGCGAAAGACATCATTTTTATTTCACAGATAGAAAGCCCAAAGTGTAAACTTTTATTTAAAACAAAAAAAAATTGGAAATTTCATTTGCCTTTTTGTGTGCATATGTAAGATATAAAAATAAAGCATGCATCCGGCTAATTGGAAAGTACCCAAAATTTTTGCATAAGCCATGTGAAACACATCATTTTTATTTCATAGATAGAAAGCCCAAAGTGTAAACTTTTATTTAAAACAAAAAGAAATTGGAAATTTAATTTGCCTTTTTGTGTACAGCCTTTTTCGTGAAGTCACAAAAATTTGGAAAAATAACCATAACTCTCAACTTTGGCTGACTTTTTTTATCCTAAATATTACAAGTAAATTTTTTAAATATTTTTTATTAAAATTTGCATCTTTTTATCTTCTTACAGTGATATTTTTAGGATGATTCATGTTTTAGATCCAGAGAAACAATTTTTTGAAGATGGAACGGCAATCTCAAAATACAGACTCAGAAATTTGCGATTTGGGAAAAACCCAAGAATTGGACCCCCCCCCCCCCTATCTCACAAACTATGAGATCTGGGAAGGAAAAATTTCTGATGGAATCATTTCACGATAGAATTAGTGTGTACACAAAGTTTCATCAAAATCCCTGTGGGTCGGGTTACAAGGTCTGGTTGAATTGACATGGAATGACCCCAAAGTGACTTACAGCGACGTCACTGTGAGCATGCATGCTATTAGGGTTACAATTTCAAAAAGCTTTTTCTTCCGAAAAGCGTATATTGTTTAGCTTTGAAAATACATTATTATTAGTTTTTAATGATTTAATTTTTAATAAAAATTCCATGTAGTTTTATAGGCACAATTAATTGTTTTCTAATACTGAAATACTGGATTTTGAATGGTATCAAATGTCTATTTAAATATTTTAAGTTTTTAAGTAAATAATAAAATATTAAATTATGAAAAAATAAATATTAAATAATAATAAATATCAAGAATAACAAAACATTAATTTTTAATAAATTAAACAGACAATATAAACATTAAAATAAATCTTTTTTATAAAAATGGCAAATCTAAATATCATTGAAAGAAAAATTCACGTGAGTTAAATAAGAACAGATTCATACATGACTGATGTGAAAAAAAATATTCCTTCAACATATTATAGGGTTTCTGTAAAATTCAAAACGCGTCTTTTCATGTTATATCCAATACTATCGATCAAATGGTTTTAACTAAATTTCTTGTATATTTGACGTTTGTACTAAGAAAATCTAAATTTACAACTTCTTCAAAGTGATGAGATCTGCTTTAGATTTCATTAAGTTTGGAGAATTTTTAAAAATGAAATTCCATGTAATATCAAGATTATTTTGAGTATTCTAAAATAGATTTCGTGCGAATTATTATTTGTAAAAATAAGTCAACAACCATTATATATTTTAAATTTCAAATAATTCTTTTGGGTAGATTTCGCTCTGTTATATGCTGACAGACGGACGGATCGATGGACGAACGGAAGCACAGTAGGACGGACTGAACGATGATTATAGGTGCTACGTATTGACATTTTTTAAGAACGCAACTAAAAAAGCAGCTAGGTGCGGCGACGCTGATCTGAATCCAATCTCAACCACCATTCTCTTAACAAGTTATTTTTTATCTAACGCTAAATATATTGTACCAATGCAAATAAAGAACATCGTGACACATGTATATTTTTATCATAGTATAACTAGATTATATAAAATCAAAAACGTCACGGGATGGGCTTCACCATGCCGTCGCCGGCCTAGAATCGTTATACGACGTGCGCTGCCCAACACACGCCACATGCCCTGAATCAAAGAGCAATATTGTGCGGTTGCAACGACATAAACCCCGGCCAGTTCGAAGAGCCGAGCGGTCCATTCCCGTTGTCCCCCCCCCCCCCTGGTTACTCCGACTATCCGCAGAAACCGGACACCAATGAATGAGTGGAGTCCTTGAGCCTATGAGCCTATTGCCGAGGACCACCTAAAATGAGTTACTCTCCATAATCGCCCTTATGTCTGATACAAGAACAGTGAGAGGCTTGATAGGACGACAATTTATTCAAGAGTATTGATTTATTCAAGAGTAAAGTACAATAACTAATGTCTTACGTCAGGATATTCTTTAATATACTTTTGTTAAATATTTCTTTTAATATAAAATATAAAGAAATAAAAGAAATATTTGAAATTTTAAGTGATCTGTCTCGTAAACAGATATTCCTCATATATTTAATATTTATAGTCAAAACTATTTTTTTATGTTTAACTTGAAAAAAAAAAAAAAAAAAAAAAAAAAAAGATAATATTTTGATAAGTTGATTGCTTTCTTATTTAGCATTTTATAATTAATGTTCAGGTTTAAATATAATAACTAACACTACAAGTCAAAACATTCTTAAATATACTTTTGTTAAATATTTCTTTTAATGCAAAAGAATATAAATAATAATTATAATAATAATAATAAATAATAATAATAAAACACTTGCAATTTTAAGTGATATGTCTTACAAACCAACATGCCTTTTCAATATTTGAAATCTATAGACAAAACTATTAGTTTTTTAATGGATTACTTGCAAACGGTTTTAATATTTTATTAAGTTGTTTGCATACTAATTTAGTGTTTTGTAATGTAGCATAAATATAATAACAAGTAAGTAGTATAAATATAATAACTAACATTACAAGTCAAAAAAATGTTTTTTAATATACTTTAGTTAAATATTTATTTTAATATAAGAGGATATATAAAAATAAAACAGACATTAGCAATGTACAGTGATCTTTAGGGAAAACCGATTATTAATTTTTTAATAGATTATTTTAAAAAAATATTTTAATATTCTTTTAAGTTGTCTGGTTTCAAATTTTCTCCTAATGATTATTCAAGTGTAAAATTTATATCTAACATTAGATTTAAAACATTCTTTAATGTACTTTTCTTAAATATTTCTTTTAAAGTAAAAGAATATAAATAAATAAAATAAACATTTGCAATGTAAAGTGATCTGTCTGGCAAACCAACATGCCTTTTCAATGCTTGAAAGCTGCGTCTTCTACATTTTTTGTGGAAAATGGTATATTTTTTTCATAGATATCTAGAAAGTTTTTGGATAAAGTTTAACGTTCTTTTTCTTCCATGTCATGTCCAAGAGTGACTGTCAAAGACTTTTTACTCTTTTTGTTTGACATTTTATGTTCGAAAATTCAGCTATGCTGACCATGGAACTATTAAGGAAGAGGAACTGACATATCCTTGAAATAGTGAAGCTTCAACTGTAACCGCATTCACAGGGATTCATTACTACCGCGTCGAATTTTAACCAATAAAATTACGCAGAAAATTTCTCTTTATTTAAACGGCTCATTAATAGAAATCTTCAATCAAAAAGAATGACAAAAACTAAAATTCACTTTTACTGGTAAGAGTTTACTTCTGTGGTAATAGATGCGCCACATTGTGACAACCAAAACTATGTCAGTAAAAAGATTACAACACTTCGCCAAACTGACACCAGTTAAAAGAAATAGAACTTTTTACCAGAATTGTCAGAGAATTTTTTAGTCAATACGGCTTTAAAATAAGACGACGTTTTCTAGTTAAGTTTACTGGTGGGAGATTTCATAGGCGGCAATGAGAAAGTGTAAATCTGATTAAATGAAACAGCTGTCATATTGTGACAACCAACTCAGTTACTTCACTCGCCACTGATAGACAATAGACTATATGTCTCCTCCTTTTTATTCATAACTCCATTATGCTGACGCGCCAAAGAAAAACGGCTTGTTTCAGATTGCTGAAAAGACAAAAATAGATTGAAAACATGGAGATTACTTTAAAATTCAATTTAAATCCGAAATTTAAAAAATACGAAAGAGTTGAATATGGCAAAAAATATTTCTTGGAATCTATATATTTGTATATTGTTGCAATGTGAAAACATTATATAAATAGATAATAAAATTTTTAATATTTTAAAGTTTTTGTTTTATTTTTATTTTTTACTTTTATGTTTTAACATTTTGGATATAAAATAACCATATGTACATAAGTTTTAACATTTTCTAAAAATACAATAATAAAATAAAACACAATACGAAATAAATTATTTAAAATATATACAATTTGACTTTTTACGTAAACCTTATTTATGTTACGTAAATCATATTAATGGTTTTTTACGTAAATCCTATATGGGACTGAATACCCATATTTCAAGGGTATAGGCTCTTCCAAAGTAAAACTCAACATTAAAAAAAATTATATTTCCATGTTTCATCGGCTTGATGTTAGATGTATAAACGTTTCTGCTTAAAACATTGCACGAAATTTTGCAAAATGGTGTGATTTTGTAATGATGGCAATTTGTGAAAATATATTTTACAGTGCTGATTTTTTTTTTTTTTAATATTCCGTTGGAAGCATTTTTCAAAAGTTAATAAAAATGTAAGCGTTTATTAAGCGGTCATTTTAAAAGAATATTTTTGAAATTTTCAGAAACTGAGCTTTAAATAAAGGCATATAAATATTTCTATCACATTTTAACATTCCATTATATCAAGATTTTTGTTAGATCATCATAAACGTTGGACTGCAAACTAGATCCTATTTTTCTTAATTTAATCAAACAAATTTTTCTGTCTTATCATTATTATCACAATGAATAAATTATTCCCGAACTAATTAAAATTTCCTCGCAATAAAAAAAAGTTGGCAGAACAACTAACAATAATCAAAGAAATAAGAGGGGTGAAAAAAGCTTTTCTTTTTATCTTGTTTAGTGACCAAACATTATTCAATTATCTTTGTATTTAAATTGCTTTTTATACATTTTTCATGTGATGTTATTTGTACCTTATTATTTTGTGAAGAAGAGACGAAAAAAAAATGACCACCAAATTAAACGCCGATATTTTTTTTCCTCTTTCAGTGGCGTGTATTAAATCTTTAGGTCGTTGGAGAATAAAGTTAATTATGATTATTATAATTATAAAAGAATTAATTTGATATCTTAAATGTTTTGATGGAAACTAATATTAAACGTCATAACAATATTAAATTAATTGCCACAATTGCTTAACATAATTAATAAGAAATAAATAAAAAAAATCTAAAAGCTGTAATAGTTTTTTTTTTAGATGTAAAATAATCTCTTAAAAATGTGCCCCGTCTTCGACTTTATATTAATTTTGTTTTATTCTTTAGTATGTAGTTTTCGAAAGTATATCTTTTTTTTAATTGATAGTCTTTAAATTTTTTGCACATGGTAATTATATTAATTATAGCTTACTATAATGTTATAAAATAAGCCTGTAATTATCATTTAGATAAGAAGGAATGTGAGCGGACAAGTTTTACCTTTTTACTATTTTATGTACATTTTTATTTCTCGTATATTAAAAGATCTTTTTTTTTAAAATAAAATCTTGTAGAAAGTTCCAGAAAAATACTTCTGATAGAATTTGCTAGTTAATTTTTATTTACACGAGAATGAAATATCCTACTATAATTAAATAGCTAAATTAATTATTTTATATCGAAATTCATTTAATTATTTTGTATCTACGAAAGTGTTAAGTGAGGGTAGATTGGGTCTCTTGGAAGCAAACTTGCATGAAAGTTGGGTAATTTATCAAAGAACTTACAGCATTCTATTTTTCAAGATATATTTACAGAACTTTTAGGTTTAAGGGGTTAAGCTGGTCCAGAACACAAAAATCTTTCAAATTTCTAAAAAAAGTGTTATTGCATTAGAAATTTCATTTTTTTTCTACTTTAATATGACGTTTAAACCATGTTTGTAACCTAATTGTAGCAGGAAATGTTCATTTTCATGATTGGGTTCGTTTTCAAATTCTAGTTTTCAAGTAATGTTTGTTGTAGAAAAAACTACTTGTGAAAAAGCTTTTTTCTTCATGATGGGTATTTTTCATAATTTCTCTATTTAAATTGATATAAGTGAAGAATCGTTAAATATGTATGATTCAAACTTGGTATTTTTTTTCTATTGCTTTACGTTAGTTCTGATATGGCGAACTTATTATATATTTTTATATATATTTATATATTTATTTATATACGAAATATATTTTTTTTTACTATTTAAAATATGATTTAAACAATGTTACACCACTTTATATAATTTTTTTACATTAAGCATTTCCAAATTTTTTTATTGATATTTTTTTAAATGCTGAATCCAAATTAAAACTTATATTATTGTGTGTATTTAAAAAAAATGAATGATATTCTACAAAATGATTTCAATTTAAGGAATTTATTTACTCCACTTGTTAAATAATTTTAAAATTACAAATTTAAATATTAGAAGTTTTATCATATGATTTTGTTTACAAATAATATGGTTTATCATCACAAAAAAAAACTGAAATTTTAATTAATTAGACATTTGATTCCTAGAAAGTTTTTAACCGTTTGAGCGTCTTGAAATTGGGTAAAATTTTAATATTCTTTTCACTGCATTTTCTTTATAAAGCCCAAAAGTGTGATGATTTCAACATTTTTTAAAAAAACGTAATTATAAATATGAATGTAATCTTTAAAAATATTAATCATTGTAAAATGGATTGAAAATTCAATAATTTATACAATTATATTATTTTTAATGTTGCTTATATTACAGTGGAACTTGAGGTTTCGTGAACGGAATATTACGTTCCGAACACTTAGAGTTCAATATTCTATACTAAACACTGTTGTAAACACTGTTGAAAAATCACAAGCAACGCGAAGGCGTCCTTTTTTATAGAAAAGATCGAAGCTGTGCGACAGGGCTTTTTTTATTTTATATGAAAAATATTTAAGTAGTACGTTCGAGCTTCTTTTATTTTATCTCGCTAAATCTCAAGTGGCGTTATAGCAATTCTTCCATTTTCCGTCGATCAGAACCAATCGACGCCCCATCAGTTGTCCAACGCTGGAAATATGTTGGGTTTTCACGACATAAACACTGAACAGCGCGATCGCATTGCTTGGTAACCAAACAGGTCAATACAAATAATTTTTAAATATTTCCCTGAAATCATTTAAATGATGACTTATATGAAAATAAATACGAATATTGGTACCTAGGCATATACAATAATAAAAAAAATGTATATATATATATCGGATAGGTGGATTTTCTTTTATATTTGAGACACAATCTTTTTTCTAGAATGTATTCCTTATCCTTCTGAATTAATTTCATTAATAGGTTATTTAGTTTTTTATTTACTAAACTTTAATTCGTTAAGTTTAAAATTACAAGCCACTTTATTTTAACATTTATTTTTGATCTACTGAAGTCAGTTACTTTATTTTATAACAAAAGTAGAAAATACTTTTCTAATGTGCCTTCGAACTTTTCGCATTTGACGAGGTAACGCAATTAGCTTGACATCAATCGAACCATTTACGTCTGAGGAAAAAAGTTTGTCTGTACTTTATCACAAAATTTTGAAGATTGTTGAGTGAATATGATAGTTTGTTGATTCTTCTGAGACTTGCCGTTTAGTTTTATAAATCCAATATTTAAATGAATGCGCTAATGTAGATTACCTGGAAAATCAGTGAAAATTTTTTTTGTATTACTTTGGTTCATGTAAAAGGATCTTTTAAAGGGATAAAACCTTGGAATATTTTAATGCTCCGTCTTATTTCTATTCAATATACGCATTTCTCACCAGATGTATAAATATAAGGTTTTTGTATTTCTTCAAGCAATGAATAATTGTTCTTTGGCAGATAAATTAATTTTTAAATGAAATGTCTCATGCAGTTTTAAAAGGTTTTACTCAAGGTATTAGTTATATAAAAATACTTATATGTTTTTAATTTTATAGAAATATTATGCATATTTACATTTTATAATAATATTATACTAAAACATGTTTTTAACTAGCTGTTTGGACATTCTTTTATTAGTTTAACAACAAGCCTTACCTTATAATCAACCTTATTTTTAATATTCCTATAATATATCTTTAGAGTATGCAAAGTATTATTTGTCAATTTTAACTATAAGGCAACTTATGACGCTTTATTATAACACTGCTTACGTGCCTTAACATAAACTTTTTCAAGATTAAATAAAGAAATTCACATTTCAAGCAAAGCAACATTAAATCCTGATGCCAGCATAAATTAAACAAAAAGAGTAAATGACCCTTCTGTGTAGAAAACTAAACTTTCATTCTTTAAAATATCAGAGCATCAAACATTTACATAAAAGTGCGAGCTAAAGATTATTGTTGCCGTATCTAAGAAAATAATGTAGTCGCAAGATTGGAATATTTTTGCAATAAGTATAATACACTGCTCAAAACAATTAAAGGATATTGCAGTTTTAGGTGGATTTTGTATCTGGGAAACTTTTTAGCTGATTGATACATGGTCGACAGACATAGTAGGTTATATGAGAATAAATTACACATGTTTAGCAGAAAAAAATGCATTTTATTGCGCATTTGTGTACAAAAGGAAAAAAACACGATTTGTGCATATGAGAAAAAAAGAATAAGAAAAGGTGTTTTCTTCAAAGAAAATCATTTTCAGTAGGGGGTATGGTTTCCACGGGCGGCCAGCAACGTTGAACACCTTTGAGGCATGGACTCAATGAGGCTACTAATGACGAGTTGGGGATATTCTGCCCCACTCTTCCAGAAGAGCTCTTTCCAGTTCTTGGAGAGTTTGTGGGGGTTGTTGGCGGCCAGAAACTCGTCTTCGTAGAGCGTCCCAAACGTGCTCGATTGGATTCATGTCTGGAGAACACGCTGGCCATTCCATTCGAACGATTCCTTCCTCGAAAAGGAAATCCTCCACCAGATTTTCACGATGTGGCCTGCAGTTATCGCAGTATCGCCTGCAGTATTAAAATGAAGTTATCTCCGATTGCTGCAGCGTAAGGGACTACAATAGGTCTGAGGATCTCATCCCTATATCGGCGACCAGTCAGAGCTCCATCTGGAATGATGTACAGTTCAGTGCGCCCGTCAATGGAGATGCCACCTACACCAACACTCCTCCACCGCCAAATCTGACACTTTCGTGCACGAACGCAGGATTATTCCTACTGTCACGGTCCCTCCAGATGAAAATACGCCTATTATCCGGATGCACAGAAAAACGGGACTCGTCAGAAAACAGAATATTGCTCTATTCATTTCTCCTCCAGTTGACATGGTTGGTTGCCCACTCCCTGCGATCGCGACGATGCCTTGATGTTAATCTAACACATACCATCGGTCGGCGAGCATACAGGCCTACAGCATGGAACCGGTTTCGGACAGTCTGAGTTCAAATCGTGGTGCCTGTAGCCGAGCGAAAGTGTTGTTGGAGAAGAATAGCGTTCATGTTTCGTTGTCTCCGAGCTGTTAACGCTAAATACCGATCTTCATTGGGCGTTGTTGCCCGTCTACGACCTTGCCCTGGTCTTCGGACAGCACATCTAATCTCCAAAAAACGGTTCCAGATCCTGGAAATGACACTTTGTGACATTCCAATGGCTTTCGCTACTTCGGCTTGAGTTTGACCCCCTTCTAACCTACCAACAATTCTCCAAGTTCCTGAATCTGTCAAATGACTTTGCTGAGACATCGTACTCATCGAAACAAAGCAATCACTGAATGCCGATCATCCTTGTCTTCATTCTCTTTTATCCAGTTGAAAGTCAAATTTCACTCGCTGCCGCTGAAGCGACGTTTTTGACGTCGAACTCAAAATTTGCATACTCCACAGTTTAAAAACCAGAAAAATTTGCATTTGTGATTCTCTTCTTCTATTTTCGGCAAAAAAATTTCGTTTATATCTTTTTTTTTATGTAAAACTTCAAATATCCTTTAATTGTTTTGAGCAGTGTATATGCACCATGGGTATTTTAATTACATTCGTAGAGGTTAAAATTTCTTTTGATGGCTCATTTGAGACAGTGATGGTACGATAAAAATAATACATAGGTTGTAAATAACGTAGGTATACTTTTCAAACAATAGTATTTACGGTACGGGCAATTATGGTTTAAATAGAAACTGAAACGAAATAAAATAAAAAGTTACTCATTTGATAATTGAAACGTTGTTTATATAAGCTAAGCAATTTGAAGATTAAGATAATAAAATTTTCCTGTTCTAATTGAATTAGTGAAACTCTGATTAAAATTAATATATAGCATGCACGCTTGGTTAAACCCTAAAAGTAATTATATTATTAATATGATTATGATGAATAACATTGTTCTATTATTATTCAATTAATTGTTTTTATTTTTATCTATACGGTCATAATAACAACAAAACCTCCTATTTGAATTAGTTTACGAAATTAATCAATTAATAACTGATCTCTAAAGATATTAAAAAATAATCATATTTTTTTATATCCCTAAAAAAGAGGTATATGCATTAATTTTATGAATTATTATTTTTTTAAATATAAGTATAACAGGATCCTCGCGTTACATTGCATCTCGTTGCATCACCTTTCCGGTTATATTGCCTTTTTTACGTGTTTTTTGAAAAATATCTAATTTTAAATTAACCTTGTTTTTAAAAATTGTATGTAATTCGACTAAAATAATAATTTTTTATTGTTTTTTTTTGAGAAAAAGTATAATGTTTTTTAGAGAGAAAACTGTAATAGTAAGCATTTATTAAAATGCCATTTTTAAAGAATGCATTTAAAATTTTGAGAAATTGAGCTTTGATTAAAGGCATACAAATTCTATCACGTTCTAAACATTGAATTAGATCAAGAGTTTTAACAGAACATCATAAACGTTAATCTGTAAACTAGAACTTTGTTAGTTTTTCTTTTTAATTTTCTCAAGCAGATTTTCTTCTTAATCATTACATACTATTAAAATGAATAAATTATACCCGAACTAATTAAAACTTCCTCGCAAGAAAAAAGGTTGGCAGAACAACTAACAATGAACACAAAAATAAGAGGGAAAAAAAGATTTTTTGTCATTTTGTTTAGTATCCAAACGTTATACAATTATCTTACTATTTAAATTGTTTTTTATATTTTTTTTTATGTGATGTTATTTGTACCTTATTATTTTGTCAAAAAGAGACGAAAATAAAAAAGTAAACTCCAAATTAAACGTCCATATTTTGTTTTTTCTTTTTTCAGTCGCGTGTATTAGATCTTTAGGTCGTTGGAGAATAAAGTTAATTACAATTATTATTATTAAAATAATAATTAATTTGATATATTTAATGTTTTGACAGAAACTAATATTAAATTTCAGAACATTATTAAAGCACATTCTATAATTGCTTAACCTGATTAATAATAAATAAAGTTAAAAAAATTCTAAAAGCTATAAAAGTTTATTGTTTAGAAGTAAAATTATATTTTGAATATATGTGCCCCGTCTTCAATATTATGTGTTGTCATTTGCTTTGTTATGTAGTTTTCAAAAGGTTACCTTCTTTTTAAATAAACGTCTTTACATTTTTTGCACATTATATTTACATTAATTATAACGTAACATAATGTTATAAAATAAGCTTGTAATTATCATTCAGATGAGAAGGAATGTAAGTAGATGAGGTTTATCAGTTTATTTGGTTATGTAAATTTTTATCTCTCATATAATAAATGTTTATTATTATTATTATTATTATTATTATTATTATTATTATTATTATTATTATTATTATCATCATTATTATTATTAATTTATTGATAATGAAAATTCCAAATAAATACTTCTGAGAGAAATAGCCAGTTAAGTTTTCTTAGATGGGAATTAATGTTTCCTGCTTTAATACTATAATTCTATAATTCTTTAATTATTATCATTATTATATAGTTATAAGCTATTATTATATTCAACCCATAAAAATGTCTACTTAAAACTGTGTACCAAATGTTACAAAATAGCATGATTGTCTAATAATAGCAATTTATGAATATACAAATATTTTAAAGTGTTGAAAAAAAACTATAAAATCGTAAGCGTTTATTAAATGCGATTTTTTAAGAATGTTTTTATAAATTTTGAGAAACTGAACTTTGATTAGAGGCATAAAAATATTTCTAAAACACTCTAAACTTTGCATTAGATCATGAGTTTTGAAAGATCATCATAAACGTTGGGCTGTAAACTAGAACTTTATTCATTTTTCTTTTTAATTTTCTCAAAAAAATTTTCTGCTTAATCATTACATACTATTAAAATGAATAAATTATTCCCGAACTAATTAAAATTTCCTCGCAAGAAAAAAAGGTTGGAAGAACAACTAACAGTGAATGTAAAAATAAGAGGGAAAAAAAGCTTTTCTTGTCATCTTGTTTAGCGTCCAAACATTATTCAGTTATCTTAGTATTTAATTTGCTTTTTATCCATTTTTTATGCGATGTTATTTGTATCTTATTATTTTGTCAAGAAGAGACAAAAATAAAAAAGTCCTTCCGGCAATGCCGGGAGGAAGAGGTAGCTTTCATATACTTACATATTTATTTATTTATTTTAAGGTAAGTTACATTGTTCAAAAATACTAAGCTCAAATTAGTAGAAATAATCTTATAAAATTAGTGATTTTATAAGATTGAATACTAGTTTTTGTCAAGACTGAATATTAATAGGAATTTTTAGAAATTAGTCATCTTTTATTCAACCTGGTTTTATTTTAAGCGATTTAGAGAGTCACCAAATTCCACGATATCATAAAGTGTATGCCATTTTAAAGCAACATTGTGGATCGTTCAGATCAGACCGTTTCAAAATGTCAGCCATAAGCAAAATTCAAATGCTATAACTCAATCATTTTTTAAAATATAGACAAAATAAAAAGTGTTCCGGAATTGTTGTTTTAAGTTCTAACACGTAAAAGAAAAATATTTTTCAACTTTTAATTTTTTCGCATTTAATTTTAAATTTTAAATTTTTTAAAAAATTTAAAATGGCCACCATTTTGAAACAAAATGGTGGATGATGCTGGCCAACGAACTCGGTCGAGACATTTGTATGTACTATGTACATACCAAGTTTCATTGAAACCGGTTCATAAATACGCGTGTTATCACGTGACAAAAATCAGATCGTTTCAAAATGTCAGACATAAGAAAAATTCAAAGTGCTATAACTCAATCATTTTGTAAGATATAGACAAAATAAAAAGTGTTCTGGAATTGTTGTTTTAAGTTCTAACACGTAAAAGAAAAATATTTTTTAAATTTTGATTTTTTTGCATTAAATTTTAAATTTTAAAATTTTTTAAAAATTTAAAATGGCCACCATTTTGAAACAAAATGGCGGATGATTATGGCCAACGAACTCGGTCGAGACATTTGTATGTACTATGTACATACCAAGATTCATTGAAATCGGTTCATAAATACGTGTGTTATCACGTGACAAAAATTAGATCGTTTCAAAATGTCAGCCATAAGAAAAATTCAAAGTGCTATAACTCAATCATTTTTTAAGATATAGACAAAGTAAAAAGTGTTCTGGAATCGTTGTTTTAAGTTCTAAAACGTAAAAGAAAAATATTTTTCAACCTTAAATTTTTTCGCATTTAATTTTAAATTTTAATTTTTTTTAAAAATTTAAAATGGCCGCCATTTTGAAACAAAATGGCGGATGATGCTGACCACCGAACTCGGTCGAGACATTTGTATGTACTATGTACATACCAAGTTTCATTCAAATCGGTTCATAAATACGTTAGTTATCGCATGACAAAAATCAGATATATATATATATATATATATATATGGTTATATATATATATATATATATATATATATATATATGTCAACATTCGAACGGAGGGTGTTTTTGGGGTCTGGGGGCCATGATCGGTGAAAATATACCAAAATTTTCCGGAAGTGCTTTCCTCCGGACGGCTGCAATAGGTAGCTTTTTACTTTTTGTACCTAAAAAAGAACACCAAATTAAACGCCCATATTTTGTGTTTATTTTTTCCCTTTTCAGTCGCGTGTATTCAGTCTTTAAGTCGTAGGAGAATAAAGTTAATTATGATTATTATTATTACAAAAGAATTAATTCGATATCTTCAATGTTTTGACCTAAAGTGATATTAAACGTCATAACAATATTAAAACAATTTCTACAATTACTTAACATAATTAATAAGAATTAATTTAAAAAACTTAAAGCTGTAAAAGTTTATTTTTTAGAATTAAAATATAGCATTGAAAAAATGTGCCCCGTATTCAATATTTTATGCTGTCATTTGCTTTGTTATGTAGTTTTCAAAAGTTTACTTTCTTTTTAATAAAATGTCTTTACATTTTTTGCACATGGTAATTATATTAATTATAGCTTATTTATAAAATAAGCCTGTAATGCGGAGGAGTTTTATCAGTTTATTTTATTTTATGTAAATTTTTATTTCTCTAATAGTATTTTTTTTTGTTAATATAATGTTGAAGATAAACACTTCTGTGTAAGTTCCAGATAAACACTTCTGTGAGAAGAAGCCAGTTAAAGTTTTCTTTAATGGGAATTAAGATATGCTGCTATAATTATATTAATTATTACTATTATTATATAGTCATATGCTATTACAATATTCAACACATATAGGTTTGTGCTTAAAACTGTGTACCAAATTTTACAATTTTGCATGATGGCAATTTGTGAACATACAAATATTTTAAAGTGTTGAAAAAATCTTTTATTCTGTCAAAAATATTTTTCAAAAGCGAAGAAAAATAAGCGTTTATTAAACAGCTGACCAACATTTTTAGCTTACAGGCTATGAAAGCCGATCCACCCCCTTTATGTATGTGTATATGTTGCTCGATAACTCGCGATAAAAATATCCGATTACTTGAAATTTTTCATATAGTTATATTCTAATAAGGCGCTTTCCTGATTAGTTTTAGGAGTTCATTCGATAAGTATAAGAGGGAGGGAGGCTAATACACCTCCCTTTAACAGATACAATTGTGTTTTTCATGCGAAATATCATATTTCATTCAAATATTTGATATGGGGTATTTCTGATGCAGCAATCGTGTTATTAGTTTTGGGAGTTCATTGAATAAACATAAGGAGGGTGGGGACGGGTGTTAATTTCCCAATTAAGTTAGATAAATGAATTTTTCATGCAGAATTAACAGATTTCATACAAATTTTATTTTATTATAGAATTTATTTAAAATTTTAAGAAACCGAGGTTTTTTTATGTGATGCTATTTGTACCTTATTAATTTGTCAAGAAAAAGTCGAAAATAAAAAAAAGTGAACATCAAATTAAACACCCAAATTTTGTTTTTGTTCCTTCTTTTCAGTCGCGTGTATCAAATCTTTAGATCAAAGAAGAATAAAGTTAATTATGATTATTATAATTACAAAAAAATTAATTCGATATCTTAAATGTTTTGACGGAAACTAATATAAAACGTCATAGCAATATTAAAACAGTTGCCAAAATTGCTTGACATAATTAATACGAAATAACTTTGAAAATATTCTAAAAGCTGTAAAAGTTTATTTTTTTAGAAGTTAAATAAGCTCTTGAAAAAAAGGTTCCTCATCTTGTGTATTATATTTATGTTATTTTATTTTTTGATATTGTAGTTTTCAAAAGTTTATCTTTTTCTGATTATGATCATTTACATTATTTGCACATAATAATAATAATAATTAGAACGTACTATAATGTTATAAAATAAGGCTATAATTACCATTTAGATGAGAAGGAATGCAAGCGTAAGAGTTTTAACATTTTAGTATTTTGTGTAAATTTTTATTTCTCATATATAAAATCTTTTTTTTTTAAATAAAATCTCGTAGAAAGTTCCAGAAAAACACTTCTGTCAGAAGTAGCTAGTTAACGTTTTTTACAAGAGAATTAAATATCCTACTACAATTAAATAGCTAAATTATATATTTTATATTTTAAATTTATTGTTTAAGAATTAATATGTCGGTAATAAATACCAATATATTGTGAAAATCATTAACAATTCTTTTAAACTTTTGCTTTTTAAATATTTTTGTTCAAGTAACATAATTAACATCTCTACATTTTTCTTAAAATATATATGCAAATGGTTAATAATCTATAAACATGTGGATCAATAGCCTTTCTTACTTCAGTCAATTCGCATTTTCCACGTTCTATAGTTTAAAAAAAATAACTGTGATAGACAAACATAAAGACATAAGAGCAATTTTTAAAATTGGCTCTATATTAATTTATCTTTTAGTGCGGGTCACTAAAAATGTTAGCGGATTAACTGTGAACTATAGCACAGTATAAAAGATAAAATTACCATGCTTATTATTTACACCACCTAAAGTTTAAAATGCGCAGCAAACTTAAATGGCGTTGGAGTTTTCTTCTAGAGAAATAGCGTCATTTTTAAAAAGATATGTAAAATATTTTTAAACTTACATTACAGTATAAGAATGGTAACGCACACAAACATTTAATTTTCCTGAATCGTATACTGTTAAAAACTTTCATTAAATGTCAAACCTTTTGAAAATTAAAGAAAAGTAATAAATAACTGCTCTAAGTTTGCTCTTATAAATACACTCATTATGGTGAATTTTCAACAATCGTTTAACCTTTCAACGTCATTTGACATTAAGTAACTATAAACCATGTAAATATTTCCATTCATTCACTATATGCGTCTTTGTTTTACAATGGTGAACACTTGCTTCCTTGCTGGTAACAACATTGTTTTTCGGCGAAAATAGGTTAGGACCGAATCACATTTCAGGCTTGGAGTTTCTTAGAGTGTAAGAACATGCAAGTGTATCTATTTAAACGTCAGCCGTGTCTAATTATCTGTATTTCAAACAGATAGCCTCATTCAAAATAATAGTTAACAATTTATTAATTTATATATATCTATGTTTTATTGGCTAATGCATAAAACATTCTGCTTAAAAACGCGAATCAAATTTTAAAAAATGGTATGATTTTCTAAAAATGGCAATTGTGAACATACAGATATATCTAAGTGTTAAAGGAGAGTTTTATTATCTTAAAAGTATTTTTCAAAAGCTTAAAAAAAGGTAAGCATTTATTAAATGGTCATTTTTAAGAATTTATTTAAATTTTTGAGACAGTGAGCTTTATATATGAGCTTTATATATGAGCTTCATATAAATATTTCTATCACATTTTAAACACTGCATCAGATCAAGATTTTTATTAAATCATCATAAACGTTGGACTGTAAATTAGATCCTATTTCTCTTCAATTAATCAAATATATTTTCTGCTTAATCAATTATTGAGCAATCAATTTCTCAAAATTATTACAATGAATAAACTATTTCTGAACTAATTAAAATTTCCTCGCAAGAAAAAAGATTGGCAGAACAACTAACAATGAACAGAAAAATAAGAGAGAAAAAAAGCTTTTCTTGTCATCTTGTTCAGCGTAAAAACATTATTCAATTATCTTAGTATTTAAATATATTTTTATACATTTTTTTATGTGATGTTATTTTTACCTTATTATTTTGTCAAGAAGAGACGAAAATAAAAAATGAACACCAAATTAAACGCCCATATATTGTTGTTGTTGTTTTCTTTTCAGTCGCGTGTATTAAATGTTTTTGTCGTAGGAGAATAAAGTTAATTATGATTATTATAAGTAAAAAAATAATTAATTTGATATCTTTAATGTTTTGACGGAAAGTAATATGAAACGTCATAACAATACTAAAAGAATTACTTATCATAATTAATTTGAAATAATTTAAAAAAATATTTTAAAAGCTGTAAAAGTTTATTTTTTAGAAGTAAAATAAGTTCTCGAAAAAATTTGCCCGTCTGCAATATTATATGTTGTTATTTGCTTTGTTGTGTAGTTTTCGAAAGGTTACTTTCTTTTTAATTAAACGTCTTTACATTTTTTCACATGGTAATTATATTAATTATAATGTAGTATAATGTTATAAAATAAACATGTAATTATCATTTAGATAAGAAAGAATGTAAGCGTACAAGTTTTATCATTTTACTATTTTATGTAATTTTTTATTTCTCATATATTAAATCGTTTTTTTTTTTAAATAAAATGTTGTAGAAAGTTCCAGAAAAATACATCTAATAGATGTAGCTAGTTAATGTTTTTTTTCTTACGAGAATTAAATATCCTACTACAATTAACTAGCTAAATTAATTATTTTATAACGAAATTCATTTAATTATTTTGTATCTGCTAAAGTGTTATTTGAGGTTAGAGAAGGTCTCATTAGTGCTTGGAACTTGCATGGAACTTGCATCGAAGTTGGCTAATCTATCAAAGAACTTACAACATTTTATTTTTGAAGATCTATTGACAGATCTGCTTGGTTTATGGGGTTAAGGAGGTCCAAGACAAAAAAATCTTTCAATTTTCAAAAAAAAAATGTTATTGAGTTAAAAATTTCTTTGTGTTTTTCCTTCAAAATATGATGTTTAAACCATTTTTGTATCTTAATTGTAGCAGAAAATGGTTTTTTTTATGTTTGGTTTCGTTTTCAAAATCGACCTTTCAAGAAATGGTTGTTGTAGAAAAGACCTCTTGTGAAAATGCGCTTTTCTCCATTATGATCGTTTTTCACAATATCTCTATTTATTTTGGTATAAGTTAAGAACGTTAAAATGTTTGATTCAAACTTGGTTAATGTGATCTGTCTGGCTAACCGATCCTTTCAACACTTGATGCTTATAGTCAAAACTTTTAGTTTTTTCAATGGAATACTTAAAAAAAAACATTTTAATATTTCATTAAGTTGTTTGCTTACTAATTTAACATTTTATAATGATTGTTCAAGTCCTAATATAATAACCAACATTATAAGTCAAATCATATTTTAATATACTTTAGTTAAAATTGGTTAATGTGATCTGTCTGGCAAACCGATACGTCCTTTCAACACTTGGTGCTTATAGTCAAAACTTTTAGTTTTTTCAATGGAATACTTGAAAAACATTTTAATATTTCATTAATTTGTTTGCTTACTAATTTAACATTTTATAATGATTGTTCAAGTCCTAATATAATAACCAACTTTATAAGTCAAATCATATTTTAATATAATTTAGTTAAAATTGGTTAATGTGATCTGTCTGGCAAATCGATACGTCCTTTCAACATTTGATGCTTATAGTCAAAACTTTTAGTTTTTTCAATGGAATACTTGAAAATCATTTTAATATTTCATTAAGTTGTTTGCTTACTAAATTACATTTTATAATGATTGTTCAAGTCCCAATATAATAACCAATTATAATAACATTATAAATCAAATCATATTTTAATATACTTTAGTTAAAAATTTATTTTAAAGTAAAATAATATAAATAAATAAAACAAACATTTGCAATGGTAAGTGATGTGTCGAGAAAACCAACATGCCTTTTCAATGCTTGAAAGCTGCGTCTTCTACATTATTTGTGGAAAATGGTATCTTTTATTTATAAATATCTTGGAAGTCTTTGGATAAAGTTTAACGTTCTTTTTCTTCCATGTCATGTCCAAGAGTGACTGTCAAATACTTTTTACTCTTTTTGTTTGGCATTTTATGTTCGAAAATTCTGCTATGCTGACGAGTCAAAGAAAAACGGCTTGTTTCAGATTGCTGAAAAGGCGAAAGCAAATTGAAAACATGGAGATTACTTTAAAATTCAATTTAAATCCAAAATTTAAAAAATATGAAAGAATTTAATATGGGAAAAATATTTCTTGAATCTATATATTTGTACATTGTTGCAATGTGAAAACATATAAATAGATGATAAAAATGTATTATTTTAAAATTTTTGCTTTCTACGTTTTTTATTTTATTTTATAAATATAATAACTAACATTACATGTCAAAACATTTTTTAACATATATTAGTTAAATATTTCTTTTAATGTAAAAGAAGATAAATAAATAGAACAAACATTTCTGGTGTTAATATGATCTGTCTGTAAAACCGACATGTCGATTCAATGCTTGAAGTTTACAGTCAAAACTATTCTTATTATTTTTAATGGATTACTTGCAAACTATTTTAATGTACATTAAATTGTTTACTTACAAATTTAATATTCTATAATTATTGTTCAAATATAAATATAATAACCAACAATATAAGTCAAAACATATTTTAATATACTTTAGATAAAATTTTCTTTTAAATTAAAAGAATATATTGGGTCGTTTGGAAAGTCCTTTCCGTTTGGGAAAACCAATTCGCACCGGAAAATTTTGTTCATTAATATCTAAGCACTAGATATCGGAAACAATATCTAATAATTAAAACACGGAATTTTCCGGTGCGAATTGAATTTCACAAACGGAAAGGACTTTTCGAACGATCCAATAAATAAATAAAACAAACATTTTCACTGTAAAGTGATCTGTCGGGCAAACTGACAGACATTTTCAGTAATTGAATTTAGTCAAAACTATTAGTTTTTTAATGGATTACTTGCAAAACATTTTAATACTTCATAAGTTGTTTGCTTACTAATGATTGTTCGAGTATAAATATAATAACTAACATTACAAGTCAAAATAAATTTTATATACTTTAGTGAAATATTAATTTTAATATAAGTTAAGTTATTTTAATATAAGTTACATTAGTTAAATATATTTTTAAAAGGATATATATAAATAAAACAGAATTTGAAAAGTACAGTAATCTTTCTGACAAACCGATTATAACACTTTTAATAGATTAGTTGCAAAATATTTTAATATTTCATTAAGTTATTTGGTTACAAATTTTCTGCTAATAATTATTCATGTGTAAATATAGTAAATAGAACTTAGAATTTTAACATTCTTTAATATACTTTTCTTAAGTATTTCTTTTAGTGTAAAAAGATGTAAATAAATAAAACAAACATTTGCAATGTAAAATTATCTGTCTGGCAAACCAAAATGCCTTTTCAATACTTGAAAGCTGTGTCTTCTACATTATTTGTGGAAAATGGTATTTTTTATATAGATATCTAGAAAGTCTTTGGATAATGTTTAACGTTCTTTTTCTTCCATGTCATGTCCAAGAGTGACTGTCAAAGACTTCTTGCTCTTTTTGTTTGGCATTTTATGTTGGAAAATTCAGCTATGCTGACGCGCCAAAGAAAAATGGCTTGTTTCAGATTGCTGAAACGACAAAAATAAATTGAAAACATGGAGATTACTTTAAAATTCAATTTAAATCCGAAATTTAGAAAATACGAAAAGATTGAATATGGACAAAATATTTTTTTTTAAACTATATATGTGTACATTGTTGGAATATGAAAAGATTATATGAATATATGATAAAAGAATGTTGTTTTAAATTTTTTAGTTTCTATTTACTTTTTTCCTTTTATGTTTAAGAAATTTCGGATTAAAAAAAAATGTATACATGACTTTGAAATTTTTCTAAAGACACAATAACAAAAACAATAATAAAATAGAACACCAGGCGAAATATAATATTATAATATAATAAATAATTTAATATAATATAATAATAAGTTTTCATTTTACATCTGTAATATAGAAAATAAAATATTTTTGTTAATATCCTTATTTCTAACCAAGTGTTTTCCTTTGTTTCATATCAGTTTCCTCATAAAGTATGCATGTCATGCACATATTTTAAATAAATGCATTTTAAACAGTACGAATGAAAGATGTGTATTTTAAATAAAATGATCGTAATTCAAATGAAACAATGTTAAGCTATTAAATTCTTATTCCCAGCTGACGGGACTGACACTGTACAACAGATCATTAAAGGTTTTTATGTAGACACGTGTGGCAAGTGTATTACCTGAGCTTTATACGACCAACGATGCATTGAGTACGCCGCCCGTGCTTTTATATATGTCCAAATCTTTCGTATCCTTAAGAATTAATATGTCGGTTAAATAACGACAATATGTTTTGAAAATTATTACTAATTATTTTAAACTGTTGCTTTTTAAACACTTTTGTTCAAGTAACGTAATTAACATATCTGCATTTTTTCTAAAATATATTTTTAAATGATTAACAATTTATAAGCATGTGGATCAATAGCCTTTCTTACTTTAGCCAATTCTCACTTTCCACGTTCTATAGTTTACAAATAACATAGTTTTGATAGACAAGCAGAAACACATAAGATCAATTTTTATAATTGATTCCATACTTATATGAAGTAAAACTATAAATAACAGATAAAATTACCATGCTTATTATTTACACCACCTAAAGTTTAAAATGTGCAGCAAACTTCAAAGGCGTTGGAGCTTTCTTCTAAAGAAGAAGTGTAATTTTTTGAACGATATTATGACAAAAAAGTTTTTAAAATTATATTACAGTATAAGGATAGTAACACAAACAAACATTTACTTTTCCTGAATCTTATCTTGTCAAAAACTTTTATTTAATGACAAACCTTTTGAAAATTAAAGAATAGCAATAACAAATTGGTCAAAATTTGTCTTTGTAAAACCCCCCAATATGGTGAAATTTTAAAAATGAATAATCTTTCTCCATCATTTGACAATAACTATAAACCATATAAATATTACCATGCATTCTCCATATGCTTCTTTGTTTTATTCTTGTGCACACTTGCTTCTTTACTGGTTACAACACTGTTTTTAAACAAAAATGTGTTAGGACCGAATCGCATTTCAGGCTTGGATTTTCTTAGACTATAATGGCATGCAAATGTAACAATTAAAACGTCAGCTGTGTCTGACTATCTCTATTTCAAAGAGATAGCCTTTTTCGAAATAACAGTTAACAGTTTATTAATTTATACGTCTATGTTTTATCGGTAATACATAAAAAATTCTGCTTAAAAAGCAAATCAAATGCTACAAAATGGTATGATTTTCTAAAAATGGCAATTTGTGAACATACAAATATTTCAAAGTGTTACAGGAAAGTTTTATTCCGTTAAAAGAATTTTTCAAAAGAAGAAAGAAAAAAACGTAAATATTTATTAAAGGGCCATTTTTAAAGGATATATTTAATTTTTTTCAGACACTGAGCTATATGTAAAGGCATATAAATATTTCTATCCCATTTTAAACACTGCATTAGATCAAGATTTTTATTAGATCATCATGAACATTGGAATGTAAACTAGATCCTATTTTTCTTAATTTAATCAAATAGATTTTCTGCTTAATCATTATTATTATAATGAATAAATTATTACCGAATTAATTAAAATTTCCTCGCAAGAAAAAAAAGGTTGGCAGAACAACTAACAATGAATACAAAAATAAGAGGGAAAAAAAAGCTTTTCTTGTCATTTTATTTAGCGTCCAAACATTATTCAATTTTCTTAGTATTTAAATTGCTTTTTATCCATTTTTTATATAATGTTATTTGTACCTTATTATTTTGTCAAGAAAAGACGAAAATAAAAAAGTGAACCTCAAATTAAATGCCATATTTTGTTTTTTTCCCTTTTCAGTCGCGTGTATTAAATCTTTAGTTCGTAGGAGAATAATGTTAATTATGATTATTATTGTTACGAAAGAATTAATTTGATATATTTAATGTTTTGACAGATACTAATATTAAACGTCATAACAATATTGAAACGATTGCCACAATTACTTATCATAATTGATAAGAAATAAATAAAAAATATCTAAAAGCTGTAAAAAATTATTTATTAGAAGAAAATAATCTTTTACAAAAAAGTGCTCCGTTTTTAATATTATGTTTAGAATGTTTTCTTCTTTGGTATGTATTTTTCAAAAGTTTATCTTTTTTTAATTATGATTCTTTACATTTTTTGCACATGGTAATTATATTAATTATAACGTTCTATAATGATATAAAATAAACCGGTAATTATCATTTAGATAAGAAGGAATGTAAGCGGACAAGTTTTATCATTTTACTATTTTATGTAAATTTTTATTTGTCATATATTAAATAGTTTTTTTTTTAATAAAAGAGAATATTTCTACCAGAAAATAAAAGAATAAAGTTATTATAATAAAATTAATTAGGCATTTAGTATTAATTTAGCATATTTAGTAATAATTATCATTATTACAAAAATAATTAATTTTATATCTTTAATATTTTGACGGAAATTAACAAGTCAAAACAATATTAAAACAATTGCCAAAATTCCTTAACATAATGTATAAGAAATAACTTTAAGAAACAATCTAAAATATTTAAAAGGTTTTTTTTAGAAGTAAAATAATCTCTTGAAAAAAAGTACCCCGTCTTCAATATTATATTTATGTTGTTTTATTCTTTGGTATGCAGTTTTCAAAAGTTTATACTTTTTTTAAAAATTACTATTTTATGTATTTTTTTATTTCTCATACATTAAATAGTTTTTTTTCTTTCAGAGAGAGAAAGAAAACCAGAACTTTTCTTCTACCAGAAAAGTACTTCTGATATAAATAGCTAGTTAATATTTTTAATACGAGAATTAAATATCCTACTAGAATTAAATAGTTAAATTACTTATTTTATTACGAAATTTATTTAAATATTTTGACCCTACTAAAGTGTTAAATGAGGGTAGAGTGGGTATCATTGATGCAGATTTACTGGATGTTGGGTAATTTATCAAAGAAATTACAAAATTTATGTTGTTCTATTATTTATTGACAGAATGTTTTGGCTTAAGTGGTTAAGGAGATCCGGGACAGGAAAATCTTAATTTCCTAAAAATATAAAAAATATGTTATTGCATTAAAAGTTTCTTATTTTTTCTTCATAATATGACGTTTAAACTATGTTTATATCAATATTGTAACAATAAATGTTCAATTTATTTTTTGGGTTCGTTTTCAAAATCTAGCTTTCAATAATGGATGTTGTAGAAACGACATCTTGTGAAAATGTTTTTTCTCCATGATTGGTATTTTTCTCAATTTCGCTATTTAAATTAGTATAAGTCAAAAAACGTAAAAAATGTATGACTCTAATTTGGCATATATTTTTCTATATCTTTCTGATATGGCAAATTTGATTTTTTTTTATTTTTTTTAAATATGATTTAAGCAATGCTACATCAGTTTATTTTTTTTTTACTTTAATCATGTCTAATACTTTTTTAAATGCTCAATTAATAATAAAACTTATATTGTTGTTATTATTTAAATAAAAATGAGTCTACAAAAATTATTTCAATTTAAGGATTTTTAATCATACAAATATTATAACACAGTCAAATTGATTTTTAAATTCCTGCTTGGTAACCAATCGTTTCAATACAAATTCTTTTTAAATATGTACCTGAACTCTTTTAAATTATGATTATCTGACATGAAACGGAAAACACGAACATTGGTGCCTATATAAGTACAATTAAGTACTTTTCTAATGTACCTTCGAAATTTTCGTATTTGACAAGGTAACGCAATTAGCTTAACATCTATTGAGCCATGTGTCTGAGGAAAAAGGTCTTCTGTACATTATCACAAATTTTGGAAGATTTTTGAGTGAAGATGACAGTTTGCAAATTCTTCTGAGACTTAGGATTTAGTTTCATAGATATAATATTTAAATAAATGAAGGCTTATCGCTAACATAGGTCACTGAACTCCTTTAAATGATTTCCTTCCTATGATTATATGACATGAAAAAGAAAACACGAATATCGGTACCTAGGAAGATACAATAATAACAATAAAAAATGCATAATAATCAGAAAGGTGGATATTCTTCTACATTGGAGACACAACCTTTTTCTACAAAATAGTCGTTATCCTTCTGAAATAATTTCATTAATAGGTTATTCAACTTTTTTCTTTACAAAACTTTAATTTGTTAAGCTTATAATTACATGCCACTTTATTTCAACGTTGATTTTTTAACTGTTGCAATCAGTTACTTTATTTTATTACAAAACTTTTGTTTTCTATAGTATAAAGTATTTTTCTAATATGCCTTTGAAATTTTCGCATTTGACAAGGTATTCTGTACTATATCACACAATTTGGAAGATTGTTGAGTGAAGAGAATAGTTTGTTGATTCTGAGTTTTGGCGTTTAGTTTCATAGGTCTAATATTTAAATAAATGAAGCCTTGGCGATAACGTAGGTTATGTGGAAAATCAGTGAAAGAAAATTTTTATTTTACTTTAGTTCTTTTAAAAGGATCTTTTAAAGGGATAAAACACTGGAACATTTTAATGCTCCATCTTATTTTTATTCAAATTCCGCGTTTCACACCAGATGTATACATAAAAGTTTTTTTGTTCTACTTCAAGCAATCAATGATGGTGCTTTGGTATATAAATTAATTTTTAACTGAAATGTCTGTTGCAGTTTTGAAAAATTTTACTCAAGTTATTAGTAATATATAAATACTTATATATTTTAAATTTTATAGCAATATTATGCATATTTACATTTTATAATAATATTATATAAAAACATAGTTTTAGCTGGCTGTTTGAACATTCTTTTATTAGCTTAACAATAGGCCTTACCTTATAAACAACCTTATTTTTAATATTTTCTATAATATATCGTTAGAGCATGTAAAATAATATTTGACGGTTTAAACTATAAGACAACTCTTTATATAAACACTGCTTACAAACATTACGTGCTTTAAAATAAACTTTTAATAGAAATAAACAAATTCGCAAAATAAATAAATAAATTTGCATTTCAAGCAAATCAACATTAAACCTTGATGCCAGAATAAATTAAACAAAAAGCGCAAACGACACTTCTGGGTATGAAAACTAAAATGAACTTTCATTCTTTATAATATCAAAGCATCAAACATTTGCATAAAAGTGTGAGCTAAAGATTATTGTTGCCGAATCTAAGATAATAATGTAGTCGCAAGATTGGAATATTTTTGCTAGTTGTATAATATATGGTCCATGGGTATTTTAATTACATGCGTAGAGGTTGTAATGTCTTTTGATGGTTCATTTGAGACAGCGATGTTACGACAAAATTAATGTATGGGTTGTAAATAACGTAACTATACTTTTCACAGAATAGAGTTTACGTTAAGTGCAATTATGGTTTCAATAGAAACTGAAGCGAAATAAAATAAAATTACTCGTTTCATAAATGAAATGTTATTTATATAAGCTAACCAATTTGAAGATTAAGATAATAAAATTTTCCTGATCTAATTGCATTAGTTCAACTCTGATTAAAATTAATATGTTGCATGCACACTTGGCTAAATCCTCAAAGTAATTATATTATTAATGTAAATAAATATTATGATGAATAACATTGTTCTATTATTGTTCAATTATATGTTTTTATTTTTAACTATACGATCATAATAACAACAAAACCGCCTATTTGAGTTAGTTTATGAAATAAATCAATTAATAATACATCTCTAAAGATACTAAAAAGTAATTATATAAATTATTTTTTTTAAACCCTAAATATGCTTAAAAAAGAGCTATATGCATAAATTTTATGAATTAATTTTTTAAATATAAGTATAATAACCTCCTTGCGTTACATTGCATGTTATTGTATCACCTTTCCGGTTTTATTGGTCAATAATATATATATATTTTTATGTTACATTTTCTTTTATGTTTCTTTTATGTATGCCTTCGATTTTCTTTTCATATACGTATGTTTTGCTCTCTCTCTCTCTTTTTTTTTCTTTTGCTTCTTCTCGAATTTGTGATGTATCAAATGACTACTGTATTTGGGTTCACTTGAAATTATGAAATGGCAGTAAATAAACTGGTTTTAAACCAAATTAACGGGTATATTTTAAAATACTTAAATTCTATGTGTTTGATATTCTTATAAAATAATTTAATGGAATATTCTCAACCATCATTTTTTCTTAGATGTTTACACTTTAAAATTAGATTTTTCTCAATGTCATATCTGTAGTGCTGAATTTACCATTTAAACGGTTACCTTAAGAGAATTTAAAAAAAAATAAATATCAAGCAATTACCAATACTAAATTAATCGCTATTTATAATCTACATTTCTAAACAAATAAAAAGGAAACGTTAGAATCGGACACTGAAATTGTTTGAAGGAGAACAAGGTTTGTCAATTTCTAGCAATTGGATCAAGAACTGAAAAGTAATTTGCATAATTGAGATATGAACTGTTAGGTAAGCTTCATATGAATTAGTACCTATTACAGTCTACCCTATGTTAGAATTTCTGATTTTTTCAGATCTATTATATCATTACCCCTAGATCCCTTATTTTTTTATAGACACATTAACTTCTATAATCCTCCTCTTCCAAATCAATACACCAAATCAAAGGGCATTACATATCGATAAAGTTTGTTAATTGGCAAATTCGGATCAAGGACATAGAAATGGGGTGGGATTTTGTGAAAACAGAAAAAAACATATCTTTAAGTATACAAACCTTTACATATCTTTAAGTATACAAAGCCGTTGAACAAATATGGGAATTCAAACCTTTTTTTCGGTGTATGATGGGCTAAAAATAGCCCTTATCAACACACATCCTTTTATTCAGGTACTCCCTTATTCCCCCTTAATATTAGTGGTGTTCAAATGAAAAAGTACGAAGCCTAAAAAAAAAATAAACAAGTTAAATTTTAAATATGCCGCTGTAGGTTTAAGTAGTCAGACAGTGAATGACGTGAATGAAATATCTGGCGTGATTGTGCACTTGCGTGGGTGCCCACGTATGAAGGAGAAAGAGGTGCAGACAGTTATGTGTTTCATCCAAGTGACGCGGCAGTGCATGTGAAGCGATCATGGCTTTCCCTTTGCAAAATTTGACTATTGAGGAGCAACAAGGTGTTATCAGATTGTGTCAAGATGTTATCAGCAACACCAGGCTGTAATGAAACATTTTCCTGTTTCTCAGTCATCGAATTATGGAATAGGAAAGGCATTTGCCATCACTTGCACTGCTGCGTCAATTCGTAACACATAAATGCCTGCTTCTACAACTCTTTCTTGCATGCGAGCCCATGAGTTCATACAATCGTGCGGAATATTCCTATAGGGTCCCTCGATGTCAAACTACATAATCCCAAATCGGCATATTCAAATTTGAAGCAGATTTGCTTTTCCAATGTTTTGTAACTTTTTGGTATTGCACCTCTAATAGATTGACGTTGGTAGCTTTTTAGTGCAAATAGTTCGGCAGGTGACGCTGTTACTCGGCATTTTTCACGATTTTTGCATTATATTTATCTTAGTAATTAATACATGTATTGTAATAAAATTTATTTTTAGGCAGCCTCTGATATGGATTGATACTGATTTGTTTTGGTGCAAATCGCGAAACAGATGGCGCTGCTATGGAGCATTTTTTACAATTAACGCTTATGCTTAGTCTCCAAATCTAAATTTTCAGCGCTTTCGTTTCGCCCGCAACCCTACGACCGACCTAAATTTACGACTTTCTAGCGGAAGCCAGTTTGACAGGTCCCTAGACAATATACAAGTTTCTAGAGGAATATCAACTCTCTAGAGAAATATCAACTCTCTATACTTGAGGAAAGTTGAAGTTGCGAGTACAGTTTATACTGAGAATGTTATACTTCCGCCAAAAGAAAAAGTGCGTTCACTATTTCAATAAAATCTGCCTTAGTATCTGTTTTTTCTTCAAAATTTTAATGCAAAAACGATTTATTCACCAAATACAACTGATTAAAGTTAAAAATTTTCACTATTAAGTTATGTACATATACAGGTGGTCCTGTTATACAGCATTTTTTGCAATTGCCGCTATCGCGTAATCTACAAATGTAAATTTTCAGCGCTTTCGTTTCGTCCGCGACCCTACGTCCAACCTGGATTTACGACTTTCCAGCTGAAGCCAATTCGACAGGTCACACTCTAAAAAATAAATGTGTAAATTGGCCAATTTTACCCATGGATATGTGTAAATTTGTAAATTTACACACCTGTCGTAAAATTTACACATTTTTTCACGGAAATTTACCTATTTTTATGCGTATTTACCTTATGAAAGTAAGTGTGTAATTTATTATCACTTGAAAAACTCAGACAAGTGTGTAAATGTTGAAAAATGCCATTATTTACACGAATTTGTGATTTATTCTAATTTAAACATAATTATATGTACACAGATAAGTGTGTAATTTTTTTTAAATGCATACTTGACTTAAAATTTACACATTTTGAGGAAAAAAATTACCTGTTTTTATGTGCACCTAACTTGAGAAATCAAATGCGCAATATGTTATCACTTTATAAACTCAAACAAATGTGTAAATGTTGAAAAATGCCTGAAATTACACAAATGGCGTGTTAGACATAATTACAAGCAGAGAATATTCGAAAAATTCGTTTTGTTTTCGTTTTCGGCCCAAAATCTGAGTTCTGCCGAAAATTCGGTTTCGTTTTCGTTTTCGGTCCAATATTCGTATTTTGCCGAAAATTCGATTTCGTTTTCGGCCCAAAATCTGAATTTCACCGAAAATTCGGTTTCGGTTTCGTTTTTGGCCCAAAATTTGAGTTTCTCCGAAAACTCGTTATCGGCGGAAATGCTGTTAGAAATTCGGCTGGACCGAAACTCGGCCGAAACTATCTGAATTCTAGAAATCTTCTTTCTTCCGTTGGAAATTTTTGACATGACTTGTTGATTGAGCTGTTTCCGCTCAGACGAGAAACTCTTTATTTAATGTTATGAATAAAGTTTATTGTTTATAATTATCGACCACAGCTGATTCATGATGTGAAATCAAATTAAACATCCTCCTACATACGGCGCTCTACACCTGCTCCTTAAAAGCTGCACGCTTAATAGTAATAGAAAATTTTTAGTTTAAAACCGCAGATGTTTCGATTGCTATTTCTAAAAGTTCTAACATTCTATGTTGTTGATGAATTAATTACATTTTATTTTACATGCAAATAAAAAGTTTTGTTCAAAGTAGAGATGTGCACGCATCCGAGCTTGGCTGACGATATGAATCAGAATTTTCAAATGGGCCGGTAAACAAAATAAACGGGTTTGGGCCGATAAAATAAAATATTTAGCGGTCCTACCGGCCGACATAAAAATTTAAACCAAGCCGATAAAATATTAGCTACTTTCAAAGAATTTGTTTTTCATCAGAATAAATATAAACCTGCGTCACGAGCTGATGCTTGATAAATAACATTAATGAAGAAATGTAACATGTCCACCGAAGAGACTGGCATCGGACATGGTGTCTGTTTAGATTTTTTCAGCACACTTGTCCGGTATTAAGATTGCATTTTTTTATTACATAATGGAGCTGGGCCGGAACTGAACGTAGCTGTTCCCAGGATGTGTGGGGCAAGCAATATGTTTTGTAAAAATATTAGTAGTGATAATGAACTTCTGCTTACGGAATCTTTGGAAATGTACCTTAAAATGTTTTTTAGCTCACAGGCTATCATAGCCTGAGAGCTTATGTGCCCGTCCGTTCTGTATGTATGTGCGTTCGTGCGTAACGCGATAACTCATGATAAAAATATCCGATCCACTTGAAATTTTGTATATAGGTATATCCTGACAAGGCGCTTCCCTGATTAGTTTTTGGAGTTCATTCGATATGTATAAGAGGGGGAACGGGGGGCTCATGCCCCCCGTTAGTTGATATAAATGGGATTTTCATGCAGAATTAAGTTTTCGTTCAAAATTTAGATTAGGATCATTCTGATGAGGCGATTCCGCGACTGTTATTAGGTGTTCATTGAATAAGTATAAATAGAAGGAACAGGGGTTCTAATGCCCCCCCCCCCGTTAGTTGATATAAATGGGATTTTCATGCAGAATTAAGTTTTCGTTCAAAATTTAGATTAGGATCATTCTGATGAGGCGAAACCGTGACTGTTATTAGGTGTTCATTGAATAAGTATAAATAGGGGGAACAGGGGTTCTAATGCCCCCCCCGCGTTAGTTGATATAAATGGGATTTTCATGCAGAATTAAGTTTTCGTTCAAAATTTAGATTAGGATCATTCTGATGAGGCGATTCCGCGACTGTTATTAGGTGTTCATTGAATAAGTATAAATAGAAGGAACAGGGGTTCTAATGCCCCCCCCCGTTAGTTGATATAAATGGGATTTTCATGCAGAATTAATTTTTCGTTCAAAATTTAGATTAGGATCATTCTGATGAGGCGATTCCGTGACTGTTATTAGGTGTTCATTGAATAAGTATAAATAGGGGGAACAGGGGCTCTAATGCCCCCCCCCCCGTTAGTTGATATAAATGGGATTTTCATGCAGAATTAAGTTTTCGTTCAAAATTTAGATTAGGATCATTCTGATGAGGCGATTCCGTGACTGTTATTAGGTGTTCATTGAATAAGTATAAATAGGGGGAACAGGGGTTCTAATGCCTCCCCCCCCCCGTTAGGTGATATAAATGGGATTTTCATGCAGAATTAAGTTTTCGTTCAAAATTTAGATTAGGATCATTCTGATGAGGCGATTCCGTGACTGTTATTAGGTGTTCATTGAATAAGTATAAATAGGGGGAACAGGGGTTCTAATGCCCCCCCCTTAATTTATATAAATGGGTTTTTCAAGCAGAATTTTCAGATTTCGTTCAAATCTCTGAATAGTTTTGGAAGTTTAATGGTTAAGTATAAAAGAGGGGGATAACTCCTTTTAAATTATATAAATGCTAAATGGGTTTTTATTAAGAATTATTTAATTTGCTCTGAATTTTGGATATAGATTTTTTATATGATAAAGCATGTCTTTGATAGTATAGGAGGTTCAATGATTAAGTATAAAAAAAGAGGAAAGGGGAGAGCTGTTTCCCCTTCTTAATTTTTTTTTCGAACGGAATTAACCCTTGAAAATATAAGGCTTTAATGTACAATTAGTATTTGTAGCCTGTGAGCTCAGTGCCATCAGTTTAGCTGGGCAGTATTCTTTATTAATTCCCTGCTCAACGTGAAACTTTGACACATATTCTGACTAATATTATTTAACAGTAAAGACTTAAAATTGACAAGCTTGGCTATTAAAGGAATTTGGAATCGATAGCGTTTTCTATTTTTGATAGATAAATTATTTTTCGACAAATAAGAGTTTCTTATCGTGGCTTCAGGTTTTTCTCCTTTTCGTGATGTTGCTTTCGGAAATTCAATTCAAACGGTATCTTTTGCATGATTTTTTCAAAGCTACATTGCCTTTATCAAAAAATGGATAACGCCATTCGATTTCATTATTTATTTATGAAAACACCTGTCTTAAGGGTTCCAAAAAAAAAATAATAGTTCATAAATGTGTCAGAAAGTAGCTCTTTGGGGTTTAAAAATAGCCTTAGTAAAATAAAGATAAATATTTTCACATTCTTCACAAATCTTCTTTTTATAAAAGAGTTTTAAAAATTATGTTTTTAGCATTCATTTTTTTCTTTTATTCAAAGCAATATTAATTTTTTTATGAATTTTTATTTGAATGTTGAAACGTCCAAGAAATCTAAGTAATCGTTACTGTTGTATTGTGTATTTTCCATCGTAATTTTAAAATATACGTTAAATTTATCCTATAGATATGTATGCAGTATTCTTTAAAAGAATCTTAATTGTATGTTAAGAAAAATCTGAATTTTTTGTAGAAATTGAGCTGGGCCATTAACTGTGAAAATCTGAATGGGCCGGGCCGGGTTCGAGTCGAACTTATATCATTTTTACACCGTACTGAGCTGGATCCAGGGCCTGAAAATTCCGACCCTTGCAGACTTTTAGGTTAAAGACACAGAGATTCCGCCAACTTGGGCACAAAAGATTGATTTTTCAAACAAGGACGCTATTTCAAAGCATTCGTAAAGAGACGAGGAAGTGGCAAAGTTTTTTCGGGAGGAATTAGCGCTTATTTATTTAAGCATACGGCTTATCTATATTTAAATCTCCATTAAACTAATAATAAATTATCAAATGGTTATTTTTTTAAATAACAACTTACTTATTGTTAGTTTTCTAAAAAAACTTTTAAGCAATTTATTTTAACTACTTTTAATGAGAAATATTAAATAACTGAAAAAATGTGTATATTCAAAAATTAAATATTCACTATTGATTTGTTCTTGATTATTAATTGCATTATTAATTAATTATTAATAAATATATATGAGTATTGATTGTCAATAGCAAAAGCAAATATAAAAGTTATATTATTATTTATATTTTGCTTTTGCTTGAACTTGTGCACATTTATACATGTTTATGTATGTTTGTTAAAAATGTGCGTCTAATACACACATAATTAATTAATAATTATGGGTATTTATGTATGTATTAATAACTTAAAAAATGAACATTTTCGTTTTCGGCCGAAAATTGAAAGATTACTGAAATTCGATTTCGGTTTCATTTTCGGTCTTACAGACCTGTTTCGGTCGATCCTTTTTATAAGTATATAAATCTGAAAAAAAAACTGAAACGAAATAAACCGAACACGAAACGAAACCTTTTTTTTTTCACTTCAAGCAATAAACATAATTTAGTGTTTGTTGGCTAATATTCCACAATGAAATAATAAAAAAAAAACTTCAGTAAAAACACGTACCTATATAAAACAAAAATTTAATAGACATGTAATTGAACTAAGCGCATAAATTACTAAAATATTAGAATTAAAAAAATTTGCAGCCAGCAAAATCTATGATTTCTCAACTATTGCCTCTTGGTATGATTCCTAGCTTATTTTTAGGAACAAATTTTGCATTTGCGATGGAAGATACAAAGCGTACTTTTCTAATTTAGAAATATTTTGCATTATTGTCTATTAAAATGATTTTTAACTATTCTAAATTTGAACATTGTTTAATTTGGTATGCGATCTATATCAGTATAGTTATCGTTACAATTGACAAAAAGCTTAAACTTTTTTGAAATAAATCGAAAAAAGGCATAAAAAAATGTCTTAATATAAGAAATTTTAAATTAAAAAGTCTTCACCACATAAAGAAACAAAAATAATTCACCACATAAAGAACAGAAGAAAACATCTGCCATGTGCCTAGATAAAGAACTCGAAAACTGCAGACGATTATCAAATGTAAATAAATGAATAAAAAAAACACCAATTATTTAGTCTTTGGAATACGCGGAGAACATTTGCAGAGAACAAAAATAGCCATTTTATGCGCGTATAGCCTCAGTCTGGATTTAAAAATCTTACCAAAAAATTCGTTGGAGTCATTCCATGCGTACTTTTGATGAAATATGTATCCGAGAAATGTACAATTGCTCTGGGCATGGTTAAAAATATTTATGCCAGTGTTATTGTACTTATTATCGGAACATTTATTAGATCTACAAACATCAAGGATTACATCAGAAAAGGGAAAACGAAGTCATTGAAAAATAGGTATGAAGAAATATTTTCTCTGTTTCTTTTCTTTGAATTATAACTATTTTATTAAAATAAATAACTGTCTTTCGACAACTAAAATCAGATGATAAAAATCAATTATTTAAATTACTTCTTTTAAAAATAAGATTTGTTTACCTCTAAAATATCAATCGTTAAAATCGCATATTTTCTGAAATTTTAAAATTATGTGGAAAAATATTGTAATATTGTAACCACAGTTTATCATAATTAGCAAATATTTAAAGGTATTTAAATTACTGAATAAAAAACTTTCTTTTAAAATAAAATTGTTTGCATATTTAATTTTTAAATTTTGCATTAAGTAATGACATGAAAATACTTTTATAAGGGAAAGTTGGTATTCTTTCCAGTTTTAAATTTGTAAATTTATAATATTGATGTGAAGCATATACTTTTCTGCTTATTTTAAATATGAAAAATTATTACTATTTGCTATTTATTCTTTTATTTATTTATTTTTGTATATATTCTTAAAATGATGCCTTTCTAGCATCCGAATAAATATTTGAAATTTAAACATCTAATAGCAATTGAAATAATTCTTTGATTTAAAAATTGTCTGTTTCAGCATGCTTATCATAATGTTTGCTATATGTATTTCGACAACTAAAATCAGATGATAAAAATCAATTATTTAAATTACTCCTTTTAAAAATAAGATTTGTTTACCTGTAGAATATCAATCGTTAAAATCGCATATTTTCTGAAATTTTAAAATTATGTGGAAAAATATTGTAACCACAGTTTATCATAATTAGCAAATATTTAAAGGTATTTAAATTACTGAATAAAAAACTTTCTTTTAAAATAAAATTGTTTGCAAATTTAATTTTTAAATTTTGCATTAAGTAATGACATGAAAATACTTTTATAAGGGAAAGTTGGTATTCTTTCCAGTTTTAAATTTGTAAATTTTTAATATTGATGTGAAGCATAAACTTTTCTGCTTATTTTAAATATGAAAAATTATTACTATTTGCTATTTATTCTTTTATTTATTTATTTTTGTATATATTCTTAAAATGATGCCTTTCTAGCATCCGAATAAATATTTGAAATTTAAACATCTAATAGCAATTGAAATAATTCTTTGATTTAAAAATTGTCTGTTTCAGCATGCTTATCATAATGTTTGCTATAAAGTTAACCAGTTTTCATAGTTTTACATGCTATAGATTTCTCAATTCTATTTCTACTGATGTCAAATGAAAATTAACGGATTTTGATTCATGGTTTTTCATTTACGATTTTTAGATTGAAGCAATTAAAAATTGTTTTTAATTCATTGAAAACATTCATTAACTACAAACAAAATAAACAAAAATAAAAATTTTAATTAAATTAATTTCATTACCCTGTTTATAGTTTAAAGAATACAAAAAATACTGTATAATACTAGAGATTAGATTTTTATGTAAAATTAATTTTGATAATGCTTTGAACATTTAAGCAGCAATGTCTCTTATATAATTTTAAACCTTAAAAAAATCTATTACAAATATTGCACCTAATTTTCACGTAGATTGATAAAAAATAATTCTTTATCAAATTTAACACAATTATTATAATTGGTAAATAAATCACACAAATTGCCATTTTTCAACATAGTCCAAAAGCGTATAGGCCTGAATTTGAATCGGAGAGCTTTGTGAGAGCTTGCAATGTTCTGCCAATTGAGCTATCCAGGATAAATCTGGAAGACACAATTCAGCCAAAGAACTACAGATATATAATAAATAATACTAGACTGGCTGCTTACTCCAAAGGTCCCTAGTTCCTGTCCTGCCCTAGATGCTTTTTCACCTATTTGGTAAATTTACATTATAATTCTTTTTGAACGTTATTATTTAGAACTAGTAGTTATCTGTAGAGCTTCTTAGAGCTCCTGGTGATAAATTTGGATGCCAAATTGAACAAAAGCTTGGGTATGTAATATGTGACTATAACATTGCTAACAAAGCGTAGAACCAACATAGTGAAAATTATCCAAGTCGGGGATCGAACACGTTATCCTTGAAATAGCTCTCCAAGTGCTCTACCATTTAACCCTTTCAGGGGCAAGGTATTTCTGCTCCGAAAATGTTCAAATAATTGATTCACACCACAATTTAAGAACAGATTTATTTGAAAATAATCAAAAGCCGTTTTTCGCGAATATTATAAAATCGAAATTGTACTAAAATTATACTGGTGCCAGTTCGAAATTGGAACAGTAATATTATGTGTTTGCAGACTGCAAACACCGCCCCTGAAAGGGTTAAGCTACGAGGAAGATGGCCAGCTTGTCAATTCTCACTCACATTTTGTTGGTAAGGCTGCAACTGCAGCACAAAATAATAACGTCTACATGAGCACACAAACTTGTGGCATAACATGAGACACAGATAAGCCCAGCATCAGTGAATACATATTTAATTATAATAATTTTTTAATTATTTATCAGCAGTGAAATTACGCTTGAAATAATTGAATATTTAATATGGGATTTCCACATTACTAATAAAGCGTAGAACCAAAATAATGAAAAATGTCAAACCTGGGATCAAACCCGGAACCTCTGGAATAGCGCTCCAAGTGCTCTCATCTCCAAGAGCACTTGAAGCCTTAATCGGAGCTTTCTCCCTTTTAATATTTATGATATTATCAGAGTTATAATGGACCTGGCAATACACATCTAACCAGCCACATACATCCTTGATACAAGAAAGCAAAAAATCATGCGTCAAACATAGATTATAAAGCACTTTCCAATACATTCAGAATAATGCAACAAAACTGCACTTAAGAAAAATAAATATAATATTTTATCTAAGTCCACCATATGGAAATGTATAACGCATTTTAAAATAGAATTTCAGCTGTTCCTATTCACAATGGAAAAATTATCCGAATTTTTTAGCAGCCCTCTATATGATATAGAGATTTATATCTAATAATAGCATGCATTTCAAAATTTAGTTCATTAAAGAGATACATATATTTGGGTGATTCTCAAAATAGGAGACTTTTTCAAATTTAAATCTTTAAAAAATTACTGTTAGCAAAATTTCTGAAAAAAATAGGTGTTGTTAATATAGTATTAGGTATGCTTTACATGTAGTCAGCAGAGCTAAATATTTAAAAATTAACTTTTAAAAAAAAATAATTAGTATTTTTTGAGCCATGCTAATGACAAAAAAAATTGCATGGAATAAATATATTAAGAAATTTATTTTCTTCCTGTTTAAATATTTTTTTCTATATTTATTAGCCTTCCTTTTCAGCAAATGGTTTCCATTTTTACATATATACATACAAGGAGAATAAAAACATTACCAAAGAGCAAACTTTGTTTACATGAGCAACATTCTGACACTAACAAAGTAAGAAGCTGTCTTATTGATTTTCTGACAGATTTAATGCATATTTTAGGGATAATAAATGTAATACCTAAATTTATATGTAAAATTAAACTTTATAAAAGATACATTATAAGCAATGGTTACATTTATGCACATAGGAGTCTTTAGCATGGACAGAAAAACCATGCTAATGACACTGATATTTGTCCATGCTAATGACAAATTTTAATTTAAATAAGATTATGAGCCATAATATAATCACAATGCAGTAGTCCTTTCTGGGGCTTTTTAAAACACAAAAGTTCTATTCAAATAAGTAAAATAAAAATTTTAACTATAAAATAAACATGAAAATTATTATCCATTCTAATGACATGCAATTGATGTACGCCCCTAATATTCAACTTCTATTCTTAAAATACAATACATGCTTCTATTTTCAGGCTGGGATAAAATGGATATTTGTTGCCATGGAGAAACTTTATATTTTCAAACTATTGTCATATGTGAAAATGAAATTTTGATTAATAACTAGCTGTTATAGTATGACCTTGTTTTGAAAATAGAATATGGAGGACAAACTTTAATTCTTTTTTTATATACTATAATTTTATTTTTAAAAATAAATTTATTGGATAAATCCTCTCCTTGATTAATTTAAAGAAAGAATAACATTTGTTTTATATTATAAACATGATATTAACTCTTGAAAAATGCTAGTATACACTAAGCACAGCTGCTGTGGACATCCATGCTAATGACATTTTGAACCTTTATTCTGTTATTTTAAGGTGTTTTTAACTAAAAAGTGAGTAATTCTTGAGTGCAAATAATGAATAATATTAAGACAAACATATCTAAATATAAAAACATGACAGAAAACCTCTCAATTTTTTTTGTATGCCGAAAGACATAAATTGTCCCCTATTTTGAGAATCACCCATTTCAGAAAATTCTCCTTCAGCAATTTTTTAATAATAAGGAGAATGGTAGGCGAATACTTTTTGTGCAGCCCTTATTATGAAGTATAATATATATATATATATATATACAGAGTAATATGCAAAAAACTAATTAAATTTAAAAGTGCATACTGAATTTTAAAACATACTCTCTAGCATTTATTAAGCAAAGATAACTGTAATCTATACAATAATGCAAAATACTGTAATTAATTCCTTTTGTTTGTCCCTGTAAATTAGTGAAAAATGCTATGAATACTCTGTTTTAACGTGATCTGAGTTATATCAGCTTCAATATATTTGAAATAGCAAAATGTCATTAAAATACTCTCAAAATGATTTTCCACATGTACTATAATGTAATCGTATTCTTTTGAATGGCCCTGTAAATGAAATATTAATCATACATACTTAATATGCAATACGAAACATGCTTTGGTGACCTTAAATAAGCTTTATCAATTGCGTGAAAATTATAGGAGTTAGAGCATCGACAGACGGACTGGTAAACCGAAGCACTTTTCAACATTTTTGGAGAGTGCTAAAAAAAGAACATAAAAATATCACCTTATAGGGAAACTAGAGTAGATGCGGTGCTGTGTAATATATACAATTAATGATAAATTTTTTTCTTTTAAATTGTATATTAAGATATATTATTAGTTTAAATGTATAATGTTCAAATTTATTGTTTTAAATGTGTAATTTCATAAATATTTATGTAATTTTTGCAACCTGTTATTAAACTTATTTTTTAATAATAATAAAAAGTTTTTAAGTATTATTTTACTGCTTGTAAATTCTGACGTAAAATGAATTAATCCAAATGACACCTTTTAAAAGTTTTTATTCGTGTTTTTTTTTTTTTTTTTTTTTTTTTTTTTTTTTTTTTTTTGTGATTTTTATTAGGGAGATAATTAAAAATTATTTTTTAATACATTGAAGACTTTTTTTTATGCGTATTACATTCAAAAACTATTGATAGCAAAAACAAAACAAAAAAAAAATAAATAAAAAAAATTTTAAATGTGTAATTTGATATCCGTAGAAATAGTACAATACACGAGTAGACAGAAAAAGTCAAAAGTTTCAAAATATCAAATTACAGAAACAGAAAGATTTGCTAGTTTCCATTTTTTATTTTAATAGTATGAAAAATTATTGTACATTTTAGAATCGAAATAGTTTGAATTATTTTAGATGCATTGCATTATAATCGTATATTTCATTCATAGTAATTAGTATCATACAATTAATGTAGATAAAATATAATTACTTAATATCGGTTTTACTTTTTATCTTTTAATATTTTTTATAGCTGTTGTGTAATAAAGGATAACTAGTGACTTAAGGTTCAAAATGCACATTAAATTGCTAAATTAATTTCATTTTTGTCAATAGTAAATTAATAATCTTTAAATTCAGGCAATCAATAATCTTTATTATTTAAATAATACAAAAAGTATTATGTATAATTCAGTGGATTATATTTTTATATAAATTTTACTCTGATAATACTTTGCACATTTAAGCAGAAATATTTCTTTAGTAATTTTAACTCTTAAAAAATACTGTTACAAATATTGCTCTTAAAATTTACGTAGTTTGATTTAAAAAATATATATATCTATACATTTATTACTTTTAACACAGTTATTATAATTGGTAAATAAATCAAATGCCTTGTGAATTTTTCCAGCAGAATTAAAAAGTGTATAGGTGTGGGTTTGAACCGGGTACTTTTGTGAGAGTTGCCGATGCTCTACCAGATGAGCTACTATCCTGGATAAATCTGGCCGACACAAATCAGTCAAAGAACTAGAGTTACATACTAAGTATAGTTAACCAATGCCAGACTGACAACTTAAATTAAAGATCAGTGATTCGAATCCTGCCCTGGACGCTTTTTCACTCATTTGGTAAAATTACATTAAAGAAAAAAAATTTCTTGAACATTATCGGTTAGAAATAGTAACTGTCTATAGTACTTTACATGTGTGATGATAACTTTGGAAGTTAAAGTGAGCAAAAGTTTTTAAAGAGAGTACAAAAATACATTTAACACATACAAAAAAATTGTAATAATTTATTAAAAAAGAAATAAAATGTATAGTTTTATTTTACATGGCAACAAGTGAAAAGAAGAAAATAGTATTCCGTACGTTATAAATACAATTAAAGTTATACCATTTTCAGAATATGGAGAAAAAAATGTACATGTATTTCTAAACGAGAATATTGTGAATTTATTAAAAACAACACAAGCTGTTACAATTGTAAGATAGAGTGAAAAAAGTTTAATTTTTAACTTAATTTAGAAGACAGTCTCCACGCTGTCTGTATTCAAATTATACATCCCTGTTCATAAATTACAATTCGGATTACAAAACATCTCTAACATAAAGGAAATAGATTATAATTTGAGACGACCCTGTTTCTTGTAAATTAAGCGTATAATGATTTGTGGTCTTGCTTTAAGTCTACAAATCTGGTAGAAAAAAAAGACATGTCAAGCATATGAGTTCGTTCTTAATGCAATTTTATTTCGCGATCATGAAAGCATTTTTTTTTTCAATTTATACGTCAACGCATAACATAAAGCTATGTACACAAAACTGTGCATTTTAAATATTACACAAAAATACGTGTTTTGCATGTTGCGCATACATATGTGTAAAAACAGAATATTACATACAAATCTGTGTATTCTGTATATAACACAAACATATGTGTAATTTGCATATTACACAGCATTATGTGTATTTTCTTATTACGCAAAAACATATGTAAAAACAGAATATTACACAGATATATGTGTAAAAATAGTACTCAGAAATATGTGTATTTTAGTGCAATTCACACATTAAAGTGTGTATTTTAAGTGTTATCAGATAACTTTTACACATTTCGACTTATCATCAAATTACACATTAAAATGTGTATTCTGAAATTTACACATTTGGCGCAATTTACACACAAATTTACACATATAGACATGTCGTTTTTGTATCATCGATTTACACATTTTTGTGTGTAAATTTACACATTTTTTTTTTAGAGTGCACTAAACATTTACCGAACATACAACTCTAGAAAAAATGCAAAAAAAAAAAAAAAAAGTATTTAATACGATTTTTATACATTTTTTCTGTGATGTTATTTGTAACTTATTATTTTGTAAAGAAGAAACGAAAATAAAAAAGTGAACACCAAATTAAACGCCCATATTTTGTATTTTTCCCCCCTTTTCAGTCGCGTGCATTACATCTTTAGACTGTAGGAAGATAAAGTTAATTACATTTATTATTAAAAGCAAAAAAAATTATTTGATATCTTAAATGTTTTGACAGAAAATGATATTAAACGTCATAACAATATTAAAATAATTAACACAATTACTTAACAGTTAAAAAGGAATAAACTTAAAAAAAATTCTAAAAGCTGTAAAAGTTTATTTTTTAGAAGTAAAATAATCTCTTGAAAAAATTTCTCCTGTCTTCAATATCATATGTTGTTATTTTCTTTGTTATGTAGTTTTCAAAATGTTGCCTTCTTTTTAAAGGTCGTTACATTTTTTGCACAATGTAATTATATTAATTACAACGTACTATACTGTTATAAAATAAGCCTGTAATTACAATTCGGATAAGAAAGACTGTATGCGGACGAGTTTTATCATTTTATTATTTTACGTAAATTTTTATTTCTATTAAATCTTTTTTTTTTATTATTATAATGTTGAAGAATGTTCCAGATAAATACTTTTGGGAGAAGTAGCCATTTAATTTTTCTTAGATGAGAATTAAAGTATGCTGCGATAATTTTATTAATTATTATTATTATTATTATTGTTATATAGTTATATTATAATATATTCAACACACAAAAATTTCTGTTTAAAACTGTGTACCGAATGTTACAAAACTGCATAATTTTATAATAATGGCAATTTGTGAACATACAAATATTTTATAGTTTTGAAAAAGCCTTTTATTCTATAGAAAATATTTTTCAAGAGCGAAAAAAACTTGTAAGCTAAAAAGCCGAACAACATTTTTAGCTTACAGGCTATCAAAGTCTGTGAGCTCATGTATCCATCCTTTCTGTATGTATTTATGTAACGCGATAATTCATGATAAAAATATCCGATTAACTTGAAATTTTGGGTATTGTTTATTCTAATAATGCGCTCTCCTGATTAGTGTTAGCAGTTCATTCGATAATTATAAGGAGGAGGGGGACGAATACACCTCCTCTTAATTTATACAATTGGTGTAGTATATCATATTTCATTAAAATTTTTAATATAGGATAATTCTGATGTGACAATCATATGATTATTTTTTGAGTTTATTGAATAAATATAAAGAGGGGGGAACGGGTGCTAATTTCCCAACTAATTTAGGTAAATGGGTTTTTCATGCGGAATTGACATATTTCATTCAAATTTTATTTTATTTAAAATAATTTATTTAAATAATGATTTTGTTTAAAATTATAAGAAATTGAGGTTTAAATAAAGGCGTATAAATATTTCTACCCGAATTTATCCATATTAGATCAAGATTTTTATTAGATCATCATAAACATTGGACTGTAAACTAGATCATATTTTTCTTAATTAAATAAAAAAAATCTGCTTAATAATTACTATTACAATGAAGAAATTTGTCTCGAATTCATTAAAATTTTCTCGCAAGAAAAACAGATTGGCAGAAAAACTAACAATAAAAACAAAAATGAGTGGTTAAAAAAAAAAAAAAAGCTTTTCTTGTCATCTTGTTTAGCGTCCAAACATTATTCAATTATCTTAGTATTTAAACTGTTCTTTATACATTTTTTTATGTGATGTTATTTGTACCTTATTATTGTGTCAAGAAGAGACTAAAATAAAAATGTGAATACCAAATTAAATGCCCATATTTTGTTTTTCCCCCTTTTCAGTAGCGTATATTTAATCTTTAGGTCAAAAGAGAATAAAGTTAATTATCATTATTATAATTACAAAAGAATTAATTTGATATCTTAAATGTTTTGACGGAAACTAATATTAAGCGTCATAAAAATATTAAAACAATTGCCACAATTGCTTAACATAATTAATAAGAAATTTAAGAAAAAAAAAATCTAAAAGCTGTAAAAGTTTATTTTTTAGAAGTAAAAAATCTCTTGAAAAAAAAAATGCCCCGTCTTCAATATTATATTTATGTTGTTTCATTCTTTGGTATGTATTTTTCAAAAGTTTACCCTTTTTTTGTTAAATTGATAGTCTTCACATTTTTTGCACATGGTAATTATATTAATTATAACGTACTATAATGTTATAAGATAAGGCTGTAATTATCATTTAGATATTAAACGCCATAACAATATACAAACAATTGACATAATTTCTTAACATAATAAATAAGAAAGAAATTTGGAAAAAAATTCCAACAGCTTTTAAAAATTTTCTTTAGAAGTAAAAATAAGCTCTTGGGAAAAAAGTGCCTCGTCTTCAATATTATATTTATGTTGTGTTATTTTTTGATATTCTTGTTTTCAAAAGTTAATCTTTTTTAAAAATTATGATTAGTTACATTTTTTGCGCAAGGTATTTATATTAATTATAACGTATTATACTTTTATAAAATAAGTCTCTAATTATCATTTAGATAAGAAAGAATGTAAGCGATCGAGTTTTATCATTTTGCTATTTTTTGTAATTTTTTATATCTCATATATTAAATGGGTTTTTTAAAATATAATCTTGAGGAAAAATCCAAATACTTACTTCTGGTAGAAGTGTCATTTTTTTAGTTAGATTTTTCTGATACAAGACTTAAGGTGTCTTACTATAATTAAATAGCTAAATACATTACTTTATAGCGAGATTCTTTTAATTAGCACCTTGGAGACGAGCGACAGATACACGTGCTGCAAAAAGGCTTAAGAATACCTGTTTACCCTCACCAGTATAATTTTATTGTAAAATTTGCTATATTTAATCGGAGCATTTTCTCGATTTTATAAGACACAAATTTCTTTTTTTTGAATACCGGTAACAAAAAAAAAAAAAAAAAAAAAAAAAAAAAAAAAAAAAAAAACATAAAAGATTCCGAACGCGAAGAGGTTTATAGACACCTACCAATGATTTCAGTAAAGGTAAAGCGGGTCTCATGGATGTAAAGTTGCACGTTGCAATTGGGAAGTATAATATTCCATTGTTCAAAATGTTTCCATTGACGGAAATGTTCTGGATTATGGGAGTCCAAGCCACTAAAATCTTTCAGTTTTCTAAAAAAAATGTGTCATTGCATCAAACTTTTTTTTGCATTTATTTGCTTAAGGGGTCTAGTACCTTTTAAGGCTTCAAAAATAGGATTTTTCAATTTTCCTTAATTATTATAAAATAATTTGTTAGAAGTATTTTAAAACAAACTACGTGCAAAAATTTCCATTAGAACTGAAGTTATAGCAAAAATAAGATGCTGATTTTGTTTGGTAATTAACTAAAGTTATAGCTTTGAAACAGGTTTTTGAAAAACTGCTTTCTTAGACATGATATCTTGAGTACATATGTATGAATTGTTACGAATTTTCTTTTAGTTAATAAGCACATACGTATGCTTAAAGTGAACTACTTTTATGTATTTATAGCTATAACATTTTTAGTTATGAATAATTTTATTTATTAAAAAATGTAAAATTTTTATTTTTTTTTTTTTATTTAGAAATTTTTTTTACAAGGTTAATGAAATAATTTTTATTTAAGAGTAGTTCATTTTAAAAATACATTATTATTCTTTACAGAAAAAATATATATATGCAAAAATATTGATTTATAGGGTCGTTAGGATGCGCGCAAGGCACGACGGAGTAAAAAATAGAGGTTTTTAAATTTCAGTAATGCATATATTAGATGAAAGACTATTAAATGTTTAATGACAGTTTATTAAAAAGCATAATCGTTTCTATTGAACGGTGATATTTTCATATTAATATCTATAAAAGTTTTAAAGATACACTGAATCGAACTTTGGATGTTTTTGTTGATTTTCATCCCGTTTAAAAGGTACAAGACCCCTTAAAGGACGCTTGAATTATGTTCATATTAAAATTGTAACTGCGTGTGTTATTTTTTTATGTTTTGGTTTGTTTTCAAAATCTAGCTTTCAAGCAACGGTTGTTCTGGAAATGACCTCTTGTGAAAATGCATTTTTCTTCATCATGGGTTTTTTTCACTATTTCTCCTATTAAAGTTGTTATAAATCAAGAACCATTGAAAATATATAGTTAAAACTGGGAACATGTCTTTTTCTATTATTTTACTTTCATTCTGATTCAGCTAATTTGCAAGAAATTTTTACTTTTTAAAAATAGGATTTTTTTTATATAAAAGTTAACATTATTTTATTTAAAATATTTTCTTTAATTATTTATAAATATTATATGAATGATATAATATAATGAATATTTTAATCGATTCAGCTTGTCATTACATGTCATTTTATTTTAACTTAGATTTCTGACAGATTCCTGTCACAAGTAGAGCAAAGTCTGAGAAAAAAGGTTTTTCATACTTCATCACAAAATTTGAAAAAAAAAAAAATGTTAAGTGAAAATAATAGTTTGTTGGTACCTGTGGGTCTTTCCGTTTAATTGAATAGATCTAACATTTAAATAAATGAGAACTTAGGCTACGTGGTAAACCAGTTAACGAAATAATTTATATACTATTTAAGTACAGTTGAGTCTCTATATAACGAAATCCAGCGTTCTGGAAAAAAATTCGTTGTATAGAGAAATTCGGTGTATAGAGAATGATGTTAAAAATCGTATTTAATGTGTGAAATTTGAACAAATATTATTTTTGATCTTTTGAATTAAGAATTTGAAATGTTTAAAAGTAAATATTAACCTAACATTTTATTTCATAATTATTTAAGCTGTTTCAAAAAAGAAAACAGACATTTATTTGAAAGCTTAATAAAAATCAAATAAGGAAGACTTGCATTAATTTCAGACGAAGAAATCTGAAATTTTTTGCTGTTTTGTTTTTAAAATTGTTACGCCCTCAAAAAAATGCTCAAATTTTAGCAAGGAATGAAAATTTGTAGTTAACATTTTCCTCCATATGAAGGCCTCTCGTGCCTCTCATTGATTCCTCTCTTACATGTGTATCAATACAATTGACTCTGTTTTGAGAAGGATGTGGAAAGGTATGTAGGAGGTGGAATGAATTCGTTGGATTAAAGAACAAGGAGAGAAGTAACATAAAAAAAAAAAAAAAAAAAAAAAAAAAACTCAGCACTGACGATAAATCAAAAATAAGTGAAGGAAAATTGATTCCATATGTTTTCGAAGCTTTTTAAAACTAATTAAATTAAGACCAATTTATGGAAAAATTCGTTATATGGAGATAGATATTTCGCTATATAGAGACTGTTCCTAATGTAATCATGCTAAAAGGGGGCCGTTCCTACTAAAAATTCGTTATATAGAGAAATTCGATGTATGGATTTTCGTTATAGAGATACTCGACTGTATTTAATACTTTGTGTATTAAGTAATACGTAATACTTTGTATTAGTTAGCAGCCTTATATTATATAAAAACATTTGTTTTATTTAGTGTAAAGTACTTTTCTAATGTGCCTTTGAAATTTTCGCATTTGGCAGGTTAACGCCGTTAGTTTGACATTAGTCGAATAATTTGTCTGGGGGAAAAAAGGTTACTGTACTTTGTTACAAATTTTGAAGGATTCTTGAGTGAAGATAGTAGTTTGTTGACTCTTCTGAGACTTGCCATTCAGCTTATTGGATCTAATATTTAAATAAATGAAGGCTTAACTCTAAGTGAAGGTTACGTTGAAAACCAATAAAGAAATATTTTTCGTATTAGTTAAGTTTATGAAAAACGATATTTTATTCAGCGAATAAAGTGCTGAAACATTTTAATATCCCATCCAATTTTTATTTATTCCTAACATTGAAGAACGTATACATTTTTTGTGTTTAGTTAAAGTGATCAATAAACATGCTTTGGGTGATATGGTTTTGAAACTCGAGAAATTCGTAATATATGGATGGTTAAACAGTTTAAGTGTTTTGAAACTGAGAAACATTTTTTTCTCGTCAAAATAATAGTTATCCTATGTAAATAGTTTCTTTTTTTTAGTTTAATTATTTATCGCATTTATTTTCAGATCTTTAATCGGTAAAGTTTATATATACATAGCAGTTTATTTGAATGTTGATTTATGATTCCTGTCAATTTCTTTATTTTATACCAAAACTTTTGTCCCTCTATAGTATAAAATACTACTTTTCTAATGTGCCTTTTAATTTTTCGTATTTGGCAAGATAACGCAATTAGCTTAACATAAATCGAACCATTTACTTCGGAGGTTAAACATATTTTGTACCTTAGCACGGAATTTGGAAGATTCTTGAGTGAAGATAATAGTTTGTTGATTCCTCTCAGTCTTGCTCTGTAGTTTAATATAACTAAAGTTTATATAGACGAAGGCTTAATGTTAAATTAATGTAATGTTCAAAAACAATAAAAGAAATAATTTTGCATAATTTTTAAGTTTGTGTAAAACGATCTTTTTGAACGGATAAAACATTGAAACATGTTAATGTCCCATTCTTTTTATTATTATTATTATTTTTTTGTAAAAATGTAAAAATATAAAAAATGTATTTTTTTTAAAAGTTAGCATATGTTTAGAAATGACATTCACCATGAAAGTGCAGAACAAACCTGTAAATGAGGTAGCTAAAGCCATATTAACGAAAAAAGGCACTAATTAGAATATTATGTTGTTGTGTTTCCCGCTTTTTTTCTTTTTATTAAAGAAAAGAGAAAAAAGTAATTCATTAATCATAGCTGCATTATAATTTATAACATTTCAATTATTTTTCTGTTTATAAACATAGATTTGATTTGTATACAACATTATTTTTTATATTTTCTATAATATTTAGTAAATACATATATCCTAAACGCATATGAAATATAGTCTTTTAGTTTTAACTATAAGACCATTTATGACTCTTTGTATTACATTACGTACTTTAATATAAACTTTTTCCAGATTAAATAAAAATTTATCACGTCTAGCAAAGCTGCATTAAACTATGATGCCAGAATAAGTTAAACAAAAAGAGTAAATGACACTTCTATGTATGAAAACTAATATAAGCTTTCCATATTTAGAATATTTTAGCATCAAAAATGTACATAAAAGTGTGAGCTAAATATTATTCTTGCCGAATCTAAGATAACAATGCAGTCGCCAGTTTGAAATATTTTTGCTATTAGTATGATATATGCACAATGGGTATTTTAATTGCATACGTAGAGGTTAAAATTTCTTTTGGTGGCTCATTTGAGACAGTGGTGGCACAATAAAATTAATGCATGGATTGTAATTAACATAGATACACTTTTAAAACAATAGAGTTTAAGGTAAGATCAATTATGGTTTGCATAGAAGCTCAAACGAAATTAAATAAATTAATTAAACATTTGATAATAGAATTGTTGTTTATATAAGCAAAGAAATTTGAAAATTAAGATAATAATATTTTCCTGCCCCAAATACACTAGTGCAGCTCTGAGTAAAATTAATATATAGCATTTATATTTGGATAAACCCTAAAAGTACTTATATTAAAAAATCGATTATAAATAATAATAATATTGTTACATTATATTTCAATTCAATTTTTTTGTTTTTATTTTAATGATTTTTACTATATATTTAAAAACATGTCAAATACAGTTTTTAAATTTCAACAACTATCCGAAAATTCATGATTACATGTATAAACACTGATTACAAACATTGCGTGCTTTAATATAAACTTTTTCCAGATTAAATAAAGAAAAACTCAGATCGAGCCAATCTGCATGAAACATTAATGCCAGCATAAAAAAGAGAAAAAGAGTAAATGACACTTCTGTGTATGGAAACTAACATAAAGTTTCATTCTTTAGAATATTATAGCATCAAGCATTTGCATAAAAGTGTGAGCTAAAAATTATTGTTGCCGAATCTAAGATAATAATATAGTCGCAAGTTTGGAATATTTTTACTATTAGTAAAATGTATGCACTAAAGGTATGTTTTTTACATGCATAGTGGTTAAAATGTCTTTTTATGGCTCATTTGAGCCCATGATGGTACAATAAAATAATGCATATTTTAATTAACGTAGGTATACTTTACAAACAATAGAGTTTAAGATACATGCAATTATGGCTTGCATAGAAACTGCAACGAAATAAAATAAAATTATTCATTTGGTAATAGATGTCTTGTATATATAAGCTAAGAAATTTCGAAATTAAGACAAAAAAATTTTCCTGTCCTAATTACATTAGTGCAACTCTGATTAAAATTAATATCTAGCATGTATACTTAGTTAAATCGTAAAAGTAGTTATATTGTTAATATGTTTATGAAGAATAAGTTTGTTTATAATATTTTTCTATTAAATGTTTTTATTTTTATTTTAAAGTTTTCTATAATACATGTAAATGCAAACATTTTCTGTCTTAATTACATTGGTGCAGGTCTGATTAAAATTAATCTGCAGCATGTATACTTGGTTATATCTAAAAAGTAATTATATTATTAATATGATTATTAAGAATAATATTGTTTTATCATTAATCAATTATATATTTTTTATTTTATAACTCATTGAATGTCAAATACAGTTTATATATTTCAAAAACTATTTGACAATTTATGATTCTTTTTATAAATCATGCTTACTAACATTACGTGCTTTAACATAAACTTTTTCCAGATTAATTAAAGAAATTCTCATTTGGAGCAAAGCTGCAATAAACCCTGATTCCAGCAGAAGTTAAAGAAAAATAATAAATGATACTTCTGTGTATGAAAACTAAAATAAATTCTCATTCTTTAGAATATCAGAGCATCAAACATATACATAAAAGTGTGAGTTAAAGATTATTGTTGCCGAATCTAAGATAATAATTCGCAAGTTTGGAATATTTTTGTTATTAGTATAATATATGCACATGGGTATTTTAATTACTTGCGTAAATGTTAAAATTTCTTTTGATGGCTCATTTGAGATAGTGATAGTACAATAAAATTAATGCATGGATTGTAATTAACGCAAGTGTGCCTTTCAAACAATATAGTTTACGGTACGTGAAATTATAATTTGAATAGAAACCGAAAGGAAATAAAAAAATACTCATTTGATTATTGAAATGTTGTTTACATAAGCTAAGCAATTTTAAATTTAAGATAATTAAATTTTCCAGATCTAATTACATTTGTGCAGCTAAGATTAAAATAATATCTAACATTTATATTTGGTTAAATTCTAAAAGTAGTTGTTTTATTAATATGATTATGAAAAATAAGTTTGTTCTAAAATTATTCAATTAAATGTTTTTTATTTTTATTTTAATGGTTTCTATAATATATGTAAATGCAAAAATTCCCTGTCCTAATTACATTAGTGCAACTATGATTAAAATTAATATATATCATTTATACTTGGCAAAATCTAATAAGAAATTTTATAATTAATATTATTATTAATATTATTATGAAGAATAACATTGTTCTGTCATTAATTAATCACATGTTTTTTATTTTTATTTTAATGTTTTTTATAATATAGGTAAATGCATGTCAAATACAGTTTATATATTTCAAGAATTATAAGACAATTCATGATTCTTTTTTATAAACTATATATTTTTACTTTCATTAATATGCAATCTTATTTTTATTATTTTCTAAAATATATCGTTAGTGCATATAAAAAAAATATTTGGCAGTTTTAACTATAAGACAACTTATGACTCTATATATAAACCCTGTTTACAAACATTATGCTCTTTAACATAAACTTTTTCCAGATTAAATAAAGAAATTCTTATTTCGAGCTAAGCTGCATTAAACCCTGATGCCAGCATAAATTAAACAAAAAGAGTAAATGGCACTTTTGTGTATGAAAATTAAAATAAACTTTCATTCTTTATAATACCAGAGCATCAAACATTTACATAAAAGTGTGAGCTAAAGATTATTGTCGCCGAATCCAAGATAATAATGTAGTCACAAGTTTGTAATATTTTTGTTATTAGTATCATATATTCACCATGGGTGTTTTAATTATTTGCGTAAAGGTTAAAATTTTCTTTGATTGCACATTTGAGACAATGATGGTACAATAAAATTAATGCATGGATTTAATTAACGCATGTATACCTTTAAAATAATAGAAGTTGGGTTAGGTGCAATTATGGTTTGGGGTATTACAAAATGCAATTTTTTTTCCCAATCAATTTGACATTTTTCTGGTTATATAAATCTTGTGGATTAATTTGTATGTAAATGTACTTTGATTCAAATTAAATTTAATAGACTAATTGCACATTTTTCTTTTCATTTAAAGCTTTATAAGCTCTTTGCATCATGTCTAAAATAAGTTATACTGCAATAATGTATAATACAATTAACCTTCAACTGCCGCGACCTGATATATCCGTTCACTATGCGGCAGGTTTCACTGCAATTGAAGCTTTATTTAAATTAATATAATTCCACAAATATAATCCAGTTTAAAGAAATTAAGTTATCATTCATAATTTTAAGGCTTATAAACATATACGTAACAAAAAAATTATACCATGTTAGAAAATCCTTCTTTTATTAATAATTAAAGTAAATTACAGAGAAAAAAACATTACAATTTTGCCCTTGTCAGGGGGTTAATATATAATAACATTGCAATAAGTTTGGCTGATTGGAGAATTCTGGATTATATTCCAATCAGTCCGGCTTATTTGAATAGCTAGAGTATCTTGGTGGCTATAAGCCTTACTTTTAATCCCCGTGTATTTGCTTATAATACATTTATAAAGAAATACCAGTAATTTTCATTTAAAAAATCTGTTTACCCTGTCATTCTCTAGGGCGATAAGAAACTCGAATTATCAAAAAGAATCACTCATCTAAATTATAGAACGTAAGGAATATGTATATTACAAAAATTAGAATTTTGTAATTTATTAATACATGTTATGACAGAGGATTGCAAATCCGACTGTTCTTTTATGAATCAATACGTGGTGGAATAAAATACAACTAAAACAAAAATGCAATGTTTATTAATCTCATTATCAACTAAGTACAAAAATGATATCCGCCAGTTTTCTTGCAGACTATATTTTACTACGCATCTATATTCTCTACACAATTCTGGTAAATGTTAAAAATAAGCCTTTCTGTTAATTACAGTGATACACTTTTGTTCTCTGTTCGTACAGTATAGCAAATCCAACATATTAGTTATCAAGAAGCTTAGATTAACTCTGCATGAAACAGTTTATCAATCTTTTACATTCATTTTATGGTTTAATTATATTTTATAGTAATATTTCTGCAAAAAGACACAGCGTAGGCTCACAGCAGTCAGCCTTATAAATATTAGGGGTTGGAAATTTATAACTACTTTTTTTAAATTGCCGTGATGTCTACAAATAGGCTAATTTTTTTATTTAAAACATATATGAAAAACAAACAAAAGAAAGACAGAGAGAGAAAAGATAATTAACAGTTAAGCAGCATTGAGGGGTTACCTAACTGCGATCAATCAGTCCCGGTTGTTTATTAAGATGTTTAGTGAATTTGTCATTCTTTGGGAGAATATAAAATTATAGTTTAAAACGGCTTATGAGTTAAATGAAAAAAAAGTAAAATCAAAAATTTAAAAAGGTATAAAAGAATAAGAATTAAATTTAAAGAATTTTTAATTTAAGTCAAGGAAGTTAATAAGTATAACAATTATGTTAAGGCTTAGCTCTAGTTATAGAGACTACTATAGAGAAAATTATGTAAAAAATATAATTTTTTTAAGTTAGCATATGTTCAGAAATGACACGCACCATAAAAGTGCATACAAATATGTAAATGAAAAAGCCACATTAACCAAAAAAGACACAAATAAGAATTTTAAATTGGTGTATTTGCTGCTTTTTTCATTAAAGAAAATATAAAAAAAGTAATTAATTAAACATCCCTGTATTATAATTTTTAACATTTCAATCATATTTCTGTTATCAACATATATTTCATTTGTATACAATATTATTTTTATTATTTTCTATAATATATAGTAAATATATATATCGTAAATACATATCAAATATAGTTTTCAGTTTTAACTATAAGAGAATTTATGACTCATTGTATAAACACATTTTACAAACATTACGAACTTTTACGCTTATAAACTTTTTCCAGATTAAATAAAGAATTTCTCACACCTAGCAAAAGGGCATTAAACAATGATGCTAGCATAAATTAAACAAAAAGAGTATATGTCACTTCTATGAATGAAAACTAATATAAACTTTCATTCTTTGGAATATTTTTGCATCAAACATTTACATAAAAGTGTGAGCTATAGATTATTCTTGTCGAATCTAAAATAATAATGTAGTCGCAAGTTTGGAATATTTTTGCTATTAGTATAATACATGCACAGTTGGTATTTTAATTACATACGTAGAGGCTAAAATATCTTTTGATGGTTCATTTAAGACAGTGGTGGTACAATAAAATTAATGCATTGATTGGTATTAACATATAGATACTCCTCTAAAACAATAGAGTTTTTATGACAATAGAGTGCAATTATGGTTTTCATAGAAGCTGAAACGAATTAAAATTTATTAACTGCTCATTTAATAATAGTATAATTGTTGTTATATAAGCTAAGCAGTTTGACAAATAAGACAATATTAAATTAATTGCAAATTATGATAATAAAATTTTCCTGCCCCAAATACATTAGTGCAGCTCTGATCAAAATTAATATATAGCATTTATAGTGGGTTAAACCCTAAAAGTATTTATATTAACATTACGATTATGAAGAATAACATTGTTCTACCATAATTAAATTATTCTTTTTGTTTTTATTTTAGTGTTTTTTATTATATACCAAAATGCATATCAAGTACAGTTTTTATATTTCAAAAACTATAAAACACTTTTTATACTTCAACGACTCTTTGTATAAACACTACGTGCTTTTTACAAACATTACGTGCTTTAACATAAACTTTTTCCAGATTAACTTAAGAGAAACTCAGATCGAGCCAAACTGCATTGAAACATAATGCCAGCATAAAATAAACAAAAAAAAAAGTAAATGACACTTCTGTATATACAAACTAATATAAACTTTCGTTTTTTAGACTATTAAGGCATCAAAAATTTACGTAAAAGTGTGAGATGAAGATTACAGTTACTGAATCTGTGATAATAAGATATTCGCAAGTTTTAAATATTTTACTATTAGTATAATATATACACCATGGGTATTTTAATTACATGCGTAGAGCTTAAATTTCCTTTTGATGGCTGATTTGAGACAGTGATGGTACAATAAAATTAATGCATGGATTGTAAATAACGCCTTTCAAACAATAGAGTTTACGGTCCGTGCAATTACGTGTCTTACAGAAACTGAAAAGAAATAAAATAAAATTACTCATTTGGTATTTGAAATGTTGTTTATACAAGCTAAACAATTAGAAAATTAAGATAATAAAATTCCCCTGGCCTAATTAAATTTGAGCATCTCTGATTAAAATTAATATCTAGCATTTATACTTGGTTAAATCCTAAAAGTAGCTGTACTATTATTATCATTATGAAAAATAAGTTTGTTCTAATATTATTCAATTAAAAGTTTTTATTTTTAATTTAATGTTTTCTATAATATATGTGCCAAATATATTTTCTATAATATAAATGCCAAAAATTTCCTGTCCTATTTACATTTTTGCAACTCTGATTAAAATTAATATCTAGCAATTATACATGGATAAATGTAAAAATTAATTATATAATTAATATGATTATGAAGAATAACATTGTTCTATCATTGATCAATTATATATTTTTATTTTTATTTATTTTTTTATGATATATCTAAATGCATGTCAAATACAGTTTATATATTTCAACAACTATAAGACAATTTATGATTATTTTCATAAACACTGTTTACAAACACTACGTGTTTTAACATAAACTTTTTCCAGATTAAATAAAGAAATTCTCATTTCGAGCTAAGCTGCATTAAACCCTGATGCCAGCATAAATTAAGCAAAAAGAGTAAATGGCACTTCTGTATATGAAAACTAAAATAAACTTTCACTCTTTATAATATCAGAACATAAAACATTTACATAAAAGTGTAAACTAAAGATTATTGTTGCCGAATCTAAGTTAATAATGTAGTCGAAGTTTGGAATATTTTTGCTATTAGTATAATATACCGGGTGGCCAGAAATAAAACACCCCTACTCTGACCTCCCTGGATATCGAACTACTCAGTGTAAAGGCTTGAAAATTTGTGGACATACTATTCAAAAAATGGGGAAACGGATTTCACGAAAAAAAAATTTAGTTCCAGAAATCACCGATAGGTGGCGCTGTACCACTGGACGTATGCTGAAAAGACACAAAAACACGTTTTAAACACATTTTATTTGAAAGTACCAAGCATACATGAAACAAGGACGTTATCGATGCAGGGAATGCTGCTCAATATGGTTCCCTTCCTGAAGATGTAAAATGTGAAGTCTGTGGACAGCTTGTTCAACTGCGGATCGTAACTGGTCATCTGAGATGCTTCTCACATGCAGACTGATACTCTCTTTCAAATCTGCCAAGGTTACCAGACGTTCTCGATAAACAAGGTTTTTTAAGTGTCCCCAACGCCAAAAATCACACGTATTAAGATCCGGTGAACGAGATGGCCAAGTTGCCGGAAACGCGCGACTGATTATTCTGTCATTGGTGAAATGTTGGCGAAGAAACTGTTGCACAGGGAGTCCAATGTGTGGAGGTGCTCCATCTTGCATAAAAGTAATGGTGTCAAGGCATTGGCGCTGCTGCAAATGGGGTACAACAAATGTTTCGAGCATCCTTTTGTACTTGCTGGCCGTCACGGTACATGTCTCAAGGCCATTGGGAGTAACCTCTTCGAAAAAGAACGTTCCAAGGATGAATGTGGCTGTGAATCCACACCAGACTGTAACTTTCGGTGAGTGGAGTGGAATCTCTTGGAAGGTACGGCGGTTTGTCGTGTCCCATATGCGACAGTTATGGGTGTTCACTGTTCCACTGAGGTGGAAATGGGCCTCATCGCTCCACAGAATCTGCCACGGCCACGATGCATCCACTTCAACTCTAGCAAGAAATGTCAATGCAAAGGTCAGTCGCATCTCCCTGTCTGTGGCCAGCAATTGTTGATTAGGGCGGATTTTGTACGGGAAACAATGCACCATTTTTCTGAGTATGTTCCACACTGTGCTATAGGGAACACCCAAGTGTCGTGACACTGCACGTGCACTACTGCAGCCTAAAACATTATCCATTGACTGTTCAACAATACCGGTGGCAACATCTTCAACGACATCTGAACGAACCGGTTTGCGTCCTCGACCAGGCTGAACTCCAAGATGTCCAGTTTCCTCGAATCGAGCGATCATTCTCCTGAGAGCTTGTGGAAGCAATGGTCCCTTACGCAAATCCTTAAGTCGGCGAAACTCTCGAAGTGCTGCTGGAGCATTTCCTTTATTCTCGTAAAACAACTTCACAAGCAAAGCGCGTTCTGGCAGCGTGACAGCCATCACTAATAAGAATGACATTCCCCACCTTTTAACTTCTTTTATACCCAGAACATGGCTTCTACCCATGCTTTACGCAAATTTTTCTGGTTACAGTATGAAATTGCAGTTACAACGGGAGTTCTAGCTTCTTTACTATTTTTATTTTCCATAAGGGGCAGAAAAATTAAAAAGGAAGCATGGAAGCATTCCATTCCGCATAAACATTTTAATTTTTATTATTATTTGTGTCTTTTGATCATAGTTCCAGTTGTGCAGCGCCACCTATCGGTGATTTCAGGAACTAATTTTTTTTTTCGTGAAATCCGTTTCCCCATATTTTGAATAGTATGTGTACAAAATTTTGAGCCTTTACACTGAGTAGTTTGATATCCATGGAGGTCAGAGTAGGGGTGTTTTATTTCTGGCCACCTTGTATGCACCATGGGTATTTTAATTATATGCGTAGAGGTTAAAATTTCTTTTGATGGCTCATTTGAGACAGTGGTGGTATAATAAAATTAAGGCATGAACTTAATTAACGTAGGTATACTTTTCAAAGAATAGAGTATGTTGTACTTTCAATTATCGTTTGCATAGAAACTGAAACGAAATAAAATAAAATGACTCATTTGATAATTAAAATTTTGTTAACACATAATGTTAAAACATAAGATAAGCAATTTTAAAATCAAGGTAAAAAAAAATCCCTGTCCTAATATTTGTGCGGCACTGATTAAAATTAATATATAGCATTTATACTTGAATAATCTTTAAAGTAGTTATATTATTAATATGATTATGAAAAATACGTTTGTTCTAATATTATTTAATTAAATGTTTAAACTTTTAATTTAATATTTTCTATAATTTAATGCCTTGCTCTAATTGCATTAATGCAATTTTGATTAAAATTAATGTATAGCATTTATACTTGATTAAATCTAAAAAGTAATTATATTATTAATATGATTGTGAAAGTTAACTTTGTTCTGTCATTAATCAATTATATGTTTTTATTTTTATTTTAATGTTTTTTATAATATGCCTAAGTACAGGTCTAATACAGTTTATATGTTTCAAAAACTATAAGACAATTTATGATTCTTTCTATAAACTATATATTATTATTTTCATTAGTATGAACCTTATTTTTAATATTTTCTATAATAAATCGTTAGTGCATGAAAAATATTATTTGTCAGTTTCAACTATAAGCAAAAATATGACACTTTGTATAAGCATTGTTTAGAAATATTACGTGCTTTAGCATAAACTTTTTCTAGATAAAATAAAGAATTTCTCATTTCGAGCAAAGCTACATTAAACCCCGATGCCAGCACAAATTAATCAAAAAGAGTAAATGACACTCCTATGTATGAAAACTAAAATAACCTTCCATTCTTTATAATATCAGAGCATCAAACATTTACATAAAAGTGTGAGTTAAAGGTTATTGTCGCTGAATCGAAGTTAATAATGTAGTCGCAAGTTTGGAATATTTTGCTAGTAGTATAATATATGCACCATGGGATTTTTAATTGCATATGTAGGTACTAAAATTTATTTTGATGATTCATTTGAGACAGTGATGCTACATAAAATTAATGCATGGATTGTAATTAACCTAAGTGTACCTTTCAAACAATAGAATTTACGGTACGTGCAACTATTGTTTGCATAGAAAGTGAAACAAAATAAAATATAATTACTCATTTGATAACTGAAATGTTGTTTACATAAGCTAAACAATTTTAAAATTAAGATCATAAAATTTTCTTTTCCTAATTACATTAGTGCAGCTCTAATTAAATTTAATTTGTAGCATTTATATTTGGTTAAATCCTAATATTCATTATATTATTATTATGATTATGAAGAATAAGTTTGTTCTAGTATTATTAAATTAAATGTTTTTATTTTTATTTTAATGTTTTCTATAATACATGTAAATGTAAAAATTTCCTGTTCTAATTACATTAGTGCAGCTCTGATTAAAATTTATATATAGCATTTATACTTACTTAAATCTAAAATGTAATTACATTATTAATATGAAAATGAAGAATAACATTGTTCTATCATTAATCAATTACATGTTTTTATTTTCATTTTAATGTTTTTTTTAATATATCTAAATGCATATCAAATACAGTTTATATATTTCATCAACAATAATGTAATTTATGATTATTTTTATAAATCCTGTTTACAAACATTACGTATTTTAACATAAATTTTTCCCAAATTAAATAAATTCTCATTTCGACAAAACTGCATTAAACCCCGATGCCAGCATAAATTAAACAAAAAGAGCAAATGACACTTCTGTGTGTGAAAACTAAAATAAACTTTCATTTTTTATAATATCAGAGCATCAAATATTTATATATAAATGTGAACTAAAGATTATTGTTGCTGAATCTAAGTTAATAATGTAGTCGCAAGTTTTGAATATTTCTGCTATTAGTATAATATATGCACCATGGGTATTTTAATTACATGCGTAGAGGTTAGAATTTCTTTTGATGGCTCATTTGAGACAGTGATGGTACAATAAAATTAATGCATGGATTAAATTAACGTAGGTATACTTTTAGAACAATAGAAGTTTTGGTACGTACAATTATGATTTGCATAGAAACTGAAACGAAATAAAATTACTCATTTGATAATTGAAATGTTGTTTACATAAGCTAAGCAATTTGAAATTTAAGATAACAAAATTTTCCTGTGCCAAATACATTTGTGAAGATGTGATTAAATTTAATATATAGCATTTATACTTGGTTAAATCCTAAAAGTAGTTATATTATTAATATGATTAAAAAGAATACGTTTGTTCTAATATTATTCAAATAAATGTTTTTATTTTTATTTTAATGTTTTTATTTTATATGTTAGTGCAAAAATTTTCTGTCCTAATTAAATTAGTGCAGCTTTGATTATAATTAACGTGTAGCATTTATACTTGGTACAAGCTAAAAAAAGTAATTATAATATTAATATGATTATGAAGGATAACATTGTTATATCATTAATCAGTTACATGTTTTTATTTTAATTTTAATGTTTTTTATAATATATCTAAATGCATGCCAAATACAGTTTATATATTTCAACAACTATAAGACAATTTCTGCACTCTAAAAAAAAAATGTGTAAATTTACACACAAAAATGTGTAAATCGATGATACAAAAACGACATGTCTATATGTGTAAATTTGTGTGTAAATTGCGCCAAATGTGTAAATTTCAGAATACACATTTTAATGGGTAATTTGATGATAAGTCCAAATGTGTAAAAGTTATCTGATAACACTTAAAATACACACTTTAATGTGTGAATTGCACTAAAATACACATATTTCTGAGTACTATTTTTACACATATATCTGTGTAATATTCTGTTTTTACATATGTTTTTGCGTAATAAGAAAATACACATAATGCTGTGTAATATGCAAATTACACATATGTTTGTGTTATATACAGAATACACAGATTTGTATGTAATATTCTGTTTTTACACATGTATGCGCAACATGCAAAACACGCATTTTTGTGTAATATTTAAAATGCAGTTTTGTGTACATAGCTTTATGTTATGTGTTGACGTATAAATTGAAAAAAAAAATGCTTTCATGATCGCGAAATAAAATTGAATTAAGAACAAACTCATATGCTTGACATGTCTTTTCTTTCTACCAGATTTGTAGACTTAAAGCAAGACCACAAATCATTATACGCTTAATTTACAAGAAACAGGGTCGTCTCAAATTATAATCTATTTCCTTTATGTCAGAGATGTTTTGTAATCCGAATTGTAATTTATGAACAGGGATGTATAATTTGAATACAGACAGCGTGGAGACTGTCTTCTAAATTAAGTTAAAAATTAAACTTTTTTCACTCTATCTTACAATTGTAACAGCTTGTGTTGTTTTTAATAAATTCATAATATTCTCTTTTAGAAATACATGTACATTTTCTTCTCCATATTCTGAAAATGGTATAACTTTAATTGTATTTATAACGGACGGAATACTATTTTCTTCTTTTCACTTGTTGCCATGTAAAATAAAACTATACATTTTATTTCTTTTTTAATAAATTATTACAATTTTTTTGTATGTGTTAAATGTATTTTTGTACTCTCTTTAAAAACTTTTGCTCACTTTAACTTCCAAAGTTATCATCACACATGTAAAGTACTACAGATAGTTACTATTTCTAACCGATAACGTTCAAGAAAATTTTGTGTGTAGTTAAAAAGTGTGTGTAAATTAAAAAGTGTGTAAATTTGTGTGTAAATTAAAAAGTGTATAGGTCTGGGTTTGAACCGGGTACTTTTGTGAGAGTTGCCGATGCTCTACCAGATGAGCTACTATCCTGTAATTTTACCAAATGAGTGAAAAAGCGTCCAGGGCAGGATTCGAATCACGGATCTTTAAGTTGTCAGTCTGGCATTGGTTAACTATACTTAGTATGTAACTCTAGTTCTTTGACTGATTTGCGTCTGCCAGATTTATCCAGGATAGTAGCTCATCTGGTAGAGCATCGGCAACTCTCACAAAAGTACCCGGTTCAAACCCACACCTATACACTTTTTAATTCTGCTGGAAAAATTCACAAGGCATTTGATTTATTTACCAATTATAATAACTGTGTTAAAAGTAATAAATGTATATATATATATATTTTTTAAATCAAACTACGTAAATTTTAAGAGCAATATTTGTAACATTAGTATTTTTTAAGAGTTAAAATTACTAAAGAAATATTTCTGCTTAAATGTGTAAAGTATTATCAGAGTAAAATTTATATAAAAATATAATCCACTGAATTATACATAATACTTTTTGTATTATTTAAATAATAAAGATTATTGATTGCCTGAATTTAAAGATTATTAATTTACTATTGACAAAAATGAAATTAATTTAGCAATTTAATGTGCATTTTGAACCTTAAGTCACTAGTTATCCTTTATTACACAACAGCTATAAAAAATATTAAAAGATAAAAAGTAAAACCGATATTAAATAATTATATTTTATCTACATTAATTGTATGATACTAATTACTATGAATGAAATATACGATTATAATGCAATGCATCTAAAAAAATTCAAACTATTTCGATTCTAAAATGTACAATAATTTTTCATACTATTAAAATAAAAAATGGAAACTAGCAAATCTTTCTGTTTCTGTAATTTGATATTTTGAAACTTTTGACTTTTTCTGTCTACTCGTGTATTGTACTATTTCTACGGATATCAAATTACACATTTAATTTTTTTTTTATTTATTTTTTTTTGTTTTTGCTATCAATAGTTTTTGAATGTAATACACATAAAAAAAAGTCTTCAATGTATTAAAAAATAATTTTTAATTATCTCCCTAATAAAAATCACAAAAAAACACGAATAAAAACTTTTAAAAGGTGTCATTTGGATTAATTCATTTTACGTCAGAATTTACAAGCAGTAAAATAATACTAAAAAACTTTTTATTATTATTAAAAAATAAGTTTAATAACAGGTTGCAAAAATTACATAAATATTTATGAAATTACACATTTAAAACAATAAATTTGAACATTATACATTTAAACTAATAATATATCTTAATATACAATTTAAAAGAAAAAAATTTATCATTAATTGTATATATTACCCAGCACCGCATCTACTCTTGTTTCCATATAATGTGATATTTTTATGTTCTTTTTTAGCACTCTCCAAAAATGTTGAAAAGTGCTTCGGTTTGCCAGTCCGTCTGTCGATGCTCTAACTCCTATAATTTTCACGCAATTGATAAAGCTTATTTAAGGTCACCAAAGCATGTTTCGTATTGCATATTAAGTATGTATGATTAATATTTCATTTACAGGGACACTCAAAAGAATACGATTACATTATAGTACATGTGGAAAATCGTTTTGAGAGTATTTTAATGACATTTTGCTATTTCAAATATATTGAAGCTGATATAACTCAGATCATGTTAAAACAGAGTATTCATAGCATTTTTCACTAATTTACAGGGACAAACAAAAGGAATTAATTACAGTATTTTGCATTATTGCATAGATTACAGTTATCTTTGCTTAATAAATGCTAGAGAGTACGTTTTAAAATTCAGTATGCACTTTTAAATTTAATTAGTTTTTTGCATATTACTCTGTATATATATATATATATATTATACTTCATAATTAGGGCTGCACAAAAAGTATTCGCCTACCATTCTCCTTATTATTAAAAAATTGCTGAAGGAGAATTTTCTGAAATGGGTGATTCTCAAAATAGGGGACAATTTATGTCTTTCGGCATACAAAAAAAAATTGAGAGGTTTTCTGTCATGTTTTTATATTTAGATATGTTTGTCTTAATATTATTCATAATTTGCACTCAAGAATTACTCACTTTTTAGTTAAAAACACCTTAAAATAACAGAATAAAGGTTCAAAATGTCATTAGCATGGATGTCCACAGCAGCTGTGCTTAGTGTATACTAGCATTTTTCAAGAGTTAATATCATGTTAATAAAATAAAACAAATGTTATTCTTTCTTTAAATTAATCAAGGAGAGGATTTATCCAATAAATTTATTTTTAAAAATAAAATTATAGTATATAAAAAAAGAATTAAAGTTTGTCCTCCATATTCTATTTTCAAAACAAGGTCATACTATAACAGCTAGTTATTAATCAAAATTTCATTTTCACATATGACAATAGTTTGAAAATATAAAGTTTCCCCATGGCAACAAATATCCATTTTATCCCAGCCTGAAAATAGAAGCATGTATTGTATTTTAAGAATAGAAGTTGAATATTAGGGGCGTACATCAATTGCATGTCATTAGAATGGATAATAATTTTCATGTTTATTTTATAGTTAAAATTTTTATTTTACTTATTTGAATAGAACTGTTGTGTTTTAAAAAGCCCCAGAAAGGACTACCGCATTGTGATTATATTATGGCTCATAATCTTATTTAAATTAAAATTTGTCATTAGCATGGACAAATATCAGTGTCATTAGCATGGTTTTTCTGTCCATGCTAAAGACTTCTATGTGCATAAATGTAACCAATGCTTATATTGTATCCTTTATAAAGTTTAATTTTACGTATAAATTTACATATTACATTTATTATCCCTAAAATATGCATTAAATCTGTCAGAAAATCGATAAGACAGCTTCTTACGTTGTTAGTGTCAGAATGTTGCTCATGTAAACAAAGTTTGCTCTTTGGTAATGTTTTTATTCTCCTTGTATGTATATATGTAAAAATGGAAACCATTTGCTGAAAAGGAAGGCTAATAAATATAGAAAAAAATATTTAAACAGGAAGAAAATAAATTTCTTAATATATTTATTCCATGCAATTTTTTTTGTCATTAGCATGGCTCAAAAAATACTAATTATTTTTTTAAAGTTAATTTTTAAATATTTAGTTCTACTGACTACATGTAAAGTATACCTAATACTATATTAACAACACCTATTTTTTTCAGAAATTTTGCTAAACAGTAATTTTTTTAAAGATTTAAATTTTGAAAAAGTCTCCTATTTTGAGAATCACCCAAATATATGTATCTCTTTAATGAACTAAATTTTGAAATGCATGCTATTATTAGATATAAATCTCTATATCATATAGAGGGCTGCTGAAAAATTCGGATAATTTTTCCATTGTGAATAGGAACAGCTGAAATTCTATTTTAAAATGCGTTATACATTTCCATATGGTGGACCTAGACATAATATTATATTTATTTTTCTTAAGTGCAGTTTTGTTGCATTATTCTGAATGTATTGGAAAGTGCTTTATAATCTATGTTTGACGCATGATTTTTTGCTTTCTTGTATCAAGGTTGTATGTGGCTGGTTAGATGTGTATTGCCAGGTCCATTATAACTCTGATAATATCATAAATATTAAAAGGGAGAAAGCTCCGATTAAGGCTTCAAGTGCTCTTGGAGCTGAGAGCACTTAGAGCGCTATTCCAGAGGTTCCGGGTTTGATCCCAGGTTTGACATTTTTCATTATTTTGGTTCTACGCTTTATTAGTAATGTGGAAATCACATATTAAATATTCAATTATTTCAAGCGTAATTTCACTGCTGATAAATAATTAAAAAATTATTATAATTAAATATGTATTCACCGATTCTGGGCTTATCTGTGTCTCATGTTATGCCACAAGTTTGTGTGCTCATGTAGACGTTATTATTTTGTGCTGCAGTTGCAGCCTTACCAACAAAATGTGAGTGAGAATTGACAAGCTGGCTATCTTCCTCGTAGCTTAAATGGTAGAGCACTTGGAGAGCTATTTCAAGGATTACGTGTTCGATCCCCGACTTGGATAATTTTCACTATGTTGGTTCTACGCTTTGTTAGCAATGTTATAGTCACATATTACATACCCAAGCTTTTGTTCAATTTGACATCCAAATTTATCACCAGGAGCTCTAAGAAGCTCTACAGATAACTACTAGTTCTAAATAATAACGTTCAAAAAGAATTATAATGTAATTTTACCAAATAGGTGAAAAAGCATCTAGGGCAGGACAGGAACTAGGGACCTTTGGAGTAAGCTGCCAGTCTAGTATTATTTATTATATATGTGTAGTTCTTTGGCTGAATTGTGTCTTCCAGATTTATCCTGGATAGCTCAATTGGCAGAACATTGCAAGCTCTCACAAAGCTCTCCGATTCAAATTCAGGCCTATACGCTTTTGGACTATGTTGAAAAATGGCAATTTGTGTGATTTATTTACCAATTATAATAATTGTGTTAATTTGATAAAGAATTATTTTTTATCAATCTACGTGAAAATTAGGTGCAATATTTGTAATAGATTTTTTTAAGGTTTAAAATTATATAAGAAACATTGCTGCTTAAATGTTCAAAGCATTATCAAAATTAATTTTACATAAAAATCTAATCTCTTGTATTATACAGTATTTTTTGTATTCTTTAAACTATAAACAGGGTAATGAAATTAATTTAATTAAAATTTTTACTTTTGTTTATTTTGTTTGTAGTTTATGAATGTTTTCAATGAATTAAAAATTTTTTTTAATTGCTTCAATCTAAATATCGTAAATGAAAAACCATGAATCAAAATCCGTTAATTTTCATTTGACATCAGTAGAAATAGAATTGAGAAATCTATAGCATGTAAAACTATGAAATCTGGTTAATTTTATAGCAAACATTATGATAAGCATGCTGAAACAGACAATTTTTAAATCAAAGAATTATTTCAAATGCTATTAGATGTTTAAATTTCAAATATTTATTCGGATGCTAGAAAGGCACCATTTTAAGAATATATACAAAAATAAATAAATAAAAGAATAAATAGCAAATAGTAATAATTTTTCATATTTAAAATAAGCAGAAAAGTATATGCTTCACATCAATATTATAAATTTACAAATTTAAAACTGGAAAGAATACCAACTTTCCCTTATAAAAGTATTTTCATGTCATTACTTAATGCAAAATTTAAAAATTAAATTTGCAAACAATTTTATTTTAAAAGAAAGTTTTTTATTCAGTAATTTAAATACCTTTAAATATTTGCTAATTATGATAAACTGTGGTTACAATATTTTTCCACATAATTTTAAAATTTCAGAAAATATGCGATTTTAACGATTGATATTCTACAGGTAAACAAATCTTATTTTTAAAAGAAGTAATTTAAATAATTGATTTTTATCATCTGATTTTAGTTGTCGAAAGACAGTTATTTATTTTAATAAAATAGTTATAATTCAAAGAAAAGAAACAGGGGAAATATTTCTTCATACCTATTTTTCAATGACTTCGTTTTTCCTTTTCTGATGTAATCCTTGATGTTTGTAGATCTAATAAATGTTCCGATAATAAGTACAATAACACTGGCATAAATATTTTTAACCATGCCCAGAGCAATTGTACATTTCTCGGATACATATTTCATCAAAAGTACGCATGGAATGACTCCAACGAATTTTTTGGTAAGATTTTTAAATCCAGACTGAGGCTATACGCGCATAAAATGGCTATTTTTGTTCTCTGCAAATGTTCTCCGCGTTCGCGTATTCCAAAGACTAAATAAATGGTGTTTTTTTTATTCTTTTATTTATATTTGATAATCGTCTGCAGTTTTCGAGTTCTTTATCTAGGCACATGGCAGATGTTTTCTTCTGTTCTTTATGTGGTGAATTATTTTTGTTTCTTTATGTGGTGAAGACTTTTTAATTTAAAATTTCTTATATTAAGACATTTTTTATGCCTTTTTTCGATTTATTTCAAAAAAGTTTAAGCTTTTTGTCCATTGTAACGATAACTATACTGATATAGATCGCATACCAAATTAAACAATGTTCAAATTTAGAATAGTTAAAAATGATTTTAATAGACAATAATGCAAAATATTTCTAAATTAGAAAAGTACGCTTTGTATCTTCCATCGCAAATGCAAAATTTGTTCCTAAAAATAAGCTAGGAATCATACCAAGAGGCAATAGTTGAGAAATCATAGATTTTGCTGGCTGCAAATTTTTTTAATTCTAATATTTTAGTAATTTATGCGCTTAGTTCAATTACATGTCTATTAAATTTTTGTTTTATATAGGTACGTGTTTTTACTGAAGTTTTTTTTTTATTATTATTTCATTGTGGAATATTAGCCAACAAACACTAAATTATGTTTGTTGCTTGAAGTGAAAAAAAAAATGTTTCGTTTCGTGTTCGGTTTATTTCGTTTGTTTTTTTTTCAGATTTATATACTTATAAAAAGGATCGACCGAAACAGGTCTGTAAGACCGAAAATGAAACCGAAATCGAGTTTCGGTAATCTTTCAATTTTCGGACGAAAACGAAAATGTTCATTTTTTAAGTTATTAATACATACATAAATACACATAATTATTAATTAATTATGTGTGTATTAGACGCACATTTTTAACAAACATACATAAACATGTAGAAATGTGCACAAGTTCAAGCAAAAGCAAAATATAAATAATAATATAACTTTTATATTTGCTTTTGCTATTGACAATCAATACTCATATATATTTATTAATAATTAATTAATAATGCAATTAATAATCAAGAACAAATCAATAGTGAATATTTAATTTTTGAATATACACATTTTTTCAGTTATTTAATATTTCTCATTAAAAGTAGTTAAAATAAATTGCTTAAAAGTTTTTTTAGAAAACTAACTATAAGTAAGTTGTTATTTAAAAAAAATAACCATTTGATAATTTATTATTAGTTTAATGGAGATTTAAATATAGATAAGCCGTATGCTTAAATAAATAAGTGCTACTTCCTCCCGAAAAAACTTTGCCACTCCCTCGCCTCTTTACGAATGCTTTGAAATAGCGTCCTTGTTTGAAAAATCTATCTTTTGTGCCCAAGTTGGCGGAATCTCTGTGTCTTTAACCTAAAAGTCTGCAAGGGCCGGAATTTTCAGGCCCTGGATCCAGCTCAGTACGGTGTAAAAATGATATAAGTTCGACTCGAACCCGGCCCGGCCCATTCAGATTTTCACAGTTAATGGCCCAACTCAATTTCTACAAAAAATTCAGATTTTTCTTAACATACAATTAAGATTCTTTTAAAGAATACTGCATACATATCTATGGGATAAATTTAACGTATATTTTAAAATTACGATGGAAAATACACAATACAACAATAACGATTACTTAGATTTCTTGGACGTTTCAACATTCAAATAAAAATTCATAAAAAAAATTAATATTGCTTTGAATAAAAGAAAAAAATGAATGCTAAAAACATAATTTTTAAAACTCTTTTATAAAAAGAAGATTTGTGAAAATATTTATCTTTCTTTTACTAAGGCTATTTTTAAACCCCAAAGAGCTACTTTCTGACACATTTATGAACTCATATTTTTTTTGGAACCCATAAGACAGGTGTTTTCATAAATAAATAATGTAATCGAATGGCGTTATCCATTTTTTGATAAAGGCAATGTAGCTTTGAAAAAATCGTGCAAAAGATAACGTTTGAATTGAATTTCCGAAAGCAACATCACGAAAAGGAGAAAAACCTGAAGCCACGATAAGAAACTCTTATTTGTCGAAAAATAATTTATCTATCAAAAATAGAAAACGCTATCGATTCCAAATTCCTTTAATAGTCAAGCTTGTCAATTTTAAGTCTTTACTGTTAAATAATATTGTCAGAATATGTGTCAAAGTTTCACGTTGAGCAGGGAATTAATAAAGAATACTGCCCAGCTAAACTGATGGCATTGAGCTCACAGGCTACAGATACTAATTGTACATTAAAGCCTTATATTTTCAAGGGTTAATTCCGTTCGAAAAAAAAGTTAAGAAGGGGAAACAGCTCTCCCCTTTCCTCTTTTTTTATACTTAATCATTGAACCTCCTACACTATCAAAGATATGCTTTATTATATAAAAAATCTATATCCAAAATTCAGAGCAAATTAGATAATTCTTAATAAAAACCCATTTAGCATTTATGTAATTTAAAAGGAGTTATCCCCCTCTTTATACTTAACCATTAAACTTCCAAATCTATTCAGAGATTTGAACGAAATCTGAAAATTCTGCTTGAAAAACCCATTTATATAAATTAAGGGGGGGGCATTAGAACCCCTGTTCCCCCTATTTATACTTATTCAATGAACACCTAATAACAGTCACGGAATCGCCTCATCAGAATGATCCTAATCTAAATTTTGAACGAAAAATTAATTCTGCATGAAAATCCCATTTATATCAACTAACGGGGGAGGGGCATTAGAACCCCTGTTCCCCCTATTTATACTTATCCAATGAACACCTAATAACAGTCACGGAATCGCCTCCTCAGAATGATCCTAATCTAAATTTTGAACGAAAACTTAATTCTGCATGAAAATCCCATTTATATCAACTAACAGGGGGGGGGGGCATTAGAACCCCTGTTCCCCCTATTTATACTTATTCAATGAACACCTAATAACAGTCACGGAATCGCCTCATCAGAATGATCCTAATCTAAATTTTGAACGAAATCTTAATTCTGCATGAAAATCCCATTTATATCAACTAACGGTGTGTGTGTGTGTGGGGGGGGGGGAATTAGAACTCTTGTTCCCCCGATTTATACTTATTCAATGAACACCTAATAACAGTCACGGAATCGCCTCCTCAGAATGATCCTAATCTAAATTTTGAACGAAAACTTAATTCTGCATGAAAATCCCATTTATATCAACTAACGGGGGGGGGCATTAGAACCCCTGTTCCCCCTATTTATACTTATTCAATGAACACCTAATAACAGTCACGGAATCGCCTCATCAGAATGATCCTAATCTAAATTTTGAACGAAAACTTAATTCTGCATGAAAATCCCATTTATATCAACTAACGGGGGGGGGGGGAATTAGAACTCTTGTTCCCCCGATTTATACTTATTCAATGAACACCTAATAACAGTCACGGAATCGCCTCATCAGAATGATCCTAATCTAAATTTTGAACGAAAACTTAATTCTGCATGAAAATCCCATTTATATCAACTAACGGGAGGCATGAGCCCCCCGTTCCCCCTCTTATACATATCGAATGAACCGTAATGAAATGAACCGTATCGAATGAATCGTAAAATAAAATGTAATTAATTCATCAACAACATAGAATGTTAGAACTTTTAGAAATAGCAATCGAAACATCTGCGGTTTTAAACTAAAAATTTTCTATTACTATTAAGCGTGCAGCTTTTAAGGAGCAGGTGAAGAGCGCCGTATGTAGGAGGATGTTTAATTTGATTTCACGTCATGAATCAGCTGTGGTCGATAATTATAAACAATAAACTTTATTCATAAAATTAAATAAAGAGTTTCTCATCTGAGCGGAAACAGCTCAATCAACAAGTCATGTCAAAAATATCCAACGGAAGAAAGATTTCTAGAATTCAGATAGTTTCGGCCGAGTATCGGTCCAGCCGAATTTCTAACAGCATTTCCGCCGATAACGAGTTTTCGGAGAAACTCAAATTTTAGGCCAAAAACAAAACCGAAACCGAATTTTCGGTGAAATTCAGATTTTGGGCCGAAAACGAAATCGAATTTTCGGCAAAATACGAATATTGGACCGAAAACGAAAACGAAACCGAATTTTCGGCAGAACTCAGATTTTGGGCCGAAAACGAAAACAAAACGGATTTTTCGAATATTCTCTGCTTGTAATTATGTCTAACACGCCATTTGTGTAATTTCAGGCATTTTTCAACAATTACACATTTGTTTGAGTTTATAAAGCGATAACATATTGCACATTTGATTTCTCAAGTTAGGTGCACATAAAAACAGGTAATTTTTTTCCTCAAAATGTGTAAATTTTAAGTCAAGTATGCATTTAAAAAAATTACACACTTATCTGTGTACATATAATTATGTTTAAATTAGAATAAATCACAAATTCGTGTAAATAATGGCATTTTTCAACATTTACACACTTGTCTGAGTTTTTCAAGTGATAATAAATTACACACTTACTTTCATAAGATAAATACACATAAAAATAGGTAAATTTCCGAGAAAAAATGTGTAAATTTTACGACAGGTGTGTAAATTTACAAATTTACACATATCCATGGGTAAAATTGGCCAATTTACACATTTATTTTTTAGAGTGTGATTCTTTTTATAAACCTAGTTTGCAAACATTACATGCTTTAACATAACATTTCCAGATTAAATAAAGAAATTATTATCATATCGAGCAAAGCAGCATTAAACCCTGATGCCAGCATAAATTAAGCAAAAAGAGTAAATGGCACTTCTGCGTATGAAAAATAAACTTTCATTCTTTATAATATTAGAACAAAAAAGATTTACATAAAAGTGTGTCTGAATCTAATTTAATAATGTAGTCGCAAGTTTAGATTTTTTTTTTTTTTTTTTTTGCCGTTAATATAATGAGGTGAAACGCGTCGAATTTCGACGAAAATTTAAAGAGGAATTAATCTTAAAGAGGAACTTTGTTATTGATTTATAATAAACCTACAAAATTAATTGCAGTAAAAAATTAATCTTATATTAGTCTAACTCTCAAACGAATATTATTTTAACCTGAAATAAACAAAATGCGATTTCTATAAAACTCAGTTGTCCAAATTATTAAAATTAAACTCCAGTCGCATAGGTAAACGGTAAAATATAATAAAGATCAGTTATTATGATGAAGTTATCGAGAACTCTTATACTTGGTATGAGTGTAAACAGAAAAAACTTATTCCAGATTCGCAGAATGATCATAGAATTTCCCCCGTCATCATTTTTATTTCCTCAAAAATTACATATACACTTCTCATAATCGTATTAACCATGTTTTAAATAAATGGCATTTTAATTTGATTATTTTAAACTCATTTCTGTCTCTTTCCTCCATGACTCTTTTCCTTTAATTTTAGTTGAAGTGATGTACTTCTGTTGCCACAATTACAAAATTGGTACTAAAAACTGTAAAAAAAAAGTAATATTTCGAAAATGAATTGAGGTTCAGCTTTCAAACAAATTACATTTAAAAGTAAATTTTTTTTTACTATACGACAGTATAACAATTTAAAATTTGCGATTTTTAGAACTATAAAATTTGTAGTGCAAAACCGAAATTGCATGGTTGACGAAAGTATTGCCATTCGCAGAGTGATGTATGCGTTACGCACAGATACGTTAGCCCTTTGTAATATAGATATATGCACCACGGTTATTTTATTAATATGCGTAGATGTTTAAATTTCTTTTGATGGCTCATTTAAAGTATAGTTATGGTACAATAAAATAATGCATGGATTTAAATAACGTAGGTATAACTTTAAAACAATAGAGTTTACGGTATGTGCAATTATGGTTTGCATACCAATTGAAACGAAATAAAATAAAATTACTCAATTCATAATTAAAATGTTGTTTACATAAGCTAAGAAATTTGAAAATTGAGATTCAAAATTTTTCAATCTGATTTGAAATTTTCTCTGTCCTAATTACATTTGTACTGCGCTGATTAAATTTAACATATAGCATTTATACTTGGTTAAATCCTAAAAATAATTATATTCCTAATATGGTTATCAAGAATAACGTCGTTCTATCATTACAGAATAAATTGTTTTTATTTTTTAATTATACGATTATGAGAACACCAAAATCTTTCATTTGTGTTAGTTTGTGAGACTAAACAATTACTAATGAATTTCTAAAGATACTTAAAAAAAACCAGTCATATGCATTAATTTTGTGAATTAGCTTTTAATTTAAGTACAATAGCTTCTTCGTGTTACATGGCATCTTGTTGGATTGCCTATCCGAATATATCGCCCTTTTTACGTGTTTTCAGAAAATTTTTAAATTTTAAATTAACCTCATTGTTTTTTTTTTTATTATGTATAATTGCACTGGAATAAAAATCGTTTATTGTTTTTTGAGAAAAACTGCAGTGTACACACTTAATTACAGAGTCAATAATACTTATTTTTTTTTCTTTTATGTTAATACCTTCCTTAATTTTTAACTTCCTTCATCTTTTTATACATTTATATGTTTTGCCTTTTTTCCTTCTTATTTCTAGAGTTTGCAATGTAACTAATGACTATTGCATTTCAGTTCATTTGAAATTATGATAGGGCTGTAAATAAACTGGTAAAAAGTCAAATTAACGGCTACGTTTTAAAAAATCCTCATTTATATATTTTTGATTTTTTTTCATAAAATAATTTAATTGAGTATTCTGAAACAAAATTTTTTATAGATATTTATACAGTAAAGTTTGATTTTTCTTATTTCGTATAGTGCCATATATGTAATACTAAATTTACCATAAAACTGTTGCTTTAGTAGCATTTTCAAAAACTAAGTATAAAACAATTACCATTAACAAATTAATTTCTACTGAATAATTTTAAACAAGCAAAAAGAAAACATTCGCATTGGTCACTGAATTTGTTTGAAGGAAAAACGCGACAGTTCGCAACAATGAACTGAACAGTAATTTGTATAATTAAGATCTTAAATTTTAGGTAGGCATGAAATAAAATACTATTTATTACAGTTACCCCTATCTTAAAAATTTGACATACTTATTTGCAGATCTACCCTTACCATAACCCCTAGATTCCTCACTTTTTTATGGACACGATATCTTCTATAATCCTGCTCTTCCAAATCGATACATAAAATCAAAGGGCATAACATATAGATAAAGCTTCTTAATTGGCAAAATTGAATCAAGGGTACAAAAATAGGGACGGATTTTGTAAAAACAGAAAAAACCCATAATTTCTTTTACTTATTATTTTTTTAATCACGTCACTACACCGGCCTTTACTCCTAGGCCCTACTTACCCCCCTAAGGCACGTGAATTTATTTATTTTTTCCCGAATGCATGAAAACGAACAGGTGACAAACACTGTAAAAAGAAAAATAAAAGTTTGTCTTTTACAAAACAGAAGGTTCTGCACCTTAACTACCAACACAATTGCTGTACAAATTATAAGATGTTGTACATAAGAGTACAGATAAATTTCGGAAGCCTCGATAATGTCGCGTTGGTATTGACTGAGTGGTGCAAGTAACTGAAATAATTGCATTTTTAATTAACTTTTTGCTTGAATTCGATTTCACATCCTCGGTGCTATAAAAAGTACAGCAGAAAGTACAGTAAAAAGCACATTTATCAGTTGCAATTCTGTTATTATTTTTACTAGTTGTTGATGCCGTTGAGAATTTTTTAATAAGAACTCCACTGTTTGCTTTCAATTGGAACAAAATGATATACACATATTATTTATAATGTTTTCAACAACAATTATTATTTTATTTCAATCAGGATAAAATAATATATCCTTTTCATTTACGATTTGATTATCCTCGGCGTTTTCAACATCAATTATTATTTAATTTCAATCAAAATAAAATAATATACACATTTTAATTACGGTTAAATTATCTTCGAAATTTTTCCCATCATTAAATTCATATAAAGCACAGATAAATGTACTAAAATTGCTTTTATAATAAGTTTGCACAAAAAAGCAATTTTGTTTATTTATTTGTGCTTTTATATGAATTTTAATTTTGTAGCTCAAGATGAATCTTTCATTTGAATGTTAATTTTTATTTCTTTCAACATCAAAAGTTACATAATTTCAATTGAAATAAAATAATATGCACATTTTATTTACAATTTCAGTATCCTCGCCATTTTTAACATCAATTATTAAAATTGAAAACACGGGAATTTTTAAAAGGAAATCTATGAAAAAAGTGGAAAAAGTATAAAGTTATCAATTGTTGTATATTTCCAATAAAAATAATGTAAGAATGCAATATTAGTATTAATTAAAAAATACTTAAGATATAACTTTATGTTGATTTAGAAAAAACAGCATGTTGATTTAAAAAAATTACAGAAAATTGTAAAATAAAAAATAATAATAATGAAACAGTATATATATATATATATATATATATATATATATATATATATATATATATATATATATAAGGTACCCTGGGGTAATAACGCCAAGTGCTAATATTTTGCATAATTATGAAATAATTTGGTAAATGACACCCATGTGTTCTGCGCAGAAGGGTTTTGAGCCATATAAATCGCAAAAAACAGCTTCAAGTTAATTTGTTTCATTTTTAGGTCTTATTGTTTTTACAAGCAGCTAAAATTAGCGCTTGATCTAAAATTTGCGAGGTACGTTTTGTGATGTGAAGACTATTTTTTTTATCCGGAAATACTTTGTTAGTTACATAAATTTGTAGTACATTTCATGGACTTTCAAAATGTTGTTGAAGATTTTGGATATCTTCTCGAGATAATTTGTAATTTAAAATGTACAGCGCAATAACTATAACGGGGTAATAACGCCAATCCTTGCAATTTTTACCCCAGTTGATTCCCTACAGTGGCTGAACTACATCCTAAATACTGATTCAAATAAACACAGTTAAAACTGTGGAATGTTTCTAATAATTCTATTTCAGCGGTTTTTTAAGCAAAAAGAAGCTCACGGTCTGATATTCTTTTGCCTTATCCCCCCCTCCCCACACCACACCTTTATTTTTCATACACTTTCACAAAAAATGAACATTTTCAATAGCTTCGGATGCAATTTGTCAATTTCTAGAGCTGAGAGTTTGTATTTTTAGAATTGGGCAATCTACATGCAATTAATCCAACTTATTTCATTGTTTTGTTTGCATGGCGTTATTACCCATATAGGTGGGTAATAACGCCAAATAGCATTGGTCAAGAAATCACGCCATTACATTTTATGTATTCATATCTGTTAAATTATTTTTTTATATACATAGTCAATGAGTTGCTGTATCAAATCATACATTTGTTTGAAAAATACAAACTAAAACTTAGCCGTGAAAATTGCTAGAACCTTAACGTGGCGTTATTACCCCAGGGTACCTTATATATTGAATATATATATATATATTCAATAATTGAAAGACGTATTGGTTTTAATTAAGAAATTTCAAATCTTAATTTAACAACGAACTTTTATCTCGTATTATAGGATAAATTTTGTCCAAATTAAAACAAGAAACAAACTACATTCATTATTCTTTAGCCATGACATGAACCAGAAACAACTGATGTTTAATAAAGATTTGCAACCATCCTACAATCTAAAATAAAGAATTTCCAAAGTTTAAAGACTGGAGCTAAAAGGTTTTGAGAAATAAAAGTCACGCATCAATAAAATATAATTGTAAATGAAGGACAAGCAGTAAATTGGAAGAGAACAATTCGTAACCAAATGACGCGGAAGGGGAACAACGGAGTTTAAACAAAGAAACTACTCAGTCGCATAAATTACCCTGGGCTTAATTCAGCTTTAAAAAGGATGAATGCTAAAAACGAATGATTATTCTTAGAGTTCTTCTTTTGTTTGTGTTTCATGTATCTAACATTAATTCGTTCGATGAGCAAAATAAAAAAAAAGGCATATTGACTTTAATCATTTTTATTTTTATTTATTTATCTATTTTTTGTTAATATTTCGAAATGCAAAATGTGAACATGGGAAGAAAACATTAGTTAAAGAGAAAAAAACTAACAGTATGTTTTATTTTTGTTGCAGTAACAAAAACACTATCTGTTTAAAAATGTAAAATGTTTTTAAATTTTTCACAAAAAAGAATTTTTTAAAAGTTTAAGGAATAATTATTAATATATTTTTAAATATATAAATATATATTTATATTTAAACACGCCGGTAACATGTTATGGCAAGAAAAAAGAAAGGTACACCTATTGTACACCTATTGTACACCTATTAGTTTTTTTATGCTATGCATTCCTTTACTTAAAACTCTATATTTAAATGACTGTTAAAGAAAGTCTTAAAAAGTTTTAAATGTCAAATCATTACAAAACGTAACAGTATCTCTAAATATTCTAAAATAAAATATTCTATCTAAAAATATCTAATCTCTAGTATATTATTCTATATGTTATTTAGTATACTAATCTTCTATCTAAAAATCTCTTATCTAAAAATATTCTATCTGTTTAAAAAATGTAAAATGTTTATAAATTTTTCACAAAAAAGAATTTTTTAAAAGTTTAAGGAATTATTATTAATATATTTTTAAATATATAAATATATGTTTATATAAAGCACTTATATGTTCTTTAAGCCGTACACATCAGTGCTTTTAAAAAAGGTAGATTGAATTCCGGGTTAGTGCAACATGCACTTGACAAGAACCACACCCCATCTTTCACTGATTCTTCTATTTTGAAAAATAACTGCATTGACTATTACTACAGAATTTTTATGGAGGCGTGGTTTACTAAATTACATCATTTAACCTTGAACGTATCAAGTCCTGTTCCGAATGAATATTTTGTTTTCTTAAATCATTAACTTCAACTTTGACTGAGTCCGGTATATGCACATAGTTTTTGTTGTGAGTTGATATGAATACTGATGAGGCTATGCGGTTCATAGCGAAACGTTTGTACTCATTTTAATTGTTTTGTGTATTTTTTTAATAATTGTATTAAAGTCTGTCTAGTGTTTCCTAATTGTATATGTCATTATGTTATGAAAAATTTGAAAGATAAAGATTTTTAATTAAAAATGTTAATCTATAAATATCTATATATGTTTGATTAAATTTAAATTTCTGTATAATTACAAGTTTTATCTTTTATTTCAGGTAAAAATATACTTTATGAATTTTTGACTACTTCAATAAATTTTTGACAATTTAGAGTAAGTATATTTTTAATTCTTAAGAAAGGTTTTCGTTTTGGGCAGGTTAAAATCCCCACATTTTATTAAATTTAAGCATAATTAATACATTTAAAAATGCATTTTTTTATCAAATATATTTGAAATCATAATTTCAACAAAATATTCAGCTACTAGTTTTTCTGATAAAATATACTTGCTGATTATTTGAATGCGTTTGAATGTATTTTATATACTTATCACGTCTCATATTACATTTAAACATAAGTGTAGTTTACTTAATAAGCTTTAAATTTTAGATATGATCTTTCTTTATATCACATTCATAAGCTACGTTATAAAGACATCAATATATATATAATTATATATATATATATATATATATTTACATATATATGTAATACATTTAAAAAAATTTCGCCATTTTCCCGCTTTGAGTTCGTTTTAAAGTTTTATAAGAACATACTTTCATTCTCAGTTTCCGTAATTTATTAATATTTTTAACGGATAAAGTTCTTTTATTTTTATTTTCTTTAATCCAGCATAATCTATTAATTATTTTCCTAAAAAGAACTAGAATCTATTACTTAAATGTCAATATCTTACTGCGAAATCTTAAATTCATTCCATAAATCTATTTCCCTTTTTAGAATAAAACATTTATCGAAACTTTAATTTTGTTTTATTTATTTAAAAATCGTCTGCTATGAAATTCAGCCGGATTTTAGTGGAGCGTTTTACTTTTCCTGACTACGCCGGTTATTAAAGAGTCCTTACGATTAGCTCCTCCCATCAACCAATGGAAGAGCGCGAAGTAAATTACCTTTAGATTCCAAACAATCTTAGTGGATTTTTAAAAGCCATACATATATGGGGGGCAAGGTTATCTGAGAAACTTTGAGATAGTCATTTGGCTTTGTTTCGGCGCGGTCTGAATCGATTGACCTTGCCACTGTTAAAGTTCTCACACTGCTTCTCCGATTTTTTTTAGAACATTTTTGCGGAATTGCAATGTTTTTCCAGAATAGGTGGGGCTTGTTGAGTTCAAGCCATATGGTAGGCCTCCCCACCTAGCTGAATCTGTTTTTCCAGAAACAACTTGGCACAGACCCCTTTTTATTATTTTATTGATTATGGTGATGCGGACTCAGAAAGGATGTCTTGTCTGTCGTGGTGATTTTTTTCTTCTGATGTAAAGTTTAGATCAAGAACAATTCTGTATTCATTATAGAGTGATGAAGATTGAGGGATGTGTGGAGTGACGATGAAAGTTCATGGTAATAAAATATGATGCTCCTGTTCTCTTGTATTTTTAATGAGTTCAAGAAACCACTCAACCACCAGCTTCACGTATCTACAATTAAAATTCTTCGGCCACGAATAAATGAGAAGTAACATTTTTGCAGATGTGATAAATAATGATATATCGATCGGCGACGCACCTCTCTAAATATTCTCCTCTTAATATCTTACACTCTAAATATTATATATATGCAAATATACATTTCGAAATTCTTCAAAATAATATATTTTTTAAGGGAATACAATTCATATATTTTTTAATTTATTAAAGGGAAACAAATCATTTTTGTTAATTTTAAATTGCACGAGGGACTTGTGAATTGTTGCTGGCCTTCATTGCTTATAGTTGAAATAGAAAAACAACATTGGACTAATTTTAAAGTTTAAAGTCTTATTATGTAACTTTAACCCTTTAAGCATCCTGCAAAATTTTCTATTCATGTTTAATGATTAATAAAATAGTAGCTATAAGAAGTATTGCCATAAGAAGTTTTATTTGGTAACCTTATATATTTATCTATCTCTTTTTTAAAAAAAAAAATAGCTTTAATATAGATTTTGTGTTAAATCAGCCTTTGATTCCAAAAGTTACATGACGGAAAAACCCGATTATGAAGCTTAAAGGGTAATATAATCAGATGTTTCTGATTTTTAGATTGTTTTTCTTATGCGAATGACAGCTGTGATGACAGAAGCATAAGACACTTTCATATCTCTGGAGTTTTGAAATGTCATGAAAGTTTTGTTCAAACAATAAACGTCAGCAAAGCAGGACTTTTTTCGCTAAGTTAGTGATTGAGGAAGATGCTTGGCTTTATATCTATGATTCGTAAAATAAAGACCAATAAAAAAATGGCATCACAATCAGTCGCCGCAGCCGAAGGAATTTTCTTAAAGAAGTCGACAAAATGGTCATGATAACAGTTTTCTGGGACAAATGCGGCATCCTGTAGATGGCCTACCTACCTCAAGGATGTAGTTTTAAATAGGCAATATTATTCTAATTTATCGGTCCGTTTGAAGGTTTCATCATGGATAAGCGCCAAGGAAAGTTGTGCAAAAAAAATCTTTCTGTTGTATGACAATCCACATCCACACACGTCCAATTTCGAGGCTACTAAAATGAAAACTATGGACTTCTCGTTTGGTTTATAAACACCTCCCCCCCTCACCAGACATATCCCGCTCAGACTATTCTCTGTCTCCAAATATGAAGAAACACTTTACATGTACTCATTTTGAGAACGTTGAAGATGTCAAAGAGGCTGTTGAAAAGTTGGAAAAGAATATTTATTTAATATGCCTAGAAAAGCTGCAATAGCGATGTAATAAGAGAATTAGACTCATGTTACAATATGCTGAGAAAATAATTTAATTTCTTAACTCTAGCTATTTTCTTTTTAATCAAAACCAGGAAATATTCAGAATTCCTTCGTATACTTAATAAATGTTTAAGTTTTGCTTACAATGTCTAATTTCTTAAGTAAGGGTAAATTCTTATCTATTCTTACAATTCTTATTAATTCTTATCTATTCCTACTATTCGTACTAATTCTTACCTATCAGACGAATTTAGCATTTCATAACTGTTTTAGTAGATCATGTAGAGTAGGATTTAGAAAATAATGAAAGAAAGGCATATAATAAACAAAAATCATCCTTGAAAAAAATGTCTAACTAACAATATCCAATCCGCCCAGTTGAACATTTTAAAATAACTAATATTTCATAATCTGGTTCATATTATTACATGGATTTCTCCAGAATACTATATCGAAGCAATGTACAACAAAATATTTATTTGAATAGATGTATAACAAATTGTTCAGGCTATACCTATATCCATTCCGCTGAATCTTTCAAAAAACCTGATCTGTCATAATTATTATCTTACTTATTATCTTGCTCGCATTAGTTCTATAACGAGGAAACTCAACTTAGGAAAATACTTTATATGCCAAATTCTTCCCTGGAAATGTATCTAACTAATAGTGCAAGTCCAAAATCCTTGCAGAAGAAAAAAGTGGAATGAATTTATCATTTAAATTTTTTTATATAAAATAGATATATTTTTTTAGTATTTGAAATTTCACCTTTGTTTGATGCATTAATAATTTGAAACAGAATATAACATACAAAATGTCATAGATAACACAGATCTTTAAATATCTAACATTGAAGTTAGATAGAATCTTAAGGAAACCGATTTCTTAGAAAGATATTATAAACCATTCCATCAAATGCACAATCAATTAAGTGAAAAGAGTATTCATTAGACTTTTTTCTTGGAAAAAAGATTTTTATCACTTTTATTGTGAGAAAGGTGTAAGTAAATGTCACATCCTTTAGAATACTTAGATAACAGAAAAGTCTCAAGAGATAATAAATAAAACACGGTACAGTTTACAAACTTTATAACCTTAAAGTGTTAGTCTAAAAATAAAATAAAATTTTAAAAAGCGTCTAAAGTGAAGTTTATTTTCTAAGTTTGAAGTAAATAATTATATTTTTAAGAAAAAAAGTTTATTTATTCTTTACTTAATTAGCCTTGTCACTTTAAAATCTGCTAAATCACATTAACGATTTTCAAACTTTATGACGTCAAAGATTTTATTTCAAATTGAAAATAGGTAAAATTTTTATCAGCTATATATATATATATATATATATATATATATATATATAGTTTAATATATGAATACGGTGTCTTTTTCAATTATTTAAAAATTACAGTTCTGAAAGTACAATCGGTCTCTATTTTGTATTTATTTTACAAGGTGCTAGAATATTGTCCGACTTTTTTTTCATCTTTGTATAATATTTTTAGTCTTAGAAAATTCACATTTGTTTGGTGTATTAATCATTTGAAACTGTATGGCATTTATTATAGTACCATTGATAAAAAAAAGAGTATTTAAATATCTGATATTTAGGTTAGATAAAGTACTTTAAGAAAACCAGTTTCTCCAAAAGATAATATAAAACATTCTATTAGATAAACAATCGATAAGGTGAAAGTAGCAATCATTAAACTGTTCTTTAGGGAAAACGACTTTGATCTCTTTCACTGTGAGAAAGGTGTAAGTGAAAGAAACGTCTTTTGGAGCACTTAGCATTTAAATTTACGAAACATTCTAAAGAAAGCACATTACAAATAACAAACTTTATAGTTTACAAGGTTTTAATATGAAAATAAATTTAAGAAAACGTCTAATACTTAGGGTATTTTCAAATTGTGGATTAAATAAACATATTATTAGCAATAAAATTTTCATAATTTGTGTTTAATAAGCTTTTAGAATTTTGAATACAGTAAATATTTAAATCATTTAAAAACAACGGTGCTAAAAATATTAAGAGCCCACTCTACTGGCTGAAAAGGGCAAGGATTATAATGGTAAATTTATGTAGGTGTTCTTTTCAAATATCTCGCTCAAACTTAAATATTTTATTTGATTTATTTGCATGGCATAGATGAGGACGATCTACAACCGGGCTAGTTTTTACTTTTTCAATTTTAATTACAGAATTTTTTTAATTACTTTAATTTTAGAAATTGGTTAGAACAGGTTATGGAATTGATACTATCGTAATATAAAAAATACGTAATCAAAAGCAAAAAGTAAAACCTATATCGGCTGTAGATCGTCCCCAGCTATCCTATTCAAAACAAATCCTGTAAAAATATTAAAATTTGAGCGAGATATTTGAAAAGAACGCTTCCATAGACTTTACATTACCATCCGGGTCTTTTTCAGACAGTAGTTTGGCTTCTTAAATCTATGCGTTATTTGAACTTACAAGATCCTAAAATATCCCTTCAAAATATTTATTCTTTTTTTTTTTTCATATAGTTTTTTGAGATTTAGAACTGTCATATCTTTTTCTACATTATTAACGTTGTAATACGTTATACTGCCAAGAGTGCAAAAACAAGTATTTGAATATTTGACATTAAAGGTTAAAGGTATTTAAGAAAACCGATTTCTCTGAAGTTAATATAAACCATTATAATACGAAAGAAATCGATTAGGTGAAAAACGCATTAGACACTTTTTCGGGATAAAAGTCTTTCACTTCTTTTATTGTGAGACAGGTTAAAATTAAAGAAACAACTTTTGATGTACTTAAACTGCCGACAAATTTACGAGCGTTTTTAAACAAACTATGTTGCTATTTACCAATTTTATGGCATCAAAGTTTTTATATAAAAATGCATATAAATTTAAAAAAGAACATGTGGTATGAATTTATGTATTTATTTATTTTTTGTAATTACGGTGTTCGTAGCAGTGCATGAATTTCAAGACAAAGAAATCCTTCGCTACCAATAATTCTGTACAGGAAATTTTCTATACATAAGGTAAAGTTTCGCTTGTTTGAACTGGATTTATTTTGTTTATAAAACAAATACTGGGGGTATTTGACGTGCCGCCAAACCTGGGAAATGTACGTTAAACGCTTGAGATCCCTTAAGAAATGAAAGCCGGAAAACATTTTTTAATTGATTTTTTATAAATCAGAGATTTAAGGATTAAAAAAAGCATAACTAGAAATATAATCATTCTATGAATAGTATTTATTTTGGTTTTCTTTTATGACACACTAAAAGTTTTATCTTCCGATACGTTTTTTAATTTTTATGTAGTTTTACAAGCCTTAAAAGTTTCACGTTTCTTGGTGCATTAGTCATTATAATGAGGATATAATGCATTATTGTATCATATATAAAAAAACAGGTATTTTTATATCTTACTTGCAGGTTAAATAAAGACTTTAAAAAAATGAATTTCTTGAAAGACATTATAAATTATTATATCAGACTAGCGGACCCGACAGACGTTGTCATGTCACCGACAGACGTTGTCCTTCCTAGCACCAACTCCATAAAATCAAATAAATATACGTAATTATAGTAATACGCACGATAAACACTACGCTCTTAATTTAATTTCTTATTACAATTATGTAAGGAAATTTCTTTTCACTCTTCAGTATTTTTTGAAGTCCGTTAAATTTTTGAAAGAAAATTTTTTTTTCTCTTTTTAGTTAAAAGTTAACGATTTTCTGAAGTCGGTTAATCGAAATTAAAATACAGGATATATTATTGTAAAGCATACACGTTTGTCAGGAGTGGGGTTCGCACACGCGATCTCTTTCTGAAAAAAAAAAAAAAAAAAAAAAAAAAAAAAAAAAAAAAAAAAAAACAGAGCTTAAATTTGGCGCCTTAGACATTCCGTCCGCACTCTATGCATTGAATTTATTCAACACTTTTAATTACCGAAAAATCACTAACTATTTGTTTTTGACTAATTACTAAAAATGTACTGAATCAATTTTGATGAAATGGGAATCTAAACCATTCTCGAATCCTCTGGAACACACACACAAAATTTCATTAAAATCTGTCCAGTCGTTTAGGAGGAGCTCAGTGACATACACACGCACAGAAGATTTATATATATAAAGATATAGAATCCTTTAGGCGAGAAACAGATTTATTGGACATTTTTCTTAGGAAAAATGACCTTCATCCTTCTGAAAAAGCTGAATGTGAACGAAATGAATTCAGAAGTGCTTAAACAACGTAAAAATCACGAGAAATTATACATAAAACTCGCCATCATTTATAAATTTCATGGTCTCAAAGTTTGAATCTAAAAGAGAAAAAAAAAATGTGTAAAATACTCCCGGAGAAAAAAAATATGTTTCTGCCATCAAGAATGTAAATTGTGACTCTAGAAAAAATAGTTACATGTCGTCCCTACAAATTTTAGTTTTCTTTCCTTGAGAGTTCTAGCG